>JAZKJV010008449.1:0-1200000 GCA_037367405.1 Ottelia alismoides | reverse complement strand
ATGGAAGGCTGGATTATTGGCTATAAACAAGGCTGCCTGATTATCACATTTAAGATGCATAGGAAGAGGTACTTCAATAGTTAAATCAGTCAAAATAGATTTAACCCACATCATCTCAGCACTATCTTGGGCCATTGCCCTATATTCTGATTCTGCACTGGATCGAGCCATGACAGTTTGTTTCTTACTCTTCCAAGCCACTGGTGAGCTTCCAACAAATACAATAAAGCCTGAAGTAGACTTTCTATCATTAGGACACCCTGCATAGTCTGCGTCAGCCCAACATGTGACGGATATGGAGGTATCTCTTCTAAACAGAAGACCAGCACCTGGAGACGACTTCAGATATCTCAAGATCATAAAAACCGCATTCATGTGAGCCTGCCTGGGTTGCTCCATGAACTGACTTACCCTACTAACCGCAAAGGATATATCAGGTCGTGTAATAGTAACATACAACAACTTCCTAACTAGCTCTCTATATCGTCTCTTGTCCACCTCCTCAGAGTCATCATCATAAAGTTTAACATTAGGATCCATAGGAGTATTAGCTGGTCTACATCCTGCCATACCTGTCTCAGATAATAGGTCAGTAACATACTTCCTTTGTGTCATTACCATGCCTTGCTCATTTCGTGCAAACTCCAATCTCAAAAAATAACGAAGTGTACCCAGATCCTTCATAACAAACTGCTCGCTAAGAAAATCCTTGGCTGCTTGAATGCCCTGCTCATTACTGCCAGTGATAACAATATCATCAACATACACTAATATGATCACAATACCTCGTTGGTCTCTCTTTACAAAGAGAGTATGATCTGTTGTAGATCTGACGAAGCCCTTTTGTTCAATCAACTCCGAGAGCTTTTGAAACCAAGCCCGTGGGCTCTACTTCAGGCCATATATGGCCTTATGAAGATGACACACCATACTGGACTCCCCCTCAGCAGCAAACCCTGGTGGCTGCTGCATATAAACTTCTTCTTGCAAATCACCATACAAGAAAGCGTTCTTGACATCCAATTGAAATAGGGGCCAGTCACGAACAACAGCAACTGCAATAAGAATCCGTAAGGTAGAGTGACGTGCTACTGGTGAAAACGTCTCCTGATAGTCCACCCCATATGTTTGGGTGAACCCACGAGCAACCAACCTGGCTTTGTATCTGTCAACCGTACCATCAGCCCTATGCTTAACACTAAATACCCATTTGCTGCCCACTATTGACGCACCTGGTGGAGGATGCACAATACTCCACGTACCACGCGACTGCAATGCCGCCATCTCCTCCTCCATAGCTAAACACCACGGACTGCTCTGTAGTGCATCCTGGTATGACCGTGGGATCTCTACAGTCGATAACCCAACAACAAACTGGCGAAAGTCTGTGGATAGACGCTCCAACGAAACCTGAGATCCAAACTCCATCCCATACTTGGGATTCATCGTCCGCGCACGCTTCTGCCTTCGATGTGCAATAGGAATATCTAGATCATCAACTGGAGGAGTGGGAGTATCATTAGAACCCTGTATATCCAGCTGTACATGCAAATCACCCGTGCCATCAGAAGAACTCAAATGATCAGTACATACCTCAGGCTTGCTGGATGATGGAGGAGGCACATGAGGAGAGGGTCGACGCTGATAGACCTTAGTATAAAATGTAGTAGTTGGTGGTGGTGGTGGCGGTGGTGGTGGTGGAGTAGTTGGTGATGTTGGAGTAAAGCATGGAACCGACGGAGGAGGAGGAGGAGGTACATAGATATCGTCCCCTTCTTTTGAGTGAGTGAGCCTATCACCTGTAGGAGAAAAATACATAATGGACTCAAAGAAGGTGACATATGCACTAACATAGTACCGTCGTCTAACTGGATCAAAACACCGATAACCTTTTTGGGTTTTGGAATAACCCACAAACACGCATTTGACAGCTCTAGGAGAGAGCTTGTCAAGACCAGGAGAGAAGCAATGAACAAATGCAACTGATCCAAAAACACGAGGCGTAAGGGAGAAAAGATCCTTCTCGGGAAACGCAATCGAGAACGGGACCTTTTCCCCTAATGCAGAAGAAGGCATACGATTCACTAAGTAACAAGCAGTTAGAACCGCATCTCCCCAATAGGAATGAGGAGCACGGCTCTGAATCAAGAGAGTCCTGGTGATATCCAATAAATGACGGTGTTTCCTCTCAGCCACCCCATTCTGTTGGGAGGTGTAAGGACACGACGTCTGATGCACAATACCCTGAGCTTGAAGAAATCGAGAAAGCTGAGAAGTACAAAATTCTAGAGCATTGTCTGAGCGTATGTACTTAATCCTGGCAGAGAAAATGTTCTTAACTTCATTAATAAACGACTGAATAACAGGACCAGCATTAGACTTATTCTTGAGAAGAAAAACCCAACATAACCTAGAAAACTCATCAACAGCAACAAGATAAAATATGTGCCCCTGATGATCAGAGACACGACTAGGACCCCAAATGTCAAAGTGGAACAACTCAAACAGTCTATAACTACTTGGACTTTGGCGACTCTGGAAAGAAGACCGGTGGTGCTTCCCATGCTGACAGGCCTCGCACTGGAAAGTAGAGCGAGGAGAAATCTGAGGGAGAACATGAATCAGCACTTGCAGAGGAAGGTGACCAAATCTCAGATGCCACATATACGGAGAAACAGACCCAGTGCGTAGAGAGGATGAGATACCAGCATATGAAGACTGCACTAGTCTGTAAAGGGCCCCCTTGCTCACGGCCAGTTCCAATCACGTTGCCCGTAAGTATATCCTGAAACACAAGAGCAGATGGATCAAATATAGCACGGCAATGTAAATCTTTGGTGATTTGACTAATTGACAGCAAATTCATCGAAAATTTAGGTGCATAGAGAACATTAGAAAGTCTCAAGGTAGGAGTCAACTGCACCTCCCCCTGACCAGTAATAGGGGAATATGTACCATCAGCTATCACCACCGATCGTTCAGATCGAACAGGATGAAAAACACTAAACTGACCTCTGTCACCACAGAGATGGTGTGATGCACCTGAATCCATGATCCATTCTGATAGATCCGCCTTGTAACACGTAGTAAAGGCAAATGTCGTACATGTCGTGGATGCTGAAGCAGAAGCAGCCACCTCCGAAGATCCTGAAGGAGAACTGGTAGACCCAGATGTGCCAGGCATAATCTCTCTCAGTCTTACTACAAACTCATCAAACCTCTGATCAGGTAAACTCCCAGTCTGTTGTGTCTGCTCTGCAACTCTGGCTGACGCTGGAAACCCATGCTTGGAGTAGCAGGTCTCCTCAGAATGACCTGTCCTGTGACAAAAAGTGCATGATCGACCTCGACCACCACCTCCTCTACCACGGTTTGAGCTACCTCATCTACGATATGATGTATGACTGCCTCTACGTGAAGCTGCCATCGCTGAAGATGTCTGCTGTTGTACTGTACTACCAGAGGATATGGACAGTCTGCTCAATCTCCGATATGCCTCCTCCATCGGAGGTATCGTAGCATCAGTAAGGATCTGGGCACGAGCTGCATCATACTCCGGATCCAGGGCTGCAAGGAATACCCCAGTCATCACAGAGTCTCTATATGCTTTAAGCTGTTCTTGTGTAGCTGTCAAAGGTATGTACCCATGCAGCCTCTCGAACATACCCCTCAGAGAAGTATAGAGAGTGTGGAGCGGACGACCATTCTACTTTGACGTGAAAATATCATGTTGTATCTGGAGGATCTTAGACTCATTATTTGCGTGAGAGTAAGTCGCGGCAAGAATGTCCCACATAGCCTTTGCAGTAGGCTGGCTGAGAATATCATTGGCTTTCTCCGTGGAAACAGTCCCGGATAGCCATACTTTAGCATACGCATCATCTGCCTCCCATGAGGCGTGTATCCCAGTCTTGTCACTTGGCTCCTCTGTAGTGAGGATGTGCTTTTTGCCATTACACTGCATAAAACTCATGAACTGCATGGCTCACAGTTCATAATTGGTTCCCATCCATCTTGGCAATGGGTGCGGAACCTCTGAAGGCACCCGAGGATGGAACATCCACCTTGTTGTCAGACATGATGACAACAATTTCTATAGACTGGGACTACAAGAGGCTTAGACAAAAAAATGTCTACTTGGACATAAGTGAAGGTGGTTGTGGACATAGACTTAATTCACAACCCCTTGCATGCCTTGAAGTTCTTCTTTTCTTTCGGAAGAAGTCGACTCTACTGCTCACAGGTGCACGGGTCCTACGTGAACAAAAGAGAACAGCACAGGAGACCTGGTAGGGCTACAGCCCGAAATCCCGCGCGAAACAGAGGGCTACAGCCCGATCACACGCGAAGGGTGCACAGGGCGCAGGAGCCACGTGGAATCGAGGGCTCGCGTGGAAGGGGCTTGCGCGGAAGGGGCGCAGGAGTGCGCGCACACGGGGCTTGCACGCAGGAGGATCGCAGGAGGGCGCGCGCAAGGGGCTTGATCGTGCGCACAGGAAGGATCGTGCGCAGGAGATGGCTCTCGCGCGGAGGCTAGGGCTCACGCGTACGCGCATGCCCTGAGAGAAACTGGAAGGCTTCGCGCGCGAGCAGGACTGGCAGGAGGCGGCGGAGGCGCATGGGGGCACTCGGGCAAGCAGAGGCAGCGCCGGCCGAAGGGCTATTGGTGGGGACAAGGAACTAGGGCACAGGCTCCGGTCTATGACCGTCGCTCTGATACCATGTTGAGGGAAAAACTTGAGATAAATTCCATCAAACCCTAGAGCTCTCTTGTATAGGAGAAAAGCTCTATGGGTAATTTACAGAAAATGGGGCAATAAAACTAACATAATTATTCTAACACATATAATGCATCCCCTTTCCCCCTTACACCCACACTCCCCATTTTCCCCTGTGCGAGCAAACAGAATGCCTCCTCCCTTTTTTCTTCACTCACCATACCTTCTCCCTATTCTCCATTTCCTCTACCGCCAAACTTCCTCCTCCTCCCTCATGCTCGATGGCGCAACAACAACAGTGAGTGGAGTTTTCCAACCTCTTCCTCAACCCTTGCCCTCCTCCATTTCCAGGGCAATATCAAGCAAAACCCCCTCTTGCCGCCATGCATATTATTCTTACCTATTTTGATTCCTTATTTGATGTTTTTTTTCTTGAGGAGGTTGTTATTGTTATGTAATTCAATTAGAGAAATTATTGTGTGATAGAAATTTGGTGGAATTGTTATCTTGCGGCAATTGGTGGGTGTTGTTCTTGCTCATTTGATTTTGATTGAGGTTGTGATTGTTGCGTAATTAAAATTCGGGGAGTTGTTGTATGATGCGATTTGGTGTGTGTAAGTGTGTGTGTGTGGGGGGGGGGGGGGGGGGTTATCATATTTAAGTATGGATTTATATGGTCTAGAGTTAGGAATTGTGGGGATTGTTCTTGCTCACTAGGTTTTAATTGAGGTTTGTGGGTGTTATTTTGTAGTCGGATGTTGGTGGAATGATGGTGGTGGTTTTAGTTGAAGTTCATAAATGGTGTGGCTTTTAGTTCAAGTATTACTTTATGCTTTATTATCTAAGTTCAAAATACATGTGGTAGGATTTTTTGTAGCCAATCACATGAACATATCAATGATCCACTGAACCTTGTCCGTTATAAAATTATTCTTTGGCAGACATAAACCGTTCCATGACTCCTCTTCTTTGGGATAAAACAGAGGTAAATTTTAATTAAAACTCAAAACATAGGCATGTGATCGTTGTATATCTGTGATGATGGTACTGGCATTCCAAAGCAATGAGAAGATTCTAAACTTCAAGCTTTATGTAAATATCTTTCTGGAGATACTCAACTACCCAATGTTTCTTCGTCTCTCACAAATCTATAATTTGGCATGAGAATTGTGTCTAATCTGCACCACATTGAGATTACTCACATACATGCTTCATTGATTTTGCAAGTTTGGAGCCCGGGCATCTAGCAGTTGTACTTAAAGTGCGTGGAGATTCAAATCTGAAATATACTGCAACTTTCAAGATCACTTCGATTCTTATGCGGGTATTCTTGGAGTTATATGAAATTTTGCATGTTTGTTAGATCATCTGCTTTGGCATCCATGCTTTTAAATACTCTTCAAAAGACATGTTATTATGTCTGTCGTGTTATTATCCATCAGAATTTGACTCGCAGTTTCCTTGCTTTCAATTCATATTTTTCGGTGAAATCCATCGTTCCGTTGATATCAATAATAGTTATATTAGTTAGTCCAACAATTATATTCATTTTGAATTGTTGATCCATCACATGTAATGTAAGTGCATCACATGTACGCCCCATACCTACCTGATCAATAGGGGGTTTATTACTTTTGATCAGATTTTACTATAACTGTGTTTCCATGTCTATCTTCGTTGGAAAATGATTATATATGTAACGAGTGTTGCCCTTCTTATATTTTGTTCAATAATCTGTTTGTTAGACAGACATTCCGTTACCTGATAGTATCCAATTTAAATTGCATAAGATCCAGTTAGTTTTTTATCTGAAATGCCTATTTTGCTTCATAGAAGTGCATGCTCATCATTTAACTCCTGATGAAACACCCCAACCCCAAACATAGTGCCATATCTAAAACTCACGAAGTGTGAGTGTGGTTTATAAGTGATGGGGACTACTACTTGACAACTTGGGCTTAAGCATTTTGGGTGGTTGCCAACAGGTCCATCTGGGCCCGAACCCAACAAGTTGTCAGGGCCAGTTTTCCTCGATAACGAACCGGGGACCTAAGCCCGGGACGTTACAAATGGTATCAGAGCCAATTTTTCTCTCTGATAGTGGAAAGGGCTACCCGAGAGGTGGAGCCGCCCCTACAAAGAGGTTGGAGGAAATGGCTACCGAGAGGTGGAGCCGCCCCTACAAAGAGGTTGGAGGAAATGGCTACCCGGAGCGTGCAGCCGCCACTATCACTGGGAAGAAAGTGATGTGCCATGTCGCAACGAGGACGTTGCGAATATAAGTGGGGGAGGTTGTAAAAACCCCATAGTCCCATACCGTGGAAACATGAAGTTTCCGGTTGGGATAAAAAGTGAGGAGGTTACTACCTAATAACCCGGCTTAAGCATTTTGGGGGTGGTTGATCGGTTCCGCATGGGCCCGATCCCAAGAGGTTATTAGGGCCAGTAATATTCCGATAACGGATCGGGGACCTAAGCCCGGGACGTTACAAATGGTATCAGAGCCATGTTCCCTCTGATAGTGGAAAGGGCTACCCGAGATGTGGAGCCGCCCCTACAAAGAGGTTGGAGGAAATGGCTACCCGGAGCGTGCAGCCGCCACTATCACTGAGAATAAGTGATGGGCCATGTCGCAACGAGGACGTTGCGAATATAAGTGGGGGAGGTTGTAACACTCCATCCCCAAACATAGCACCATACCTAAAACTCACGAAGTATGGATGTGGTTTATAAGTGGTGGGGATTACTACTTGACAACTTGGGCTTAAGCATTTTGGGTGGTTGTCAACGGGTCCAAATTAGGCCCGAACCCAACAAGTTGATAGGGCCAGTTTTCCTCGATAACGGACCGGGGACCTAAGCCCGGGACGTTATACCTGATCAGTGCATCATGTTCACATCTATACATTGAGAGGATCATTATTGCTTTTGTAAAGATGCTTTTATTGGAGGCTAATATCAAATGATGAAAAATAGTGTATTATCTGATTGTTTATTATTTTGCTTTTCTTATCCATCTCATCTTCCATAACGCTGAAATTTCGCTCATCTCATTAAGTATAACTTCCCTGGTTCAATAATTTTTCACTTATTTGTAGCCTTACAGAGACCGTTGCTTTTTTTGCTTCTAAATTCTCTTTGTAGCCTCACTTATATTACACGTGTGTATGCCTAATTACACAAGTTATACAAAACTATTCGTGTTTAAAAGTTTGATTCACATTTCTGATTGTCACACATTGAATGTTTAGCTGTAAAAAATTAATCTCTACCAAATAAATGCCAGGATATGGCTTGATATTCGCTTCCTTCTTCATCTCTCTCATTGGGATTTTTGAAGTATAAATACGACATCCTAGACGTGTTTGTTAGGCCCTGTTTATGAAAAAATAATATAATCAAATTCATTATGTCTTGCTAAAGTTCTTGTTATGTGCAGTTGGTAGAATTGAAGTTGAGATCTTTGTTATCTTTCATCGAGCTTCGGTTATGCTTGTTGAACATAATCAAAATATGTTGAGATCTTGTTATGTGAATCAATGGCAGCAAGTTGAAGTATTGTTGTTATCCTCTACATTGGGTTTATGTTAATGAAATCTATAATCATGTGCATGCATATGGTTGTGAATCAGTGATACCATATAGGTTGTCAGTCAAAGAGGCCCTTTACACCTGACCGTGCAAGGGTGCGATGACCTCAACTAGGCTAGAGTTAGGACGTTCAGATTGGGCAGCAGTCGTTTCATGCGTGGGTCTCAGATCCCAGTCTCTTCCTCATTTTTTTATCACGAGCTCATGATTTTTTGCTCTTCACTGGGATCTTTACCTGACTAGTTCCACTAGGCATGAGTTCTATTTGGGTGTCTAGGCTGGAGGACCCTTTGTTTTGCTTTGAGCTCGTTTAGTTCGTTCCTACACCGGTTCTTGTAGGACTAGAGTTACTCGAACCAGAGAGTCTCTCCCACATGTCTCAGGGGCATAGTTGGAGTTTGGCCTAGCTTCTCCATATATTGCCTTCCCCTCGGGGAGCAAGATGGATGAGTCCCTTAGGGACTTCTTAACCTCTTACAGTTTGGTTATTATTTTGCCATGATGTTTTGGCATGGAAAAAGATCATGAAATGGAAATCATCATCGATCATCTATATCTTTATGAGGTCTATTACTACCGTTGTTAAGTGAAGTTAGTGGACATGTTGGGAACCTATTTAGGATGATTGTACCCCACCACATTCCTACGGAGGCATCCAACCCTAAGGCATTCTCCTTACCTTAGAATCATATTGTGAGGTCTCACCCGAACCAAGACCATAAATTATCCACGAAGCTTGAGTTATATATTTCTATAATGATCCTTATAGTTAGAATTGTTTTTCAATGCATTCTCATATCTATCTTTATAGTTAGAATTTTTGTTCAATAACACTCTCATATCCTGGTTGGATTTATAAGTGAGTTGGTGAAAGCCGTTTAGCATGGAAATATTTTTCTTTATGGGTTTTTATTTCTTAACGGATGTTGGAAACATGGAAGTTGGTTACACTTCATGAGTGTTCACAATTGTTTACAAATGAAATCAATGAAAGGACATGACTTATTTCTAGATCTCTTACTTCCATATCATCTGACAATCACTACATCATACAAATGAAATCAATGGAAGGTCGTGATCTATCTCCAGATCTCTTACCCCTACCTTATGTCATAATTAATAAATGAAATTGCTAAGTGTTGGATTTTGGGGTATAGTGAGTAAGAGAGTGGTTTAGGATGCCGAGTGGTAAGGGTTATTGTTTGGCCGAAATATGTCCTAAAGTCATGAGTGTTGAACAACCTTATTCTCATGCAAGTAGAAACTTTTATATACATTTCCATTGCCCATCTACTTGCTTCTTATATTGTATCTAATTAGATCCTTTTTTAACTTTAATATGAAATACTTGTACTCAACAATTTTTGATGCATCCTTGTCCCCAACATGTATGGCAGGAAAGGCGCCTCAAGTCGATTAGCCTCGTTGGTTAGGTTCTTAGTTTTTGGTGGACAGGGGAAGACTTCTTTTTGACGAAATGCATGTTAGCATTTTTATAGTTGTCCTTTTATGGTGATTATATGTGGTTTGTTATATTATCACAAATGTCATTTAACTCACGAAAATTTTCCCTACATTTTGTAACTAAATGCTATCTATCATGAATTAAGTGACGTGAATGTCACGTAAACGAGTAACCCGGGATCGCGGAATGCCATACCTAATTTTCAAGTAAGACTTTTCTATATCATGATGCTTATTTTCTTTAAGTTTTCATAAAAAATTAATTTTTAATTCAATTATATCATCATACTAGTATTCATTAATTTAAGAATTATAAATACTCATGATTTATGCTAATTATCTTTTTTTAAATATTATGCTAATTATCTTTTTTTAATATTATATATTCCTTATTTATCGAATAGACCATCTACAAGCTATTCTGGCAAATGAGCATTTGGATTGTTTTGAGATGCATTAGAATTTAATGCTTGATGTTAATGACATTTCAATACCCATCATTCCAATACAATGTTGTATGTTTTAATTTTCATTCTCCCAAAATAATGTTTAATTAATATTTGACTGACTATTATCTGTAGGTTATTTCATAATTAGTGTTCTTTCTTTAGAGATTCATGAGTGACATCAGAATAAATTAGTTTGTTGCTCCATATATACTAGTAGTTAATATGATCTTTTCATATCAAACACTCTCTTCAAGAAGAGAAAGGAGCATTTAATTACTTATAAGAGTGTCCCAACTAGAACACGGATAGATTACTTTGCATTGAGGAGAAGAGATCGGTTGTGTTGCATAGACTGCAACGTAATCCCAGGAGAGAGTTTGGCAACCCAACATCGCTTGTTAGTCTTGGATATGCAAATAAAAGAGTTGGTAAATAAAAGGAGGGTTCCTAAGATCACTAGAACTAGATGTTGGAATCTTCCACTGAAGCAATCGAGCTTTAGGGAGAAGGTTTTAGAAGACTTATCTTGAGATTGTAGCAAAAATGCAAATGAGATGTGGGAGGTAGTAGAATCTTGTATCTGAAAAGTATCCAAAGAGATGCTAGATGGGTCAAAGGGAGGAGCTCCAGGTCAAAAAGAGGCTTGGTGGTGGAGTGAAGGGGTACAAGAGAAGCTAAAACTTAAAAGAGAATGTTTTAAAGCTATGTCTAAGGATAGAACAGAGGAAACTGTTACAAACTATCAAATAGAGAAGAAGGAATCAAAGAAGGCTGTAAGCGAAGGTAAGTCAAAAGATTACGAAGTTTTGTATAAAAAATCTCGACTCTAAGGTGGGACAGAAGGATATATTAATGTTATCCAAAGCAAGAGAAAGAAAGACCAAATATCTTTCTCAAGTGAGATGCATTAAGGACGAGGAAGGTCACATGCTTGTTATTCAGAAGGATATAGAGACTAGATGGGAGCAATACTTCCATAAACTTTTCACTGGGGAAGGAAATAGAGAGATCACTTTGGGTGATCTAGCTAGTAGTGAATTTTACTTGAATCGTGGAAGCTATAGACGAATATAAAGAAAGGAAGTAGATGAGGCTTTGAAAGTTAAGAGACCTGTGAAAGGTGTAGGATCGGATGGCATCCCTATAGAAGTATGGAGAGTTTTAGGTGAGTGTGGTTTGACTTGACTTATGAATCTATTCAATATTATTTGGTGAAATAAGAAAATGCCTGAAGATTTGAGGAGGAGTATTGTTGTGCCTCTTTATAAGAATAAAGGAGACATTCAAAATTGTTCAAATTACAAAAACATCAAGCTGATGAGTCACACTATGAAAATTTGGGAATGTGTGATCTAAATACGGTTTAGACAAGTTTCCAAGGTAAAAGAAAACCAATTCAGATTCATGCCCGATCACGCAACTATTGAAGCCATCCATTTGCTGAGGAGAACAATGGAGATTTATAGAGCTAAAATGAAGAAACTTCATATGAACTTTATTGATTTGGAGAAGGCTTATGATTCTATCCCACGAGAGATATTGTGGAGAGTTTTGGAGAAGAGTAATTATATGTCCTATACGTTAACCTCATAAAGGATATGTATGATAGAGCTTTATCTTGTAGAAGCACCTCGTCTTGGAAGACTGATTATTTTGACATCAACACTAGTTTACATTAAGGTTCAGCTTTGAGTCCATTTCTTTTTACTTTGATTATGCATGAGTTGACAAGTCACATTTAGGATGAGTTACCTTGGTATATGTTATTTGCTGATGATATTGTGTTGATTGACGAGAGTAGAGATGGAGTAAATGAGAAGCTTGAGATCTGGATACATGCATTGGAGACTATAGGATTTCGTATAAGTGTGGTTAAGATGGAATATATGGAGTGCACCTTTAATGAAAGCAATGGTGAAGGAATCTAGGTGAACATTCGTGACGATAACATTCGGAAGAGATATTCTTTTAGATATCTAGGATCTATTTTGCAACATGATGAGAAAATTCATAGAGATGTTACTAATAGAATAAATGCAGACTGACTAAAGTGGAGAGGAACCTCTGTTATTCTCTATGATAAGAAAAATCCTTTAAAAATTAAAAGAAAGTTTTATAAAGCAGCAGTGAGACATGTTATGCTCTATGGATCTAAATGTTGGCCTGTGAACCATAGACATGTGCAGAGAGTAGCAGAAATGAAAATACTAAGGTGGATGTGCTGACACACGTGTAAGATCGGATTCGGAATGATGCAATCAGAAGAAAGTTGGTGTAGCTCCAATCGAGGATAAGATGTGAGAAAACCGCTTAAGATGGTTTGGTCATTTGCAAAGAAGGTCAGTTGATGCACTAGTCAGGAGATGCGAGTGTTGGAAAGAGACTATACGAATGGATCTTAGTTTTTTTGGATATAAGCTCATGATTGACCCAAGATAGGTCTGAATGGAGGCGAAGAATCCATGTAACCGTCCCTACTTAATTGTGGGAAAAGGCTTTATTGTTGTTGTTGTGTTGTTGTGATATTTGAAATTTCTCAATGATTAGTAATTATTGTTAAAAAAATTAACAAAGGCTTATATAGAAACGATTCTTATGACGAATCATGAATTCGTCGCAAGAGTATTTAATTATGTTTTATTCGTTGCTCTCTTAAAAAGAATCATCATTATAGATTTCTATCGTTGCATGCAAATATTTACAAATATGTAGTGACATTTGTATGTGAATGGATTTAAAAATAAAAACAAATATCAATATCATAATATGCAAAAACAGATATGATTGTAGAAAGGATGCAAATATACTCATATATTTTTACATTGTTGGATGTACTTTTTTATATATTTTGTATATTTTCTGTGTAAATCATTGGTTCGGTATTGGATATTAAGTTTATTTTCTTCATAATTTAGCTAATGTCAATAAATAATTTCATGATTTACTGTTATTAATTTTAATATTAAAAATAATGATTAAATAGATAATCATTCTTATATGAATATAATACTTGTTTCCATTATATTTTATAAAAGATAAATCTGCAATGAATAATGATTTGATCACCATAAATGTTACCGATAGTAAAATTCTCTCCATACAAAGCACGTGTGTACACTGATTGCAACTTTGCAAGTAAGTTTAAACTCAAACGACTAATAGCAAATAACATGTTCAGTTGCGTATCTAACAAGAGTCATATAATAACGATATATGAAGTATTTAACGCATTGGGGTCCATTTCGTTGCAACATTAACTATTTAAATAAAACAGGAATACTTGTTGATGTTTTGAATGGGTAATGGTTCGATATTTTGCTAATGCGAAGTGTCGGGGAGGAGTCCATTTTATGGAAATAAAATATTGGTGAATGTGAGTAATGGTCCGATATTGTGCTAATGCGAAGTGTTGGAGAGAGTCCATTTTATCGAAATAAAATATTGGAGAACGCTTACAACCGTACTTCCTATATTTGAATAAGTATTAAAATTAACGATGTGGAAACAACCATAATATGTTGCATTCACTTGTATATGTTATCTTGATTGAGTGGCATGGCATGCATGCTCGTCTCCGTCTTTGTTGTGACGACCAGTCACCGTTGACATTTTGTTGGTGGCCCTCCCGGCATTTAAAGCTCAGCTTGATGATGATCCATTATTGATGATAAAGAAGGATCAAGTTGACGCATTATTTATTAGTTGTCTAATATTGTTCAAAACAGTAGAATAATCATTTTCAGATACATTAACTCCCAAAAAGTGTTTTTAAATGAAGGATTCCATGATCCTTTTTAAGAAAAATAATGCGCATGTACTTGTGTATAATCTGTTCTTGGCATGGAAAATTACGCATACCAAAACATGTGATTTTAAACAGGGTAAAACAGGCTGTCCTCTAGTTAGCTAACTTGGCTTTCCCCCCTTTATTTTCTCTATTTCTTATTTTTTTAAATTTAATCCATTGGTGTCATCATATTATCTCTATATTATATAATTCAAGTTTCGTGCGAAACAGAGACCCCTACCACCTCCATCTAGACAGTTAATTTTTAACGGTCGCGTAGTTGTTGAAATCGACCCCATCTAAATGGAGGCATGAGGGTCTTTGTTTCACACGAAACTTAAATGACATAATATAGGGATATAGTTATGAAAATTCATAGAACTATTTTTCAAAAAAAAATAAACAAAATGAGGAAAATGAAGGGAGAGGCCAAGTTAGCTCCCCCTTAGGGCAACCTCGTTTTATCCAAAAGAGTAAAATAAAAAATGGAGATAATGGAGCGATGGGAGCCAAGTTAGCTCCTCCAAAGGGGCAACCGCATTTGACCCATTCAAGTTTAGTACGAAACAAAGGCTTTTACGGCCTCCATTGGAGGTCATACGAGCCTTTGTTTCGCGCAAAACTTGAATGGCGTAATATAGCGATATATTTATGAAAATCCATGAAAGTTTTTTTAAAAAAATTGAGAAAATGAACAAGCCCAAGGAGGGGGGTAAAATGGGGATAAATAAATATATTTATAAATATTTTATAATATATCATTTTTTTCACATAATCATGCATATGTCTCCTTGATTCATGATATTTATTTATTACTAAAAGTTTATGCATGTTTTATAAACATGTAAAATAATAGATGTACGACGATGTTGTTAAGATATATGCATGATAGACAGGTCGGGAAATGGGTTCCTAATGGTTGGTTTTGAAGGGTCTGCGGTGTCCAACAAGTCGGATCCGACAATCGCTATATCTCCCACTCTCACAGTACTCGGAACGTATCTCAAGCGATCATCAACAATCAACTCATAATGTATGATAATTCAGCGCAAATGTGTGAGTCACATTTCAATTTTATTTCAACTCTACAAAATAAATGTGTATAGTATATAGTATATGGAGTGTCGAACCTAAGAAAGCAATGAGGATAAGGTTAATTATTGTTAATTAATGGAAATTGAACAACAATTATTTTTTGTATTTCTACATTTTGATATTTGTGGGTTTTTTATTATATTTAGTTTTATAGATTTTTATATCATTTATATTTTTTATATTTTTACATTTTTTATTTTTATTTCATTTTGATATTGAAATATAATATCTATATATAGTAATATGGAGTAATAATAAGAGTATATATAAGGTATATAATAAATAAATGTACAAAAAATATAAAAAATATATACATGAACAGTCCTTTTTATTTTTAAAAGGTTTTAAATAAATATATATAATGATAATAATGATACTAAGTATTAATATATTATAATATGTATATAGTATGCATAAGGTTCTAAATTTGTAAATATAGCTATATATAAGCAAATTTTACAAAAGGAAATGTTTGTGTTTTTAAGGTTTTTCTCTATTTTTGTGATTTTTATTATAATTTTGTTAATTTTATGTATTTTTAGAGTATTTAAATATACAACAGTAGCTATAACAAGTAGGCTAAATTGTTTTGGGTATTATAAATAGATAATTAGTTAAAAAATTTCCAAAACTACTTTAATATGTAGTATATAATATAAATAAATATAAGAAATTTAAAACTATATTTTTGGAAGTTTAACAAATTTCTACTGATTTTTCTAAAGATTTTAGGTGTTCCAATTTTATAGAATTTTCTTTTAGTTTTTTGTGATTTTTGGTTTGGAATTATAATATGTAGTAATATATACCATATAATATTTTGGAATTTTTAGGATAGGTTTTCTAATTTTTTTATTTTCCTAACGAAATAGGGAATAAATAGCTCCTAATCTATTTTTAATAAATGTAAAAAGACTTTAAATGCTTAAATAAAAATTATAGTGTGTATCAGCATAATATTATAAATCTATAGAAAATTTCCCAACATTTTTAAGTCAAGTGATCTTTTTAATAAAAAAATAGAAGTGCAAAGAAGTAAATAAACCTCCTAGAAGGGGTACTTTTGTAATTAAAAATAAATACAAGGGCTTCATGCAATTTATCCCAAAAAGTTTACTCTTAATATACAAAATTTTGGACTAAATATTAAATACCCAAAGCCGGCAAGGCTTGGGTGTAAATAACACATTGCCTCATGTGGCGCAACACGTGAGGCACGGGGAGCGGTTTGCAATAAACAAGAAGTTCTAGGGAGCCCTTGCAATATTTACAAAAGTGTTTAAACAATACTTAACATTTAAAAAAACTTGAACGAAATACAAAAATCGAGGGGTTACTAATTAAATTACCCATGGGGCATGCTATTAGAGGCAATACTTGCTCCATGTGAGTTGATCGATGGAGGAGGGGTGGCTTCATTTTGGCCCATGAATGGACGACCCATAATAGATCTGGGTCGCGATTCTTGATCGTATGATCATGGATATCTCTAGAAGAACACCTCAAGAATAAAGCTTGGGTGAGCTTTGATTCTTCTGTTCTCCTTGCACTGACTGCCAAACTCCACATCGAAAGGTGCTACGCCTTCCTAGGACATCGCCACTTCAACAAGAGGGGTCAAAAAAGCCTGGGCCCCATTGGAGGGGGCATGATGCTCTAAATCACATGGAGCCCTAACTTGGCTTCAATCCTCGCTCCAGGTGGCTCTTCAGTTCGCAACTCCTGCACAAAAGAGAGAAGACAACGGGAGGGTCGAGCTCGACCCTACCTTGAAGCTACAAGCAATGTGGTGGAATGGATGGGTGTATCTCCGATGATTGTGGAAGAAAGAGACTCAATAACTCTAATTTTTATGAATTCATAGGGAGAAAATGGTGTAGGATGATAGATGTTGTAATAAGGAATGAAATAGAGATGTATTGAGGATCGAAGCACAATCGATTCACTGTGATACAGTGGTAGGAGCTCTATAGCTCCGGTGAACAAAAAAGTGAAGAGCTACGCTACAACAAGGATTAAAGGCAAGAAATGAAACTTAGACTAAGATTATAGAATGAAACCTACAATAAAAATGTAGAGAACGATAGGGGATTCACCTGGAGCAGTGGACCACGTTGGAGCTGCAGAGCTTGGTGGTGGTGGATCAAATATCCTCCTCATTATCCTCGTTGATAGGGTTGGGAGCTCAGTTGTCACGAGAGCTTCAACGTAGAGAGTCCATGTGGGGTTACATGGGATAAAGAAAGATCAAAACAGAGAAGGGACAAGGAGGGGTTTATTTATATGTGTGAGTTTTGGGCAAAAAGGTGAAGAGATTACGTGGAAAGGGTGTGTGGTTTCTGAGACCTATAGCTAGGGCGATGGAGAAGAAGGATGGGGCTGTCATTGGTGGGTGTTGCTCGATGGAGAAGAATGTATGGAGGAAGAGTGGAAATAGGGAGAAGAAGGCATGCCCATGCTATGACAAGAGTCAGAGGAGGCGGGGTATTGTTGACTCGCGATCAAGGAGGGAAACATTCAGGTCGGTCCACATGGACCAACCGGAAAATTAGGGGGAATAATTCCCTAATTAATTCATTTAAAATTAGGGAATGATTTTACTAATTTTTAGTTAAAACATAAAAAATGTTTAAAATTTTATGTAGTATCTTATTATGATTTTTATTTATTTATACTAGCTCATATATTAGATACTATAAATTCCATGTATATACATAGGTATATATACATGTATTAGTACATTTTATTTTTATTTTATACTCTATATTTTATTATTGCATTTACACATTTTATATATGTATAACATTTTTGCATATTTTTTATTTATTTTTCTATTTTTTATAAAGATAAATAATTATGTACTTATATTATATAGGTATAATTTACCTATGTATTTTAATACTTTATTTATTTTAATGCATTTAAATGGTTTTATATCATGGTTATTATTATTAGCATGTATTTTGAATAATATTAACAAGTATAGAAAAATATAAGTAGTATGAAATTATAAAAAATAAATATATCAGATATTATATATAGGTTTACAATACAATAGGGACCCAAAAGCTAATTCTTGCAACTCAACTCCAAATTAAATGAAATCACCTTCATTAAAAACATAATTAAATTTTATAAACAATAAAGGTGACTTTAGACAATTTTTGAGTTTGTATGGAGGAGATATAGGTCTGAGAAGTTTCCATTATGGATTTTTGGTCTGAATGTCTAAAGTGCACAGTGTATTATTCTTGAATGAAATCAATTTTGTATTTTTCTTTGTATTTTTGTGTACAATGTTCATGTTCAAAGTTTATTTATTTGAGGTACAAAAATAAGAAAATAAAATAGGTCCCAATAGGCTATATATAGGGGGTTGACATTAGGGTTTGTAAAGTGGTATTATGTACAATTCAGTACCCTATCTCCCCCCTACTTTATTCCTTATCGATGAAGTCATCATGATGACAGGGTCTCGAGGTCTATGGTCACTCAGTGTCTTAGACACTTCATTCTTTTTCTTTTCTTTCCTTTATTCTTTTATTTTGGAATTAAATATGTATATTTAAGCAGTATTTAAGTGTCTATCATTGAGTGTTATTTTGTACAAATTATTGCTATATACATGAATTTAGCTAGGAATTTAAAGTCAAAATGAAAGGATAAAGGTGATTAAATTGAGATTCGTCACCCCCATACTTGCCTTTTCTAGTCCCTAGTAAACACATATGCTAATGAGTACAGAAAAAGAAAATAAAGAAAAGAAAAAGAAATAACTTGGAATGATTTTTTACTCTTAAACTTGTCTTAGTAAAATCAAAATTTGAAGATCAGTTAAGACCTTTGGATTCTTGATGTGGTCAGAACCACATTAAGGTTAGGAACTGTGACACAATAGCCGTTAAGTTCCATAATCTTATTATCAAATTCAATTCACATCCTGGTCAAAACCATCCTTTCAGTCGTATACTCTTGCAACCTTGAAATTACAAGAACCATGTGTGCAAATTTGTTAGCTCTTCCCATATAAATCACTTAACTATCAAGGAGTCTCCTCCTATGGCAACTCGTCCTCAGGGAGACGGATATTACCATCTAAGGTTAGGTTCGTGCTAGTTCACAATCAAAAAAGGGAAAAAGTTAGAAGAATCGGAAAAGAATTGGGAATGGACAAGTGTAGTCGCATTCCCTTATGGAGCTCGACCAGTTTAACCAAGTCTTCACCAAGAAGCAAGCTTTTTTTGGAAGCTCAATATTTCTAGAATTTTTATGTAGGCTTCTTTTTGGATATTTTCTTTGTATTGCATTGCTCTGCATTCTTATTTTGCCCTGACATATATAGAATCTTTTGGTCCGCCCATGTTTTGGTAATAGGAAAAATTTGTGCTAGCAGACCATTCCTCATCTAAAGCATTATTTCAATCTAGTCTCCAGTCGTTAGATGTCCCTGCTATAAGAGGAAGTGGATTGAAGTACCGATTTTGGTAGTCCCAAGAAGGGTTTATGAGCCACCCTTGACGAGGCGGCCTAGTATCGTCCTGACTTAGACTCTAAGATCTTTCAACAATCCATCTGGATTGAGCTAAGTCTTAAGTGTGAGGTTTCTAGTCAAGCCACTGTTTCAAGAGTCGTATGGATGACATGAAGGGTAGTTAGTCACATCGAATTGACTTGTGAACATAGTCTCATGGAACCTAAAGAATTAAGTCAAGGTGACCTGAAGCATCTCAATTCCAGTCCTTAATGTGTTCCTGTAGAATTAAGTGGATTAAGGTCTATACCAATCTCTAATCTTCAGAATTTATTTTAGACATGTTCACTTGTCTAGATTATTTCAAAAAAAGTAAATGATATACAATGCAAGAAAAAAATTTTACGAAGCTATTTTCTGATTTTGAATATTTTATGGATTTTTGGGGAAAAAAGATATTGCAATTTTTTATGGATTTTGAATTTTTGAAATTAATTGAGTGTGTGCAAATATTTTCACAAGAGTGTGTGCATATTTACAAGAATTGGTTGAAGAATTCACAATAGGATTATGTATATGGGTTAAGTTAATTGTTATTTACAGGTTTTACAGGTTATGTATATACAAAGGTTATATAGAAATTTATTTGATATAATCATAGACAAGGTTATAAAATAACTTGGAAATATTTTTACAATCATTTTGAAAACTTTATTTTTGAAAATGGATTTTACAAACAATTTTGCAAACATTTACAAAATTTGAAAATCATTTGTAAAGATTTTTCAAAATATTTGTAAAACTATTTTCCAAATCATCTACAAACTTAATTTTCAAAAACTTAATTCAAATAAATGTAAACAAATGTTTGCAAATATTTTCTAAAGAAAAGATGCTATCAGGTAGAGTTCACTCAAAAACTTGATAAAAATCTAACATCTGATGAGAGTTGCTCCCTTGTCTTTCTTTTTATGTGGGAGATCACTGATATCATTCACAATGGCCATGGTTAAAATGTGTTTTTCTCCTCGGTTGCGTCTATTTTTGCGGCTCTAACGCTTGGAGGTACACGCCTCTTTCAAACATTTCTTTATAGCTGGCATGTATTCCATGACCTTCATCAATGGCATATTTAACACAAGATTTTCAATAATTTTAGCCACACCATGGTCTAATAATGCATTTTTTTATTTTATTTTTTTTTTTTGAAAATTTTCATTACATCTGAAAAAGGAATATTCATAGAAGGAAATGTATTTTCTTATTTACATCGTTATTTGCGACTAGCTGGCTAGAAGGTGGGTCACCATGCAAAACATGCAAAAATGAATCTACATGAGCTTCAGCTTCGTTGGTTGGATTTGGAGTTGTTGACGGTGTTGACTCCTCCTAGGTTGCTACAGCTTGGCTTTAGCTCATCTTTTCTTTTTGGAGATTTTAATTTTGCTGATTTTTTGTTCTTTTTTGCTATGGTGGTGGTGGATTGGTGCTACTTCTCCATCATCTTCTTTCTCACCTGGCTCTACTTCAGCAACAACTAAAGCAGAAGACGATTCGCTAGAAGATATTTTATTCTTCCTCTAGTTTGCAGCAGACGCCTGTAATGCATACGGCTGCAATGCCCTAGTTCTCTTAAGAGTCACTACATGAGATAACACAAAATCTGAAATACTTGACTCTATGAGACCGGATGGGATATCACAAACTACCTGCTCCTTTTGCTTGAAATTATTTGGGTTGGCCTCGACCTATAAAGGAATAGGAGTTTTCATCGCAGTAAGATCATCAAGCTTCTGACTCATCTATGCTATATCTTTGACTAACTAGGCCAAGTATTCGAGAGCGGGGTTCATAGGAGTTGTCTTAGATGATTCAGCTTACTGACCACACTGAGAGTGATACTGTTGAGGTTGCTGGTAGGAATACTATTGATTGTAGTGAGGAAGAGGTTGCTGCTGATGAAATTGAGGAGGAGGGAGGTATTGGTTCTTATGAAAAACCGCGTAATTGTGATGCGGATGGTACTGGCGGTACGCGAGTTGCTGATAGTTCTAATTCTATCTCGATGTGTTTTAACATGGAGAAGACTGTTGCTGCATAGCATGGTGGTTCTGAATAAACCTTCCACTAGAAGGTTGGTGATATGGCCTGATAGCAAAGGATTGACCCTATTGTTGTCTACGTGGATGGGCCAATTGGGTATCATTGTTCCCAATGCCGTTCACTTCTTGTATTTGGGGTGGTGGTGGGAAAAAAGGATCAACATAAGATGGGGATTGGGGCTCTGTTGGTAAACAAAAATATACTATGACGGCTATTGTGGTGTCGGGTCAGGTACCTACACGTAGTATACATGCTGGACCTAGGTTGCCCTGAACTCAGCTAAGGCAGCTGTGGCGATTATGGTTCCTTCAACTCTGTAGGAGTTGCAACAGATGGGCTAACAAACTGCACGACGTTGATGGTGATGACCAATAGCTCCAGTTGCTTGGTAATCTGATCCAACTTGTCCAGGTGTTGGGTTTTTATTTGATCAAGGACAACTTCTCAAGGTCTCGTGATCACTTTTTAATGATATCAACTTTGGACAAGTGGCTCCCAATTATGTTGAGATTGGAGCTCTCGTCCTTGTCCGCTTTGTGGGATGCCATCATGTTTACTGGCTTATGGAGGATCTGCGGTTGTCTCTGGTATTATCGACAAAAAGAGAATGTGGTCTATCCTTCGGCCATTTTTTCAAAAATCTACCTGACAATGTCTTCATCCTTGTTGAAATGAGTGCCACCACATGCAACATCTATGGGCCTCTATCTCTCTTAAGTGAGTCCCTCAAAGAAATATTAGACCAGACTAGTCCAAGAAATGTCATGGTGGGGGCACTTCTCTAGCAAGTCTTTGAACCTCTCCTAAGACTCATGTATGGACTCGTGTGGTCTCTGGGAGAAGTCAAAAATCCTGTATCGCATCTGGTTGAGACAACCAAGAGGATAGAATTTATGGGGGAATGTAGACTTCAGTCCTCCCGAATCATCACAACCTTCCCCAACTGATTAATCCAATATAGAGACTTATACTAAAGGCTGAAGGAGAATATGGTCATCTTGACTACACCTAATCGAATGTTAGGGTAGTGATTGGTGCAATAGATGCGAGAAAATTTCTGGAGATGTATGTAGGGCTCTTCTTTGGTGTTCCTGTGGAAACAAGGGAGAAGAGACAAGAATTGAGGCTTAACCTCAAAATGTCTATGGACTACAGGGATTTATATCCACTCAGTCATTTGGCCAAAGCCAAGGTTGTATATCTTTTTGAGAGTAGGCTTGGGACCATCTCTCCTCACCGCATCTACTTGCCCTCCACAGGTTCCATCTCCTTATACATCATTATCTCCTCCTCCTCCTCTGTTCCCTCCTCATGTCATTCAACATATCATGGAAGGCGACCTGGGAAAGAGCCTGATCTGTCAGTTACTATTGGATAGACTGAATCGAAGCGAGCAACTATTCATTCATAGTGTACTGATCTGTCTATCCATGATGTGTCTACTGTGGTGGCTTCCACTTCCCTCGAGGAGTCATCTCTTAATCAGACAGAGAGGATTTGATTTGCATGAGGTCCAAGTCAGGTTATGCATAATAAGATGCATCCCATTCAGATTGGCAGTCATTGGCACCAGATGAAAAGGATGATATGGAATTAGGGTCAATTCTAGATGTGTGTAAGTAGAGCATTTGATATGAACTGAAATCGATCTCCATCCACAAGGGAAAATGTCAAGGCAAGATAATCCTGGTTTATCGAGGAATAAGAAGAAGCCGAGGAGTCTGGAGATCGGTTCGCAAGATCTAAACCAAGTTCTCGGGAATCGCTTCGAATTATTTAAGATGTGGAATTCATGGAATCGATGTAGGTATGGGTGGGGTCCTGACTAAGCCATCCATGATTCGACACCTTGGATAGAAGAGGAATAGATGAGGAATGGAATACGGTGCTGAACAATAGATGAAATGAAGAGTAAAACAATAGAACACTCAAAATGAGCAGGGTAAAAGAAATGAAAATAGATAAAATGAAAAAGTACGCAAGTACGCAATACTGGATCTTTCACCTAAAATCTAATTCAAATAAACACAATGCAAGTGGATTCACCAATCCAACACAAGTGAAGACGTAAGAGTTCGATTATTTTTATCTTTTCAATTTTATTTTATTATTCAGACAATCTTATAACAAGTCCATAGAGGCTAGTCCTATAGCAGTGTGAGTACTGCTAGAAAATTATCCTATACTTCCCACTTCCTTTGTAACATGCATTCTACACTTTGTTAGAGAATCCTTGCTACTGGGTTTGGATCCAGTACTCAGCAAAAATATAGAGAAGGAAACCAATTGGCAAAACCAATACTTTCCCATGGTGGGGTACTCGGACATGGAATGGTAAGATAAACACCCATGTGAGGGGATGACCTAAGCTCAATGCATCAGACTAAGTCTGCAAGAAGACGGAGTCCTACTTGCCCACGTACGATAGAAGCGCCCAAACTTAGAAAATCCAGTCAATAACGAAGCAGTACTGAGGCTGGATTTTTACTCTATTTTCCTAGGGTCGTGCCTCACTCAGTCTGGATAATACCTGTAAATAATGTGGGCTTTATGATACCAATACAATGAATATCCGTTATGAATTTTATTTTTGGTCAAAGTTTATTAAATAGTCTCCTTATTTTAATTTTTGGATTTTCACTTTTTTGAGTATTTTTCAAAATAATAATCATGTAACGATGTTTTTGTATTTTCTCTAAATCCTAAGTGATACGAAACTTAGTGAGATAGCGAAAAAGTCACGCAAGTGGATACTAGGACGGAAATCTCACCCTTGTATCAAATGATGTGTGCTCAGTTAGACGACTTACAACTATTTCATGCTCTCTCCGTGTGGGATGCAAGACAAGGAGTTTAAATTACACTATATGTGATTGCAAGCCAATGAGACCGCCTTAAGCAGGAATCACTATTAGTGTGAAGAACCAGATTATGTTTGATCAAAGCCCAAACCTAAAATCTAAAGACACATGCAGAAATTAGGTGTTTGGACCTAGATTACTCGATCAAGCAAGTCCTAGAATCCAAGGTCTCATGTGAGATAGGGAGGATAAAAAGTGAGAAAATGAAGAAAACATGAAAAATCGATGCAAGGCCCCATGTGATCAGACACATGTTGAAATAGGCTTGGAAAGTCTATAGTGTCCAAATGTACAAGGTACATGTATTATTACAAATTAGTAATACAAAATAAAATGGTCTCCTTCTCACAAAATTAAATAAAAGGCTACAACAAGTTGTTCTTCTCTCTCTCTCTCTCTCTCTTCATTGCACTTTCCAATCAACTTGTGAAGAAGGAGTTGATCTCCTCATAGCTTGGATGCATCGAATCTCCTAGAAGAGTCATCTTCACCACACGGTCCCTCACAAGGAACTCAACAAAGAAGTATTTCATAAACAGAAAAACAAATGTTTATAAAAATAACTAAAAACAATTAAGCATGCAAATAAATATATGCAAGTATCCTATCCTATGTTGCTCCCCGATAACGACAACATTTGATAGACAAGTCGAGACAGGGGTTCCTAATACCCTCTCTTGGAGGGCCTACGGTATCAGACAAGTCAGATCTGGCAATCGTTGTATCGAACACTCTCACGGGCAATGTATGATAATTCAATGCAAATGTGTAAGTCAAAATTTATTTTTATTTTAAGTCTACAAAATATATGTTTATAGGGTTTAGTATGTAGAGTGTCGAACCATAGAGAGCAATGGGGACATGGTTAATTATTCTCAATTAATGAAAATTAGATAATCATTATTTTGTACTTTTTATGCTTTTTTATTTTTCTGGGTTTTAATTATTTTTAATTTTTATGTATTTTAAATTATTTCATATTATTTGTATATTTTTAAATTTTTAGTTTTTATTTTCTTTTTGATTTTGAAATATAATATGTATATATAGTAATATGGAGTAATAATTATAGTATATATAAGATATAATAAATAAATGTATAAAAATATAGGAAATATATACAGGAATAGTCCTTTTTTCTTGTTTTAAAGGTTTTGAATATATGCGTGTATGTATGTATATGTATTTATAAATAATGATAATAATAAGTAAAACGTATTATAATATGTATATAATATATATAAGGTTCTAAATCTTTAAATATAGCTATATATAAGCAAAATTTACAAAATAAAATGTTTTTATGTTTTTAAGATTTTCTTTATTTTTTTGATTTTTCTTATAATTTTTGCTAATTCTATGCATTTTTAATACATTTAAATATACAAAATAATAGATATAATAAATAGGCCGAATCATTTTGGGTCCAATGTTGCATGCCCCATGCATGCTTGGTGAAGGCCACAGATAATGTGGGATGACATCCACAATGAGAAGAATATATCCCCTTGGATCAGCTTAAACATGTAGTAGTAGTAGAAGGAGGAGGAGGAGGAGAAAGCAAAATCTTAGAGTTATGGGAGGTGTGCACATCTTCATTGCGTCGACGAGTGGAACAACTGCTAGATCGAACATAGTAAAAGAGTTCTCTTATATTAGAGGTTATTCGCATCAAGAAGGTACATTTCCTGATCTCCATGTGATTTGCAGAATACCATAGAATTCGTTTCTATATCGATAAAGTGTTGAGATTAGTCCTTGTTGATATGTGCTCATAAGATGGGGATTTTTACTCCTGATTTGATCTTCTTTTCTGTATTTTCCATGGTGTGTGAGGTTAGACATCCCTTCACTACTTGTCATAATCTTACCTCTATCAATGCCAAAATGAATTCCAAGGAAACAAGAATCGTGAATAAACCCATGTTCTTGTTTTCTAACGTGGTTTGAGTTGGAGTAACTTTTTGTCAAAGTTTAATTAGATAAGAAACACTTTTGTGCATATTTGAATAGTAAATGTGATATGATGTCTACATGTTGTTCTGGTAATATTTATAATTATCTTATTTTCGATGATTTATTTATTTGAAGGTGGCTGAAAATATTATAACGATGAAAATGTGAGTCCCTATAACTAGATCCAACCTAGGAAAGTAAAGTTAGAGTTAGGGGTAACCCAAAACTGAATGGTGGATATATCATGAATACTTACTTTAGCCTTGGATTTATTAGCCTCCTCAATCATTCAATGAGAGGAAAGGCCTAAATCACTCTGAAGTGAAGCATGCAACGGACTAAAACTTATCTCCAGGGGGTTATATGCAATCTGTACTTCTCGCGATTTCCGGCCTCCGGAGCAATTTGCCATGTAAATCAGGGAAAGTGTGACCTCCCAATAACAATGACCTACCTTAAATGCCTTCCTTACTTTATTTCACAGTGGCCGTTAAATACTAGAAAGGAGCCGGACGACAGACGCGCAAGGCACAACTATCGTTGATCACGCGGTACACTTATTTGGGTAGTTGCCAATTTCTCCATTCTCCCCTTCTCTCTCACTCGGAGGAGGTGGTGGTGGTGGAAGATGATGAGGAGCAAGCGGAGGAACAGCAGCAAGATCGGGGTCTTGAACTATGGTTGCGGGAAGCATGAGATGAAGACGAAGGAGGAGGAAGAGGATGAGAGGGACGGGAGTATATACAGCCTCTCCAACACCATCCTCCCTTCTCTCGGCGCACGCAGCACTCGGAGGGTCAAGCTCCGCAGATTCATCGTCTCACCCTATGATTTCAGATATAGGTTTGCTATTACTTGATCACGGTCTCCTTTCCATTATTTCTCTACTCTCACAATCAGGGAAGCCCTGACATATTTATCTATCTTACTTCGTCTTCTATGTATAAGTTTAATTCACTTGAACTGTATTGATGCGCTATGTTTTTTTAGTTAACGAATCCGTGCCTTTTTAAGTACGTTTGATTGACTGTTTTATCCCATGTACACGAAGTTTCTGTTTGTGGTTAAACTCTGAAATCATGTTTATGTAGACGTTATATAAGATTTCAGCCCTTCAAGTAACCCATGGATGCAGAAAGTTATTCCACACTGATTAGCCTACTTGAATCTCTATCTCGGCCATGTGTAGAAAACAAGCAAGTCACATATAATATATTGATTTAGTAGAATACCTTTCTCAATGTAAGGAAGAACTACAAGAAGGGATGATTTCCTCGCCCTCACAGGCAATTTGGGTATTAAAATTAGGAAATCCGAATGGAATTGGACTTCTAATTCTAATAATAAATTCTGTTAGTACTACTAATAAATTCAGTTTCCTTTGTATAAAGTTCTTAGAAGAATAAGTATATTGTTCATGTACTAGGGATATATATGGAGGGGTGAGGGTATTAAACCACACAGCACCACAACATAAGAGAAAGGGAGATGGGGAAGGGAGAGGGGAGATAGAGCTCTACTTGTTTTTTCTTAGTGAATTTTCTTTCCAGTGGTCGTGAGAGGTGCCCAACCATCATTATATTGTATATTTTCATATTCATGTGCATCTTTGGTGGTATTAAAGCAAGGTTCAACATTGACAAGAGGATGTAACACAACGTTGTCCTCATCCTTTAGAAGTCTTGAAGAATAGACGGTCACAGTGAACTGTTGAGATCGAGAGCATTTATAATCTGACAGAGGAGACTTAGGAGTCCAAATAGTGGCATCTGCACGTTCCAATCGAGTTGGGCAATTCAAACCAAGAGGATCTCGCTATAATTTTTCATATCTGGAACCATTTAACAAGGTACAAATCAATTCTCCAATCGAGTTGGATAGTTGAACATCGTGTAGATCTAATGACGAAGTTCACACTGAAGTGTTACCTCAATACCAAGGAAATAACGGAGTTGACCTAGATTTTCTATCACAAATACCTTCTGAAGGAAAGCATTTGTCTTTGAAATACCTGCTTTGTCATCACTACCAGCATCTGACAAAGATAGAGTAGTCAGATCTCGTCATGTGAAAGCTAAGAGAGTTTATCTCAATAATAAGCCTGTCAAACCATGTCCAAGGACTCTTCTTTAGGCCATATATTATCTTACGAAGTCGACATGCACACTTCCCCTCGACTTTGTAACCTTGCAGTTGCATCATATAAACCTCCTCCTTGAGGTCTCTTAAAGAAAGGCATTTTTCACATCTAGCTGAAAGATAGGCCCGTTCTTATTAGCAGCAACAAAAAGAATGATGCGTATAGATCCCATTCTGGTGACTAGAGAGAGTCGCAAGGTAATCAACACCATAGATCTGTGTGAAGCCTTTAGCAACCAACCTTTTAATATGTCAATAGACCATCAAGTGATTCTTTGGTCATCATGACCCATATGCATGCCACCTGTTTGACACCCAGGACATGGCACACGATCCCACGTACCTCAGGATGTAAGTGCGTCCCTCTTCTGATTCATGGCTTTTTACCAACCATGGTTCTACAATGCACTATGATGATTTCAGAGAACATAAACAACCAATAAAGCATATGTAAATCTCATGTCACAACTGGATAAACCATCAACAGAAGTAAAATGTGACATATGATGAAATCTACATTGCCTTTTTGGTTTCCACAGAGCTATAGGGAGCTCCTCAGGTGCATCTGATGTAGTAATGGTAGGAGCACCTGAAGAAGGCTCATTATCCTGCAAATAAGGAATAGGTAAAAGTACATATTTAGGCATGGTAGTGTATATGCGTTTATAAACGATCAGGGCTGGTGGTAGCTCTAGAGAGATGTCAACGACAGACTATGTAAAGAAGCTGGTCTGCTCAAAGAAGTGACATCAACATAAATATAATAACGATGACGAATATGATCATAACACATATAACACTTCTAAGTGCAAGAGTACTCTAGAAAAACACACTTTATATCCGTAGGCAACAATTTGTCAACATTACGAAAGTTATGTATACAAGTCATGCACCCAGAAATCCTTCATGGTAGCATGAAAGGTAACTCCTTGGAGTATAATAAGGAGAAAGAATTGCCCCCCTTCTGAATAGATGACAAATCATGTTTATGAGATGGACATGTGTGAAAATGACATCCCCCTAGTAGGACTTTGGAACCTTAATCTGAGTGAGTAAAGATCATGCAATATAAAGAAGATGCTGAAGTTTCATTTCTGCTGCCCCATTTTGTTGGGAGATATACAAACATGAAGTCTGATGAAGAATCCCTTGAGAGGCAAAGGAGGATACCAAGTCATGTTGGGTGAACTCAAGAGCATTGTTAGTTTTTATAATTTGAACAAACGTGGATAAAGATGTTTTGATAAACCAAAATAAGGTTTTGATAATTTTATTGATCTTAGAATGTTCCTTTATAAGATAGATCCAAGAAGATCTACTGTAATCATCCATAAAGACTACAAAATATTTGTGATCGTTCAAAGTACAGACTTGATAGGGTCCCTAAACATCATAATGAATAGAAGTAAAGGGAGCAATACGCCACAACTCAGTACGCGCAATAAAAGAACCCGATGATGTTTCCCAAACTCAGAAGGCTTTAGAGCAGAGAGTTCAGGGAACATCATGGAGAGGGTCATGGCAAAAGGATGCCCAAGATGAAGATGCCAAAGGAACATGCGGTGTAGATAGACGTAGCACCAACAAATGTGGAACCAGGGGGAATGTAATAGATACCGTTCTTCTCATGTACCCCACCAAAAATCGGCATCGTCGCGATGCCATGAAAATATCAATAGAATTTATCAAAAATCACATAGCAATTAAGCTCAGTACAAAGCTTATGAGTAGACAACGAGTTCAGAGGGAAATCAGGAGCATAATGAACTCTAGTGAGTTGGAGCTTGAATGAGAACTCCATAGTCCCGACAATAGTAATTGGGGAATGATCCAGTTGGCGAGACGAACTGGCTTCACAAAGGAAGAGGGTTTGGAGAAGGTTAGCATACTACCTTCTCTCGTCAAATGAATGAAGGATCCAGAGTCAATAATCCAAGTAGGAGTAGAAGCAGTTGCATAGCTGGCTATTTTACCTAAGGTGGTAAATCGACTGGCCGGTTCGACCGGTCCGACCGGTGAACCGAGCCTGGACCGGTCCGGTTAACCGGTTTATGCTTGTTCGGTTCGATTATGCAAATTTTAATTAACCCGTCTGGTTCAACCTATTTTTTTGACCCGGTTTAACCAGGTTCAACCGAAGTTGAACCGCATTTAATTTTTAAGTTATTTAAAAATTTTGTTGGTAGTGGGAGTTGAACCCATGACCTTTGGTTACCTATTTCACACTTCTAACCAACTACACTAACACAACTTTTTGCATGTATTGGGTTTTAAATATAATTAAAATATTATCCTGTTATAGAGCATCTAGTCCAAATAATATATATATATATATATATGATACGTATGATATTTGATGGTGTATAAGAAAAATACTTTATGTATAGTGTGAGATATACATTATCTATGTATTTTATATATACTTCAAGTATATTAAGTGTATATTATATATATATTATTTTATTTCGGTTTGATTTGCCGGTTCAACCACTTTTTTTTCACCGGTCCGGTTTAATCTGGTTTTAAATAATGATGACATCATCATCCAGTTGAACGGGTTTGATTACATGGTTCGACCCGATCCGACCATTTCAGCAAGGTTTCCGGTTCGGTGTCCGGTTCGGTTTCAAAAACCTTGGGTGGTAGCCATACTAGCTGTAGGAGTACTCTCACTGGTAGAAGAAATAGAGTTTTGTAGAAGTTGCATTAGGAAGGAGTAATCTGTGGCACGGAGTTGGACTGTCTAACCACTGAAGTCCGGGTAAGGAGATGCCTCTTTAGTATTATAAGTAGTCTCGTAAGGGGTTTTATGCAGCTTTCTAATTTTTAAATTTAAAATATATAATTAATATCACTATCGAATTTATGTAAAGTGGAGTTAAAGAAAAATCTAAAGCAAAAACAGTTGATGTATCAGTAAGGAAGATGCTACAGATAGACGGAAATACAGCTCTACAAGAAGTAGATGATCTTTAGAATAAGTCTTACAATTAAATTCTATTGTGTTTTATTTAGAAGATGATATGCATAAAAGAGTCAATTAAAATCCAAAGTTATTGTTCAACCAATTAAAAATTTACGCCGATTGAAACCTTATGGTCAACCAAGTCGAGAATTTGACCAATCCTACAGTTCAGGTCTAATTTATTTTCAGTCAACTAACACTTGATCCCATCGAGTTATCGTACTTTAATCAACTAACCTTGAAATTCCCATCAGCTCAATTTATGAGTAGTTAATGAACATTGGAAATTTCAGTCGGCTATGCGCTAAAATCCAGTCGAATATTCCAAACCAGTTGACGATCTTTTAGTCGGTCTACGAATTATGTGTTTTATATCTTTGATAAACAAATAGATGTTTGACGGTGCCATTTGGCCAAGAGAAATGTTGAGGTCATAATTCATCTGACTTCTTTCATTTGTTCACTAGAAAAGAAGCATCGATCCTTCCTTTTCAACACTTACTACAATATTTTCAAAACTTTCTTTAAGCATTGAAGCACTTATTCTTTATGTTCTTGATCTCCTGACTTAAAGCACACTGTGTTTACTCTATCTTTAGATCAAGGAAAGTGTTATGAGCTCCGATTCGATCTTTAAAAGAGCTCAATTGAATTTGTTTCCTACATTCTGTGCATTCTACTCTGCTATTCATAGAAGTCAATCTAGTTCTCTATCTCTGGTCAAAATTTAATTATAATCTAACCAAACTCTTTTAGTTTATTGTTCTTCAATAAACTGTATTGTAAGTATTCGGCGTGTGGTGTAAGAGGAAAAATACTTTTTGAGTGTTTTTGGATTTGATCAAGAATCCATGTAGCCGACCCTACTTATAGGTGGAGAAGGCTTTCCCATTTTTTTGCAAAAGTTTTTTGGGCACACAATATAACCCCTCCCCTGACCCCCTTCTTTTTTTCGTGTAACATCTGATCGACTTTCATGATCACCCCTGAATAGTTGCAAATTGTGATAGGTTGAGGATTGATCTATCACGTACAACCCTACTGCCTATGACCTTAGTAGTAATTGATCGAGAAGGTAGTTGATCATGACAAAAGTCTGAAAAAACTTTGGTAGGCTTTCTTGATTGATTAAGCCATGCAGTTTGATTGATCACAACAGCGATACACGGTAAAATGCGGAACAATACTAAGGTCGATAAAATGTTGAAGAAGGGATGAAACAGGATATCGGTTTTATAGGAGAACTAAACATCAGAGCATGTGTATATACATTCAATATGTATCATAAATATGGAGAATCTCCCCAAGAATGCCTAATCCACGAGTGTCTGATGCCATGTAGAAAATACACAAACAACCAAACCACATAGAACTCAATTTTGTTTAAAATCCTTCTCAACGAAGGGGAAAATCACAAGAGGGGTTGTCGTAGCGCTCACAGGAGGTTAGGGTGGTTTTCATTTTCATAACTTGTGAAAAATGGGGGATAAGAAGATATATAATCCTATAAGGTTAATGGATCCTTGCTCATGACCAAATAAATGAGATAACACAAGACAGCCCAGCATCATGGGATTTTTATACTCTTAGCACCTTGTTTCTTTTGTGAATCTGTTTCTTTTTTTACTGGCTTTGGGATAATTTAAACGTAGACATGTTGTTGCAGGAATTGTGATGACCTCTTTTAAGAAGATTTCATGTGCTTCACTCTTTGCATTTTACAAGTTTTGTTACTTTAGCATTTATCATTTCTTATACTTTGCTTTTCACAGGGTGTGGGAGACCTTTCTTATTGTTCTTGTGGTCTACTCTGCTTGGGTCTCCCTCTTTGAATTTGGATTCCTTATGAGAGCCACGGGGCCACTTGCAGTCACTGACAATGTTGTGAATGGATTCTTTGCAATTGACATCATTTTGACCTTTTTTGTGGCCTACCTCGACAAGACAACATATCTTCTTGTGGACAACCCAAAAAAGATTGCCGTAAGGTATACAAGGACATGGCTTATCTTGGATGTTGCTTCAACCATTCCGTCGGAAATAGCACGGAAGATGCTACCATCAAAGCTGCAATCTTATGGATTTTTCAACATGCTTCGTCTTTGGCGTCTGAGGAGAGTTAGTGCTTTGTTTGCAAGGTGAGAGACTGCAACTCGACTAAATATTGCTTTTACTCTTTTGTGTAGTTGGCCATTTTAAGATTGTCACCAATCCATCATTTGCAAAGGTAAATAACATAGGCTTAGATGTAATATGCCTTTTTAAAATGCAATTCTGTCCTATAAACAGTTTGATTATGTTTTTAGGATCTTAGCAGATAGGACAATCTTGATTATTACTTGGTTATGAACAGGGATTACAAGCAGTGGATATTTGCTTAAATTTTGGGCAGTGGTTCTTTGTCAACTAAAATTTAATAATCAGAGTCTGTCTATGGCTCAGAAAATGGGAAAGAAGAAAACATGCAACGTTGTAAACCAAGGAAACTTAGCAACATAATCTAGTAAGACTGACGTTCTGATAATTAGAAGTAAATGATAACTTCCTGATATTCTTGTCGATGTTTCATTGTACTTTTGGCAATAGATTAATTAAAGTTCATGCACCTGCAGATTGGAGAAGGACAGACATTTTAACTACTTTTGGGTTCGCTGTGTGAAACTTATCTGTGTAAGCTCTTCTAATTCAAAGTTAAAACCACATTATTTCCTTTAATCTCGATCTAATGAGTTTGAGGTGCCTTTCCAGGTTACCCTGCTCACAGTTCATGCGGCTGCTTGCTTTATTTATCTTCTGGCAGCAAGGTATCATGATCCTACACATACATGGATTGGACTTGCCTTGGAGAATTTCCAGGAGGCAAGCTTGTGGACACGTTATGTTACATCAATGTACTGGTCTATCACGACACTTACAACTGTTGGTTACGGAGACTTGCATCCTGTTAATACAAGGGAGATGGTATTTGACATCTTTTACATGCTCTTCAACCTTGGCTTGACTGCATACTTGATTGGGAACATGACCAACTTGGTTGTCCATGGAACAAGTCGAACTCGGAAATTTGTACGTGTCTCTCTTCTTAGTGAGAGAATAAGAAATTCATGATGTGGAAGTTTATATCTTACCTTCTGCATAATAGATAAATTTTCTGGATCACTAGTTTATTAAGCTATTTTTGTTAGACATTTACGATGGTTATCTTTGAAAGTACAGAGGGGCACTATCAATGCTGCCTCCAGTTTTGCTCAAAGGAACAAGCTTCCTGTCTGACTGCAAGATCAGATGCTCGCTCATCTTTGCTTAAAGTTTAGGACGGACTCTGAGGGGCTTCAGCAACAAGAGACCCTGGAAGCCCTCCCCAAGGCTATTCGTTCTAGCATTTCTCATTTCTTGTTCTACGATCTTGTTGATAAAGTCTATCTATTCCAGGGTGTTTCTAATGACTTGCTTTTCCAGCTGGTACCTTGACATCTCAATTTTGCAATTTCTTTTGTACCCATTGCTTCTAGGATCTGTTAGTTGAATTACTTAAACTCTTTGTAGGTCTCCGAGATGAAACCAGAGTATTTTCCTCCCAAAGAAGATGTAATTTTGCAGAATGAGGCACCTACGGACTTCTACATACTCGTCAGCGGGGCTGTGGTAAATAATTACTGCATCAGCTAATTTAAATAGTTGTGTGCTTGAGATGCAGTCTAATTTCAATTTAATTTTTTTGCCTGCTTTTAGGATATAATCGATGAGTCTCATGGGTTAGAAACCGTAAGTTTAGTTTGTCATTGGCAATTCCATCTCTTGAAGTTGGCATTTGAAAGTCGTATTGCTTTCTTTCACATTTGTATACCAGGTTATTCGTGAGGCCGGGCGTAGTGATGTTCTAGGAGAGATTGGAGTTCTTTGTTACAGACCTCAGCTCTTCACAGTCCGCACAAAGCAGTTGAGTCAACTATTACGTCTTAACCGGACCACTTTCTTTAGTATCATCCAAGCTAATGTTGGAGATGGAACCTTAATCATGAACAATTTGCTTGAGGTTTCACGATCAAGCTTATTTTCCTTGCATGCAAATTTACTAATTTTTCGACTTCAAATATAAATCCTATTTCTTAGCAAAGATGTTGACAGCCACAACTAATAATTCTGAAACAGCATCTGAAGAGCAAACCAAATGATCCTTTCATGCAAGAGATCTTAAAGGAGACGGAGAACATGCTGGCCCGTGGACGGATGGATCTGCCTCTCACGCTCTGTTTTGCAGTGTCAAGAGGGGATACCCTTTTGGTAGATCAGCTTCTTCAACGTGGGTTGGACCCAAATGAAGCAGACAGCAAAGGTCGTACTGCCCTGGTACATTGTCTAACACTTTCTGTTCACCATCCTCCCCCCTAAGGCATTGTTGCATTCATGAGTTGTTTCTTCTCACCAATTACTCGCCATCTTTACCAGCACATAGCAGCAGCAAGTGGAAGTGAGGGGTGTGTTCTGCTCCTCCTTGACCATGGGGCCAATCCCAATTGCAAAGGTATTTTTCTTTGCTTCCGATCTCTCCGACCAAGTTGGCTTGTACAAGTCAATTGAACAACATCCAATGGGGTATATCCAAATTTTTATTTGCCCATCAGTTATAGTTGTCTCATCGGGGTTGACTTACAAAGTGACAAGTTGGATAATCCAACAAAACAGTTCTGTAAATTACTAGTCAAAACGAATGAAATGGCTCCTAGAGAAAAGTTTCCCTTGCTATTCTAAGTGTTGAAATGAATGGGGAAGCAATAATCAGAACAAGAATATAAAAGAATGAATAAGAACGTTCAATAACACCATGATTTTCGTTGAACTTTACAACATTGCAGGATGAAGCCACAGGAGAGAGCCTCTATGGTTGTATCTTCTATTATAATCTCTCAATGATACAAGGGGTGTGAGGCTTCTTATATAACCCCACAGACAGACCAGAGTCTCACTTATAGATGATGTGGGACTAAATAAGAGAGCATGATAGTTGAATCATGGAGAGATCCAGTTACCCATCTATTACATGTTCTAACACCCCCTTCAAGCTGGAGATGAGAAAGTTGTAGCTTGCAACAAAAGAAAATTTACACAACACCATCTTCACTCGATATATTTTAGAAAGACGGGAGGAGGACAGCTTAGAGTAGCCATTGCTGGGAGAAGACTCGCACGAGGATGGACCTGCGACCACCAAGATGTTCCTGGAGTAGAGTCGCTGCGACGACCATGAAGTGCCTGGAGTAGAGTCTCCTAGAAGAAGACTAACGTGGAGAGTAGTCACACTGGGAGGATACATGTGTGGAAGTAGTTGGTGCTCAGTAAAGACGGTTGGTATACAATAGTAATCTGGAGTATCTGTCTTCATGTTATGGATGGGCATTAGGTATCTGAAATGATCTCATGTAGAAAAGTCCATCTGAAGTTGTTGATGTCGATGTTGAAGACCAGTAATAGAGTAGCCATCTCTCATATGCAGATCTCGAGTGTCTCTCCTATACGCGACCCTTGAGAATAGCCTCTCATATATCCTATGGGGACATGGAGTCATTCGCTTATATAGGGACCTTGTTGAAGAGGATCGTTTTCTGAGGAGCCATGAGTAGAAGATGGACATGATAAAATTCATGTAGATTCATCTCTAGTAGAAAAAATGCTCCTACTCACTCTCCTCCTTTCTCCTATACTTGTCAGAATATAGACATAGATAATCAAGTTAGAAGAAATAAAATAAAAGATGCCTTTTTTCTTGGCTTTCTTTCTCTCTCTCTCTCTCTTCTTTTTTTATATGTTGTACCTTTTTTTTACTTTTTCTCTCCTTTTTTCTCAATTCAACCTCCCTCTCTTTTTCCTTGGCCCTCTTTTTTGTTAAATATGATCCGATTGGGCCTAAATCCCAATTTACAACCCCCCCTTTCGGTAGCTACAATATTGTTGGGTTCTCTCTCTTTTTTTACATAGTACATGGCCCACTGGAAGGGTTTCTGCATTGCATCCCATGATTCCACCTTCTAAAGATCATCGTATCATGGTCATCACACATATTGTGATGCAAAATGAAAATTCGGCGCGGCACGGGAAATAGATCTGACGGTGGATTTTCGATGGTAGAAGAAAATAGAGGGGTTGAGAAGAAGAAACTGGAAGGGTTGAGAAGAGAAGACACGCCAGGTGCGCGGGGTTAGAGAAGAAGAAACGCGTAGACCGCGAGGGGAAGAGAGAAGAGACTCGTCGGGAATACGAGGGGTTTGGGAGAAGAAGAACACGTGTAGATCACGCGGGGAGAAGGAGAGAGAGGGGAGAGGAGAGAGAGACAAATCTCTATTTTATCACATCTTGAACTGACTAAAATATTGGACCCTCATCCCTTTATATAGGAGGGATGACATTACAAAAATAGAAAATAGTTTAAACCGACAACCAATTATCCTATACTGACTCTAACTAATTAACCGACTAACTACCAAATTTGAAATTCAAATTAAGACTAATTGAGATCACACACGATCTCTTTATTTAAAATTGCGACAACTTAAAAAACGTAAATAAAATTAACGGTCACAATTTAAATAATTAGACAGCCCTACATGTCGAGTCCTCGCTGCATCAACTCTCCTCGACTTTTAAAAAATTCGTCTTCCGACGAATTGCTTGAACCTTGAGGCTTGACATAAGACGCTTCATGAACTTGTGTCGACGTGCGCGTGAACGCGAATCATGAGATATGCAACTCAAATCATATTGTATCTTCCAATGCGCGACGGGATCGTCGAATCGTAGGGACGATTCGGTTGCCATGCTCTGATACAAATTGATGCAAAATGGAATTCGGCGCGGCGCGGGAAATAGATTTGACGGTGGATTTTTCGAGGGGTTGAGAAGAAGAAATTGGAAGGGTTGAGAAGAGAATACACGCCGGATGCGCGGGGTTAGAGAAGAAGAAACGCGTAGACCGCGAGGGGAAGAGAGAAGAGACTCCTCGGGAATACGAGGGGTTTGGGAGAAGAAGAACACGTGTAGATCACGCGGGGAGAAGGAGAGAGAGGGGAGAGGAGAGAGAGATAAATCTCTATTTTATCACATCTTGAACTGACTAAAACATTGGACCATCATCCCTTTATATAGGAGGGATGACATTACAAGAATAGAAAATAATTTAAACCGACAACCAATTATCCTAAACTGACTCTAACTAATTAACCGACTAACTACCAAATTTGAAATTCAAATTAAGACTAATTGAGATCACACGCGATCTCTTTATTTAAAATTGCGACAACTTAAAAAACGTAAATAAAATTAGTGGCCACAATTTAAATAATTAGACGGCCCTACATGTCGAGTCCACGCTGCATCATACTGGGTTCCAATGCCGCCATGAGTAGGAACGTGCTGCCTTGAGAAACAAGGGTCTCGTGGGGTGAACCCATCGTTGCAGCAAATCTTCTTGCCAATGTCTTCGTGCCACCCCTTCTTCGACCGTAGATGGGGTTCCTATCTGCCAGGAGATGGAGGTGCTCAGATCATGCTAGGGCTGAATATTCAAGGGCGCCGCCTAGAATTCGGGTTATAAGAAACTCTAGATTATCTTGAATGAATTCCAGGTGTTGCACATATGCGTAGAATAAAACTTAAATTTAAAGCTTCAGAATTGTAACAGAACATGAATATAACAACATTTCAAGAACAAATCCAAGAACCAAAATGTTCTGATACCATGTTGAAATAAATGTAGAAGCAATAATCTACAAGAACATAAAAGAAAGAAAAAGACAGCTCAAGAACACCATGATTTACACGGAACCCTGCTCCATAAGGAGCGGAATGAAACAATGGGAGAATACCTCCAGGATTAGATCTTCTATTATAACCTCTCAATAAATACAGAGGATGTGAGTCTTCTTATATATCCCCACAAACAGACCAAAGTCACACTTATAGATGATGTGAGACTAAACAAGAGAGCATGGTAGTTGAATATTGGAGAGTTCCAATTACCTATCTCTTATACGCTTCAACGCCAAAAAACTTCACGGGAATACAACAGAACTTAAAATGTCCGAAAGATTTTTGTAACATCAAAAGAATTATTATGCCAACCATTTACTCTGCACAAAATTCTGTTTGAATTGTTTTTTTATTTCTTTGAGATTTTTTGGGGACTTCTACAGTACCATTACCTTTTTCATTTCATAATTATTTTTCAATTCCTATAAAACATATGCATTTACATGCCAACACCAACCATTATATTTGACATTCTCCATGGGATTTTGACATATTACACGCCGACGTGCAAATACAAAAGCTATCTTCACTGCTGGGACTTGGACATAATTACATGTCTACATGCAAATATAGGAATCATAATGTAATTTAAAAAGTTAGAAACACGAGTACTTTTGCAGTATTTTGTATAAAAAAATTTTTGAGCAAAATCTGTGCATAATCTGTAGGCTGTCATTAGGCTCGTGATGGAATGTAATATAAGGTTCATGAGAAATTGAATAAATGTTGTGATTAATATTGTGGACTGCAGACTCAGAAGGAAGCACACCACTATGGGAGGCTATCCGTAACCGGCACAACAATGTGGTAGAGCTCCTTGCCAGCCAGGGGGCATCATTGGCACTCGACAATGTAGGCGAGTATGCCTGTGCTGCAACCGAGCAAAGCAGCCTTGACATTCTTTGTGACTTGCATCGTCTTGGTGGTGACATCAATCTGCCGAAACATTCTGGCACCACTGCTCTCCACATTGCTGTCTGTGATGGTAATGTAGAGATTGTCAACTTCCTCCTCCAGCAAGGTGCCAATCCAGACAGACCTGATATCAATGGGTGGACCCCAAGAGAGTATGCTGATCAACAAGGTCACCATGACATTAAAGTACTCTTCAATTCTGCATATAATGGGGATACTGCCGCCTTTACGGATTTCACATCCAAGCCACCTCCTTTAGTACCCGGAACAATACAAAGTGACCCATCAATAGTTTCGGCTCGCATGGGATCCTTGGTGTCACTGCCGGGGACCCGCCAGCGACGGCAGGTGAGCAGCTTACACAACTCGTTGTTTGGGATCATGTCTGCAGCTGCAGGGACCACGGAGGTAGGGTCATTGCAGGATAACTCAATTTTCAGAAGGTCAATCAGAGTAGGCATGAGTTGCCCCGAGAGTGGCAACATTGGAAAGAAGCTGGTTCTTGTACCTGGGACGCGGGAGGAGTTGCTGAAGATGGGCCGGAGGAAGTTCGGATTCTCAGCTGCTGTGAGAGTGCTAATTGGAGAGGGTGCAGAGATTGACGACATTGGAGTGATCAGAGATGGCGACCATTTGGTTTTGGTCAGTAAGGACTTCTCAGGAGAAGATCTGCAGTCATTCCACATGTTATAGTTTCCTACTCTGTAATGTTTTTCATTGTATTTGATGTGATGTAATCTATTGAGCAACTAGTAGAAGGGATGAAATTCGTACTTTTAGATCAGCATAATGAAAGATAACATTCAAATATTTTTCTGAAGTGACATCTTGATGCTTGAAGAGATGTAATCTGGAAATTGGAAAAAGTCTCACATGTATTTTAACTTTTCTTAATCCATTCATTTCTTAGTTAGTTGTATTGCAGTTAATATGGAGAATTCAATTGTGCTGATGTTCTTGATTGGTGTGTCAAATGTGCTTCGAAACTAATAGACGGATAAATGGCTTTCTGGGAAGTAAGTTCCTTCACAGCTCGTCAATTCAAATCATATAGTTATTGGATTCTAGCATCATTCTCTGGTGAACGTGGAAAGAAGTCGTGCAGTAACTTTTGAAGGCCACATCTGCTTCTCCGTTTTATGTGTCACCAACACGCCATGGTGTCTACCAGCTTGCAAACTATGATTTTGTCAGTTAAGTATACTATTGCTGGGTTTTACTCCACGTTTGCGGGCGTTTCTATTTTTTCTGTCCTGTCGCATATACTTACTCAGGTTACTCAGCTTGCAAGCTATGATTTTGTTAATTAAATATATTATTGCTGGGTTTACTAACGTTTGGTGGCTTTCTATTTTTTTTCCTGCTCTGTCGCACATACATACTCAGGTTACTAGGAAGGGGTTCGGATCGTCTGCTGTAAGTTCATTGCAGCAGACTCTGCTTCAATCAACGGATGTGCGCCACGTGTCTCCGGAAAATCCAACAGCTACCACACCTCCTCCCTGACTCCTCTCTCCGCTGGAATCCCTACCCCTCTCGAACCCCTCTCGTTCCCGACCCTATCGCCACCATATTGCCTTCGTCGACGTTGGGTGCCCTCACTGCTAGAGTTCCCTCCCCGACCCCAAGCCCGCTCGCCGCCAGCCTCTCCCCCGAGGCTCTCGCTGCCAGAGCCCGTCCTTCCCCGACCCCAAGTCCTGTTGCCGTCAGATGTGCCCTCTCCTATCTCCCGACTCCTTACTCCCCCCAAACGAGAACGTGCGTGTGTGAAGATGGAGGTGGCGATCTCGGACCCAAAGCCCCTCGCATAGATCTTCCTCCTCGGCTTCGCCATCGCCTGCATCGACACCACCACCAACGACCTCTTATGCTCCCCCATCTCTGTCATCTTCGACATACCCGCCGTGAGCTCGCCATTGCCTGCGTTCTATTATGATTTTGTTCACAGATCTACATTGTGATAGTTTTGAGGATATTCCACGATACTGAGAATTTTGTATAAGTGCAAAAATATTTGTATATTGAACTAAAATCTAGTAGGAAGTCCTCTTTTATATATCTGAGAGAAATTCTGTATGGAGTTTTCTTCTTTCTTATGCATTGTGGAGAAGGAGATTTTTGTATGAAAACGAAGGTTTTTGTATATTGAACCGAGTTCTAGTATGTATTCCTTCTCTGTTCTATAACAGAGTTGAATTATGTATGGAGCTTTCTTCTTTTGTATGTAGTGTGGAGAAGATATTCTTTTTATGAAAATGAAAGTTTTTTTATATCAAACTGTAGTGTGGAAGAGGTGAAATGTGTGATGTGGTTGCTGCCCATATGGTTGTGCACCATACTCTACTTCGTCGTATTCATGCGGATGGTGTCGCTCTTCGTGGAGCAGTGTGTTGCCATGAAGCTCATGATGGCATGTGGATTCCGCATCCCCCCAACGAGCATGTCGGCATTTGACATCCTTAGCATGGCGGTCTTCATCTTCCTCGATAGGAGGTTGTTGCAACCACTCATTTGCAGGATAAAGGACGACATGGGCCTCACCGAGCTGCAAAGCATGGGGGTCAGGCTGGTGATAATCGTCACTGAGTTGTAGGATAACGGGGGGTTTTGTATATTGAAGGAAGTTTTTAAATGGGAATCTCCTCCGTTGTATAATGGAGACACATCTTGTATGCTTGTTCTCAAGGTGCCTTTTGTAGGATAATGGGGGTTTTTGTACATTGAAGGAATACTTTCTATGAGAATCTCCTCAAAAAGCAACCGAGGAATGATAAAATGAAGGATACCTAAGCTAGTATTGTAGAGTTGGATATTTACCGGATTTAAACTCTATGTCCGTGGACTTTTATGATTCCTTTAAGAGATCATATGCCCCATATGTCCTTGTATGTGCACCAACTTGCTAGTATATTGACTAGTCAGGCCATCAACATATTGGTCTGCCAAATGCATGCACTCAGACTTATAAACATTATAGGATGTGTGCTCATTTCATGATGGTGCATAATACAGATCTTAGTATATCGATCTTGTCAAGTTAATTCTTTAACTTGACTCATTTGACACCTCTGAAACTCTACTCCTTTGTAAAGGTCCTACATCAAACGTCTCAATCGGATATCAATCTCGAGAGAAGATTGACATGTATTCTCAGGCTGCAGATCCTCTTTGAATGTCAATTTATGATGTTGTTTGCGTCCTCAATCTAACTATTGAAATCTACAACTATACATAAACATGTACGATCTAGCTATTTAGATCAACATCTGTATGATATCCAAAATGTCAGGACATACACACACACACACATACATACATACATACATACATACATACATACTGAGGAGCGTTAACAATAATGCAAATGTAATTATTTTTTATTTCAGATATGAAATGATATAATTCGCAATAACTTTCATTGCATAAATAACTTGTTAGGGACTTACATGTCTAACGGAGCCACCACTACCATCAAGGACATGGCTCAGTTGAAGGCAAACTACGTATATAATTTGATGATCTTGATTGCTTTCCCATTTGACTTGACCATTGATAACAAAAAAAAAGAGTTAAAATGGGTGACCTTCCTAGTGGATTTGGATCGTCTGCTATAAGTTAATTGCAACAGACTCTGCTGCAATCAACGGATGTGCGTCACGTGTCTCAGGAAAATCTAACGGCTGCCACACCCCCTCCCTGACTCCTCTCTCCGCAGGAATCCCTACCCCTCTCCAACCCCTCTCGTTCCCGACCCTATCGCCACCAGATCGCCTTCGTCGATGCTAGGTGCCCTCTCGTCGCCAGAGTTCCCTCCCCGACCCCAAGCCCGCTCGTCGCCAGCCTCTCCCCCAAGGCTCTCGCTGCCAGAGCTCGTCCTTCCCCGACCCCAAGTCCTATTGCCGCCAGACATGCCCTCTCCTATCTCCCGACTCCGTACTCCCCCCAAACGAGAACGTCTGTGTGTGAAGATGGAGGTGGCGATCTCGGACCCAAAGCCCCTCGCATAGATCTTCCTCATCGGCCTCGCCATCGCCTGCATCGACACCACCACCAACGACCTCTTATGCTCCCCCATCTCTGTCATCTTCGAGACACCCGCCGCGAGCTCGCCATCGCATGCGTTCTATTATGATTTTGTTCACGGATCTACATTGTGGTAGTTTTGAGGATATTCCACGATACTGAGAATTTTGTATAAGTGCAAAAATATTTTTATATTGAACTAAAATCTAGTAGGAAGTCCTCTTTTGTATATCTGAGAGAAATTCTATATGGAGTTTTCTTCTTTCTTATGCAATGTGGAGAAGGAGATTTTTGTATGAAAATGAAGGCTTTTGTATATTAAACTGAGTTCTAGTATGTAATCCTTCTCTGTCCTATAACAGAGTTGAATTGTGTATGGAGCTTTCTTCTTTTGTATGTAGTGTGGAGAAGAGATTCTTTTTATGAAAATGAAAGTTTTTTTATATCAGACTGAGTTCTTGTAGGCATTCCATCTTAGTTGTATATTAAAGTGAAATTTTGTATGAACCTCTCTTATTTGGTTTGAAGTTGAATTTTGTATATATGTGCATTCTTCTGCATATCTAAGTGCAACTAGGTATGAATCTTTCCTCTTATGTATACACAGTGGAGAAGGGGATTTTTGTCTAGAAATGAATATTTTTTATATGGGAGTATATTCTTGTATGGATTCATCCTTAGTTGTAGATTTGAGGTACATTTTGTATCAAACGACCTTCCTTTATTTTGGATGTATTATTGTCTGCAAGTGAACGATTTTGTGTTATAAGATCGAATTTTGTATGATCTCCTTTTCTGGTTCGCAAAATGTAGCATATCCGTCGTTACTCTATTTTTAATATGCAATTAGTTGTTGATGATTACTATTGTTCTTGAGTATACAAAAATATTTGTTTCCCTACCAAAGGATCATTTAGAACAAAAATACAAGAATTATCTCTATTACACAGTAGAGTGAATGACCATATAAAAAAGATTCCCCATTATGCAGCAGAGTGAACGACCATACCAAATTCACCTTTAATATACAAAAATCCTCCGTTTTCCTACAAAATGGTTGTTAAGAAAAAAAGATACAAGAATTATTCCCATTATACAATAGAGTAAAGTCTCATACAAAAAGCTTCTTGACTATACAAAAGTCATTTTTATCCTACAAAAGAGCTGGTAGATATTGAAATTGTCTCCATTATGCAACAGAGTGAACAATCATACCAAAAGATCCTTTAATATACAAAAATCCCTCATTTTCCTACAAAGAGGTCCTTTGGAATAATCATACATGGTATATCTCCATTATGCAATAGAGTGAACGACCATACCATGTTCCTTTTAAACAAAACTCCCATGTTTTCCTACAAAGGAGCCCTTTGGAATAATCATACAAGGTGTATCTCCATTATGCAAAAGAGCTGACTTCCCTACCAAAACTTGTATTATTATACAAAAACCTCTAATTTCCTATAGAAAAACCCTTTGGAATAATCATACAAGGTGTATCTACATTATGCAAAAGAGCAGACTTCCATACAAAGACTTGCGTTATTATACAAAAAACTCCATTTTCCTACAAAAGGACCCTTTGGAATAAGCGTACAAGATGTATATCTCAGACACCTCATGGATGCGTGGAGTAAGGTCGTACGTGGGCTTGACTTGAGCTCACCTCCCTACCACGATCGGTCGGCTCTGGTGACGCCGAAGGATATTTCATCACGTGACCTCGTCAAGTTCGAGAAGAAAGCTATGGAGCTCCTGATCCATCATGACCAATCAAGATGATTTTTGTATAATAAAGAGAGTTTTTGTAGGATTTCCTTCTCTATTGCATATTTGATAGAACTCTTGTATTTTTCATCTTAATAAACGAGTTCTATATAATTTTGTTTTGTATTGTATATCTAAGAGAAGTTTTGTATTGCCTTCGTATGTATGCTTCATGTGTAGTATGCCCCACTTCAATTGAAGAAGAGGAAAGATGATGTGTGCACAAGTAACTTTTTGTATGAATGTGAGGATTTGCATATAATAGAGTGAGTTTTTTTAGGATTGTGCTCACTGTTGCATATTTGAGACACCATTTGTATGTTTATCTTTTGTATGCGCACAAGTAATTTCTTGTTGGAATGCGATTATTTTTGTATAATAATGTGATTTTTTGTACGACTTCGCTTACTGTTGTATATCTGAGAAAATTTTTGTATGTTTTATCTTATGTATGCGCCTGAGTAGCTTTTTGTAGAAATACGAAGAGTTTTGTAGAATAGAGTGTTGTTTTGTAGGATTTGGTTCTTTGTTGCATATTTGAGAGAACTTTTGTATTTTTCATCTTATGCATGCGCACAAGTAACTTTTTATATGAATGAGGGGATTTGTGTAAAATAGAATGAGTTTTTTTAAGATTGTGCTCACTGTTACAAATCTGAGACAACTTTTGTATGTTTATCTTTTGTATGCATACGAGTAGCTTCTTATTGGAATGTGAGGATTTTTGTATAATAAAGTGATTTTTTGTAGGATGTCGTTCTTTATTGCATATTTGAGAGAACTTTTGTATGTTCCATCTTATGTATGCATACGAGTAGCATTTTATAGGAATGCGAGGATTTCTGTATAATAGAGTGAGTTTTTGTAGAATTTCTTTCTCTGTAGCAAATTTGAGAGAACTTTTGTATGTTCTATCTTTTCATGTGTGTCATATACTTAAAAAAGCAAAGCTTCCAAGTCAAGGTTGTTCTCATGTTCTCTAATCGATTACATGTTGAAAATAATGATGCTTCTAGTTGCTTTATACAAACATTCATCCATGTTTGTATAATGATGCTTCCAGTCAAGGGATTTATATCTATCGCGAAGAGTGGCATGGCGGAGGGGGGCTACATGGCATAGGAGGGAAATCAAGAGGGGGTTGTGCGGCGATGATGACGGTCGAGAAAGTGAGGTGCGGTGGAGGCAGGCTGCATGGCAAGGAGTGATGCACGATCACTGAAGAAATGGTGTTTGTATGCACACTTAAGAATAAATGCATCAAATTACATCAAAGTGAATGTTTGGGACAAAAGTTCACTCAAGATACATTGGGGTCACAATGAATTCTACATGTAGTCATCCGCTTAGAAAACATGATAAGAATTCGAGAATGTTAATATATCCTTCTAGAAAGCGTATAGTTGATATTATCACCATTAATCGATTAAGAACTTGTAGATAAACATAGAAGGATATAACTTAATATGACATAAATACTTTGGTTATTCAAAAGTTTCCAATATGTAGGATAAATGAGCATTTGAAATGCTCGAGGTCGTTGCAATCATAATAAATAGTATACCATGACACTTCAATTCCATGGATTGATGAAACCAGATGAACTTTACTAACTCTAATTACATATAAAATGAATTAATTTTAATTAGATAAAATATCAATTCATATAATCAAATCAAGATCTAAATAGTAGGAAATTGATTTGAAATTGTTCATAATCAATTAGTGAATTGGTTTGGTATTTGAATCATTCAAATAACTCAAGTGGTAAGATACCTTAATATTATTTCTCCAAGTATCCGTGAATGTAGCACAAATATCCAATTACGAGTACAAGTCATATATCCAAGGATTTTAGATTGTCAATTTGAATTTGATTAACCTATTTAGACTTGAAATAATGTGAATATCATTTACATTTATTAGAATTTATGTGAATAGTATTGATATTTAATATTAAAAATAATGTAAATATGATTCACATTTTATTTGGAGTTATTGTGGATTGGATTCATTTTTAACATCGAGAATAATGTTATTCACATATTATATTAGGAATTATATGAATATGATTTACATATAATATTAATACTTATGTGAATTGGATTCATGTTCACCATTAACTAAATATAAATGGGATCTACATTTTTATTGTGTTGGTGTAATATGAATATGAATTATAACATTGGTAGATAATGTGAATTGTCTTAAAGAGATAAATGATTCTCATTTCCATAAAGAGTAATTGATTTATCTTGAGAGATAGGACTCTCCTCTCCCTCTCATATTTGCCCATCCTCCTATTTAAGAAGAAAGGAGGACATCCCTTGATTCTCATCTCATCACAGAAGAAGAGAGTCATGATGACTCCAATTCTCTCTACCCTTCCTCATCTATAGTCGCCCACCTTACCCGCTCCCTTCTCCCATCCCTAGTCGTCGTCTTTCCATGTCACCCCTCCTAGTTGATGTATCCATTGGAGGAAAAGCAAACTAGTGCCTAACGTCTTTATGAGGATGAAGGAGACTTTGTAAGATAAAATCTACATGGAGGAAACTGTGGTGATGATCTCCAGGTCACACGTGACGTGGAGAAGAAAAGAAGAGAGAATCATCTCTTGGATTTGCTACGTATACATGAGTCATCTTCATATCTGCCAATGTTACATCGATGGATTGTACTTCATATAGGAGGTCTTCTCATGTGGTTTGCAAAATAGTATGGAAATAGTTTCCTTATCCATGTCATTTTGCTAGGCAAGAAAACAATTTTCTATGATTGTTATATTGCTCATGTGACGAGTTCTCAATTTTTGTTTAGATTTGATATGTACTTTTCGTGTTTTTATGATGTGAGGTCAAACCTCCATTCATGATCTTCTTTTCTTGTGGTAGAAAATGTTGATGCAGAGAATCGAAGATTGCCAACTTGTATTGGATATAGTGGGTAAAAATGGCGGTACCGTGATTTCTTAAATTCACATTATGTATATATTGATAGACATGAAAGTTCCACTCCTCTTGTGTTTCTTCATATCTCAACAATAAATAGTGCATAAGAAAATGTTAAAATTACAATCCACGAATCCTCAATCCTATTATTTCTTTGTTACTCATCAAAAGTATTATTCTTCTCAAAATCTCGCATTTGATTAGTCTTTTATTGTTTGTACTAATATTAAAAAAACAGATGTTTACTCTATTTGTGTGGCTCATGGGGTTATAAGATTGTATTCTTGTAGCAGACCAGCAATAACGATGATTCCATAATTTCGATAATTCATATACTCATAGCCATACCTTTTAGGGTAAATTACAATTTGGGTCCCCATCTATGGGCCCGATCCCAGAATGGGTCCCGATCTTTAAATTGTAACGATTCAGGTCCCAGGGCCATTAATGTAAGGAACTTTTTGGGGCTAATGACGAGTATGCCCTTATTTAAAAGTTGGAACCCAACCCACATTCCCTTCTCAACAAGGGTATATTCGTCATGAACCCCAAAATTTCCATTTCCTAAATGGTCACGGGACCCGAATCGTTACAATTTAAAGATCGGGACCCATTCTGGGATCAGACCCATAGATGGGGACCCAAATTGTAATTTACCCTACCTTTTATGATATGACATAAGCATACTCTCTCCAAACTATTCTAAAAACCTTTGTTTGTGTCCACCATTAATATTTAGAAAACCAATCTTAAGAATATAAACTTTGATATAATAATTTTTTAGTGAAGTTGAAGTTTACATAAATAGCATACTCGGATTTCAAAGAGACATTGTAATGTGCGTAAAATTTATAACTATCGCTAGTACATACTCTCTCCAAGGGATTTCAAAGTCTACGGATGAAAATAATTGCCAAGACATCTTACTCCATAAAAAAGACATTGTACTGCACTAATGAATTAGTTTAGTGAGGTTTTCTAGGTCTAAAATAACATAAATCACGTTTCTACAATAAACCCATCTTTGTAGACCTTCAAAATATTGTGTAGTTAATATATGCATTCACATAGTCACCCCCAATATCTCTACCAAAAGTAAATATAATCATTATCAATGGAAAATATACATGAGTATGAAATTCATAGGAGGAAGTGGAAGTAATTCACAAGCTAATGAAAGGTATATATAAACAAGACTTTTAATTTATATAGAATAGCTATCGTCATCAAGTAAATACAGATAGGAAGAACAATATAGGAGGATTGGGAGGTTGTTTCATAGTTGATAATAGATATGGATTGATTTTTTTTACTTTTATCATGACTCTTCCATTATTGACTTTCTTATTTCTCCTCTAATAATGCCCTCTGATCGGGCTCTCAAGAAACTCTTTTCTAATGCAAGTTATCTTTATTGCATATACTGTAGCATTGCTATCATTGTGATCAGTTGTTCCATGGTCCAGTCCTTACTAGGTGGCATGATATGTACGTGAACGAATATGACGAAGGGTAGAAGATCATATCACTGGCGGACTATACTCCTCTTCAAAACATGAGTTGGGAGACTACTTGTCTGACGTATGATGGTTTTCATATTGTATAGTTGTTGTGATTAACATGGTAACTTGGCTCTACCACCAAAATGTAGCATCTTGCCTTTGTACGAGCGTATCTCAACACCTAATCATGTATTACCCAAAAATAATCGTAAACAGGGGTGGAGCCAGAAAATTATATCGGAGGGGCACAAATTAAAAATAATCACATATCTATTAATGTAATAGAAACATCCAACATATGAAATAAGTACAATACAAAAAAATATGATATAACTCTTCATCCAATTACCCCATACTCGTTTAAAATATCTTTCCATTTTTTAAATGCAACAAAGTAGAATTCTTGTTTCCTTGACTTGCAAGTAACAATTTATTACAATAATATAAAAAAATTATATCTCATGCAAGAATAATAACCAAATTATGCAATCATCATTTCACATTCACGTATTGCATAGTTTCTTCTTATACTATTATATATGTTGACAAGTACAATCATATATTTCAATAAAATTCAATAAATTGCAATTTATGTATATAACTTTGATAAAACTTTCTTAAAGAGCAACATTATGAATAAAAAATCCAATTTTTTAAAAGTTTCTAAATATAATCAGAAAAATAATATAATCAAGATTTGTAATTACTATAATTTCTATAAATTTTATCTCTATATATTTCTGAGATTTGCAAACAATACCTTTTAATTGAACTGCATTTAGATTGAAATTTATTGTAGTAAAAATTATTTTCAGCATTGAACTATTCATGTTATCTTTTTTTTATTCATACGGCTCTACGATAGAGTTTTTTTCGTCCTTCTTCTTTCTATTGAAAAATACGGAATAGAGACAATAAAATACATTCGATTCAAATTATTGAATGATCTATTTGCAACCATTTCTTTCCTACTTTTTTATTCGACCATTTTTATCTTTCTTAGAAAGAAAGCAAATATTATTTGCTAGTAACTAGTTTGATCTCACTTTTATCGTAACAATTTTTTTGAGAAATTCAAAAAAATTCTAATATTTTTGGTTAAATAATATGACCAAATAACTAAATCAAGACTATTATTTAGTTATTAATTAAAAAATATTAAGGTATAAAGCTAATATATAATTATTTTTAATGATTGTAAAAAATATACATTTTCACGACCTTAAAAGCAATATTGCCATATACTTTGTGTTATTATTCAAAGGCTAAAAGGACAAAATGAAGGGGAGAGAAGAGATCAAGAAAAAGATCTAAAGAGAGTGCAAGAGAGAGAGAATTACGAAGGAGCCTTCCTTCTCAAAGTTGGATTCTATTTTTAGAATCCAGCTTGCCATAGAATTATACCAAGTGTACTTTCTTTCTAAAACTTAGGGGGGACACTTTCCCCTTGTTTAACCCGAAAAACAGTGATCTTGAGTTTCACACAAGGCGGGAACTCAGTCGCTGAATCGACCACACGAAATTCGGATTAAAACAACAATTAACCCACAACGGATAAATCAAGCAATGAAAGTAAATGTACGGAGTTAAAATTTATTATAACTCTACAACAAAGATGTGTATAGGTGCAAGTATGTGTAGAGGTCGAACACAGGGAGCAGACAGGTAGAACGGGGCATGAATGCGTAAAATGTGTGTGTGTGTGTGTGTGTGTGATCAAGTGTCTAACTATGCTATTTTTTGTGGGTTTTATAATTTTATTTTTTATTTTTTTTTTAATTTTATATTTTTCTATTTTGATTTTTAATTTTCTGATTTTATATTTTCTTTTTATATTTTATGTTTTTTTTATATTTTCTTTTTCTTTAAATAGAAGATATACACAATGTAATAAAGAGAATGATAAGGTATTTATAAAAACAACTACAAATAAGTAAAATTCTGGAAATAAAGGTTTTTGGTCTTTTTATAAATTTCTACTGTTTTTGTGATTTTTTGGGTATTTTTCCAAAAAAATTTTGGTATTTTTAAAGTCAAAAATACTGAAAACAGTGAACAAAATACAAGTCAGATACTAAAATGGAGAAATAAAATTGAAAACAGTAACAAAAATCCTCCAAATTAATTTTCAATAAAAGATAATAAAACAAGGAAAATTCAGGAAAAGAAAACACAATTTTTGGATTTTTTATGAATTATATATATTTTTTGAATGTTTTTAGAGTTTTATAATTTTTAGGAGTTTTCTTTTATATTTATAGTGATTTTTGGACTGGAGTTAAAAGACACTAAACTGTGCAAAATATATTTTTCTTGGGATTTTTCTAATGTGTTTTTATATTTTTATGGATTTTATAATGCAAATAGTGCTGAAAATGGTTGTTTTTTATTTTTTAATAAATAATAAAATGCAATAAATATGAAAAATAAAAATAAAGTGAGGAAATGCAATGCAACAGGAATGTAAAGTGATTTTTTGTGGATTTTTTTAGGGTTTAATAGATGCGTAAACTAAATGCTGGAAGCATAAAGAAAATGCATGCATGCAGGGGCATTTATGGAAATATAAGAAAATTGCAGGGCCAAAATGCAAGTTTTCCAAGTACTGATCAACACACAATAATATTTCTGGCCTAAACAATAACCAACAAAAGACCAGGAGTATTCGCGCAAAAAGCCCAAGGCCCTCATGACTCGCACATAGGGCAGCAGGGACCTAGACGCAACTCATGAAAGTTACAGGAGCTCTTAAGCAAAATGACCAGAAAATATAGAGCATTAAATAAAAGTTCTTGGACGGAAAACTAAATACAGAAATCCCCAGGATATTAATGCAAAATTACCAAGCCACGTGCGCGAAAGCACGTGGCCTGGCAGGGGTTGGAATGTAATAACGCAAAGATCTGGGGGGCTATTGATAAATATTACAACAATAATGACACTGCAAATGAAAGTTTATGTAGTAATAAATAAAGAACAAAATCGGCTGGGAAATTACTGCAAAATACCCAGACTATAGGCGGCCACGGACGGCAGAGAATGGATCGCTTATACACGTGTCCGTGCAGGGCGCCACGATGCCGCTTCGATTTCGACGGTGACGATCAGATCCCCGCAGGAATCCATGGCTGGGAAGCGAGGTTCATCCAACGGCTTCTGGGAGACATGGGCTGCAGCAGAGGATTGACGGCGCGCGAGATGGGTCGAAGAACGTCGGACGAGCTCGCCCTTAGCGAGCTTCAACGAGGCGCAGGACGCTGCTCCGGCCTTCTCACGTCCTTCTAAACTGCCGTGCAAGCTCTTGCAGCCCCAACAAAAAGTCCAGGGGCTCCAAATAAACCCGCGGAGCGGCTAGGCAAGCTCCCCAAGCTGTGTGCTTCTTCGGCCACCTGGGCGTGGTTGCGGTGGCGCACTTGACCCCAGGAGAGGTCCTTCAGACCCTGCAAAGACGTATAGAAACGCGACAGCACAAGGGGCAGAGGTCTGACGTTTAATGGCGACAAGTAGACGGATGGCGGCGTGGTTGGGGTGGCCGGAGCTCCAGGAGCTCCGGCGAGGTGTTCGAGAGATTTTCAAGCTAACACTACGGGGGAAATTGGCATCAAAATATAAGGACCGAAAGCTAAGGCCTACAGCTACGCAACAATCAAGGAAAACAAGAAGAAAATGACCTCGAGCAGTGGTGTACTGTGAGATAGACCTCACGGCCAAGGGCCGGTGATGGGGGTGATGGAGCGCCTCCCGGCCGCTAACCTCCCCTCCGAAGGGCTGGAGGACTTGCTGTCACCAAGTCCGGTCCAGAGAACGTCCAAGAGATGAAGGAAAATGGTCAAAGAGGGTTCAAAGGACCAAGGGAGGTGACAGGTGCATTTTGAAACATGGTGGAGACGGCTCGCAAATCGAGGCGTATCGGGAGATGCAACGACCCGAAGGTCGAAAAAACACTTGGGCGAGTATGCCCTATGGTAGGGCTTCAAAAGTTGTGAAGACATCGACCCCAAACGGGGAAAGACGAGGCCTGGAAAAATCCAAGAAGATGGGACAAAAATGCACTTCAGATGAGGAACAGGTTGGGGTCAGAGAGTTGACCACAGGTCAACTCTCCAGCCCCCCGTGTTGGTCCACATGGACCAACCAAGAAAAAGCCTGAAAAAATGATTTCAAAATTTATTTTAAAATAGTAAATAATTTTATTATTTTTTGGTTATTTAATAAAAAATATTTATTTCTTTATGAATTATTTTATTATGAATTTTAATTATTTTTATGAGGTTAATAATTACAAGTTACCAATTTTAACCTTTATAGGTATATTTATCTATAGATATAAGTATTTTATTTTTATTTTGTGTTTTTAGTTTATTTATTTTTATTTATTATTTTATAAATTTATAAAGTATTTTTATACACTTAAATATATTTTATTTTATTTTATTGATGTGTTTTGTATATTTAATAAAATAAAAGTATGTATCATATAGGTATATTTATAGATATAGTACCTATGTATTTTATATACATGTATTTTATTTTGCATTTCTTTTGTATTTTTATTCTGATTTTAATGTAAAAATATATTATAAGTAATATTTACAAAATTATAAAAATATAAAATTATAAAAATAATGAATAAATAATAAAATGAATATTTTAATCTGTACAAGTATACAATAAGGGTCCAAAACTCAACTTTCAAACCGTAGCTCTGTCAAATGCGAAACCACTGCCATTAAATAGCTTATTTTATTCTATATACAATTAAAGGTCAGTTTGCTGCATTTGGAGTTTTCATTTGTGAGATATGGGTCTGGGAAGTTGGGATTCTGGATTTTTATTCAGACCATAACTTTTTATCTGTACATTATTTTCTAGTGAAATCAATTTTGTATTTTTCTTTATTTAATTATCTACAACTTTTATGTACAAAGTTTCTTTATTTGAGGTATAAAAAGTGAAACCAAAAATAGGTCCCAAAATGAATAAAGAATGAATAAAATAAAAGGAATTTGTATTGTATTTTGGCCCTTATCTCCCTCTACTTTATTCCTTGACGACCTAGTCATCGAGATGCCTAGGTCTCGGGGTTTCGGGTCATAAAATATTTACAATATTTTATTCTTTTTTCTTTTCTTTTCTTTATTCTATAATTCTGGCTTTAAAAACCGCATTTTATACAATATTTACACACATATATATGAATGCAAAAATGCATGATTTAACAGTATTTACACGCCTTTACTAGGGTTTTTAAGGCCAAAATGATAGAATAAAGATGATGAAACGTAGATTCATCATCCCCCTATACTTGCCTTTGCTAGTCCCTAGCAAACACTTATGCAATAAGTGCAAAAAAGAAAAAACGAAGAAAAGAAAAAGAAGAAATGTGGATTGAATTTAATTATCAAACTTGTCTTCACAAAATCAAAGTTTGGAGCTTAAGTCGGACCTTTAGAATTTTAGTGCGGGCGGAACCTTAATGAGAACCGGATTTGAAATCCAACAGTCTTCGAGAATCCCAACACTCTGCTCAAGTCTCCTCAATAGCCAGGTCAGAAATACTTCAACTCATACGCAAACTCTTACGACTATGAATCTGACTCGTACAGTGTAAGTGATGGTGGCTCTCCCCAACTAGAATGACAAAAAGACTGACTTCTCCAATATGACAACCCAATGATTCCCCAATCCAATGACTCCATCATCGAGGAGCGGGGTATTCCCTTCTAAGTTCAAGTGGCAATCGGCTCAGGAGGAGGGGGTGAAGAGAAGAATGGACAGTAGCCAGGGTAGCTACCTATCCTAGGATGCAAGACCAGTGTAGTCAAGTCATCCATCTACAGGCTCACATGATTTGACATTAGAACTCAAGCTTGCTTATTGACTTTACAACATATTCACATACTTTGCAGGCATTTTATTTTTGTACAAGCCTGTCTCTTTTTTTCTTTTTTTTTGAAATACTATTCACAACAACATTTACATAAGGAGTTTTTCCTCTTGAGCTAGTAGACTATCCCTCTTTTGAAGCTTTATCGCAACCCACACTCTCCTGTCTTTAGACATCCTCATCACTGGATGGGTTGGGGTGCACTTCCCTCCCTAGAGGAGGACAAGTGTTTCCATTTGTGTTCGTCTCATACTGGTAAATCAAATCCCCTCACCACTCCAACTGAGTTGAGCCATGTGAAAGGTGCAGGTGTCTGAGTTAGGTCATTATCAACAAGAGTCGTGCGTTTGCTCTGAAATACTCTACTTAGGCAGTCAAGAATCCATTGAACCAAGTCTCGTGATCCTCAAAGAATTAAGTCAACTAGACCTGAAGTACCTCAAACCCAGTTCCTATAAGGTTCCTGTTATTAGGTAGATTTTAAGGTCCAATCAAGCTCCAATCTCCGGATTTTACTTAGACTCGTTCAACTTTCTACTCAATCCGAAACATGCTAATGCTATGCAATGCAGAAAAACTTTTTATGATGCAATTTTCAAGATTTTGAACTTTATATGGATTTTTGAAAAGATGATGATGATGCATATGCATTTTTTTGTATTTTTCAAAAAGATTTTTCATATGTTTTTGGATTTTAATTTTTGCAAATGTTTTTGGGATTTTTGAAAACAAAAAGATTTTTGGCTAAAAGCTAGGTGAAAATATGTACACGGGAGTGCTTCTTATATATACAAGAAGTGGATTTTAAGAATTTGCAGGGGTAAGTGATCAATTTTATAAGTGTATATGTATAATGGATTTAGGTGTGATGTCTGTATTCCTCAAACTTATTTGACACAGGTTTTTCAAACAATTTTTGAAAACTATAGTCCAAAATAATTTTTACAAACATTTTGCAAACATGTACACACATTTGAAAATCATTTTGCAAAGGTTTTCAAAACAATATATATAGGTTTTTCAAAACATTTTTGCAACCATTTTTTCAAACCATTTGCAAATCATTTTTCAAACATTTTATTTCACACAAAGAAAATAAATTTTACAAACCACACATTTTTTCAAAGGTTGAAAACAAGTAATAAAACATTTTCAAAATAGTTTTCAATAAATGTTCACAAAGATTTTCAAACTATTTTTCAAATATTTTGCAAAAAACATTTTCACCTGATTTATTAATCAGTACATACAAAAAGAATTTGAGGAACAAAACATCTTTTTATTAGGAATTTTAATGAATTTTAAAGAATTATTAGTCATATTATTAGGAAAATACGAAAGTACGAGTTTTGGCTAAAGTATATACGTAGTATATACGACCCCCCTATACTTAGCCTGACTTATGTCCTCATAGATCAGAGAGAAAAAGAGAAGACATAACTCGTACTGAGTATAGGAAAATCTAAAGAATAAATAAATAAAGGAATGAATGAATGAATCAATGAGAAGTTGACCGTCCCCCTATACTTAGGATCAAATAATCCTAAGTATAGCAGACTGTACACAAGGCAGGGAGGGTCAAGGGTGGGAATGAACAGATCATACTCAGATTGTCTCCCCCTATACTTAGGGTAAGATATCCCTAAGTATAGACAAGAAGAGGAGATAATGGAGAGGATCGAAAAGAATAAAGAAACTCAGGGTGCACACCCTCCTATACTTAGGACAAAGTACGTCCTAAGTATAGACGACTGACAAAAAGGGGCGACACCTTTTTCGGTAGATACAGAAGATATAAAAGGAAAAGAAGAAAAGAAGAAAAGAGATGAAAGTGGAAGAAGGGATCGTGAGGATGAACACACCACTCCCCCTATACTTAGGGTAAAAGAAGCCCTAAGTATAGGCAACAACAGGAGTGATGAAACGGAACGACGAATGAACACCCGGCTCGTCCACCCCCTATACTTAGGACAAAGTACATCCTAAGTAAGGCAAACACGAGAATGGGTGGATGAGCAATACAGTAGAGAGAACGGAGGTACACACAAGAGAATATACAACAGAGATGAATGTACACATGATCAAGAAGGTTGAAAGTGAACCTTCTTGCGGGACTGCTGAGGAATGGATCTGGAATGGTGCAAGTCGACATCGGGGTCCAATATGGACGAAAGCCGATCAGGGTCGATAGAGTGGAGATCCTTATGGGCCCTAGGGTGTGAAGGCACAGACTGGGGAGTGGAAGAAGTACGACTAGGTCCGGCCTCAGGAGTCTCGCTGATATCAAAGTGAAATGGGACAAACTCTTCATCGTCGGAAGTAGTGTACTCAGAGTCGTCCTGCGAGGTGTCATCCGAGTCAAAACCAAAAGGAGTGAACTCATCAGTGGAAGTAGTCGAACTCTGTTCGTCCTCTATAATCTCAACCGGGTCATCTTTCTCATCAAAAGGCCCGAATTCTCGAATAAAAGCAATCATATCAAATTCGGCCTTTGGCTCATCTGAATCTAAATGAACAGGAGCGGACCCATCAGTGGAAGTAGTCAGATCACGTCCGTCCTGTCTAGTCTCTAAATCTGCCCTCCGCTCAATGGTGTCAATCGTGTAAATCCCGCGGATGTCATCAACACAACGCCAAGTCCCAGAGGAAGGAACGTAGAGGTCCATGCTTTCCGAGTCTATCTCAACAGGGAGGAATTCTCGGGTCTCAGTGGAATCCAATAAGCAGCAAAATTCTCTAATAGTATCATCAAGGTCATGGTCCTCGAGGTCAGCCAAGGCAGATGAAGGCACATCAGGTGCATATCTCTGGTCAACTGTGGGTGCGGTGATCGACACTTCGCTCTCGTCGGCAGGACGGAAGCGAATCTCTCCTGATCTGTAATCAATAACGACCCTCGCATAGGCGAGGAATGGTCGTCCCAGGATGATTGGAGAATGCTCCCCTGTGGAGGTCTCCATGGGCAAGACAACAAAATCAATAGTATACCTAGTGCCCTGAATCGAAATGTCGGCGTTTTCAAGGATACCCTTCGGCCTCTTTATTGATCCATCAGCAAACTGAACGATCATCCTGGTCTTCTTGAGAGGCCCTAAGTGAAGAGACTGTACCAGCGAGAAGGGTAGTATGCTAATCGAAGCACCGCCGTCGAGGAGAGTGTGATCACATGTAAAATCAGAGATGGTGCAACTAATGAAAGGTGTGGCAGTGTTCTTTTTCCGAGGAATGGGACGGTGTGTGATGGCTTGGGCAGTGGCCATGGTCAAAATTGATGCTCAGATCTGCTCCTCCGCTTTCTCTTCTTGGTAAGAGGAGCAGATAGATTGGTCATGGCTTGCAGAAGTGGGGCACGGATGATCTCATGTATGGTGGCCACCACTTCGGGTTCAGTCAACATTTTTTTGAATTTTTGGACCTCCTCCATACAAGAGAGGAGATCAGAATCAGCATATACACGAGGCATGCCAAGAGCAGTCTGTACAACGGCATCCTCGGGGTCAAAGGTGGAACCGGGTGTGAAAGGCTGTGTGGTCAAAGGTTCTGGCAGATGGGCACTCTCCTCACAGTCTGACTCGATCAATGGTCTCCCAATCTCTTTTTGTGTTTTAAAATTTTTCTCATTTTTTGTATTTTGGGTGATTGCAAGCTCTCATGGTAATCCCCAAATGATTCCAAATCCTCAAAGAATGGAGCGACATTCTGGTTCTTATTTAAACTAGTAAGATCAGTGATCCTCGAATTCATATGCTCCATCATCTGATTCAAGGTCTCAAGTGTGGATATCATGAAAGGTGACTCCAGAATCTCAGGATCGGGTGTGTCGAATGTGGCCGGTGGGTGTGGACAAAAATCACATTTCGGATCAGGATACTCAAGGAAGAGCGGGTTGTCGAAATGGGAGGGTGATGGTGGTGGAAACGATTGGTGAAGATCGAAGTCCGAATCCTGAAATAGTGGGTTGGTCGGATATGTACAAAAATCAGGAGCAAAGTCCTCCTGGAGAAAATGAGGTGGACCGCCTGGAGTGAACGAGGGATCCGCAAAGTCCGGATAGAAGATGCTCCAGGGGTCCATCTTGAAAACAAAAGGAAACGATCGGGAGAGCACGACAGTCAAGCCAAGAGAGTGAAGAAGAAAGGTGCAAATGCGCAGAAGCGATCTAGGACACACACAAGCAATCACAAACAAAACTCACACAATACAAACCCTCAATTCACCTACTCAACTCGGTAGAGACCAAAAAGTCGGTCTTTTAATCTTGTCTGTTTTTAGAGTTAGGTGAGAAGTCAAATATTGCACAAACACTTAGGGGTTGAATAGGATTTGGGCACTAATCCTTAGCGTGTGCGCGAGCAATGTAAAACGAAGACAATGAGGGGATTACTCGCCCCAAGAGAATTTTTCTTTTTGGTTGATTTTAGGGTCGAGTAATATTAGCAGTCCCAATTTTATTTGATTGCCACTTTTTTTGGATTTTTAATAAGAAATGCACGATCCTATAGGGGAGTCAATTCCTTTAAGCTCCTAGGTTGGCAAAATCAGAGAGAGAGAGTCAGAAAAGCAATGCAAGCGGCAAACAATGATGAATGCTAAAGCGTAAATGCTCACCTTGCCTCCAGCACTCTACATGAAAGGATGCTCAGCAGAATTGAAACCTATCTATATGCAAATGCAACCGATGAAATCGCCCTAAGTTTCAGAAGTTGCTATTATCGTGAAGAACCACAAGTCGGTCACCGATCTTCAATCCAAAAGTCCGATCTAGGCTCACCCCTCCTCCTCTCGACAAATCGAGTTCAGGAGCAGCGCTTGGCAGGGTGGGCTCGCGGCACATAGGCTCGAAGATGATGATGCGACTGTTTTAAAATTTTGACTAAGTCCAAACACGGCTATAGGTGCATGCAAAGATATTAGGTGTTTGGCCTTAGTATATCGCAAGCAACTCCTAAAACTAGGGGCTCAATCACATAAAAGAAATAAAATCGAAAATCGGAAAACAAAGTAAAAAATGCGAAGAAAACACGAAAAAGCACGGTGAGCCCCCAGGTGTACAAAAACCTGGAAATTAGGCTCAAGAGTCCAAAGCGTCCGGGGTACCTGTATTATTACAATAAGAGACTCTCTCTCTCACTAAACTTACAAAAGTAAATGCAATGAATAAATAAACTAGAACTGTTCTTCAAAATCCTCTCCTAGCCCGCCTTCATGCTAAGCCAAGTCGCCTCACGTGGGTACGCAGGTGCTCTTGGAAGAGAGCTCCTCCCTCGATTCGCGTTCCTCGCAAGAAGTCAAACAAGAGAGGGATTAGACAATTCAAACAAGAAATATCAAAAATAAGGAAACTACAACAAGCAGAAATAAAAGCCGCAAAAGTAAACAAATAATCACAACACAAACAAAAAGCCGAACTATGCGTTGTTGCTCCCCGGCAACGGCACCATTTGTTTAACCCGAAAAACAGTGATCTTGAGTTCCACACAAGGCGCGAACTCAGTCGCTGAATCGACCACACGAAATTCAGATTAAAACAATAATTAACCCACAACAGATAAATCAAGCAATGAAAGTAAATGTGCGGAGTTAAACTTTATTATAACTCTACAATAAAGATGTGTATAGGTGCAAGTATGTGTAGAGGTCGAACACAGGGAGCAGACAGGTAGAACAGGGCATGAATGTACAAAAAGTGTGTGTGTGATCAAGTGTCTAACTATGCTATTTTTTGTGGGTTTTATAATTTTATTTTTTTATTTAATTTTTTTTATTTTATATTTTTGTATTTTTATTTTTAATTTTCTGATTTTATATTTTCTTTTTATATTTTATGTTTTTTATATTTTCTTTTTATTTAAATAGAAGATATACACAATGTAAGAAAGAGAATGATAAGGTATTTATAAAAACAACTAAAAATAAGTAAAATTCTGGAAATAAAATGTTTTTGGTCTTTTTTTATAAATTTTTACTGTTTTTGTGACTTTTTTGGGTATTTTCCCAAAATTTTTTTGGTATTTTTAAAGTCAATAATACTGAAAAAGTGAACAAAATACAAGTTTGAAACTAAAATGGAGAAATAAAATAGAAAATAGTAACAAAAATCCTCCAAATTAATTTTCAATAAAATATAACAAAACAAGGAAAATTCAAGAAAAGAAAACACAATTTTTGGATTTTTTATGAATTTTATATATTTTTTTGAAGGTTTTTAGAGTTTTATAATTTTTAGGAGTTTTCTTTTATAGTTTTTAGTGATTTTTGGACTGGAGTTAAAAGACACTAAAGTATGCAAAATATATTTTTTGGGATTTTTCTGATGTGTTTTTATATTTTTTATGGATTTTATAATGCAAATAATGCTGAAAATAGTTGTTTTTTATTTTTAATAAATAATAAAATGCAATAAATATGAAAATAAAAAATATAGCGAGGAAATGCAATGCAACAAGAATGTAAAGTGAACTTTTTGTGGATTTTTTTAGGGTTTAATAGATGCGTGAACTAAATGCTGGAAGCTTAATGAAAATGCATGCATGCAGGGGCATTTATGGAAATATAAGAAAATTGCAGGGCCAAAATGCAAGTTTTCCAAGTACTGATCAACACACAATAATATTTCTGGCCTAAACAATAACCAACAAAAGCCCAAGAGTATTCGCGCAAAAAGCCCAAGGCCCTCGTGACTCGCACGTGGGGCTGCAGGGACCTAGACGCAACTCATGAAAGTTACAGGAGCTCTTAAGCAAAATGACCAGAAAATATATTTCTTTAAATAAAAGTTTTTGGACAGAAAACTAAATACAGAAATCCCCAGGTTTAATGCGAATATACCAAGCCACGTGCGCGAAAGCATGTGGCCTGGCAGGGGTTGGAATGTAATAACGCAAAGATATGGGGGCTATTGATAAATATTACAACAATAATGACACTGCAAATGAAAGTTTATTTAGTAATAAATAAAGAACAAAATTGTCTGGGAAATTTCTGCAAAATACCCAGACTATAGGCGGCCACGGACAACGGAGAATGGATCACTTATACATGTGTCCGTGCAAGGCGCCACGATGCCGCTTCGATTTCGACGTGACGATCAGATCCCCGCGGGAATCCACGGCTGGGAAGCGGGGTTCATCCAACGGCTTCTGGGAAACCTGGGCTACAGCAGAGGATCGACGGCACGCGAGATGGGTGGAAGAACGTTGGACGAGCTCGCCCTTAGTGAGCTTCAACGAGGCGCAGGACGCTGCTCCGGCCTTCTCACATACTTCTAAACTATCGTGCAAGCTCCTGCAGCCCCGACGAACAGTCCAAGGGCTCCAAATAAACCCGGGGAGCGGCTGGGCAAGCTCCCCAAGCTGCGTGCTTCTTCGGCCACCTGGGCGTGGTTGCGGTGGTGCACTTGACCCCAGGAGAGGTCCTTCAGACCCTGCAAAGACGTATAGAAATGCGACAGCACGAGGGGCATAGGTCTGACGTTTAATGGCGACAAGTAGACGAATGGCGACGTGGTTGGGGTGGCCGGAGCTCCACGAGCTCCGGCGTGGTGTTCGAGAGATTTTCAAGCTAACGCTACGGGGGAAATTGGCATCAAAATATAAGGACCGAAAGCTAAGGCCTATAGCTACGCAACAATCAAGGAAAATAAGAAGAAAATGACCTCGAGCAGTGGTGTACTGCGAGATAGACCTCACGGCCAAGGGCCGGAGATGGGGGTGATGGAGCGCCTCCCGGCCGCTAACCTCCCCTCCGAAGGGCTGGAGGACTTGCTGTCACCAAGTCCGGTCCAGAGCACATCCAAGAGATGAAGGAAAATGGTCAAATAGGGTTCAAAGGACCAAGGGAGGTGACAGGTGCATTTTGAAACATGGTGGAGATGGCTCACAAATCGAGGCGTATCGGGAGATGCAACGACCCGAAGGTCGAAAAACACTTAGGCGAGTATGTGATGACCACGAAGAACTGAGCGACTAAGGCAATCAGGTATCTCTACGAGGGTCGTCGCGACCTCGGTCACTCGATCGTGTCGATAAAGAAAAATAGACCACCAAGAGAGATAAAATCAATCAAACACACAAAAGCGGTCCTGCTATTAATTTAACCTGGTATAGCGACCAGGGTCGATCACAAGAGCACGGGTTGGCCTCTCAGCCTACGAAGTAGTCAAAAGAGATAAAAGAAAATAAAAGAAATATTATTTGGTGGTTTTTGAATATTTTATATTTTTTTTGGATTTTTAATATATTAAGAAAATAAGAAAAGCAAATAAACACACACTTCAACAATTTATTAAACACACTAAAAATCAACCAAAAATTCTAAAAAAAATATTTTTATGTGTTTTATAATTTTTAATGTTTTTGGTGAATTTTTGGGATTTTTTTGATGTTTATTTAATTTTCTAAAAATCAAAAGGTGACAAAAACAGTAGGTACTATCCAGCCGAGCTAAAAGGGCCTAGATAAAATATCTAAAGGCCCCAAATTAGCTGGGAGGTAATTTTCCTGTAAAGAGAATAAAACAAGGAAACTTTAGGCACCTAATTTATTATTTTTGAATTTTTAATTGATTTACTAGAATTTTTATAAGATTTTTAGTGTTTTTTCAAATTTTTAGTGGTTTTCAGTAATGAAAAATAGCCAAAATTGGCTAGAAAATCAAACACAATAAAATTGACAGTAGACAATTTTTTTGTAATTTTTAGACACTATTTAATATTTTTTTATGGTTTAAAAGTTAGACAGTGGCAAAAATGAAGGTTTTTTAATTTTTAAAAATATCAAATGAAAACAACAATGTCCTCAAAAATCCTCGAATATTTTACACTATGGCAGGAGCCATGTATCCAATTTTCGTTGGATTTGGAGTAGTTTTGCTATTTTATTCAAAAATAAAAAGAAGCAACAGTGCACAGGGACCTATCTGCAATTATAACAAAGTTTTGGGGTCCCTGGAGTAACAAGCTTGAAAGTATAAGGGTAGGAATGCAAATTACCCCCCGGGCCACGCACGATACACGTGACTCAGGCCTGGGGGACCTAATTGCAATTCCTATTTCTAAAAATGCAAAACTTAACAAGCCAAAAACATAGGGACAAAATGCAAATGTACCAAACTACCACGTGTCGATGCACGTGTTCACCACTGGCAGGGTATAAATGCAATTCACATAAAAGATAAGGTCCACAGTGCAGTTTTCACAAAAATAAAAGAACTACACTACGTATTTACAGGACTAAAACTAAATGCAGAAAATAAAGGGGGCCTAAGGACAATTTACCCCCTTTTATTAATGTCGATGGCCGGATGTGTGACGCGTGGCAGATCCGACGAATGAGAACGAAGGCGCCTTAACCTTGAAAACCCCTGGCCTGATCGAACGTCTGAGGGCGCTCCACGTGGAGATCGGACGGTGCTGGTGCTCTAGAGTCTAAGCCCTCGGTGGATCGACGGAGGAGAAGAGGGCACGTGGCAGATCTGACGGTGGAGGCTTGCTGGTGCCTCTTCCTCCGAGCGGGTGGTCCAGATCTGTCCTCGGAATGATCGGACGGTGACGCAATGCCTAAGATGGATGGATCAGATGGAAACTGGAGCGCTGAGGATGATCTGACGGTCGACGAGGTTACTGGAAGAACTGGCGGCCGGCGAGCTTCGCCGGCCCTCTGCGTGCACGGTGGACCTCGCCTGATGCTCCTGAGGTGCGGGCAGCATCGCCGTGAAGCTCCGCACCCGATGCGCTGCTCCGATGAAAGCGAGGAGCTCTAGAGAGCTCCGGCGACGTGGACGAACGGGAGCCCCTGTGCTCTGAAGACTCTACCTCCAGATGAGGTCGAATGGGCGCGATACCTGCACAGGAAGAAAGCTGGGTCGAGGGCAAACTACCTCGACCTGTCAGAGCGGGTGGAAGTGAAGGATGAGGGCGAGATGGAGGCTCTCCGGCGAGCGGCGGAGGGTGAGAGCCGATACTCTGCTCCGGGGCGATCCAGGGGGAGTGAAGGGTCGGAGAAGGTGGAGAGAGGTCAGGCGGAGGTGGTAGCGGTGTCGGAAGGGTGAATGGGTGGTCGGAGACGGCAGGAGGAGGTGGCGGAGCTAAACTACCAGAAATCGAAAAACCTAATCCTACGCTAATTTACGGGCTAAGAAGGTTACCTGGCGGGTGCATTCGACTGGGATGAAGCTCAGTGAGCTTCTGGTTGTTGCCTGCAAGGGGTCGTCGACTCCCCGAGGCTCGGCGCGCTCGCGGCGGCGCACGGCGGCTGAAGACCACCGGATCAGTGGCTCCCGGCTTCCCGGGCCTCGCTGCTACTCCGAGGAACGCTGCTGTCACTCAGGAACTCCGGAGGAGGTCACAGGCGCCGAGGGGAAGATCCAAAGATGGAAGAATTAGGTCGCCGGTGACGACAATATATATGGCGAGGGATCCGAGAAGAAAGGGATTGGGCGAGATGCTCGTGCCTCGGATCCATCAACCCACCCCGGGCGAGGGTCCTGGATGTATGCTGATCCAATCGGAGCCCGGGGTTTGAGGTGTTGGCGGTCGGATCGAGCGGGTAAAAAATGAAGAAATCGGGTCGGCTGCTCTGGATCCGGCTCTGGTGGTCCTGGGGGGAGAGTTGACCGGGGGTCAACATTCCCCCGTGGACCAATCATAGCCCGCCAAGCACAATTTTTTTTGTTTATTTATTTTAAGATAGAAAATGGTCGAATTACTAAAAACTTAAAACATGAAATATTTTTATTTTATTTTTTTCTATTTTTTTAGTGATTTTTAATTAATTTTTCAAAATAAAAATAAGGTACATACATAATATGTTTATATAGGTATATATACACTATATAGGTTTTTTAATTTTTGATTTTTAATTGTTATTTTTATACAATTTTATTCCCATTTTATATTTTATTTATTATATTATAAAATAAGGAATAAAAAGACATTTTTATTTAATTTTTATTATTTATTTATATAGGTGAAATAAATACATATATACATTTATATACATGGTATATTTACAATATATTTTTGTATTTTTAATTTTGTTATTTTTATTTTGTTTTGTTTTAATTATTTTTATTTTATTTATTTATAGAATATTTACAAGAATTTTGGAAATTTATTTTATAAGGTTAAATAAGTATAGGTGTAGTGGTCTATATACAAGGTGATAGTGATGTTTTTGTTTTCTTTTTAATTTTTGTATTTTTATCTTGTTTTTATATTTTAGAAATATTTACAAATATTTACAAGCATATTTTAAGCTATTTTTGTGAGGAAAATACTTTTATTTATTTACACACATGAGCCCCTATCTCCCTCTATTTTGGCTTTTATGCGGTCAGGCCCATGCTGAGCCCTCCCTTGGGTTAGGTTGCTCAATATTTATTCTAAATATTTCTCTCTTTTCCTTTTTTAATCTTTATTCTTTTATTTTTGCACAAAAACATGCTAATTATAGGTTTTTACACAATGCATGCTTTTGGCAATTATTTGTATTTACACATATCTACATGCATTTGCAAAAGGTTTTTGTAGCTAAAATATAAGAATAAAGAGTGATGAATGAGTATTCATCACCCCCCTATACTTAACTTTGCTAGTCCCTTAGCAAACACTTATTTGAAAAAGAAGTGAAAAAAGAAATAAAGAAAAAGAAAAAGAGAATGTACATGGATCAAGGTTGATTATTAAACTTACCTTCATTAAATTTAGGTATGGAGCTCGATCAGATCTTTGGATTATTAATGTGTCGGAACCTTATTTGGACTTAAGTCTAAAACTCAACAACCTCTGAGTTCCACTAATCTATAACCAAGACTCATCAATGCTCCAGATCAGAACAAGTCATCAATCACAAACCCTGAAGACCATGAATCTTTTCTTGTCCTGTGAATGTGAAGTCTAAGCTCTCCACCTCAGAAATGGCAACTTGACAACCCTCCCCAACGAGGTAACTCTATGACCTCAATCTAGCCACTCTTTCCTCGAGGAGCGGGGTATTCCCTTCTAAGTTCAAGTTCAACCGGCTCAAGAAGAGGAGGAAGAAGAGAATGGGTCACGGCCAGTGTAGCCAAGTACCCTTGGGAGCTCGACCAGTGTAGCCAAGTCTCCCTGCTGCAAGCTACATCAGGTGGATCATGAAACCAAGCTTTGCTTATTGCACTCTATATACATACTCCGGTGGGATTATCATTTTCTCTCAGACCCACCACTTTTTTGGAGTTATTTTCTTTTTGCACATTTTTTTCAAGTGCATCTATACAACATATACATGAGCAGGATATATACAAGGAGTTTTTCCTCTTGAGCCTGTAGCTATCCCTCTTTTGAAGCTTTATTGCAACCCACAACTCCCGTCAGTTAGACCTCATGGCAACCAGACCAAGTTGAGATGCACTTCCTTCACTAAAGAAAGAAGAGAGGTTCCGCCTAGAAGTACTACCCTCATATGCTACCCCAAGTCAAGGAAGACTGCCTCCTCACCACCTCATCCGTAGAGAGCTCGGTGCTTAGTGCCGGTGTCCAAGTAAAGCCATAATCTATATGAGTCATGTGTTGTTGTTAAGTGCTCTACTTAGGCTCATTGAGATGACATGTGCTCATAGCCTAGTGGACTCAAAGAATTAAGTCACCATGGACTGAAAAAGCCTTAACTTAAGCCCTATAAGGTTCCTCTTAGAAATTAGGTGGATTAAGATCTTAATCAAGCTCCATTTCTCAATTTGATTCCAGGCTAGTTTAAATGTCAACTATCATCCAGAAAAACTATATACATAATTTTGATAAGAAAATATTTACACAAACTTTACACAAAAGATTTTTGAAATCATTTTTACAGAAATAATTTGTACACTAGCTATTTATGTGCAAATAAAAGAAGTTTATGTACATGAAAATTTTTAATTTTTGTGATTTTTAGCCATTTTTATTTATTAACACACTCACACAAAGTACGAGTTATGGCTAAAGTATATATGAAATATATACACACCCCCCTATACTTAGCTCGAACGATGTCCTCAGAGTCAAGAGTGATGAAGAAGACATAACTCGTGCTAGGTATAGGGAAGTGAAAAGGAAGGCTATATACAAAGACGAATAAAATGAAATGGAAAGGTCAAGAGGGTCTCGGGTTTTCCCCCTATACTTAGGATCAAGTAATCCTAAGTATAGCAGGCTGTATACTAAGGAAAACCGAGTGGAGAATGTACATGGTCTACCCCCCTATACTTAGGGTGAAATATCCCTAAGTATAGGCAGCAAAAACAGGGGTAGAAAGACACGAAGAAAATGAACGAATATGTACAAGAAGGAGGACATCACTCCCCCTATACTTAAGGTGAAGAACCTTAAGTATAGGCAACAACAGAAAGCGATGGAACAGAATGAATGAACAACACTGGTATTTCACCCCCCTATACTTAGGATGAGTAATATCCTAAGTATAGCAAAGATAATCCTAAGCAAGACCTGGGGTGAAAATAAGAACGGAAGAAAGAAAGATCAAATAACGACGAAACACGTATATACAAAAGAGTACAGTGTTGAGGTGCCTCTCAACAAGCGCTAGATTTTACGCCCCTAGCTGGGCGCAAAGGCTAGGACAATGCAGTATCAAGGTTCAGGACACCACTGGTAAGTCGAATGTCGTACTGTCGCCGCAGCCTCGGGGTGAGAACAGTGACGAACTCAACAGTGTAAACAAAGACACCCAGGTATGCAATCAAGCGGGTGTCTGCTACCGGCCAGTGATATGGAAGAAGTGATCCGGATCCGGTAGCACAAAAGAAATCATCGGCTCTGGATCAGACTGGAGTGAGAGTATAGAGCCGAAGAAATCAAACGTGGAGAAGGATGGATCAGTACTAGAATCCTCCACGTCAATCAGTGTCTCAAGCAGGTGTGGACAATCAAGATTAGGAGACTCTCTAAGCAGACTGATATCCGATGAATACAATAGAAGAAGATCAGGCAAATCATCGAATATCTCCAGAATGGGCTCATCCTCGCGAGGGTCGTCGAGGTGAGAAGACTCGGAATCAGAATGATCTAAAGACTCGGTTTCGTGTTCCGCCAGATTGAAACACTCTCAGAAAGTGAAACCGAGTACTCATCATGTGCTGCATTCTCCCGCAGATAACCCTCGGGGAGAGATGCATGATCAAAAATGAGAAGAAGAGGATCAGGATCTAGATGGGCATCTGCACTGCTATCAAGTATCCACTCAGTGCACCAGGCTGCATCATCATCGGAAGTGTAAGTCTCGGCAATCTGAAGCAGGAGAAGGTACTAGTCAACACCGTCGAAGCTGGCAAAGTGTCTGCGGCTGATCCTCGCTCTGCGGCTATGCTGGCTGTCAGCTGGTCCTCAGCAAGTGTATCTGTCTCAACAAAGTGGAGGACAAAAGGTTCGAAGACGGGACTCTCTATGTCAGTACTCTCAAAATGGTATCCCTCCTCGAGCTGTGACTGCTGGGCTGAATCCTGGTGACTGTCTGCATCCAAGAAGTGTCTCTGCAGGAAGGAAACTGACTCCTCCGGGGCTGGAGACTGAAGTAGCTGAGTCAATGGCTGCAAAAGCTGGGGCTCCTCCGGCTCCTGGAGTATCAGAAGATCTGATATCCAAGACTCGTCAACTGGGAACTCTGGGGCTGACTCGAACTCCAGCTGGAAAACCAACGGGAACTCAAGTAGACTCTGGGTCTGAACCTCTGCTATCGTAGCCATCTCCTCTGTACTCTGCGGTGTTGCATCATCCAAGTCCTCGGGCTGGTGTATAGAAACTGTCTCATCATGTAAAGTGACACACCGCACTGGTACTGCATCGTCCGCATGTGTTGTCCCGACCGTGGTATCTCGCGAAGAGGATCTCTGTGAAAGTAAACTCGAGACGGTGTCCAGGAAGTGAATGTCGGAACTGCGGTGTGAACCGCCACATGTGGTAATCACCAATGCAAGCTGCTCTGCGGTCATCCCCCGCATGGAGATCTCAATCAAGTCTGTCAGTGGAAGTCCGTGCTCAGGAAATCTCCTCAAGAGGTCAAGAAACCTCGGCCACGCCTCGTGCAATGGCTCTAGGGGGTCAACTGAAAAGTCCATGATCAAAGACCGCATAAACTCTGCTCTACGTGGGGAAAAGTATCTCTGTAGGAAACCTCCCGGCGTATCTCTCCCCACGCCTCGAAAGTCCTCCCCAATCGTCGGTGCCATCTCATGGCTCTGTCGTGAAGCGTGAAGGGGAAGGTCCTGCTCATCAGCTCCTCTGCAATGATGTCTGAATATCTCTGCGCTCTGCAAAAATCCTCGAAAGCGGACAGGTGAAGATATGTCTCCTCCGTGCGCCTCTCCTGAAAATGTCGGTAGTCGCTGAATGAAATCCAAATCCAAGACGAATGGACCAAGTGTAGAAGCTGACTGAGCTCCATGTGCTATCTGCTCCTCCATCCTTCTGGAATAGGATATGTCTGCTGATCTCCACTGCTCTCTTTGGTCACCAACGGAGTGCGCTCTTAACTCAGCAACAGCATCGTCTGGGTCTTGCATCTGCTCTATCTGATATCCTCGGACGTCTTGCACAGCATACCCAGAATAGTGAGATGAAAGGGAGGGAGGGAGCGGGAGGTTGGTCGGAGATCCGACCTCCCTAGAAGGTGGACTGGAGTGATGGTCAGAAGACGGAGAAGAAGCCATAAGAGTCGGCTCGTAGTGAGGGGAATCCATCATCCAGGGATAAGGGAGAAGAAGAAAAGAGAAATGAAGGGAGGTGAGGGAGGGGAATAGATGGAGGAAGATGAGAAAGGAACGAAGGGATCTGGCAATCAAACAAGATGAACAAGCAAAAACCCCCAATTCACCTACGCACACAGAGCTGAAGACCGAAGGGATCGGTCAATTATCTTGTCAATTTTATTTTAGGTGATCATCCAGTCTATCAGAGCGATTACGTAAGGTCAATAGGTATCCAGATCTTTCTCAACCGACTGTCCCGTACTGAAAGCCGGTAATCAGTCAAGAAAAGATAGGAGGCTCTATCCTAATGTGCGGATCGCTCTCTCGCTCATCCAAACCAGACAAGGAGGGGGTTACTCTCCCCAAGACAGATTTTCAGTGAAGTGTCTTTTAGGTCAAGTATGATTAGCAGTCCCAATTTTATTGTTTTTATTTTTAGGTATTTTTCAAATAAAAAACAAACGCCTAACGAATTTTTTGGTTCTCCTGGTTATTAAGTCAAAAACAGGGGGGAGAAGACGAAAAAGCCGATGCGCGATAAATCAATGATGTATGCAAAGTCAGAAAGGCGTACCTGTCTCCAGCACTCTACATGCAATATGATCCGCGCATAAATGTAAAGACAGAAAGTAAACTACCTAAATGATGCATCGATGAACACCGAGTCCTAGATGAGCAATTCTACTCGCAGAATCGTCTAACTGGTCACCAACCTCCAAGCCAAAGGGTCCGGTCTTGGCCCACCCCTCCTCTGCCCGACAAATCGGGGGTAGGAGAAAGCGCTTTACGGGGCAGGCTGCGGCACATAGGCTACGAAGGAGATGAATCAGTTATTTTTATTAATTGATTATTAGTAGGTCCAATTTAAGCGCACTATAGGAACATGCAGATAATTAAGTGTGGGACCCTACTAATTACGGCACAAGCAAGCAGAAAATCCTACGTCTAGGGGCTCGATGAAAACCGCGTAAACACTGGAAAAGGCAGTAAAAAGAAAAGAAAACAAAACCCGCGAAAAAGCCGCGAAAAACTCCTAAGGGTCCCCGAGCACACCGGTGCTCGGTGAAACAGACCCGCTAAGTCAACCAAGTCCAAAGTCCAGTCTCTGAGTACCTGTATTAATACAATAATAATCAGAATAAAAAATAAAAAGTCTAACTAAACCTCTCCCACTCAACTCTCTCTCTCTCGCGCTCTCCTGCGGCTCCGTGCAGAAGGAAGTCGCCTCCAAGTCCTGCGGTTGCGTCGGCTCCTCGAAAGTCGCCTCCGCGGTCCTTGGGCCCTTGCAAGAAACAGAGACAAGTGGTCAGACCAAAATAATCAAATAATAGTGATAAGAAAAATAAATGAAAATGAAATGAAGGTATATATGCAAAAATGCAAAATAAAATAAATACTCAAAATAAAACAAGAACAAAAACAAAAGAAAAGAAAATAAAACAAAATAAAACAAAAATAAAATATAAATAAAAGCCGCGAAAAGCTGCGAGCTCTGAAAGAGCCGTGAAAAGCCGCGAAAATAAAAACGAGAATAAAATAAAAACTACTAAGCCGTGCTCCCCAGCAACGGCGCCATTCTGATGAGCACGAAGAACCGAGCGACTAAGGCAATCAGGTATCTCTACGAGGGTCATCGCGACCTCGGTCACTCGATCGTGTCGATCAAGAAAATAGACCACCAAGAGAGATAAAATCAATCAAACACACAAAAGCGGTCCTGCTATTAATCTAACCTGGTATAGCAACCAGGGTCGATCACAAGGAGCACGGGTTGGCCTCTCGGCCTACGAAGTAGTCAAAAAGAGATAAAAGAAAATAAAAGAAATATTTTTGGTGGTTTTGAATATTTTATATTTTTTTGGATTTTTAATATATAAGAAAATAAGAAAAGCAAATAAACACACACTTCAACAATTTATTAAACACACTAAAAATCAACCAAAAATTCTAACAAAAATATTTTTATGTGTTTTATATTTTTAATGTTTTTGGTGAATTTTTGGGATTTTTCTGATGTTTATTTAATTTTCTAAAAACCAAAAGGTGACTAAAATAGTAGGTACTATCCAGCCGAGATAAAAGGGCCTATATAAAATATCTAAAGGCCCCAAATTAGCTGGGAGGTAATTTTCCTATAAAGAGAATAAAACAAGGAAAATTTAGGCACCTAATTTATTATTTTTGGATTTTTAAAAGATTTACTAGAATTTTTATAAGATTTTTAGTGTTTTTCAATTTTTAGTGGTTTTCATTAATGAAAAATAGCCAAAATTGGCTAGAAAATCAAACACAACAAAATAGACAGTAGAAAATTTTTTTGTAATTTTTAGACACTATTTAATATTTTTTGTGGTTTTAAAAGTTAGACAGTGACAAAAATGGAGGTTTTTTATTTTAAAAATATCAAATGAAAACAACAATGTCCTCAAAAATCCTCGAAAATTTTACACTATGGCAGGAGCTATGTGTCCAATTTTCGTTGGATTTGGAGTAGTTTTGCTATTTTATTCAAAAATAAAAAGAAGCAACAGTGCATAGGGACCTATCTGCAATTATAACAAAGTTCTGGGTCCCTGGAGTAACAAGCTTGGAAAGTATAAGGGTAGGAATGTAAATTACCCCCCGGGCCACGCACGATACACGTGACTCAGGCCTGGGGGGACCTAATTGCAATTCCTATTTCTAAAAATGCAAAACTTAACAAGCCAAAAACACAGGGCCAAAAATGCAAATGTACAAAACTACCACGTGTCGATGCACGTGTTCACCACTAGCAGGGGTATAAATGCAATTCACATAAAAGATAAGGTCCACAGTGCAGTTTTCACAAAAATAAAAGAACTACACTACGTATTTACAGGACTAAAACTAAATGCAGAAAATAAAGGGGGCCTAAGGACAATTTACCCCTTTTATTAATGTCGATGGCTGGATGTGTGACGCGTGGCAGATCCGACGAATGAGAACGAAGGCGCCTTAACCTTGAAACCCCTGGCCTGATCGAACGTCTGAGGGCGCTCCACATGGAGATTGGACGGTGCTGGTGCTCTGGAGTCTAAGCCCTCGGTGGATCGACGGAGGAGAAGAGGGCACGTGGCAAATCTGACGGTGGAGGCTTGCTGGTGCCTCTTCCTCCGAGCGGGTGGTCCAGATCTGTCCTCGGAATGATCGGACGGTGACGCAACGCCTAAGATGGATGGATCAGATGGAAACTGGAGCGCTGAGGATGATCTGACGGTCGACGAGGTTACTGGAAGAACTGGCGGTCGGCGAGCTTCGTCGGCCCTCTGCGTGCACGGTGGACCTCGCCTGATGCTCCTGAGGTGCGAGGCAGCTTCACCGTGAAGCTCCGCACCCGATGCGCTGCTCCGATGAAAGCGAGGAGCTCCAGAGAGCTCCGGCGACGTGGACGAACGGGAGCCCCTGTGCTCTGAAGACTCGACCTCCAGATGAGGTCGAATGGGCGCGATACCTGCACAGGAAGAAAGCTGGGTCGAGGGAAAACTACCTCGACCCGTCAGAGCGGTGGAAGGTGAAGGATGAGGCGATATGGAGGCTCTCCGGCGAGCGGCGGAGGGTGAGAGCCGATACCCTGCTCCGGGGCGAGCCAGGGGGAGTGAAGGGTCAGAGAAGGTGGAGAGAGGTCAGACGGGAGGTGGTAGAGGTGTCGGAAGGGTGAATGGGTGGTCGGAGACGGCAGGAGGAGGTGGCGGAGCTAAACAACCAGAAATCGAAAACCTAATCCTACGCTAATTTACGGGGCAAAGAAGGTTACCTGGAGGGTGCATTCGACTGGGCTGAAGCTCAGTGAGCTTCTGGTCGTTGCCTGCAAGGGGCCGTCGACTCCCAGAGGCTCGGCGCGCTCGCGGCGGCGCACGGCGGCTGAAGACCACCGGATCAGTGGCTCCCGGCTTCCCGGGCCTCGCTGCTACTCCGAGGAACGCTGCTGTCACTCAGGAACTCCGGAGGAGGTCACAGGCGCCGAGGGGAAGATCCAAAGATGGAAGAATTAGGTCGCTGGTGACGACAATATATATGGGAGGGATCCGAGAAGAAAGGGATCGGGCGAGATGCTCGTGCCTCGGATCCATCAAACCACCCCCGGGCGAGGGTCCTGGATGTGTGCTGATCAATCGGAGCCCGAGGTTTGAGGTATTGGCGGTCGGATCGAGCGGGTAAAAAATGAAGAAATCGGGTCGGCTGCTCTGGATCCGGCTCTGGTTGGTCCTGGGGGGAGAGTTGACCGGGGGTCAACATTCCCCCGTGGACCAATCAGAGCCCGCCAAGCACAATTATTTTTTGTTTATTTATTTTAAGATAGAAAATGGTTGAATTACTAAAAACTTAAAACATGAAATTTTTTTTATTTTTTTCTATTTTTTAGTGATTTTTAATTAATTTTTCAAATAAAAATAAGGTACATACATAATATGTTATATATAGGTATATATACACTATATAGGTTTTTAATTTTTGATTTTTAATTGTTATTTTTATACAATTTTATTCCCATTTTATATTTTATTTATTTATATTATAAAATAAGGAATAAAAAGACATTTTTATTTAATTTTTATTATTTATTTATATAGGTGAAATAAATACATATATACATTTATATACATGGTATATTTACAATATATTTTTGTATTTTTAATTTTGTTATTTTTATTTTGTTTTTGTTTTTAATTATTTTTATTTTATTTATTTATAGAATATTTACAAGAATTTTGGAAATTAATTTTATAAGGTTAATAAGTATAGGTGTAGTGGTCTATATACAAGGTGATAGTGATGTTTTTGTTTTCTTTTTAATTTTTGTATTTTTTATCTTGTTTTTATATTTTAGAAATATTTATAAATATTTATAAGCATATTTTAAGCTATTTTTGTGAGGAAAATACTTTTATTTATTTACACACATGAGCCCCTATCTCCCTCTACTTTGGCTTTTATGCGGTCAGGCCCATGCTGAGCCCTCCCTTGGGTTAGGTTGCTCAATATTTATTCTAAATATTTCCCTCTTTTTCTTTTTTAATCTTTATTCTTTTATTTTTTCACAAAAACATGCTAATTATAGGTTTTTTATACAATGCATGCTTTTGGCAATTATTTGTATTTACACATATCTACATGCATTTGCAAAGGTTTTTGTAGCTAAATATAAGAATAAAGAGTGATGAATGAGTATTCATCAGTATGCCCTATGGTAGGGCTACAAAAGTTGTGAAGACATGGACCCCAAACGGTGAAAGACGAGGCCTAGAAAAATCCAAGAAGATGGGACAAAAATGCACTTCAGATGTTGAATAGGCTGGGGTCAGAGAGTTGACCGCAGGTCAACTCTCCAACCCCCCTGGTTGGTCCACGTGGACCAACCAGGAAAAAGCCTGAAAAAAATGATTTCAAAATTCATTTTAAAATAGTAAATAATTTTATTATTTTTTGGTTATTTGATAAAAAATATTTATTTCTTTATGAAATATTTTATTATGAATTTTAACTATTTTTATGAGGTTAATAATTACAAGTTACCGATTTTAACCTTATAGGTATATTTATCTATAGATATAAGTATTTTATTTTTATTTTGTGTTTTTAGTTTATTTATTTTTATTTATTATTTTATAAATTTATAAAGTATTTTTATACACTTAAATATATTGTTTTTATTTTATTGATGTGTTTTGTATATTTAATAAAATAAAAGTATGTATCATATAGGTATATTTATAGGTATAATACCTATGTATTTTATATACATGTATTTTATTTTGCATTTCTTTTGTATTTTTATTCTGATTTTAATGTACAAATATATTATAAGTAATATTTACAAAATTATAAAAATATAAAATTATAAAAATAATGAATAAATAATAAAATGAATATTTTAATCTGTACAAGTATACAATAAGGGTCCAAAACTCAACTTTCAAACCGTAGCTCCGCCAAATGTGAAACCACCGCCATTAAATAGCTTATTTTATTCTATATACAATTAAAGGTGAGTTTGTTGCATTTGGAGTTTTCATTTGTGATATACGGATCTGGGAAGTTAGGATTCTGGATTTTTATTCAGACCATAACTTTTAATCTGTACATTATTTCCAGTGAAATCAATTTTGTATTTTTCTTTATTTAATTATCTACAACTTTTATGTACAAAGTTTTTTTTGAGGTATAAAAAGCGGAACCAAAAATAGGTCCCAAAATGAATAAAGAATGAATAAAATAAAAGGAATTTGTATTGTATTTTGGCCCTTATCTCCCCCTACTTTATTCCTTGACGACCTAGTCATCGAGATGCCTAGGTCTCGGGGTTTCAGGTCATAAATTATTTACAATATTTTATTCTTTTTTCTTTTCTTTTCTTTATTCTATAGTTCTGGCTTTAAAAACCGCATTTTATACAATATTTACACACATATACATGAATGCTAAAATGCATGATTGAACAGTATTTACACGCCTTTACTAGGGTTTTTAAGGCCAAAATGATAGAATAAAGATGATGAAACGTAGATTCATCACCCCTCCTTGCCCTCCCCTCTATCCATCCTATCGTAAACAACATCTACAATATGCTATTCATCAATAAATACATGAAGATTAAATTTCTCACGTAGATAAAAAATGTTCTCAATCGTAAAGATTAAGATATAATACTGACAAACCGCTAAGTGGTCAAGTTAATTTTGTTTCATTATAATACAACCACTTAGCAATCTATCAGAAATCAAGCTAGATATCTCTATGAGGAGAGGCTCAGTTTAATAAATTTTTAACCTGGATAATTCCAGTGTCGATCTCAGGGACACACGTTATCCTCATGACTAATTAAATCCTAACACGTATATTAAGCGATTATCAAGGCATCTAGGTCAATATTGCACAAGATACGATGCAAAATACCACATATGTCACAAGATGAATATTTAATCGATTTCATGAAAGTTAAAGTAAGATAAATAGAATGTAATAAAATGACATGACATGTAATGCCAATGCAAAGACATGAATATGTCCCTAAAATTCATGATTCATTCAATGCCTAAAATTAGTCTATGTGTACTCTAATGGTAATTAGATGAATAGAGATAAGATATATTGTATCTCAAATTAAATATCGTGTTCTAAGAATCAAATCATGAAATAAATCATGCCAATAGCAAGACAATCAAATAAGAATTACGATGAAATTGAAATTATTGAAGATGGAGTCATTATGCTCAAGTTATAAACAAAATGGTCTAGGGTCATAAATGCAAATAAAAATATGCAAATATATACGAAAGCTTCACAGATAAGTCCCTCCATGGGCATGGAAGCAATTCTAAATAACCGCAAGGCCCTCCTTGGTAAAATTTCCATGTCGCACATGGCTCACATGTGCCTGAGAAGACCTATTTGCAACTTGAAGTAACTCACAGACGTCGACTGCAAATGTACCCACCCTGCACGTCCACGCATGCATAGGCTCGAGTGGCGGTTCAGCTCAGTGAAGGTGGCTCGGGCCATGTGGGTGGCCCAAGGGACTTCGTATCGGCTCGGTCCCACCAAGGATGAAGGTTTTGATGCAGAGGTTTAGAGATAATCTGAGCTGTCCGATTGAGATAATCAGATGGTGCATGTACGTCACATCCCTCCACTGAGCTGCCTTTCTACGCCAGACATGGATGGGCTTCGACAAGCCCTCATTTCCTCCTCAAGCTTCTATCTGTTGCGTGGAATATTTGAACACCTCTGTAATGGGTTGGCGAAGGTCCTGGGAGCTTGGGGTGGTCGGCAAGGATGCTCGGAGCAGCAAGGTGACGGAGAGTCCCTGGAGCAGCTGCTTTAGAACGGGGTCGAGTTGAAGCCTCCATCCAATGAAGGATAGATACGTGCAAAACATCAAGGTGCATACCGAAGCAATCTTGTGTGTGAGTGAGGTGAGTGGAGGATCTGGAATAGCGAGAAGGTGGTGGTCTTGTTGGTTCCTCCATCGTATTGGCAGAGGAAAGGAGGGCAAGGGGAATTGAGGGATGGAAGAAGGGAGGAGGTGAATGAAGGGTTGCACAAGGACCGAGGATGTCAAGAAAAAGTGTAGGGGTGGTCGATTGGAGGTTAGGGTGCTTGTACGAGCCTAATTAATTCGGAGAAAATAAATAAAAAGCAGCAAGAGGAGTTTACATGGGATTGAAGAACATCGTGGCGGAGGGAGGTGTCTCGGGCTAAGCTCTGATTTGAGATCAAGTCGACACTGGACAAGATCAGCCAAATCTTGAAGCTCAAATGGCTGTGATGCAATCGTGGAATGGCCTCTCCGGCCATGGGTCATCACCGGAGGTTCCACCCATCTCTGCGCTTTGATTCCACCTCCCCCTATCATGAGGATGGGAAGAAGTCTAGGGGTAGTGCCTCTCGTAAATATGGACCGGCGGAGAAGTGATCAGTGAAGGTGGATTTTAAGAGGACGAGTAGCGACTATAGATGGTTATCAGACCAGATTCAACCGCTTCTCCTCGATACATATAAGGGGGATCATGGAGGTGATGGTGGTGTGGAAGAGGAATGTGAGGTCAACAATGGGGAGTAAACGGTTAGTGGAGAGGTGGCTTGAGGTGGTTAAGGAAATATGGAGAAGCAAGGCACTCGGTGGAGCGTGAAATGGAGATGGGGGCGGTTGCGGAGGAAGATGATGCGCGTTGATTGTTTGATCGTACTCATCAGACGGTCCTTAGTTGAGCGGGTGCGTATGGTGTAGATTGATGAATACTCATTCATCACTCTTTATTCTTATATTTTAGCTACAAAAACCTTTGCAAATGCATGTATATAGTTGTAAATAGAAATAATTACCAAAAGCATGCATTGTGTAAACATCTATAATTAGCATGTTTTTGTGCAAAAATAAAAGAATAAAGATTAAAAAGAAAAAGAGGGAATTATTTAGAATAAATATTGAGCAACCTAACCCAAGGGAGATAGGGGCTCATGTGTGTAAATATTTATGTAAATAAAATAAAAGTATTTTCCTCACAAAAATAGACTCAAATTAGTTTGTAAATAGTTGTAGATATTTCTAAATATAAAATCAATATAAAAATATAAAAATTAAAAAGAAAACAAAAACACCACTTGTGTATAGTCACCTTGTATATAGATCACCACATCTATATTTACTTAGCCTTATAAATAAATAAAATTAATTTCCAAGATTTTTGTAAATATTCTACTTTATATAATGTAAATAAATAAAATAAAAACAATTAAAACAAAAACCAAATAAAAATAACAAAATTAAAAACATAAAAATATATTGTAAATATACCATGTATATGAATGTATATATGTATTTATTTCACATATGTATATAAATAATAAAAATAAAATAAAAATATCTTTTTATTCCTTATTTTATGATATAAATAAATAAAATATAAAATGGGAATAAAATTGTATAAAAATAACAATTAAAAATCAAAAATTAAAAACCTATATATTGTATATATATCTATATATGAACCTACTATGTACATACCCTATTTTCACTTTGAAAAATTAATTTAAAATTGCTAAAAAATAGAAAAAAATTAAAATAAAAACATTTCATGTTTTAAGTTTTCCCTAATTCGGCCATTTGCTACCTTTTATTTCACTTCCAAACTATAGCCACGTGGCTGCTCCCTATTGGCCCTGGGGATGTTGACCGCCCGGTCAACTACCCCCCAAGACCACTTCCCACGGGTCCTTAGCGGGTAACCCGTTTCTCGGATTTTTCCCGTCTAAACCCGATCGCCTACCACCTAAACCCCGGGTCCGACTCCTTAATGATGCATCCGAGACCCTCGCCGGAGCCTTCACCTCGGGATCCGCGCGCTTCATCGCCCTACCCGCGCCCTTCTTCTCGGACCCTCCAGCATACTTAAGCCCAGCTCCGCCTCCTCATTTCTCATCTTTGGCCACTCGATTCCACCTCCTGTGAGCTCCATTGCGTAGGCGAGAGTGACAGCTTGTCCCCCGTGGTGTCGAAGCGAGGAGAGGGAGCGAGACCACTGATCCGGCGAAGCTTCTCCGCCTTGCTCCGCCACCAGCAGGAGCTCGAGCCTCGGAGGGAGACGCTCCTCGAGGCGATGACCCAGAGCTGCGCAAGCTCATCCCCAGTCTCACCGTCCACCCAGGTAGCCCCGTTGTTCTTTCTTTTTCTTTAATTTGTAGTTACCCCCAAATCGCCGCTCCGCCGTCCATCGTCGATTCCGTCCGCATCCGATCACTATCCGACCATCAGGCTTTGCCATAGTCTCCGCCTTCCTCCCGCGCATCTTCTCCGCATACCCATTCAACCCAGCTCGCACAGGAGCTGGGAGTCGAGCTCATCCGTCCACACCCTCGCCGGAGCTCGTCCATATCGCCCCACAGGCCACCTTCACCCGCCTAACCGGGTCGAGGCAGTTTGCCCTCGACCCACGAGCCTTCTCGACTGTTTTGCAGGTTCAATGAGGGCCATCTGAGGTCCTTTGACATCGAGCCAGGAGGCGTATCTCCGCCGACCTCGCCGGAGCTCTCCAGAGCCCGGTTAGGTCATCGGAGCCCACCAGCAGACGCGGAAGCACACCACGCTCTTTCTCCGACCTTCAGCGTGCTTCCAGGAGGATCCTAGCGCACGCCCGAGGCCGGCGAATCTCGCCGGTGAAAAGTTCATCCAGCATCCTCCGTCGCCGTCCGATCGCCTCAGCCCTCCAGTTCTTATCTCGACCGTCCATCTCAGGAGGCCCCTGCACCGCCAGATCTTTGGAGAGGTGATCCCAGCCGTTGGTCCAGTGAGGGGTTTAGCCACTGACGTCCTCGACCGCTAGATCAGACACGTGTCTACGCCTCCGTCGTTGGATTCGCCCTAGGAGCTCAGCCTTGGACCGACCGTCACCCGCCATCGTCAGATGCTCCACGTGGCGCGCATCCATCGGCTCTGTTAATAAAGGGGTAAACATTACTTAGGCCCCCTCTTGTTTTGTCTTTACCATTTAGTCCTGTAAATATTTTAGGTAGTTGTTTAGTTTTTGGATATTTGCATAGAGGACCCCGTACTCTGTTTAGTTTGCATTTATGCCCTTGTGTATGGTCTGACACGTGCTTCGTCACGTGGTTCTCTGGTGTATTTGCATATTATCCCCTGTAGTTCTGAATGTTATCAATTGAATGAAAGTTTTTGTTTATTTGCATTTATACCCCGGTGCATGAAACATTTGAGCATGTGCGGATATTTTTGGGTTATTTGCAGATAAGCCCCTGGGCTTTTGGGTACCTGTTACCAAATAGCCCTCGGGACTTATTTTCATTACATTTGGGTCCCTGAGTGCCCCAGGCATGCGCGGACGCAAGTATTTTGCTGGGTTATTTGCACCAGGACCCCCAGAACTTTGGGTATTTGCACGTAGGTCCCTGTGCACAGTGCCCCCTCTTTATTTTTGAATAAAATAGCAAAACTACTCCAAATCCAACGAAAATTGGATACATGGCTCCTGCCATAGTGTAAAATTTTCGAGGATTTTTGGAGACATTTCTGAGTTGATTTGATATTTTTAAAAATTCAAAAACCTATATTTTTGTCACTGTCTAACTTTAAAAACCCCAAAAAAATATTAAAACTCATTTAAAAATTATAAAAAATTGTCTACTATTTGTTTATGCTTGCTTGAGTTTCTAGCCAATTTTGGCTATTTTTCATTACTGAAAAACCCTAAAAATTGAAAAACACTCAAAATCTTATAAAAATTCTAGTAAATAAATTAAAAATCCAAAAATAATAATCTAGGTGCCTAAATTTTCCTTGTTTTATTCTCTTTACAGGAAAATTACCTCTAGCTAATTTGGGGCCTTTAGATATTTTATCTAGGTCCTTTTAGCTCGGCTGGACAATACCTCTATTTTCAGTCCTTGTTTTATTTTTAGAGAATTAAATAAACATCAGAAAAATCCCAAAAATTCATCAAAAACACTAAAAACTATAAAATACATAAAAATATTTTTGTTAGAATTTTTGGTTAATTTTTAGTGCATTTAATAAATTGTTGAAGTGTGTTGTGTAGTTGCTTTTATTATTTTCTTAATTCACTAAAAATCCAAAAAATTATAAAATATTAAAAACCACCAAAAATACATTCTTCTTTTATTTTATTTCCTTTTTGACTACTTCGTAGGCTGCAAGGCCAACCCGTGCTCCTTGTATTCGACCCTGGTCGCTATACCAGGTTAAATTAATAGCAAGACCGCTAGCTTGTTTTTTGATTGATTTTCATTCTATTGGTGGTCTAATTTATCTTGATTGATCGAGTCCAAGTGATTGGGGTCGCAACGACCGATTGATACCTTTACTTTGGTCATTTCGATGGTCATCAGAATGGCGCCGTTGCCGGGGAGCACGGCTTAGTAGTTTTTATTTTTGCTTTATTTTTGTTTTCGCGGCTTTTCGCGGCTCTTTCAGAGCTCGCGGCTTTTCGCGGCTTTTGTTTATATTTTATTTTTGTTTTATTTTGTTCTATTTTCTTTTCTTTTATTTTTTTGTTTGATTTTTGTTTGTTTATTTTATTTTGCATTTTTGCATATATACCCTCATTTTCCTTTCATTTATTTTTCATTTATTATTTGATTATTTTTATTTGATCTGACCACTTGTCTTCTTTCTTGCGAGGGCCCGAGGACCGAGGCGGTCGATTTCGAGAAGCCGACGCAACCGCGAGACTCGGAGGCGGCTCCTTTCTTTACGGAGCTGCAGGAGAGAGCGAGAGAGAGTTGAGTGGGAGAGGTTTTATTTTTATTTTTATTTCATTATTATTGTAATAATACAGGTACTCAGAGAAACTCTTGGACTTGATTGGCTTAGCGGGTCTGTTTCGCCGAGCACCGGTGTGCTCGGGGGACCCTTAGGTGTTTTCGCGGCTTTTTCACGGTTTTGTTTTCTTTTTCTTTTTAGCTGCCTTTTCCGGTGTTTACGCGGTTTTTCATCGAGCCCCTAGAATTAGGATTTTCTGCTTGCTTGTGCCGTAATTAGTAGGGTCCCCACACCTAATTATCTGCCTATTCCTATAGTGCGCTTAATTGGACCTACTAATAATCAATTAATAAAAATAACTGACTCATCTCCTTCGTAGCCTACGTGCCGCAGCCTGCCCCGCAAAGCGCTTTCTCCTACCCTCGATTTGTCGGGCAGAGGAGGGTAGGCCAAGACCGGACCCTTTGGCTTGGAGGTCGGTGATCGGTTAGACGGTTCTACGAGTAGACTTGCTCATCTGGGACTCGGTTTTCATCGCTGCATCATTTAGGTAGTTTATTTTCAGTCTTTACATTTCTGCGTGGATCACTTGCATGTAGAGTGCTGGAGGCAAGGTACGCATTTCTATCTTTGCATGCATCATTGATTTCATCGCGCATCGGCTTTTTCGTCTTCTCATCCTTGTTTTGGATTAAATAACCAGGAGAACCGAAAAATTCGTTAGGCTTTGTTTTTATTGAAAAAAATTAAAAAGAAAAATCATAAAATTGGGACTGCTAAAACTATTGACCCTAAAAGACATTCACCTTAAAAGTTTGTCTTGGGAAGAGCAACCCCCTCATTGTTTGGTTTGATTGCGTGAGAGAGTGACTCGCACCCTAGGTAGAGCCCTCGGTGCTATTTCCAGCTGACTACCGACTCTTCCGTGCGGGCCAGTCGGTTGGAGTAGCATCGGGTATCCTAACAGGTCACGTAAGCGCTCTGATAGACTGTTTGTTCACCTAATAAAAACTGACAAGATAATTTGACCGAGCCTTTACGGTCTTCAGCTCGCGTTGCGTTGGTGAACAGAGGGGTTTGCATTTTGATCATAGTTTTTCCAGATCCCATCCGCATTACTCGACCAGATCACGATGATGGGTAGACGCTCTCTTAGGCAGCCTCTGGCTGCACCGCTTTCGGGCACGTCTACTCAATCATCTAGGTTGGCCCGTGAAAGCCGAGACCAGTTCTCCGAGCCCGAGTATGATTCTGCCCTGTTCCCCCTCGACCCCCTTTCTTTCGGTTCTGAGAGATATGGGCCAGAGGAGAGACTCACAGATTTGACAGCACCTGAGTTTGGCTCATTTGATTTTGCAGATGCCATGGCCGACAGTTCTGAGGATCGCTCCCGTCAGCCTGAGCACTTTGTATTGGATCAGGGAGCGATCAACTCCATCCTGATTGCCTCGTTAGAGACCGTCCAGCAGCAGTTGAGGGATCAGGGAGCATTCATGCTCGACATGAGGAGAGAGATGGATCAGATGCGAGCAGAGAGAGCAGAGCGCGAGCAGAGGAGAGAGGGACCGAGGATCCCAAAGGATGCTGATGCAGCAGCCGCAGCAGCAGCAGCCGCAGCAGCCGCAACCGCCGCAGCCGCGGCAGGAGGAGCACCGAGACCGATGCGGGAGTTACACAACCCCGTATCGACGTTGACACACCACTGGGTAGTACTTCCAGCCATTGTGGGGGACTTCAAGTTCCCCCCGAACACCTTGCAGCTACTCCCTCGCTTCCACGGGCTCGCTACTGAGGAGCCCTATCTCCACCTCCAGGAGTTTCTGATGATTTGCAGCACTGTCCACGACCGTCAGGTGGACCAGGACACGATCAGGATGATCGCCTTCCCCTTTTCCCTAGCAGACAGAGCAGCCACCTGGCTGAAGCACTTGGGGAGATTTCTGTACACCTGGGAGCAGCTCCGCACCGAGTACTTAAACAAGTACTATCCACTCGGGCGGACCAATGCAGCAAGGGCCCTGATCAGCAACTTCTCCATGCTCCCCAACGAGCAATTCCATAAGGCATGGGAGAGGTTTCGTGAGCTTACTGACCGATGCCCGCACCATGATATCTCGAAGCCGAACCTTGTGTAGAGCTTCTTCAGCGGGCTGACACCAGAGCTCCAGGGCTTGGTGAATGCTTGTTGTGGCGGGTCCTATCTCGCCAAGGATCACGACCAGGTCTGAGACATCTACGAGGAGATGGCCGAGAACTATATGGTGATGTCCCAGACCCGGTTGTATACACAGGGCAGACCCCAGCAGCAGCCAGGACCCGTGCAGTACCAGAGGATAGCACGGGTCGACGCCGGTCCATCCAGTTCATCTGCAGTGGCAGCAGCACAGGCAGAGTCGTCCACTGCGGATATGGGTGTCATCAGCGAGAAGTTGGACCGGATGGAGCTGATCGAGAAGAAGCAGTGCCAGGGCATCACTCAGATGGAGCAGATGGCACAGACTCTGAGCGACATGAAGACCCAGCTCATGTGTCTCCAGGAGGCACAGATGGCTTCCCAGCCCCGCCTTCAGTCGCGAGGTGATACCGGCGGCAGCAGCAGCTCGTCCCAGCGCTCCAGCCCCTTTCAGCAGCCTAGACAGGTTCACCTTGTACAGGCGGAGCCGTACCAGCCGCAGCAGCCCACCTACCAGTCACCACCATCTCCAGACCTGCAGATGGTGGTGTACCAGTCGGATCAGCCTCTGGCAGTACTCCCGCCAGTCCAGTACGACGCAGAGCCGTTGATGGATGTCAACAGGATTTGGTATGACCGTCCTCAGCCTGGGATCCGACGAGACCATCCCGGATTCAGGTGGGGGAGTGGAGGTACCCAGCCCCAGCAGCAGCCATCTGGCCAGGGAGGCCAGTATAGCCAGCAGAGAGATCACCAGCAGCAGCAGCCCCCAGTTTACCAGTCACAGCCGCAGTCATCCTTCGTTCCTCATCCCTATCAGCAGCAGGGACAGTCTTGGAGACGTGAGCAGCAGGCTCACCAGCCACACCAGCAGCACCCTCCTTCTTACCCCTCTCACCAGCAGCAGCACCAGTTCCAGCAGCCTCATCACCAGAGAGGCTACCCGTCGGGCTCCCACGAGAGCCCTGTTTTGGATGACATAGCCCGCCTCCTCACGGATCAGCAGGCTACCTTCAGACGGGAGATGGACGAGTTCCGCCAGGAGATGCAGGACATCGTGAGAGGGAAGGCCGCCATTCCTGCCCAGATCGAGCCGAATCCCAACAGCCTGAAGCGGAAATCTGAGCAGGTAGCTTACACTGAGCACGCCACTCCTAGTTATCCATTTGTTGATACATCTTTGGATCTTTTTGATGCTGATTTTGTTACGCTTAGGAGCGGTAGGACACCAGCAGGCGGCGACGCCTCGTCTGAGCTACACCACGAGGACACATCCGGGACGCCAGATGAGGAGGAGGAGAGCGGTACTGAGGCCGCTCATGATGATGACGGTGGTACTGATGCCACCAAGGATGCTGATCCCACCGGCGGTACTGAGGCCGCCGCTTCACCAGTTCGAGGAGGTGGTACTGACGCCACCAGAGTAGCCGAGCCAGCCCGCGGTGGTACTTAGGCCACCGGTGTTCATTCAGAGAGAGTTGTTGTTTTTCCTTCTGTTGATGTGTCTCAGAACACTGTTGTGAATAAAGGAAAAGGTTTAGTTTCTTCTGGTCCCACTGTGGTGATTGATGTATGTGCGGATCCGGCCGTTGAGCCGTCTAGACCTATTCCTAGTCCTTCATCTGAGAAGGATCCTGTGATTCCCTTCCCTAGAGCCCTTCTGACGGGGAAGGAGAAGAAAACAGAAAAAGACCCAAAAAAAGAGAGCAGGAGGAGTTCAGCCAGAGCATGATCGACAGATTTCACATACAGCTGACCCTTCAGGAGGCTTTGCAGCACATCCCCCTTCGTCAGCGATCATTGAGAGACAGGACTACCGTCAGGAGGAGGAGGAGGAACCATCATTCAGAGATACATGTGCTGACGAAAGCCACGTGCTTCGCGATCCAGAACCGTCTGCCGGCCAAGAGGCCAGATTCAGGAGCCCCATATGTCAGATGTCAGATTAGTGAGCAGAGGTTCGACCGGACTCTATTGGATAGCGGATCGTCTATCAACCTCCTTCCGGCAGCCCTTCTCGACCGCTTCGAGTCGGGCACTCTTAGACAGAGCAGGACAGTCCTTCAGTTTGCTGATCGATCTGTCAAGAGGCTGAAGGGGTTGTTGCGAGACGTTATCGTCACTATTCAGGGTCTGCAATTCCCCGTGGACTTTGTAGTGTTGGACATGGAGATCCCTGATTCAGTGACCGATACCCCCATCATCCTCGATCGTCCGTTCTTGGCCACAGCCAAGGCGGTAACTGATCATGATAGCGGGAAGGTATACTTTCGCATCGAGGGCGAAAGTGTACAAATAGAGATGGTCGAGGACTACAGAGCCAGGGAGAGAGCATGCTCAGAGACCAGCACAGACACAGAGCAGCTGACAGATGTCGGGCTAGACATCCACCAGGACTGTGATTTTGTGATCACAGATGATGAGGCAGCATGGGCAGACCCTTCAGCACAGGCCATCCTCTCATTTCCAGACACCACTGATGCCGAGATGATAGCAGAGGAGAGCTTGGAGAGCACAGCCCTGGTCCAGGATACTACAGAGGCAGCAGTGCCGGTTCTCGACCGCGACACGGTTCCTAGTGATGGTGGTGCTGAGGCCACCTTGTGTGACGGTGGTACTGATGCCACCTTGTTTGATGCAGATCCCTAGGATTCAGAGTCTGATTGGACAGATTGTGATGATCAGATGCCAGACCTGAGTCCACTAGAGCCTATAGATGAGGAGGAGGTAGATGCAGAGCAGATCAGAGACAGTACAGTTGAGCAACCTTCTCCAGATCCAGTTTGCGAGAGCTCACTTCCTTTCTCCCAGGCAGATTTGGCAGATTTAGCAGCATTCACACATCTTCTTCCGAGGCCAGATTTGCCAGCACCCAGCTGTCCAGAGCTGAAGCCACTCCCTACTTCGTTGAGGTATCGGTTCCTTGCGGGTGAACCTGAGATGTACCCAGTCATCATCTCCGCCGACCTGACTGGAGAGCAAGAATCCCGTTTGATGGGGGTTCTTGAAAAGAACCGCAAGGCAATCGGATGGAGCGTAGCAGATCTCCATGGGATTAGTCCATCAGTGTGCTCCCACCATATCTATCTCGAGGAGGGGGCGAAGCCGTCGCGTGAGTTCCAGCGGCGGCTGAACCCCAACCTGAGAGAGGTCGTGATGAAGGAAATATCAAAATGGTGGAGTGCAGATTTTATTTATCCCATTTCCGACTCCAAGTGGGTCAGGCCCTTGCATGTGGTGCCCAAGAAGACGGGCATCACGACTGTGATCAGTGAGTCGGAAGAGGAGATTGCTACACGAGTACCTACCTCTTGGAGGGTCTGTGTTGACTACAGGAGACTCAACCAGGCCACCAAGAAGGACCATTTCCCCCTGCCTTTTATTGACCAGATCATTGAGAGACTGGCAGGGAAGAGCCATTATTGCTTCCTGGATGGGTACTCGGGCTACAACCAGGTGGCCATCGCTCCTGAGGATCAGGAGAAGACCACCTTTACCTGTCCCTTCGGTACATATGCCTTTCGATGCATGCCATTTGGGCTATGCAATGCCCCTGCGATTTTTCAGAGGTGCATGCTGTCGATATTCTCGGACATGGTAGGGGAGTGTTTGGAGGTCTTCATGGACGATTTCTCGGTCTACGGCGACGGATTCGACTCCTGTCTTGACTGTCTAGACCGAGTACTCCAGCGATGTATTGAGTACCATTTGGTTCTATCTTGGGAGAAGAGTCACTTCATGGTGACTCAAGGGACGGTGCTTGGCCATATCATCTCCAACAGGGGCATGGAGGTTGATCCGGCCAAGGTTGATGTCATTAGAAAACTCGCACCGCCGTCCAATTTGAGGCAGCTACGGTCATTCCTGGGGCACGTTGGTTTTTATCGGAGATTTATTCATGATTTCAGCAGGATTGCCCGGCCGTTGACTGACCTCTTGACGAAAGACACCGAGTTCCTTGTCGATGACAAGTGTCTTTCGTCCTTTCGACTCTCCAGCAGTGTGTGATTGAGGCTCATGTTCTCCAGCCGCCTGATTGGTCTCTCCCATTCGAGATCATGACGGATGCCTCCGATTTTGCCTAGGGGCAGTGCTGGGACAGAGGAGGGATGGAGTTCCATTTACTATCCACTACGCTAGCCGCACATTGGATTCTGCCCAGCGGAATTATACCGTCACAGAGAAGGAGATGCTAGCCGTAATGTTCGCCCTAGATAAGTTTCGATCTTATATCATTGGATCTAGAGTGACCCTGTACACAGATCACACCGCCATCAGGTACCTCATGGAAAAGAAGGATGCCAAGGCCAGATTGACTAGATGGATCCTTCTACTCCAGGAGTTCGACATTGAGATCAAGGATAAGCTGGAGTCAAGAATGTGGTGGTGGATCACCTCTCCCGTTTAGAGCAGCCTGAGGAGTCTGAGCAGATTGATCCCATTCGTGAGACCTTCCCAGATGAGGTGATCCTTGCTATCGCCTCACTCCCGTGGTACGACTATATTGTGAACTTTCTCGCTGTTGGGAAAGTCCCACAAGATTGGCCCAGGCAGAGGCTTGAGACCTTCCTTGCGAAGGCCAAGTCCTACCACTGAGAGGATCCTATCCTTTACCACGAAGGAGGGGATAGCGTCTGGCGTCGGTGCATTCCTCAGGAGGAACACCATAGCGTCCTCACTTACTGCCACAAGCTTGAGGCATGAGGACATCATTCTGGGAGGAGGACGGCACAGAAGGTGCTCCGATCCGGCTTGTGGTGGCCTACCCTCTTCAAGGACTCTGATGAGTTCGTGAAGAGGTGTACTGACTGTCAGAGCATGGGCACTTGTGGACAACATGATATGATGCCAATGCATCCCATTCACTTCTGTGAGGTTTTTGACGCATGGGGCATCGATTTCATGGGTCCATTCCCTAAGAGTCAGGGATTTGAGTACATTCTGTTGGCCGTGGATTATGTTAGTCGTTGGGTTGAGGCTATCCCCGCTCGAGCTGCTGATGCGAGGACAGTTTGCAGATTTTTGAGGAAGCACATCATCACGCGGTTCGGGGTTCCACGAGTTCTGATTTCTGATGGGGGGTCTCATTTCGTCAACGACCAGGTGAAGGCCCTTTCTAGCGAGTTCGGTATAGACCATCGTGTTGCTACACCTTACCATCCACAGACGAATGGTCTAGCAGAGGTGTCGAATAGGGAGATCAAGACTATCTTGCAGAAAGTCGTCCGCCCTGACCGAAAGGATTGGTCACAGCTTTTGGACTCGGTCTTGTGGGCATATAGGACGTCTTTCAAGACAACATTGGGCACATCTCCCTTTCGCCTCGTATATGGCAAGCCGTGCCATTTGCCTGTTGAGTTGAGGCACAGGTCACTATGGGCAGTTACTGATATTCTCATGGATCCAGATGGTGTAGGAGACCAGAGGAGGGCAGAGTTAGCAGCCCTGGAGGAGCTTAGAGATACAGCTTTCTCAAACAGCCTACAGTATAAGGATAGAGTGAAGGAGTGGCATGATTCTCATATCAGCCACAAGCATTTTGAGATTGGACAGAGAGTATGGCTGTTTGATGCGAGGCTTCGTTTGTTCCCAGGGAAGCTACAGAGCAAGTGGAAGGGACCCTACTTGGTCAGAAAGGTACACGACAACGGAAGCATTGATATATCTGAGTTGTCTTCTGAGAGTACCTTTCGTGTGAACGGCCAGCGGCTCAAGCCATTTCTAGATCATGAGCCGCGGGTCGTTGATCTTGCCCCTATTCATTTTGCGTGAGATGTGGTCTTTGACTCACATCTAATGCATCTCACGCCTGAGTTTCACTATTCTTCCGCCTTGTATAGATCCAGATGTCCATATCACTACATTCTTTAGTCCCACATCCCTTTCTTCATCTATTGATTATGCTATACTTAGGGTGCACTTTACCCTAAGTATAGGGGGGATGTGAGACCTTTGGGTATTTCTTTTGTTTCTTTCTACCCCTGCTTTGCTGCCTATACTTAGGGATATTTCACCCTAAGTATAGGGGGGTAGACCCTGTACATTCTCCACTCGGTTTTCCCTTAGTATACAGCCTGCTATACTTAGGATTACTTGATCCTAAGTATAGGGGGAAGACCCGAGATTCTCATGACCTTTCTATTTCATTTATTCGTCTTTGTATATAGCCTCTCTTTTCACTTCCCTATACCTAGCACGAGTTATGTCTTCTTCATCGCTCTTGACTCTGAGGACATCGTTCGAGCTAAGTATAGGGGGTGTGTATATATTTCATATATACTTTAGTCATAACTCGTACTTTGTGTGAGTGTGTTAATAAATAAAATGCATAAACTTCTTTTATTTGCACATAAATAGCTAGTGTACAAATAATTTTTGTAAAAATGATTTCAAAAAATCTTTTGTGTAAAGTTTGTGTAAATATTTTCTTATCACAATTATGTATATAGTACAAAATTTTTCCAAAATATTTTGAAAATCAAAAGTTCGCAAAAATCTTGTGTAAATTTGTGTAAATATCTTTTTGCAAAACTTGCACTTCATGCATCATACATTCATGATTTCAAAACATTTTTCAAAAATTTTGCATGATTGTAAAATTTGTGTAAATAGCATCTTTTGTATATATGTATATAGTTTTTCTGGATGATAGTTGACATTTAAACTAGCCTGGAATCAAATTGAGAAATGGAGCTTGATTAAGATCTTAATCCACCTAACTTCTAAGAGGAACCTTATAGGGCTTAGGTTTAAGGCTTTTCAGGTCCATGGTGACTTAATTCTTTGAGTCCACTAGGCTATGATCACATGTCATCTCAATGAGCCTAAGTAGAGCACTTAACAACAACACATGACTCATATAGATTATGGCTTTACTTGGACACCAGCACTATGCACCGAGCTCTCTACGGATGAGATGGTGAGGAGGCAGTCTTCCTTGACTTGGGGTAGCATATGAGGGTAGTACTTCTAGGCGGAACCTCTCTTCTTCTTATAGTGAAGGAAGTGCATCTCAACTTGGTCTGGTTGCCATGAGGTCTAACGACAGGAGTTGTGGGTTGCAATAAAGCTTCAAAAGAGGGATAGTCTACTGGCTCAAGAGGAAAAACTCCTTGTATATATGCTGCACATGTATATGTTGTATAGATGCACTTGAAAAAAAAATGCAAAAAGAAAATAACTCCAAAAAAGTGGTGGGTCTGAGAGAAAATGATAATCCCACCGGAGTATGTATATAGAGTGCAATAAGCAAAGCTTGGTTTCATGATCCACCTGATGTAGCTTGCAGCAGGGAGATTTGGCTACACTGGTCAAGCTCCCAAGGGTACTTGGCTACACTGGCCTTGACCTATTCTCTTCTTCCTCCTCTTCTTGAACCGGTTGAACTTGAACTTAGAAGGGAATACCCCGCTCCTCGAGGAAAGAGTGGCCAGATTGAGGTCATAGAGTTACCTTGTTGGGGAGGGTTGTCAAGTTGCCATTTCTGAGGTGGAGAGATTAGACCTCACATTCACAGGACAAGAAAAGATTCATGGTCTTCAGGGTTTGTGATTGATGACTTGTTCTGATCTGGAGCATTGAGGAGTCTTGGTTATAGATTAGTGGAACTTAGAGGCTGTTGAGTTTTAGACTTAAGTCCAAATAAGGTTCCGACACATTAATAATCCAAAGATCTGATCGAGCTCCATACCTTAATTTAATGAAGGCAAGTTTAATAATCAACCTTGATCCATGTACATTCTCTTTTTCTTTTTCTTTATTTCTTTTTCACTTCTTTTTCAAATAAGTGTTTGCTAAGGGACTAGCAAAGTTAAGTATAGGGGGGTGATGAATACTCATTCATCACTCTTTATTCTTATATTTTAGCTACAAAAACCTTTGCAAATGCATGTATATAGTTGTAAATAGAAATAATTACCAAAAGCATGCATTGTGTAAAAATCTATAATTAGCATGTTTTTGTGCAAAAATAAAAGAATAAAGATTAAAAAGAAAAAGAGGGAAATATTTAGAATAAATATTGAGCAACCTAACCCAAGGGAGGGCTCAGCATGGGCCTGACCGCATAAAAGCCAAAGTAGAGGGAGATAGGGGCTCATGTGTGTAAATATTTATGTAAATAAAATAAAAGTATTTTCCTCACAAAAATAGACTCAAATTAGTTTGTAAATAGTTGTAGATATTTCTAAATATAAAATCAATATAAAAATATAAAAATTAAAAAGAAAACAAAAACACCACTTGTGTATAGTCACCTTGTATATAGATCACCACATCTATATTTACTTAGCCTTATAAATAAATAAAATTAATTTCCAAGATTTTTGTAAATATTCTACTTTATATAATGTAAATAAATAAAATAAAAACAATTAAAACAAAAACCAAATAAAAATAACAAAATGAAAAACATAAAAATATATTGTAAATATACCATGTATATGAATGTATATATGTATTTATTTCACATATGTATATAAATAATAAAAATAAAATAAAAATATCTTTTTATTCCTTATTTTATGATATAAATAAATAAAATATAAAATTGGAATAAATTTGTATAAAAAATAACAATTCAAAATCAAAAATTAAAAACTTATATATTGTATATATACCTATATATGAACCTACTATGTACATACCCTATTTTCACTTTGAAAAATTAATTAAAAATCACTAAAAAATAGAAAAAAATAAAATAAAAACATTTCATGTTTTAAGTTTTCCCTAATTCGGCCATTTGCTAGCTTTTATTTCACTTCCAAACTTTAGCCACGTGGTCGCTCCCTATTGGCCCTGGGGATGTTGACCGCCCGGTCAACTACCCCCCCCCAGGACCACTTCCCACGGGTCCTTAGCGGGTAACCCGTTTCTCGGATTTTTCCCGTCTAAACCCGATCGCCTACCACCTAAACCACGGGTCCGACTCCTTAATGATGCATCCGAGACCCTCGCCGGAGCCTTCACCTCGGGATCCGCGCGCTTCATCGCCCTACCCGCGCCCTTCTTCCCGGACCCTCCAGCATACTTAAGCCCAGCTCCGCCTCCTCATTTCTCATCTTTGGCCACTCGATTCCACCTCCCGTGAGCTCCATTGCATAGGCGAGAGTGACAGCTTGTCCCCCGTGGTGTCGAAGCGAGGAGAGGGAGCGAGACCACTGATCCGACGAAGCTTCGCCGCCTTGCTCCGCCACCAGCAGGAGCTCGAGCCTCGGAGGGAGACGCTCCTCGAGGCGATGACCTAGAGTTGCGCAAGCTCATCCCCTGTCTCACCGTCCACCCAGGTAGCCCCGTTGTTTTTTCTTTTTCTTTAATTTGTAGTTTCCCCCAAATCGCCGCTCCGCCGTCCATCGTCGATTCTGTCCGCATCCGATCACTATCCGACCATCAGGCTTCGCCATAGCCTCCACCTTCCTCCCGCGCATCTTCTCCGCATACCCATTCAACCCAGCTCGCACAGGAGCTGGGAGTCGAGCTCATCCGTCCCCACCCTCGCCGGAGCTCGTCCATATCGCCCCACATGCCACCTTCACCCGCCTAACCGGGTCGAGGCAGTTTGCCCTCGACCCGCGAGCCTTCTCGATTGTTTTGCAGGTTCAATGAGGGCCATCTGAGATCCTTCGACATCGAGCCAGGAGGCGTATCTCCGCCGACCTCGCTGGAGCTCTCTAGAGCCCGGCTAGGTCATCGGAGCCCACCAGCAAATGCGGAAGCACCCCACCCTCTTTCTCCGACCTTCAGCGTGCTTCCAGGAGGATCCTAGCGCACGCCCGAGGCCGGCGAATCTCGCCGGTGAACAGTTCATCCAGCATCCTCCGTCGCCGTCCGATCGCCTCAGCCCTCCAGTTCTTATCTCGACCGTCCATCTCAAGAGGCCCCTGCACCGCCAGATCTTTGGAGAGGCGATCCCAGCCGTTGGTCCAGTGAGGGGTTTAGCCACTGACGTCCTCGACCGCTAGATCAGACACGTGGCTACGCCTCCGCCGTTGGATTCGCCCCAGGAGCTCAGCCTTGGACCGACCGTCACCCGCCACCGTCAGATGCTCCACGTGGCGCGCATCCACCGGCTCTGTTAATAAAGGGGTAAACATTACTTAGGCCCCCTCTTGTTTTGTCTTTACCATTTAGTCTTGTAAATATTTTAGGTAGTTGTTTAGTTTTTGGATATTTGCATAGAGGACCCCGTACTCTGTTTAGTTTGCATTTATGCACCTGTGTATGGTCTGACACGTGCTTCGTCACGTGGTTCTCTGGTGTATTTGCATATTATCCCCTGTAGTTCTGAATGTTATCAATTGAATGAAAGTTTTTGTTTATTTGCATTTATACCCCTGTGCATGAAACATTTGAGCATGTGCGGATATTTTTGGGTTATTTGCAGATAAGCCCCTGGGCTTTTGGGTACCTGTTACCAAATAGCCCTCGGGACTTATTTTCATTACATTTGGGTCCCTGGGTGCCCCAGGCACGTGCGACGCACATGTTTTGCTAGGTTATTTGCACCAGGACCCCCAGAACTTTGGGTATTTGCACGTAGGTCCCTGTGCACATTGCCCCCTCTTTATTTTTGAATAAAATAGCAAAACTACTCCAAATCCAACGAAAATTGGACACATGGCTCCTGCCATAGTGTAAAATTTTCGAGGATTTTTGGAGACATTTCTGAGTTGATTTGATATTTTTAAAAATTCAAAAACCTATATTTTTGTCACTGTCTAACTTTAAAAACCCCAAAAAATATTAAAACTCATTTAAAAATTACAAAAATATTGTCTACTGTTTGTTTATTCTTGCTTGATATTCTAGCCAATTTTGGCTATTTTTCATTACTGAAAACCCCTAAAAATTGAAAAACACTCAAAATCTTATAAAATTCTAGTAAATAAATTAAAAATCCAAAAATAATAATCTAGGTGCCTAAATTTTCCTTGTTTTATTCTCTTTACAAGAAAATTACCTCCCAGCTAATTTGGGGCCTTTAGATATTTTATCTAGGTCCTTTTAGCTCGGCTAGACAGTACCTCTATTTTCAGTCCTTGTTTTATTTTTAGAGAATTAAATAAACATCAGAAAAATCCCAAAAATTCACCAAAAACACTAAAACTATAAAATACATAAAAATATTTTTGTTAGAATTTTTGGTTGATTTTTAGTGCATTTAATAAATTGTTGAAGTGTGTTGTGTAGTTGCTTTTATTATTTTCTTAATTCACTAAAAATCCAAAAAAAATTATAAAATATTAAAAACCACCAAAAATACATTCTTCTTTTATTTTATTTCCTTTTTGACTACTTCGTAGGCCGCAAGGCCAACCCGCGCTCCTTGTGTTAGACCCTGGTCGCTATACCTGGTTAAATTAATAGCAAGACCGCTAGCTTGTTTTTGATTGATTTTCATTCTATTGGTGGTCTAATTTTTCTTGATTGATCGAGTCCAAGTGATTGGGGTCGCAACGACCAATTGTTACCTTTACTTTGGTCATTTGGACGGTCATCATAGATCGATTCTAATCATCTGATTAGAGGATCTAAAAGGGGGCATGGGTGTGGCATGTTTAGGAGCGTCTGATCAAAGTGATGAGATGGCTTTTGTGGATTGCAATAAAGAGGATGGGGTCGGGTCACATGGTAGAAGGAGATGGCACCACATGGCCCAATCCGAATTAAAAGAAAAGAATAAAAGAGAAAGAATAAAAACAAAATAGTTAGGAGTTTCAAATTAAAAAGTATTGAACATTAAAGTTATAGATCGCTTTGAGATCTATAAGTTTAATGTTGAGCTGAAAGTCAAAATAGGTTATTTATACATATATGTTTTTTTGTAAATATCGTTAAGGAATTAAAAATACTTGTTTTAATTTCTTTTGATACCTTTTTTATATTTTAAATTTGTAAGTAATGTCAAAATAAATATTTACAATACTAATCTAATTTTTATAGATTTTTGATAATTAATAAAGACACAGAGATAAAAGGGCGTTAATAGGATTATTTATATACATTAATTGGGTTTAATTATATACATACCGATAGTTGTTGAAGTTAGTTAGTTATGGTTACATTTCATTGAATAGTTTTAGTAAGACGGATAATAAATAAGAGTTATGATGATAAACCATGTATTTATCAAATAGAAATCTCTTTCTTATGAAGTCTATGGTTTGGGCCTTAGCGCATCCTGAAAGCATGAAAATGGCATCACATGTGATCAAGAGCAACTAGTTATACTAGTTGCTCGAGGCAACTGAAATTAAAATTTATAAAGAGATGAAATGACATGATTCGAGAACATTTCTCAAATTATTTCACCAAGATCATAAAGAAGTTATAAGAATACCTCTTGAAGTGTGATTGTGATCCTTGTCTCTAAAGTAAGAGACATGATGTCTCAAGTCTGGTTTGATGAAGGAGATGCTTGCAAGCGTGTGGATGAGATGTGTGCTTCTCACAATCCTAGTCGAAGATCCGAGCAATGAATCTCCTGATTATGTCTCACGAATTTTGATGTCTTATTCATGAGAAAGGGGTACTGAAGAATACGGATATCCACGAGAAGTCGATCCATTAACACAACGGTTTAGTGACGATGGTGATGCTCTCTAGGTCAAGATGTGGATGACCACTTCTTTAGAGAGAGAGGGAGAGATGTCATGTAGAGAGAATAGATGGAGAGAGTTTGCTCTTGCAATTATGTTGTAAAGAAAGCGATAGGGTTTCCCTTTCTTTTATAACAAATTGGATGTCCATGGATCCCAATCCATGTGCTCATAAAATTAACGGTTTAGATTATTTTGTGCTTTCAATCAACAGATATGATTTTGTTGCATAAATTTCAATAATAAATCAATTCAAAATATATTAAATATATTGTAAATAATTTACAACACATTTCAATTAATTCAAATCAATCTTATATAGAATGAATGGAAAGAGGGCAAGCCTCCTTCCATCCATGGAGTGGACAACCACATTGAAATAGGACTCAATGTGGTTGTCCACCCTCCTTGAATGGAAGGTGGCTCCCTCATTCCATATTTGTGAGATCCCATATCTCACAAAATATTCTACATGTGCAACAACTTCTACTGCATAATTATTCACAAAATAATTCCAAATTATTTTGTGATAATTTCAATCATGCCATCAATAACTATGAATCATAATCATGCATCCAATATAAATTTTAAGTTGCATTTATAATTACTTTTCCATTGTGAATCCAATTCACATTAACATTTAATGTATAAATATTATTTACAACTAAATTTCTCCAATATATTATAAATCATATTTATAATATTTATGATTACTATGGATAGTGATATCCACATTATTCACATCCTTGATAATTAAATCATATCTAATTATCTTGGACCTACATTCTCATATGTCTAAATAATATGAATCATACTCATATTATTCATGATAATTAAATTACATTTAACTATCAATTTCCCAATGCTCATATATATTACCAATATTGGAATTATTCTTGAACTCTTTTAAGAATAATGTACTTTCTCAGTGGATACTTGGAGATAACGACATGATGATTGTACATTCCATGTATATTGACTTGGAATTAGATCATATCTCAAATGCAGATTTTAGGGAGCTCCCGAAGATGTTCAATTAAATCAAATTGTGAATCTAATCTTCTCATTGCATTCGAATGTTGTTCAGATCAATGTACAACTTTTGGATTAAGATTAGATTGCTTAATCTTTTGAGAGGAGTCACTAAAATCCAAACCTGTTTCATCATTTCCTCGGAGTGGAAGTTTCATGGTTATACAATCGTTTATGATCACATCACCCTTGAGTATTCTTAATAACCATACATCCTGCATATAGGAAGACCTAGAATAATTCTGAAGTTTTAGATAGCTTTTAAACTGTCTTCTTCAGGGTTTTATATTAAGTTTCTCATTCGATCATCGGGAGTTGGTATCGATTATATGCTTTCCAAAAACATGTATCATACCTACAAATTCTTGTCATGCTTCCAAAGCAAGATGACCATACGTGGAATTTGATTGGTCCCAATACCTTATAAGTGAGCTCATATCTTCCATCTCAGTAGTAAACTTGTATGATCACTTTGAGAGATCGTATTTTGCTCATATGCCCTCATATGCACACCATCTTGCTGGTGTATATACCTTGATTAGGTCATCAACCTAACGATCTGCCAAGTGTACATATTTAGACATATAGCAATACATCTGTCTCCGATTAGAGGATGTGTGCCTAGATCATGATAGCATACTGAAGGCGAGGTTTTATACCTTAGCGCATCACGGAAGCATGAAGATCGCATCATATGTGATCGAGAGCGACTAGTCATACTAGTTGCTCGGTGCAGTGGAATTAACATTTTTAAAGAGATGAAACCACATGATTCGAGAGCACTTCACAAATCGTTTTATCAAAATCACAAAAAAAGGTATAGGAATACCTCTTGAAGTATGGTTGTGATCTTTGTCTCTAAAGTAAAAGTCTCTTGTCTCAAGTCCGGTCTGACGGAGGAGATGCTTGCGAGCGCATGGATGAGATACGTGCTTCTCGCAATCCAAGTCGAAGATCCGAGAAATGAATATCCTGATTTTGTCTCACAAAATCTGATGTCTTCTTCACGAGCAAGAGATATCAAAGAAGATGGAGATACACGAGCAGTCGATCTGGCAGCACATTGACCTGGCAACAACAAAGATGTTCTCTAGGTAAACAATATGGACGACCATATGTTGAGAGAGAGGGGGGGCATGCGAGAGAGAATGAAGAGAGAGAATTGTTATAATCCATCTAATGTGAAATACTAGGGCTACCCTCCCTTTTATACTAAATTGGATGTCCATAGATCATAATCAATGTGCACATAAATCCAATGGTTGAGATTGCTTTGTGCTTTCAATCAGTGACCATGATTTTGTTGCATAAATTTGCAAGAACAAGTAGTCAATTTAAAAAAATTAATTTGTTTCAAATAAATTACAACACATATAATTTAATTCAAATCAATCTCATATGGAATTAAAGGAAAGAGGACAATCCTCCTTCCCTTAATAGAGTAGATGGCCATACATGGAGTAGGACTCCATGGCCGTCCTCCCTACAAAAGGGGAAGGTGGCTCTCCTTTTACTAATTGGTAAGATCTCGTATATCTGCAAAAATCCACATGTGCAACAACAATTGTTGGATAATTATTCATAAAAACAATTTCAAATATTTTGTGATAATTTCAATCATGTCATTTACGAATTGTGAGTCATATTCACACATCCAAAATAACAAGCAAATTGCATTTACAATTAATCGTCCAATGTGAATCCAATTCACATCAACCTTTAATCCGTAAATATCAGTTACAATTAACTCTCTCTAATATATTATAAATCACATTTAAAATATTTAAGATTAATATGGATAGTGATATCCATATTATTCATATCCTTGGTAATTAAATCATATTTAGCTATCTTGTATCTTCATTCTCATATGTCAAAATAATTTGAATCATATTTAATATATAAATCATATTTATCTATGAATTTTTCTCAATGCTCAGATACATTATCAACAATGAAATTATTCTTGAACTTTTTCAAGAATAATGTGCTTTCTCCGTAGATACTTGGAGATGTGGACATGGTGATTGTGCTTTCAAGTATATGGATGATGAGACCATATCTGAAATCTAGATCTCGGAGACCTGTCAAAGATGTTTGATTAAATCAAAGCCGTAAATCTAATCTTCTCATTGCATCTGAATAGTATTCAGGCCAATGTCCAACATTTGGACTAAGATTAGATTACTTCTCTACTAAGAGGAGTCACTAAAATCCAAACTTGGTTCACTACTCCCTCAGAATGGAAGCGCCATGATTATACAATCGTTTATAATCACATCACCCTCGAGTATTCCTAATACCCATACATCCTGCATGTTAGAAGATCTAGAATAAACTCGAAGTTTTTAGATTACTTTTAGACTATCTTTTTCAGGGTTTTATCATTAAGTTTCTCATTTGATCATTAGGAGTTGGTATCGATCATGCACTTTCTAAAAGCATATATCATACCTAGGTATTGATCATGTACTTTTCAAAAGTATATATCATACCTACAAATTTAGTCAAGCTTCCAAAGCGAGAAACCGCGCACGTAATTTGATCCCAATATCTCATGAGTGAGATCATGTTGTACGATTAAGTAATGAACATGTATGATCCCTTTGAGAGATCGTATTACTTATATGACCTTGTATGTACACTAGTTCGCTAGTGTATAGACCTTAAATAGGTCATCAACCTATGATTCTACCAAATGTACATACTCAGACATATAATAACGCATCTGTCTCCAATCAGAGAATGCGTGCTTATACCGCGATAGTATGCGACATAGGTCTCGATTATCTTGATCTCATTAAGTCAACTCTTTGACCTAACTTATCTAACACCTCCGAATATTTATTCCTGTGCAGGTTATCTGCATCAAGAGGTCGGTTAGATATCAACCTTTAGAGAAGAATTACCATATTCTTCTCAGGTTGTAGATACCGTGATAATATGCGCTTAAGGATTTTCCCATATCCTTCAGCTTCCCTGTATATTGCATAAACTTGTTATTAAATGAAAAGAAACTTTCATGTATTTGCATTTTAATCCTTGCCAAGTGCATGTATAACAGGTGTTTTGTTAGATATATTACATATTTGACCATGGATTTTGTTTATGCGTTCTGAAATGAATGAAATATTTTTATTAATTGCAAATAGGTCCATGTGCTACTGATTAATTTTATTTCATGTGTTTTATTTTCGTTTATTGCTTCTGTTTGTCCAAAACTTATAGGAAAAATACAATGAGCGCTTAGAACCATACTCCATCATATGTATTTTTCATTTATTTTAAAAGTTAAATCTAGTATAAAAATACAAAAAAAGTTCATTTCCCTTGTTTAGAATTTAAAAATGCATAAAAATTCAAATATCTCTCAAAAAAATCCACAAAAATTATATTGTTTATATTTCAGTATATTCTAACGCATAACAAAAAAGCAAGAAATAAAATAATATAGAAATCCTAAAAACTAAAAAGCTTAAAAATCTTATAAAAATTAGAAAACATTCTACAAAATTATGTAAATAGTGATTTCTATCTCTAATTTTTCTTTATTATATATAACATATAATTAAAATAGTTTAGGGTTAATTTTGAACGTATCTCTATTTTTAAAACCCTAAACAAGTTTGTGAATTTAATATATTCACTATTTTATGTATTTTTAACTTTAAAAAACCATAAAAATATAAAAATATTAAAAATAACTAATAACAAAGAAAAATCTCAAAAACCCAAAAATAATTTGTCTCTTATATTTAAACTTTATTTGACTTATTTAAATATCCAAAAATTCATTTTCTTTAAATAATATCTTTATATCATACATATCATCTATGTTATTAGTATCTTATTTTAAAAAGTAAAAAGAAATCAAAATTTGCAAAATTAAAATCATATAAAAAATTTTGAATATAATTAAAAACACACGAAAACAATTAAAAACAAAAACATAAAAATAAAAAAAAAGGATAAAAATAAAAAAATCATTATTAATTAACAATAATTAATAATCAAATACTTCTACCCATGCTTTGCTTCCTTGTGTTCGACGGTCTTCATGCTTACACATATACAATTAATTGAAGAGTTGTGATAAATCTTAACTCACACATTTTGATTGATTATTCTACATAATGGGTTATTTGTTGATTAGTGAGACATCTTATCATCACATCGATTACTAATCTTGTTGGATTAGCATACTGAAGCAAAACCTCCTTATCAAAAAATCATGATTAAGTTCAACTCATTGATGGCTAAATTAACAGAATGACACAAGTGATAGAACAACAAGAAATCGGGGGCATAATTGAATATTCCAAAAAAGATAGGGACATAACTGATATTGCAATATTTCATACGGGCACAAATGATAAAAAAACCAATTTTAAATGTACAAATGTATATTCATTTTCTGAAATTCGTTCAATGTAATTTGAGATTAAAGGAAACGAGTTGATTATAATGTGGTAGTCTTTTGTTAAAATGTCTTTCTATGGATGTAGCATGAGATTTAAAGGAAACAAAATGGTCATGTTCAATTTCTAGGCACAAGTAAGATAGCTCCAAATCAGAATGTAGTAAATTTTAACTATAGGATATTAAGTTTTTATTTTCTAGCCAGTTTTCATTTGAAGAATATGAATATCTATTCCGGGATTTAATTCTCTCCTTTTCTCAAAATTTCTTTGTTTACGTAATAATAATTCCTTTTTCATATTCAACAACTACACTATTTGTAATTTATCACTCTCCTGTAAGTAATTAGTACTGTTTAATGGACGGTTACACTATGAATTTCACAAGAATAATCATTTATTTTGCGATAGATATTGGTTAAATCATATTTAAAAAAAATAAATGAGGAATAAGAGGAGCTCACACCTATCCTACTTTTATCTTAAAAAACTAAAACTTTTAAAAGAATAAGGAAAAAATGTCATTATTTCACCTTTCTTATTTTTTAAGTAAAAATATATTAAAAGAGGAATTATTTTTGTAGAATTTACTGTAAATAAATAAAAGAGTAAAACAGCGTATTATTTGTCATCAAAGCTCCGTGGTTAACTCACCCCCACATAACTGCTCCTTCACCTCCGCCTTTGCCGTGGTCACCTATAACCCGGTCCAACTCCAATCAACTGTCACGCAGTCCGCGCTACCCAAGAACCAATCGCAGCCGTCCATATACCCTATAACTTCCCCTCGTCACCTCCTTCTCTCCTCCCTCCCCTCTCCCAACTCCAAGTCATTCCCCTCTTCCCGTAAGCAAAGTAGCAGCTCCGCAATGGCGCTCCTTGTGGAGAAGACGTCGTCGGGTAGGGAGTACAAGGTGAAGGACATGTCCCAGGCGGATTTCGGCCGCCTCGAGATCGAGCTGGCGGAGGTGGAGATGCCCGGTCTCATGTCCTGCCGAACCGAGTATGGGCCCTCCCAACCATTCAAGGGTGCCCGGATCACCGGCTCCCTCCACATGACCATCCAGACCGCCGTCCTCATCGAGACCCTCACCGCTCTCGGCGCCGAGGTCCGATGGTGCTCCTGCAACATCTTCTCCACCCAGGACCACGCCGCCGCCGCAATCGCCCGCGACTCCGCCGCCGTCTTCGCCTGGAAGGGCGAGACTCTCCAGGAGTACTGGTGGTGCACCGAGCGCTGCCTCGACTGGGGCCCCGACGGCGGCCCTGACCTCATCGTCGACGACGGAGGTGACGCCACCCTCCTCATCCACGAGGGCGTCAAGGCGGAGGAGGAGTACGAGAAGACCGGCAAGTTCCCAGATCCGAATTCCACCGACAATGCGGAGTTCCAGATCGTTCTGGGGTTGATAAGGGACGGGCTGAAGGTGGATACCAGAAAGTACAGGAAGATGAAGGAGAGGCTCGTGGGTGTTTCAGAAGAGACCACCACCGGTGTTAAGAGGCTCTACCAGATGCAGGCCAGTGGTGCTCTTCTCTTCCCCGCTATCAATGTCAATGACGCGGTCACCAAGAGCAAGGTCGGTATTTCATATAAGATCTTCTTTCATTTTCGGGTCTGGGAATGTTTTGCTCCCAGATCTGTCCTCTTGTTGGATGTTTCTAGATCTGCGATCTCATTAAACAACTTGAACTTCAAATCTTTTGCTAGTTTTTTTTGGTGTCGCAAGTCTGAATCATATCGAAATTATTTCGGGCAATATTATGATCTAATCACGATTTCAAAAGCACCGCCACGGGGCCGGCTTGTGAAATAATTGATGCCATTAAAAATTATATTCGGGAAATTTTATATATATATGAGGTTGATTGTTGCTAGAAATAAGCCTGTTAAATGTTTTCGAAAGGAGGATGCTTGCTTTAAAAATGTGGTTAGAATCTTCAAAGGTATCTGAAGATTGTATCGAGTAGATTTTAAGAAAATCGTGATCTAATGTGCGAACCATGTAATCAATTAGAAACTTATTACATGATTCCTAATTGATTAAGATTACATAGTTCGAATGTACATAAAAGATGCACTTGTATAGATCCTACGTTGAGTGATAGATCCATTAACAACAAGGTGACGGCATGATCTAATTAGATTTTCCATAAATTTAGTTCATGATTCACGCCATGTTTCAAGATCTAGTGATCTCGTCCTTCTTTTGTCTTGTTCAAATTTTCTGCATGTAGTCGATATTAGGTGCATAATTATCGTATGAGTGCTAATGAGTAGTTGTATCCCAACACAGTTTGACAACCTGTACGGTTGCCGCCACTCCCTCCCTGATGGCATCATGAGGGCCACTGATGTCATGATTGCCGGCAAGGTTGGTGTGGTGTGCGGGTATGGAGACGTTGGTAAGGGATGCGCTGCCGCTCTGAAGCAGGCTGGTGCCCGTGTCATTGTGACGGAGATCGACCCCATCTGTGCCCTGCAGGCCCTGATGGAAGGATATCAGGTCCTTACCCTTGAGGATGTCATTTCGGAGGCGGATATATTTGTCACGACTACAGGGAACAAGGACATCATTATGGTCGACCACATGAGGAAGATGAAGAACAATGCCATCGTCTGCAACATTGGCCACTTCGACAATGAGATTGATATGCACGGCCTCGAAACGTACAAAGGCGTCAAGCGCATTACGATCAAGCCCCAGACAGACAGGTGGGTCTTCCCAGAGAACAACAGTGGCATCATCGTCCTTGCGGAAGGGCGCCTTATGAACCTTGGCTGTGCCACCGGCCATCCCAGCTTTGTCATGTCCTGTTCTTTCACCAATCAGGTTTGGCTTGAGTGAATATAGCATTAAACACACGTAAAACATGCATATATTTCTAGACACGTAAAACATGCAACTTTTGTGGAGTTTCAGGTGATAGCCCAACTGGAACTGTGGAAGGAGAGATCGAGCGGCAAGTACGAGAAGAAGGTGTACGTACTGCCGAAGCACCTCGATGAGAAGGTGGCGGCGCTCCACCTAGGGAAGCTGGGTGCTAAGTTGACCAAACTTACCCCGTCTCAGGCTGAGTATATCAGCGTCCCAATTGAGGGTCCCTACAAGCCTCCTCTCTACAGGTACTAAGCTTCTGATGAAGCTGGAGAAGGAAGGAGTTGTTGGGTGGCTGTAGCGTTGCTCTTTCTACCAGAAGCCAGACACTTGCTTTTGTTCTTGCCAATTTCGTGATTGTTTATGATTTTAAATTTTTTGTTTGATGAGTTTTAGCATCACTCTTTTCCTTAACCGTTCCTATCTATGTACTCGATGGTTTTTTTATGTGATTGTTTTGCGATAATGTATTCAGGCAAAAACAATTTGCCTTATTTTTGTTTGCTTAATTATGGTGTATTTCGTCTTTTATTCTATCCATTATTTGGTCCTGCTCGCAACTTGACTTCTATTGTCAGAAATAAGCAAAGCAGCTACTGAAACGAACATGTATCAAACAGAAGCTCTTGAGACGTTGCAATTGAAATCTGTAGCACTTCTCACTAGGTTTCGACGGCTTTGTACTTCGCGAGAGGAATTGGCATCTTCTTCCATGTGGATATGGAGAAGAGCAGATGGCAAAGGGAGGAGAGTCTCCAGTGGAAATGCTAGTCCATAGCCTGATCTCCCGCTTTTCTTTCTATTGGGAAAGGGCCTATTATCTCAGAACTAGGTTCATGTCGAAAATTCCTTTTTTCATGCTAATTTTAAGATCCCCTCAAGTGTCATATCCAAAATGGACCTAATACAGTAAGCAGATTGATTTGAAACTAAATGCTTTGTTACGAAGACAGCATTTAAGGGGCCAGAGTGCTAACGCCTATAGGCATAAAAAATCGGTTTCCAGGTGTTGTAATTAAGGCAGTCCATTTGATGAGAATCGGACGATCATCGTAGAAGATTGGGACAGTGGGTTCGCATCTCGAGATAGAGGGGCCTGGTGATGGGACGGTTCCTGCTATTATCTTCCTGGTACGCTGGAAATTGTGGAGAGAGAAAGTCCGTCGTATTATATATTTAGGCCGCGTCTGGAATTATTAGTGGAACGTGCATTGCGACCATCAACCAAAATGCCATTTTGCACGTTGACATCGAACTGAGAGAACCTAGGCGTTTTGAATTTACACGAAATTCCGATTGGCAGATAATCTTAATTTGGTTTTTTGTTTGCATTGTAAGGAACACATATTAATAACCTAACCATTCCAATTTTAGAACAGGATTTTTACCTCCATACTATTTTCTACGTATACCGTGAACCCTCCATAATTTCTAATTACATTGTGTATTTACTCAGTCCTACACCCTAGTCGGTGTGGTTACTTTAGTGATGAACCTAACAATTCCTTGAGCTTAATCTAAGCAGATATAGTTCTAAAGGTGGAATTCATTAATTATTTTTTAATATTTCATTTACCCCTCTCCACCTCCTCCGTATGTCCCGTTCTCTCAAATCAAGTACTCCATGTGGAGGAGAACTGTGGTCCAAAATACTATCGCATTGAGGGCCATAAGTCCCAAAATTTAGATGAGAATGAAAGAAGGTTTGACTTTGCACATCATGAAAGCACAGAAATATGAATCGGATTTAAAATAAAGGAGATTCATTGTATGAGGATATAGCAATCGTTTAACAAAAGTGGACTTCATTGCAAAACTACATGGTAATGGAAACTATTTCCCTCCATAGCAATTACAAGAGTGTAGGAATTATAACTTTCACGTATGAGTCTTTGTAATAAGAAACCTGTTGAATGAAGTTCGATTAGATAGATGCTTGCACTCACGGGCACGATAATGACTCGTGGATCTTCCCATTAACATGAGAGTTGATCTCCACCAGATGTCCACACCGAAAAAGATCTAAAAAGATCTTTTTTCACTTGATTTCGTCTGATAAAATTGAGTCGTTCACGAGCACGGAACACGAATAAGAAGACGAATTCTCTTACAATTAGTAGAGCCAATGGAGAGGGAAAATGGCTAGATGGTGGATGGCCAAAGGATATGTGGTGGTGGGTATAGAGATGTCCAACGGGGTGAGAAAGGAGAGAACATTTCTCTTCTATTTTCTCCCATAATTCTTAGGACTAGAGAGCACTTATTGAACTAGAATTGGATGAGAAAGTAGAGAGGTCACGTGATACCTAGGGATGTCTTAACTTTCCCTAGAGGAGAGTGCACGTGATATACATTCTGATGATAACAAGAAGGACCATTACGACCATTATGATGTCTAGGATGATACCGGATATGGGAGCGATGTAGAGATAGTTAATATGCACATAGGCGATTGTTGAACAACTGAGATTTTTTATGTTTTAAATTAATTAATTATTTGCAGTGTCGTTGCAACCCTAAAAATCCCACAACAAAATTTATTTGTATTTATACACAGCTCAACCAACAAGCAATAAAAAGAATGTAAGCACAAAACTGTGAGCGCTATTTATTTACTTGTACAACATATAAGATCAAACTCAGGGAGGCTACAAAAATCCTGAGGGTTATTAAATCAATAAAAGAATCAACGAAATAAAAAGGGACTTCTATGAACACTATTCTTGATTTTTATATTGTTATATTTCTTTATTTTTATGAAATTTTAATTCTATATTCTTATTTAGTTTTCTAATTCTGTATTTTTTAAGACTTTTAATTTTACAAATCATTCTTTTTTTAAAAAAAACAAAAGAAAATAGAAATTAAGAAATAAGAAATAAGAAAAAGAGAAAAATGTAATTATTTGGATTTTTACAAAGTGATAAAATACATAGAAAATTCAAATAAAATTATTGTTGGTTTTATGATAATTTTTTTATGTTTATGTTAATTTCCAAAATTTTTCAAAAATTTTAAGGCCTTTAAATAAATAAAAATAGAAAAAAAGAAATATCAAGAAATATGAATGCTTTTAGATTTTTATAATAATAAATGAAAAATGGATAGAATATTCACACATAGAAAAATATTTTTTTTATTTTCTAGAAAGGTATTTCATGATTTTTTGGAATTTTCTATGATTTTTTATGTTTTTTTATGTTGTTGAATGTTTCCTAATTTTTTTGGTTTTTATGAGGATTAAAAATGCGAAAATGGTACAAAATTAAAAGAAATGAAAATACCCAACCAAGATTTTTTTTAATTTTTTTCTAAGTTTTATATGTTTATTGATTTTTAAATGCAAATAGGGAATTTTTGGATTTTTTGAATTATGAAAAATAATAAAAATGATGAAAATGTAAACTAAAAATCTGAGATGAAATATCTAATTAACAGGAATGGAACATGATTTTTGTAGAATTTTAATGATGTTTTGCTCTTATTTATTTATTTTTTAACATGCAAAATAAATGCAAATGCATTGGGGTATGGATGCAAATATTTATAGTTTATAGACAAAATGTTAACCAATGAATAAATGTAGGGGCCAATTGTGCAATTTGTCCAAAAAGTGCGTGCGAGCGCATGCGAGCCCTGCTGGACTAGACCTAGTTGCAAATAAAATAATTACATGGTCCAAACAGCAACATAAAATATGTAGTCTTTAATTGCAAATTACCCAAAGATCATGTGCGATGCACACCTTGCAGTTCAAACAGAACTATAAAGCAAAACAAATAAATCACAAGGAATAAAATGCAAATGTTCCAATGATTACATGCAGACATGTGTCCTCTAGGGACTTAGGGTATGGGCACAAAAGTACCCTTAATCCTATGTGGCACCTTGGACGGTTGGATGGTGATGAAGCTATGATCTAACGGTCGAGGTTGACGCTCGCATGGATGGATAGGATCTGATCTAGAAATAAGATCCACGGCTACTATTGGGGGCTCAATCGATGGTCTATATCTAATCTGAACACCTTGTTCTTGATCGGAGGGACATGAGATGCTCTAGAAGAATGGGAAAGCGCCTGAGTGTCATCGACCTTGATCGGTCTTGATCTCCCTCATCTTGGCTCTGCTCCAGAAAATTAGAAACATTTTTTATTTTATAACCTAAAAAAATCAATTACTATTTATTATCTATTTTCCAAGGCATTTTGCCTTGGAATTTCTTGGTTGGTCTACGTGGACCAACCAGGCGCATTCTTTTGTTGACCGCAAGTCAGCTATCCGGCCTACCCTCTGGCGTCTGTCAGAGCTTCACGAGGTCGCCCCTTCGCCATTTTCTCCATGCCTCCACCCTCACTCATTACCCTCGAAACCACCATCATTTTGTAGCCTCTTCATTCTAGATCCACACCCATCCTCGCATCTCCACCTACCACCGCTCGATCCCATGCAATCAACCCTCGAAACTCCCTCAAAACTCACCTATAAATGTACCCCCTTCACACTCCTTTTGACTTTTGATCCCTCTTATTCGTACTTTAGCCCCTCATATCACTTCTATGAGCTTCGCCATGGTGACAACAAGGTGGAGTTCTTGATTTACAACGAGGAGAGCAAGCGGAGGAGGTGAATCCAACCCACCGCTGGAGCGCCGCCGGTTGGTTCTTCTCCTGACCTCTCAGGACAGTCGATCCCCTTTTCTCTGCATTCCAAGGTAATACTGTAATTTAATTTTCATCTCGCATCTCCAATTCATAGTTTAATCGAGCGATTATCACTTAAATAAAAAATCCCTAATTCCTGGAGCTTAGGTCAAATTCACTGTGATCTGACTGTCGATCTGCCCTGATTTTCACATCATCTCAGTCCCTTCCGCCTTCTCCACTGATTACCCACTTTATCCAATCTAGATTCATCGTGAACATGGGAATCGGAGCTCTCTCCACTACCCATCACTGGAGCTCCCCCATCCATTACATTTCCGTTGCCATTCCTAACAAACCTCGGGTCGAGGAGATAGCCCTTGGATCCGGGGTTCTTTTGGTGCTAACTTGCCGGTCTGACGAAGCCCCTGGGACCTCAATGACCACCTGGAGCTGCTCCAGGTGGTTCAACCTCGCCTGAGCATCCGGGACCCTCTCATCTCTCCTGTACCCTACAGCTGCACGTAGAGGAAGCCCAGCTACCTGCTGGGCTTGTCGGAGGAGAGAAAGAGCATCGGAGATCATAGAAACAAGAGATCAAAGCTCGCTGATGAAATGTTCTTGCAAGTTCTTGAAATGACCTCCCCCACAGTTCGATCAAGAACAACGGTCCAGATCTAATATGGACTGTTGATTTCCCGCGAAGGGGTACGTGAAGAGAGCCGCACGATTAGCCACGTGGCGAGCCCTAGACAGCTGGATCTCAAGCATATAAGTGGGTAAATTTCATAGACCCCCTTCACTTTTTTGTAATTTCTTTGAAGCCCTGTAAATATTTTACAATTTTAAAAACTTTTGGATAAATACACGTAGCTATCTCCCTAAGCTTTCTTTATATTGCAATTTAGTCCCTGCTAGAGTCACGTGCAGGCATACGTTTTATCTTGTATAAATTGCATGTAAACCCTCACGGGGTATTGTAATTGCTTTTAAATATATAAAATTAAATATCAATGGTAACTTTTAGGTGAAGTTGAAATTAGACCCTTGCCTTTATTTATATTTGCAATTATACCCCTGACAGGCTGAATATTTTTGTGCTTTATTTTCTATTTATTAAAAATATTTGTCATGCTTCAAAAATCACCAAAAAATAGGAGTAGGTACCTGAATGCATGCTTGATCATGTTATAATTTTATATTTGCATTTTATTCCCCTTTCCTATTTATAAAATTCAAATAGTGCATGACCAATCCCTGTTTGTCTTAAAAAAACTAAAAAAATTTATAAAATCATTTTGAAAAAATCCCAAAATATATAATAGGCTTATTTAAGTATTGTTAACCTTCGGACTAAAACTCGTTAAAAATAGAAAAAGAAAACACAAACTATAAAAATATAAAAAGAAAATTAATATATTATTATATATAAATATATACTTATATATAATTTAAAAAAAATAATTAACTAATTACTAAAAAATTTAAAACCCATATTATTTTAAATAATATTATGCATAGTTATATATACACATATACCTATATTATTTATTTATAAATAATACATTGTGTTCCTCGTGTTCGACACCTACTCTGCTTGTCACTATATGCATTTTATTGTAGGGTTTAAAATAAATTTTGATCCACGCTACATTTTCCTTACTTGATTTATTTTTGTGGGTTGATTATTGCTTCGACCCAGGTTTCTTGTGGTCACTTCGACGACTGTGTTCCCGCCTTGTGTGGAACATACGGCTGCTGGATCATTTGGGTTAAACAAATGGCACTGTTGCCGAGGAGCAACACCGCATAGATTGGTTTTCTGCTTGATTGTGATTTACTTTGTCTATATTTTTGTTTTATTTATTTTCTCTTTTATTTAATATTATTGTGACTTGTCTAATCACCCTCTCCTTGTTGTCTTTGTTGCGAGGTACCACGGATCGAGGGAGGTATTTTACTCGGAGCACCTGCACACCCACATGAAGGTGGTGTCACATCTCTGACCTAGTTGCCATGAGGAAGCTGCATAGTAGGACTTGGAGGGAAATTTGCAGACAATTTTTTGTGCATTTGTTTTAGCTATTTATTTCTGTAATTTAAGAGAGAGAGAGAGATACAATTAATTGTAATAATATAGGACTCTCCAGGACTCTACACACTTCACGAGGTCCAGTGCCCGAGGGATTGTTCCCTTGGGGGCCTCGTCGGTTTTATCGTCCTTTTCATCACATTTTTTTATTTCTTATTTTGTTTTCCGATTTTTGATTTTCTTTCTGTGTAATTGAGCCCTTGTTGTAGGATTTGCTTGATGATAGATTAGGTCCAAACACTTAATCAATCTTTGCATGTGCCTATAGTATACATATGGATCTAGTCAAATATTAAATTGTCAGTTATTTAGACTTGAGATCGAACACCAAGAGAAATGCTATACAACACTTGCAGGATCCATTGTGGCGGACACCGATGCACTTCAGAGACCGGACTTTTGGATCTTATTTCTGAGTAGTTGACATTTTGTGCTTCATGATAATAGCAATTTCTGTACCTAGAGCGATTTCATAGGTTGCATTTGCATATAGATAGGTTTCAATTCTGCTTAACATCCATGCATGAAGAAATCTGGAGGTAAGGTGAGCATTTCTCTTTAGCACACATAATCATTTCTCGCTTGCATTGCTTTTCCGTCTCTTCCTCTGATTTTGACCACTTAGGTGCTAAAAAGAATCGACTTCTCATTAGGATTGTGCATTTTCATTAAAAATCCAAAAAAAGTGAAACAATAAAAATGAGACTACAAAAATTACTTGACCCTAAAAAAGATAAAAAAAGTATTTGTATTGGGGCGAGTAATCATCTCACTGTCTTTGCATTTACTTGCTCACGTACACACTAAGGTTAGTGCCCAAATCCTATCATTTAGTTGCTCACGTACACACTAAGGTTAGTGCTCAAATCCTATCAAGCCTTCCTAAGCGTTTGTATAATTTTTTTGGACTTCTCACCTAACTCTAAAATAGAAAAGATAAAAAGATCAGAGTTTCACGATCTTCACTGAGTTGAGTACGTGAATTGAGGGGTTTGTTTTGTGTGCGTTTGTTTGTGTTTGCTTGTGTGAATACTCAATCTCTCTACGCATTTGCACCTTTGTCTTCACATCCTTTGACTTGACCATCGTTCTCTCTCTATTATTTTCCTTTTGTTTCGAGATGACCGACTGGAGCGCATTTTATTCGGACTTCACGGATCTCTCGTACACTCCAACCTGTCCACCTCCTTTTTTCTAGGAGGATTTTGCTCATGATTTTTGTACATATCCATTTCAAACACAGTACCATCCCTCGAATTTTTATCCACCTCCACCTTCACATTTTCTACCCTCATATCCACCCGAGATTGATCTGTTGGAGTCACCTCTTATGGCATCCACACTTGAGTCCTTGACCCAGTTCATGGAGCATATGATTTCGAGGATTGACAACCTCACTTGCCTAAATAAGAGACATATTGATGCTTCACAATATGATGATTTGGATTCATTTGAGGATTCCATGAGAGCTTGCAATTGTCCAAAATACAAAAAAAAAGAAAATTTTAAAAATACAAAAAGAATTCGGGAGATATATGGTTGATTCTTATTGTGATTGTGAGGAGAGGTCCCACATGCCAAACCCTTTGACCACACATCCATTCACATCCTCTCCCACCTTTGACCCTGAGGATGACATTGTACATACTGCTCTTAGTCGTCCTTGTGTATATATTGATTTCGATCTCCTCCCTTGTATGGAGGAGATCCAACAATTCAAAAAAATATTGATTGAACATGAAGTGGTGGCCACTATTCATGGGATCATTAAAGCCCCACTTCATCAGGCCATGACCCACTTATCTGCTCCTCTTCCTAAGAAGAGAAAGTGGAGGAGCAGATCTGAGCATCATATCTTGACCATGGCCACTGCTCACGCCATCACCCACCGCCATTCTTCTAGGAAAATGAACACTGATACTCCATTCATTAGATGCACTATATCTGACCATACATGTGATCACATTCTCCTTGACGATGGTGCTTCGATTAGCATCATACCCTTCTCGATGGTACAATCTCTTCACTTAGAGCCTTTCAAGAAAACCAGGATGATCATTTAGTTTGCTGATGGATCAATAAAGAGGTTGAAGGGTATTCTAGAGAATGTTGTCATTTGGATTCAGAGCATGAGGTATACTGTCGATTTCATCGTATTTCCCATGGAGACCTCCACTAGGGAGCACTCTCCAATCATCCTGGGATGACCCTTTCTCACCTCTACAAGAGTCGTTATTTATTATAGATCAGGAAAGATTCGTTTCCGTACTGATTACGGGAGCGTTGTGGTCATCACTGCACCTACCATTGATCAGTGACTTGCATTTGATGCGACTTCACATATCTTAGTTGACACCGAGGACTATGACCTTGATGAGACTATCAGATATTTTTGTTGTATGTTGGATTCCACTGAGACCCGAGAATTTCTCCCCATGGAGGAAGACTCGAAAAGCATGGACCTCGGAGTTCCTTCTTCTGGTACTTGGTGATGTATTGATGGCATCTGCGGGATTTACATGATTGATACATGTGAGCGGAGGGAAGATTTATATGAAACTGATAAGGCCTAATTTGATCTTGTTGCGTTCATCAGTGAATTCAGACTTTTTGATGAGAATAATGATCCAGTTGAGACTGTAGAGGACGAACATGACTCAACTACTTCCACATATGAGTTCGTTCCTTTTAGTTTTGACCTAGGAGAGACCCCGCAGGACAACCTTGGTCTTACTTCTTCCGATGATGAGTTCGTCCTTTTTCACTTTAACATCTGCGAGACACCCAAGGCTGGACCTAGCCACACTTCTTCCACTCACCCGTATGTGCCTTCACACCCTAGAATCACCGAGGATCTTTACCAGGCCGATCATGATTAGCACTTGTCTACTGAGGACCTCGATACCGATATGCACCTTGTTAGATCCATTCCTCAACGATCCCGCAATAAGTTCCGACCATCTCTGGAGAAGCCCACCGTCGAGGTCCTTCACCTCTGGTCTTCCGGCCATCGAAGTATGATTTTCTTCGTTCTTCAGTTAGCTGTAGGTTTTAGCTTTAATTCTATCATTTTTATTGTGTTTTTAACCATCATTTTAGCCTAGCCAAACCAATCCATAGTTCGCCGAAGTTGCCCCTCCGACGAGCCACACCACTACATCCCCGACTGTCTCTGACTCCGCCAGCCACCTCCTCTTCTTCCCCTTCGTTTCTAGAGCATCCCACATAACTCCAACCCACCAGATCCACTGTGGATCTGGCTTGGGTGCTCCACTTCCTCCACCACACCGAAGCACCTCCGTCGCACTTCACCATCCACCCACCTGCGCCAATAAGAGCCTCTAGCCCCATGGTTTTGTTTGTTACCTTCCTGCAGGCTTCGGCGGGCTAAAGGACTCCATCTGGAGTCGATTTTGTAGAGGACCAGGTACCTGGAGTCGCCTACTTCCCTTGACCTCACGGCAGCGTATAGGAGCTCGTCAGACCATTTTAGCACCATCGCTGGGTCGGGGATCCTTCCAGGAACGTCAGGGACCATTTTTGGGCCTCGAGGAGCTTCAGAGGAGGAGGAGCGTGCTCGGAGAAGATGATCCTCGCGCCTGTTTGTCCCAGTTCATCCATTGGGCTAGTCCGTCGTTCGATCCTTGCTGTTCTTCCAGAGGTCACAGAAAGCGTCGGATCTCGCCAAGCATCGACTGTCGATCATCATCAAGCCATCTAATCGCAGTTGTCCATCCACGAAGCGTTATCGAGGCTCGTTGGCATGACACATGTCAAGTGGGAGGACGTCAGCCATTGGAGACATGCCTTTACTGAGTATTTTGCGTTTTGAGCCCATCTATTTTTTGTAATTTGTTAAGTACTCAAACTTTCATAGGCAGTTATTTATGTTTTGTAAAATTTGCAACATAAGCTTGAGCTTTTGATATATTGCATTCTAGTCCCGGCTAGTGAGGCTCACGTACGCGTGCACATGGGCTTGGCAATATTGCATAGGGACCCTTGTAGTTTTGGGTATTTGTGAGGTGTCTAAAAATTTTAATTAAGTTTAATATTTTTTGGTGAAATTACAGTTTGGCCCCTCAACTTTATGATATTTACATTAATGCCCTACTAGTATTGCATTCTCTCTTTATTTTTTGTAATTATTTCATATAGCTACATTGCTCTAAAAAATCTCAAAAAATAGTTGTAGCTTCCTGACTTCATCTAGATTTACGCATTATTTTTAGTTTGCAATTATATGACTTTTTTGTATTTATTAAAAATAAAAAAAGTGACTATTTTATCCCTTTTTCTAATAGAAAACCCATAAAAAATATAAAAACATTTTGAAAAAAATCCCCAAAAAATATTTTGTGTATTATGTATTTTTACCTTTTAGACTAAAAATCATAAAAAAAACTAAAAAACTCTAAAATTTAAAAAACCTAAAAGCCTTTATCAAAATATAAAAAATCCTTAAAAAATCTCAAAAATATATTTTCTATCTCCGATTTTTCTTTATATTATTAGCTTTATTTTAAAATTAGTTTGGAGAATTTTTTATTCTGTTTGCTATTTTTAATCTCCATTTTAATTCCAGGTATTTAATTAAATCCTATTTTAGGGAATTTTTTACTTTAAAAATATATTAAAATTATCAAAAATTCCTAAAAAATCATAAAAACATTGAAAATTTAATTAAAATCCAAAAATATTTTATTTCCTTTATTTTGTTTACTTTTATTAATATATATTAGCCCTTATTGTATATATACTCTATATATAGTTTTATTCTATATTCTAAAATATAAAAAATATAAAAACATAAAAATAAAATATAAAAAACATAAAATTAAAGTATAAAAACAAAAATTAAAAAATTAAAAACCCATATAAAAATATAGATACATATTTCATAATCACTTTTACGCATTTATTGCCCCGATCTAACCGTTTTCTCCTTGTGTTGGACACTCTACATACTTGCACTATACACACATTTTATAGAGTTAAATATAATAAATTTTAACTCCACATTGCTTTTTATTGATTAATTATCATTGTGGATTAATTGTTGAATATAGTGATTTTCTTGAGGGTTGCCACAACGACTGTGTCTCTGCCTTGTGTGAGACATATTTTAGATCCTCGACAAAATCATTATTCACACGGACCTCGATCCAACGCTCCAAAGAGGTAGCCAAAACATGGCCAAGAGCGATTCAAAATTCGAAGAAGGTCGAAGGGAGTCTTTTGTATAAGATGGCTGAACAGCTCCAAGGAACGAGGAAGAACAAGCGAAACAATGATCCATTCCTCGAGGTAGTGATTGGGCATGAAAGAACATTCATCGAGGAGAAAAATTATAGAAGAAATCAACCCAAAAAGGATGCATAGATCCTTTGGGAAAAAATCGAGAAGACCGATCAAAACCTAGGTATAACATACCTAGGACCTTGATCAGAGAGTTAACCAAGGTCAACAAGAAGTGAGCCCTGAAAAAACTAGATTCAAAATTATTTGCAAATTCGAAAATAAATAATAAATGATTTTATTAATTTTAATTTACAATATAAAAAATATTTGTTATTTTCTATAGTATTTTATTATGATTTTTTTCGAGGTCACTAACTGCAAGTTAATTTTTGAGGATCATTTTATAGGTATATTCACATATGTTTTAGGTATTTTATTTTTATTTTGAAATTTTAATTTTATTATTTTGTTATCTTATTTTATAAATTTATAAATTATTTTTATATGCTTAATTATATTTTTTGATATAATATATACACTTAAATAAATAAAGGTATACATCTATGTATTTTTTATAATATATACACTATAATATATTATATAGGTATAAGTATAGGTATTTCATCTATGTATTTTTATACCTTATTTTATTTTAGTATTTTGTTATGGTTTTAATTTAATTTAAATATGTAAAAATGTTATAAAAAATATTTATAACATTATAAAAATATAAACTTAAAAAAATAATAAAGAATAAATAAATGAATATTTTATATAGGTAAATTATATAATAGGAGTCCAAAACCTTACTTTCACACCTTAACTCCAAAAAAATATGAATTCAATAAATAGCTTATGAAAAGTTGTACAATTAAAGTGATTTCGATACATTTTGAGCTTTTATTTAGGAGATATGAGTTTGGGAAGTTGGGTGATGTCTAATGCTGTCAAATTTTTAAAGTCTTAGAATTGCTGAAATTGACCCCTCCATATAGAAGTGTTAGGAACTTCTGTTTTATACGAAATTTGAAACACATATTCCACTCGTTATTCTAAGTATATCTCCTTGGGTTTCATTTCAAAAAATAAAAAAAAGTGTGGGGAAAAGGGTGGGAGTATGCTCTTATATGCCCCTTGGGAGCATACTCATTTAACCCTATATATGGGTAAAATGGGATTGTCTCCTTGGGGGTGATGAATACCCATTTCATCACCTTTATTCTACCATTTTGACCTTAAAAATCCTATCTAATGCATGTATATAGTATTATTTTATATAAATTAGCATTCATTATTTATTGTATTTATTGTATATAAAGTATTATTTTAATGCCAAAATTATAGAATAAAGAAAAGAAAAGAATAAGAATAAAATTCCAAATATATTTCATGACCCTAAATCCGAGACCAAGTCAAGAATTGATTTGGTCAACAAGGAATAAAGTAGGGAGATAAGGACCAATAATTCAATAAATTTCTCATTTATTTATTCATCAATAATTCATTTTCTGGGCCTATTTTATTTTCTATTTTTTATACCTCAAATATAGAAACTTTGTCCATAAAAGTTGTAGATAATAATGCAAATAAAAATACAAAAATAATATACACTATAGTTTTTATACTCTAAATAAAAATCCAATAACCCTGAGCAATTGCGAGCCGTCACGTTAAGATCTAACATCATTAGATATCTCTTGATCTCAGCCCCTAATTTCAATTGTTAGATCTTAACCAGACGATCAGTAACTTCAGTAGCTTTCGTATTGCCATGAGTAACATTTTATATCAGTAATATTGAATGTGCCAGTAAGTTTTGTATAGTCATCAGTAACATTTTATATCAGTAATATTAAACACATCAGTAACTTTCCTATTGCTATCAGTAACTTTGAATCAATTGTAAGTATAGGGAGCAATTTAATCCGTAACTTTGGTTCGCATTGACTTGTAACTTTATGTAAGTTACTAGAGCTATGATATTACTTACTAATGCTTCGATATTATTACTTAAGTTTGGATATATATTACTTACTGAAACTTGTATTTTTATTACTGAAGTTGTTGGAGATGAAGCATGCCCATCTCATCTCTAATGGTTACTGAACCCATTGGATAAAAATCATATATATATATAGGGTGCACTTGAATTGAGGTGGCACCTTTCCTTGATTAAGGAAAGGTTTCATCTTAGGCCGTTGGATGAAGAGTGTACGAAGGAGATTGAAATCACTATGTGGTTTTCATGACAACTAACATTCCTATAATGAGGGATGGTTAAATTAATGCTAAATAAAATATTACACGTCACTAATCATTCTATATTTAGCAAATAAGCATTTTTAAGAACACAACATTTCGGCAAAATCTTGGTTGATTAAAAGCAACTTATTTTGAGATAATATGTTATGATAATACAAAATATTGTGCTATTTTACATCTTTATGTCATATTTTACAACATTAAATCTACCGCTTATACGGAAAAAATCCTAAAAGACGTTGACATATTGCGTTTATTCAAATGAATTTTACACATATTAAGTAAAAAAAATTACATTCGGTTACGTAATAAAATACGAAATTGATAAATACATTGCAAACTCTCCTATACGCATATACAAAATGAGAAATTTAGACATAAGGAAATGAAACATTGAATTACGTTATATATCTATAATTTACACGATACAAACGACAACTACAAATTTAGAAAATATTTTACAATGACATTATGATAACTGTAGAATATTTTTTACAAACTTTTAAACAAGCTTACCAACACTTATCATATTTTACGTATAAATTGTATATTTTACAAAAGGCTACTCTATTATGTTAATGTATATCTCAATTAATATATGTACGTAACGTATACGAATGTATATTTATTTTCTCAGAATCTTGATATCACATGTAATTACAATTGTATGTTAATATATTACAAATGTAAAATTTATTTTACAAGAATTGAGTGTATTTTACTGAGTTTTCTTACATTTTGCATTAAGTAATTGACAATGTTGCACCTATTTTACATTATTAGTCTATATTTTACAAAACCATGTTATATTTTACATCTTCATCTTCTATTCTACAATTTGAAATTTCTCTAGGTTTGATATTCCCGATTCTACAAATAAAATGGGAAGATATACATGGTAAATGCTGACAATGATGCTCTCATGGTGATATTTGAATTATATAACATATTAAAAATTTTATCTTTGAAATTTTTAATGCTTTCAATAGAGAACATAAGCAGTGATAAATAAACAATGTATGAATTCCTGAATTACGGATTTGAAAAATTAAATTAGTGATTTTATATACAACAGGAAAATTTCGCTAGAGAATTGATAAACACGAAATTCGTTGCGGTCTAAATTGGTGTCTCACACAAGGCGGAGACAACCGTCGCTGTGGCGACTCACAAGTGAATCTCGTATTTAATCAACAATTAACCCACACTAAAGATCAATAATTTAGAACTAATGTGGAGTTAAAATTTATTTTCAACTCTGCACAAATGGTGTATAGTGACAAGTATGCAGAGAGTTCGAACACAGGGAGCAAGCAGGGTAATTCACAAAAATGTGCTAAAGTGTGTGTGTGTGTGATATATCTACACTAAGCAAGCAAACAAAGCAATTTTTGTGGGTTTTTAATTTTTTTTGATTTTTATAATTTTAGATTTTATATTTTTCTTTTTCTTTTTCTTTTTTTTAATATTAGAATTTAAAGACAACGTAATACAAGGCAAAGTAAAATATTTATAAAACTAAGTAAAAATTACCAAAAATTCAGAAATAAATTGTTTTTGATATTTTTATGATTTTCTACTTTTTTTGTAATTTTTGGGGATTTTTCAAGGTGTTTTTGGTATTTTTAATTACTGCAATAAGTCAAAACAGTGGAAAGGGTGCTGGCTGTGAATAAAATAGCATTTAAAAATAGCAACCAGTAACTAAAAATTTTCACACCATTTTTCAAATAAAAAGAACAAAATGAGGAACAAACAGGAACTGAGTTTGTGATTTTTGGAGTTTTCTACTATTTTATATATTTTTTTGAAGTTTTTGAGAGTTTTTAAATTTTTAGTGTTTTTCTTCTGAGATTTTTAATGATTTTTGGACTGACACTAAAAGATGATAAAATAGACACTAGGTAATTTTTTTGGAATTTTTAAAGGTGTTTTAATATTTTTTTGGTATTTTCTAAACTAGACAGTGCACAAAAAGCAAGTTTTTGATTTTTAATAAATATAAAAATAAAATAAAATCAAAAACTAAAATGATAGCGTCAAAGTACACGTGTCCAGGAGCTTAACCCTATTTTTGTGGAATTTTTGGATTTAAAACAAGGCCTTAATTAAATAGAGCAAGACAACACAATTGAAAGACCAGGCAGGGACCTTTATGCAAATAGATAAAACAATAGGGGCACGACTGCAATTTTTCCACAAAATATTACACTAGATATTCAATTTAAAGCACCAAAATATAATTACGAGACCCGCTTGGGTATCGATGTAAATTGCCCACCAGGGCGTGTGACTCGCACGCGCCTGGCAGGGACCAAAATGCAATATCAGAAAATGTCAGGGTTCTGTATGCAAAATATCCAAAGTTTAACACTGAATACAATAGTGCTAGGAACTAAATGAAATACACTAAATACCGAGGATCCCAATGCAAAATGCCCACCACCTCACGTGTACAGGTCACGTGAGGTGACATGGCATAGGACCTGGACGCAAATATAAAGGAGTGCAGGGGCTTACATGCAAATAGCCCAAAGTTTTTATACTACAGACAAAAGTTTAAATACTAAACATTAAATACAAAAGGCGCAAGGGGTCATGTGCAAAATACCCTTGGCGCGTGATCCGACGGCTGATGGCGAACCATTTAGACACGTGGCTCTTGATGGATGGCCGATGTCGTTTCGCTCGTGGACGTCTGGGATCAGATCTCGGCTGAGATCGACGGTGGCTGGGTCTTCAAGATCGGACGGTCCACGATCTGTCTGGAGCTCCGCCTCGATCCAACGGTGACGAAGGCCGGAGCAAGAACAACGATGAACTCCGGCGAGCCGAAGTTCTCCGAGGTCAAGCTCCGTATTCGCCGGGCGTTTTGGCTTCAAAATGAGGCTGGAGCCTCCTCAGGTCCTCTTCTATCTCCCAGGGGCGTCAAAATGCCACGGCGGAGGCCGTGGGGCTCGCTGTTGGCTGGAGGAGCTGGAGGGCTTCGCTGGCTCCGGCGAGCTTCAAAACTCGCCTCCAGGCGCTTTCATGTTGGCTTTGACCTGCAAAAAGAGTCAAAGGGTCCAGGGCAAACTGCCTGGACCCTTGGATGGTCGCGGGGATGCGTGAAGCGAGGTGACGGCGAATGGCCGGAGGTGCGCTCCGGCCAAGTGGATGAATCAGGCGAATCTGATGAAGGAACTCCTATTTTTTGGGGGATTTTAATCCTAAGGCTAACAGGAACTAGGTGCATGCAATAAAATGAGCGGGGGAAACCCTCAATGGCCGGAGCCAGAGGAAGAAGCAAACCTCGACGCCGGAGATTGGCGGAGGTGGTGGAGGCTCCCTCGACCTCGTTCGCCTTGGCTGAAGAGCGCGCGGTGGAGCTGTCACCTCCAGCAGTGCTCGGAGCTCTGGAGAGGCGGAGAGGGGTGGACCAAGGGGACTCGAATTCGAATCGAAAGGTGAGGGGTTGGTTTTAAGTGGGTTGACCCGAGGTTGCAGGGGTCCAAAGACCAACGATTCTGGAGCGATTTGGTGATGCAATCTCCAAGGAAATCATAAGGCGGGCAAGGTGGTTGGTAGGGGAAGGAGATTGCAGAAGGGTGTGAGGCAAAATAGTGAAAGGGTTGGCTGGGAAAAAGCCAAGAAATCGGCTCAAAAACCAAGCCTCTGACGTCGCACATGGGGAAGGACGGCCAGTTGACCGGGGTCAACTGGGACCGTCTCCTGATTGGTCCACGTGGGCCAATCAGGAAAAATCCCTAGTGAATACATTATAAATTCAATAAGAAATAGAAAAAGGCCGAATTTAATAAAAGTTATAAAATAAAAAATGCTTAAAATTTTATGTAGTATTTTATTATGAATTTTAATTAATTTTATGAGGTATATTTTTATAAGTTACCTTTTTAACCTTATATAGGTATAATACCTACATATTGCATCTTCTTATTTTTATTTTGTATATGTTAATTTTATTATGTTCGTTTCTTATTTTGTAAAATTATAAAATAATTTTATACACATAAATATATTTTTATTTTATTTTTCTGATTTATTATGTATAATTAATAAATTCTAAGAGTGTTTTGTACAGGTATATGTATAGGCAGTATACCTATGTATCCTTTATACAAGTATTTTTATTTTTGTATTTCCTTTGCATTTTATTCTGATTTTAGTACACATATATATTATAAGTAATATTTACATAATTGTAAAAATATAAAAATGAATAAATAATGAATAATGAATAAATTGAATATTTTATTCAGTACAAGTATACAATAGGGGTCCAAAACTCAACTTTCAAACCGTAGCTCCGCCAAATGCGAAACCACCACCATTGGATAGATTATTTTATTCTATATACAATTAAAGGTGAGTTTGCTACATTTGGAGTTTTTATTTGTGAGATACGGGTCTGGGAAGTTGGCATTTTGGATTTTTTTATTCAGACCATAACTTTTTATCTGTACATTATTTTTCTGTGAAATCAATTTTGTATTTTTCTTTATTAAATTATCTACAACTTTCATGTACAAAGTTTCTTTATTTGTTGCACAAAAAGTGGAACCAAAATTAGGTCCCAAAATGAATAAAGAATGAATGGAATGTATAGGTATTTGGACTGTGTTTTTGACCTTATCTCCCCCTACTTTATTCCTTGTCGACCTATTCATCAAGATGCCTAGGTCTCGGGGGTTTTGGGTCATAAAATATTTAGAATATTTTATTCTTTTTCTTTTCGTTATTTATTCTATAATTTTGGCCTTAATTACAGTATTTTATACACTAATATGATACACATGCAAGAATGCTAACATGCTCTATTTAATGCTATTTACAGGCATTTGCTAGGGTTTTTAGTGCCAAAATGATAGAATAAAGATGATGAAATGTGGATTCATCATCCCCCTATACTTTACCTTTGCTAGTCCCTAGCAAACACTTATGCAATAAGTGCAAAAAGAAAAAGAAAAAGAAAAGAAAAAGAAGAACTTGGATTTTATCTGATTATCAAACTTGTCTTCATAAAATCAAAGTTTGGAGCTTAAATCGGACCTTTGGAATTTTAGTGCGGGCGGAATCTTATTGAGAACCGTGTCTGAAATCCAACAGCCCTTGAGAACCCCAAAACTCTATCCAAGTCTCCTCAATAGCCAGGTCAGAAATACTTCAACTCATACGCAAACTCTTACGACTATGAATCTGACTTGTACAGTGTAAGTGATGGTGGCTCTCCCCAACTAGAATGACAAAGAAACTGACTTCTCCAGTACGACAACCCAATGATTCCCCAATCCAGCAACTCCATCCTCGAGGAGCGGGGTATTCCCTTCTAAGTTCAAGTGGCAGCCAACTCAAGAGGAGGGGGTGAAGAGAATGGACGGTAGCCAGTGTAGCTACCTATCCCGGGATGCAAGACCAGTGTAGTCAAGTCATCCTGCTGCATGCTTACATATTTGACTTTGGAACTCAAGCTTGCTTATTGACTTTGTACATACTTGCAGGCTTTTTATTTTTGTACATGCCTGAACTTTTTTTTTTGAATACTATATACAGCAGCATTTACATAAGGAGTTTTTCCTCTTGAGCCAGTAGACTATCCCTCTTTTGAAGCTTTATCGCAACCCACAGCCTCCTGTCTTTAGACTTCCTAATCACTGGATGGGTTGGGGTGCACTTCCCTCCTTAGAGGAGGACAAATGTTTCCACCTGTGTGCGTCTCGTACCGGCAAATCCAATCCCCTCACCACTCCAACTGAGTTGAGCCATGTGAAAGGTGCAGGTGTCCAAGTTAGGTCATTATCAACAAGAGTCGTGCGTGTGCTCCGAAATACTCTACTTAGGCAGTCAAGAATCCATTGAACCAAGTCCCGTGATCCTCAAAGAATTAAGTCAACTAGACCTGAAGTACCTCAAACCCAGTTCCTATAAGGTTCCTGTTATTAGGTAGATTATAAGGTCCAATCAAGCTCCAATCTCCGGATTTGACTTAGACTTGTTCAACTATCAAACTCAACCCGAAAAATGCGGATGCTATGCAATGCAATGCAGAAAATATTTTTGTGATGCAATTTTCAAAGATTTTGAACTTTTTATGGATTTTGAAAATATGGTGATGATGATGCATATGCATTTTTTTGTCTTTTTCAAAAAGATTTTTCAAATGTTTTTGGATTTTAATTTTGCAAATGTTTTTGGGATTTTTGAAAGAAAAAGTTTTTGGCTAAAAACTAGGTGAAAAATATGTACACGGGAGTGCTTCTTATATTTACAGGAAGTGGATTTTAAGAATTTACAGGGTAAGTGGTCAATTTTATACATATATATATAGTGGATTTTGGTGAGATGTAAGTATTCCTCAAACTTATTTGAAAACAATTTACACACAATTTTTGAAAACTATAGTCCAAAATAATTTTTACAAACATGTACACACATTTGAAAATCATTTTGCAAAGGCTTTTCAAAACAGTATATATAGGTTTTTCAAATCATTTTTGCAACCATTTTTCAAACCATTTGCAAATCATTTTTCAAACATTTTATTTCACACAAAGAAAAGAAAGTTTTTACAAACCTCACATTTTTACAAAGGTTGAAAACGTGTAACAAAATATTTTCAAAATAGTTTTCAATAGATGTTCACAAAGATTTTCAAACTATTTTTCAAATATTTTGCAAAAAACAATTTCACCTGATTTATTAATCAGTAAATACAAAAAGAATTTGAGGAATAATCACATCTTTTTATTAAGGATTTTTAATGAATTTTAAAGAATTTTTAGCCATATTATTAAGAAAATATGAAAGTACGAGTTATGGCTAAAGTATATACGCAGTATATACGACCCCCCTATACTTAGCTTGAGCTATGTCCTCATAGATCGGAGAGAAAAGAGAAGACATAACTCGTACTAAGTATAGACAAGTCTAAATAATAAAGGAATAAATGAATCAAACGAATGAGAAGTTGACCGTCCCCCCTATAGTTAGGATCAAATAATCCTAAGTATAGCAGACTGTTCACAACGCAGGGAGGGTCAAGGGTGGGAATGAACAGATCGTACTCCGGTTGTCTCCCCCTATACTTAGGGTAAAATACCCCTAAGTATAGACAAGAAGAGGAGACAAGGGAGAGGATCGAAAAGGATCGAACAACTCGGGGTGCCAACCCCCCTATACTTAGGACAAAGTACGTCCTAAGTATGAAAAACTGTCTACAAGGGCGGCACCTTTTTGATAGATACAGAAAATAGAAAAGGAAAAGAAGAAAAGAAGAAAATAAGAAAATAAATCAACAGACAACAGAGTGATATGAACAGATGGATCTGTACAGCAGAAGATAGAATTGGTCACCATGTATGAGATGCAGATGATCAGAATCAAAGGACACATCTCATACCAGAAGAATGGGGGCAACATCAATGGTCGGTGGATCATGATCTAGATATAGCTTCAGGCGTTGACCATTGACGCGGAAGGTAGAGGAAGATGACGGTTCGGATATGTCTATGCTGCCATTGTCATGTACCTTCCTGACCACATACGGACCTTTCCACTTGCTCTGCAACTTCCTTGGGAATAATTTCAGCCTAGAATCAAACAACCATACTCTTTGATTTGGCTCAAACTGTTTATGGCTGATATGCGAATCGTGCCATGTCTTCACTTTCTCTTTGTACTGTAAGCTGTTTGAAAAGGCTGTATCTCTAAGTTCCTCCAGGGCTGCCAATTCAGCTCTTCTCTGTTCTCCTATACTCTCGGGGTCTAGAAGCAACTCAGTAACTGCCCAAAAAGATTTATGCTTGATCTCCACTGGCAAATGGCACGGCTTGCCATAGACGAGACGAAAGGGAGATGTCCCCAATGGATTTTTGAAAGAAGTCCGATAAGCCCATAAGACCGAGTCCAAAAGCTGTGACCAATCCTTTCGGTCTGGGCGGACAACTTTCTGCAAGATTGTCTTTATCTCCTGATTCGATACTTCGGCAAGACCATTAGTCTGAGGATGATAAGGAGTGGCAACCCGATGGTCAATGCCGAACTCGTCTGCAAGGGCCCTGACTTTGTCATTGATGAAGTGAGACCCCCCGTCTGAAATCAAGACTCTAGGTACCCCGAACCGTGAAATGATATTTTTCCTCAAAAATTTGCATACGGTTTTAGCATCTGCGGCTCGGGCGGGGATGGCCTCAACCCATCGGCTGACATAATCTACAGCGAGCAAAATATGCTCGAATCCCTGACTCTTAGGAAATGGACCCATGAAATCAATCCCCCATGCATCAAAAACCTCACAGAAGTGAATGGGTTGCATGGGCATCATGTCTCTCTGTCCGCAGGTTCCCATTTTCTGACAGTCAGTACATCTCTTCACGAACTCATCAGAATCCTTGAAGAGAGTAGGCCACCATAGGCCGGATTGAAGCACCTTCTGTGCTGTCCTTTTTCCAGAATGATGTCCTCCTACCTCAAGTTTGTGGCAGTATGTGAGGACGCTATGCTGCTCTTCTTGAGGAATGCACCTCCTCCAGATACTATCCCCTCCTTCATGATAAAGGACGGGATCCTCCCAATGGTAAAACTTGGCCTTAGCTAGGAAGGTCTCAAGTTTCTGCCTGGGCCAACCCTGAGGGACTGTCTTGGCAACAAGATAGTTTACGAAGTCAGCATACCATGGGAGTGAGGTGATAGCCAAGATCGCCTCATCTGGAAATGTCTCTGTGATAGGTGCGCTGGGCTCAGATTCCTCAAGATTCTCCAATCTGGAAAGATGATCCGCCACCACATTCTTGACTCCAGGCTTATCCTTAATTTCAATATCAAATTCCTGGAGTAGAAGGATCCATCTGGTGAGACGTGCTTTGGCATCCTTCTTAGCCATTAAGTACTGGATGGCGGTATGATCAGTGTAAATGGTCACTCTAGATCCGAGAATGTAAGATCTATACTTATCAAGAGCGAACACTACGGCCAGCATCTCTTTCTCAGTCACTGTGTAATTCCTCTGAGCGGCATCCAAAGTCCGGCTGGCGTAGTGAATGGCAAAGGGTAATCCATCCCTCCTCTGTCCAAGCACAGCCCCAACGGCAAAATCTGAAGCATCCGTCATGATCTCGAATGGAAGAGACCAATCAGGTGGCTGAAGGACAGGAGCAGAAACAACCATATTCTTGAGAGTCTCAAATGATTCTAGACACTTATCATTAACAATAAACTCGGTGTCTTTATTCAGCAAGTCAGTGAGCGGTCGGGCAATTCGACTGAAGTCCTGAATGAACCGTCGGTAGAAACCGACATGCCCCAGAAAAGACCGTAACTGACGCAAATTGGACGGTGGATTGAGCTTCCTGATGATGTCCACCTTGGCCGGATCGACCTCCATGCCCCTGTTGGAGACGATATGACCGAGGATCGTCCCTTGAGTCACCATAAAGTGACTCTTCTCCCAGGATAAAACAAGATTAACCTGAATGCAGCGCTGAAGCACACGGTCTAGGCAGTCAAGACAGGCATCGAACCCGTCGCCATAGACTGAGAAGTCATCCATGAAGACCTCTAAACAGTCACCCACCATGTCCGAGAAGATGGACAACATGCACCTTTGGAATGTCGCCGGAGCGTTACATAGACCAAAGGGCATCCGTCTGAAAGCGTAAGTCCCAAACGGACAGGTGAATGTCGTTTTCTCCTGGTCTTCGGGCGCAATGGCCACTTGATTGTATACAGAGTACCCATCAAGAAAACAATAATGACTCTTCCCAGCTAGACGCTCGATAATCTGATCAATGAATGGTAGCGGGAAGTGATCCTTCTTGGTGGCCTCATTCAATCGTCTGTAGTCCACACAGACCCTCCAAGAAGTTGGTACTCTGGTAGCGATCTCCTCTCCAGACTCATTGACAACTGTAGTGATACCCGTTTTCTTGGGTACCACATGTAGCGGACTTACCCATTTGGAGTCGGAGATGGGATAGATGAAATCGGCGCTTCACCACCTTGAAATTTCTTTCATGACCACGTCTCGAAGATTCGGGTTCAGCCGTCGTTGGAACTCACGCGACGGCTCAGCGTTATCCTCAAGATAGATGTGGTGAGAGCAAAGATTTGGGCTCAGCCCCTGGAGATCAGCTATACTCCAACTGATTGCCTTGCGGTTTCTTTCAAGAACCTCCATCAGACGAGATTCTTGCTCTCCAGTCAAATCTGCTGAGATAATGACTGGGTGCATTTCCGGTTCTCCTGCAAGGAATTTGTACTTCAACGACTGCGGCAGAGGTTTCCGTTCTGGACAACTGGGAGGTGGCAGATCTGGCTTCTGATATGTCTGTGTAAATGCGACCAGGTCTGCATGGGAGAACTCTCGCTCTGCATGAATTTCTGACGAAGGGCGGCCGATTAAATCATCAATAAATTGTACTGGCTCGCACTCTGTCATGGTTGTCTGCTCAGATGGAATCAGACAAGGCAAGTAATCATCAAAATCGTCCCAGTCAATGTCTGAATCCGAGGGATCAGAAGAAGATGAGCACGAATGAAAATCATCTGCACCACTCATCACAATACTGTCAGCTTCAGATGTATCCTCCTCCAGGGACGTGCTCTCCCGGCTTTCGACTGCCATAAGCATGAGATATGGTGAGTCTGTAGGCAAGGCGAGAGTCGGTGCCACAGGATCTATCCAATTGGATTCATCATCAGTCATCTCAAAGTCACAAACCTGGTGGATGTCTAGCTCTTCCTCTGTCATCTGCGCTGCTTCACTGGACTGCTCGGAGCACTCTAACTCTCTGGCTCTGGTCTCTTCGATCGTCTCTATTTGTATGGTTTCGCCCTCTATGCGAAAGCATACCTTCCCGCTATCATGGTCGATTACCGCCTTGGCTGTAGCCAAGAATGGACGTCCGAGAATGATGGGGGCATCAGTTACCGACTCAGGGATCTCCATGTCCAACACAACGAAGTCCACGGGGAATTTCAGGCCCTGAATGGTAACGACCACGTCTTTCAATAACCCCTTCGACCTCTTAGTCGACCTGTCAGCAAACTGAAGGACCGTTCTGCTTCGAAGAAGAGGGCCAAACTCGAACTGCTTGAGTAAGGCTGCCAGAAGAAGGTTAATTGAAGAGCCGCTGTCTAATAGGGTACGATCAAACTACTGCTCCTGAATCTCGCATCTGACATAGGGAGCTCCTGCGTCTGGTCGCTTGGCTGGCAGCTTGTTCTGTATGGTGCAGCAAGTGGAATGAGTGAGCACATGAATCTGATCTCTGTGATTCCTCCTCTTCCTGCGGATGGTGGTTTTCTCTTTCAGGATCTTTTTGAAGAGGGGGATGTGCTCAAGTGCCTCCTGTAGAGTCAGCTGAATGTGGAATCTGTCTATCATCTGATTGCTGAACTCCACCTGCTGGTTCTTTTTTTTATTTTCTTTTTTATTTCCCTTCGCTCGGCGGAGTGCCTCAGGGAAGGGGATGGTAGGGGCCTCCTCAGATGGAGGACTAGGAGTCGGTCCCTGTACCTGTGAAGACGGAGAATCCATACAATAATCATCATTCACCACATATGGATCCGCAATTTTAACAGAAACCTTTTCTTTATTCATATTTTTGTTTTTGTTTTTGTTCCCACAGTCTCTAGATACAAAATGTGGCAACATCACAGATGGTGGCTCAACAAAAGTAGATGTGGTGGCCTCAGCACCCCCACTAGCACCTGTCTCTACGGCATCAGCACCGCACTCTGGTTCAGCGTCCAAAATGGTGGCATCAGCACCACCGTCTGCATCTGGCCTCTCGACGGCATCAGTACCGTCGTCCTGATCTCCATCATTGGTGGCATCAGCACCACCGTCCTCAACATCATCTTGGGCGGCATCAGCACCGCTCCTCTGCTCCTCTGGCGCTTCTGGTTCAGCATCTGGTTGTCGCTCAGAAGAGGCGCCGCCGGCTGGCATCCTACCGCTCCTAGTAGTCACAAAATCAGCATCATTCAAAGAATAAGACATATCATTCAAATCGTCACTAGGAGAGGTATCCTCTGTGAACTCTACCTGCTCAGATTTTCTTTTTAGGTTATTAGGATTAGGTTCGATCTGAGCGGGTATGGCAGCTTTGCCTTTGATGATATCCTGCATCTCCTGCCGGAATTCGTCCATTTCTTGCCTGAAAGATGCTCGTTGTTCAGATAGCAAACGGGCAAGATCATCAAGGGCTGGGTTCTCAAAGACTGGACCCTGAGAACCGGATGTCTGTCCCTGCTGGAAATGGGGTTGCTGCTGCTGTTGCTGCTGATACTGGGGGGGAGGTTGGTGATAAGACTGTTGAGGCGGTTGGCGCTGCCTCCACTGTTGTCCCTGATAGGAGGGACGAGGACCACTCTGGTATTGTTGCTGATGGGCATACTGGGGCTGTTGCTGCTGTGTCGTCTGGCTGTTCTGCTATCCTTGGGCAGGAGGATGCTGCTGTGATGAGGATCCACCATTGCCCCAACGGAATCCGGGGTGATCCCTACGAATTGCGGGCTGAGGGTATCGGTCATACCAAATCCCATTGACTTCCATCAATGGTTCCTGCTCAAAGGAGGGTGGAGGAAGAACTGCCAGTGGCTGCTCTGGCTGATAAACCACCATCTGCGTGTCCGAAGATGGCGGTTGCTCTGAATGGTATTGCAGCAATGGAATCGGCTCCGCCTGGATATGGTTCTCCTGGCGGTATGAGGTAGAGGCCTGGTTGGGATTGCTGCTGCTGGAAGCAACCTGTGACCTGGGAGGCTGTTGGGAATGGGCTTGTGCCTCCTGAATACATAAAATTTGAGTCTTCAGGTCACTCATGGTTTTGGTGAGAAGGTCCGTCTGGGCTAGACCTTGGTTCTGCTTCTTTTCCAGGATCTCCATGCGGTCCAACTTTTCACTAATGATTCCCGTGTCGGCTGCGGCCGATTTGGCTTGAGCTGCGGCTACCGACAATGTATTGGGGCCGGCATCGATGCGTGCGATCCTCTGGAATGATCCTGCTCCCTGCGGGGGTTTTTGCTGTGTGTAGACTCTGGCTTGGGTCATCACTGTAGAGTTTTCTGCCATGCCTTCGTAGATGGCCCAGACATCGTCTTCACCTTTGGAGAAATATGATCCACCGCAGGAGGCGTTCACTAGCCCCTGCAATTCCGGTGTCAGCCCACAGAAGAAACTCTGCACCAGGTTGGGCTTGGAGATATCGTGATGTGGACACCGGTCTATGAGCTCTCTGAATCGATCCCAGGCTTCATGGAATTGTTCATTTGGGATCATGACGAAATTGCTAATCATAGCTCTAGCTGCATTGGTCCGGCCGAGAGGATAGTATTTCTTCAAATATGCGGTCCGGAGATCTGCCCAAGTATCGACGAATCGCCCTAGATGCTTGAGCCAATATGCGGCTCTATCAACCAATGAGAACGGGAAGGCGATCATCTTAATGGTGTCCTCGGTCATCAACCGATCATGGATAGTACTGCATATCATTTCAAATTCTTGGAGGTGGAGGTGCAGCTCTTCGGTCGGCAACCCATGGAACTTGGGAAGAAGCTGGATCGTATGGGGCCGAAGCTCGAAATCTCCGTGGATTGGCGGGAGTCTAATCCACCGGTGAGTGAGGGATGCAGCTGGGTTGTGCAGTTCCCTCATGATGGTCTGTGGCGGTCGCTCAGCGTCTGGATCGCCTCCTCCTGCATCGGGTCCTCCTCCTCCTCCTCCTCCTCCACCGCCACCGCCCCCAGGTCGGTTCTCTCTCAGCTGTGCTATCTCTCTCATCAGGTCACCCATGAATGTTCCCTGGTCCCGGATCTGCCTCTGCATGGTCTCCAGGGATGCTAACAAGGAGTTGTTGATGGCCACTTGATCGATTATGAACGGAGGGTGATCGCGGTCATCTGGGTGCTCGCCTCTGTCTGCCATTACTGGATTCTCTGAAAAAGCAAAAGAGGCCATTTCAGGTGTTGTTGAATGAGCCGAACTCTGTGATGCACTGAATTCTGAAACAATTGGACTGAGAGAAGGAGAATGGGAAGGGTGGTCGAGGGGGAACAGGGTGGATGTGAACTCAGGCTCGGAGAGCGGACTCTCCGAGGTATTCCTAGATGAATAAGGAGGAGTGCTATATAGCGGTGCCGACAAGGTCGGGCTAAGAGATCTCCGTCCCATCATCTTGATTATTCGAGAAGAGTGGGGATAATGCAAGAGAAGAAGGAGAAGATGATATGCAACAGAATTGCGCACAATTGTGCGGTGTTTTTGATCTTGACCTAAACAAATCTAGCAATCAAACGCCAAGCAAGGGTGAATTCACCAACTCAACTCGTGAAGCCGTGAAGGTTCGGCTTTTTTCTTGTCAATTTTAGCTTGTTTTCAGGTAATTATCTTATCACGAGTCCTTAGAACGCTACGCCTATAGGAGAGAGAGTACTGCCAGGAAAGTGTCCCCGTACTTGTCCTCCTCCTGTGTAACCTGTAACTTGTGCTTTTTGAGGTCCTTGTAATCCTTCCTGGATCACTACTCAGCCAAAGAAATAGAGGGAGGAAGCCGATAGGAGAAACCGATACTTCGGACCTCGCTCGCAACGGAATCACCCGTGAGCGTACAAGGTCCTACTCGGACGCAGCCGGTGAGACAGACACACCCGTGAAGGCGTGGCCTAAGCTCGGTACTTCGGACAAGGTCGGTGCTCACACAATAGCGAGTCACCAATGGCGACCAAGCCCTACTCGACTACGTACGATAGTAGCGCCAATACTTCGGAAATCCAGGCGATACACAAGGCAGCCACAAGTTGGGTTTTGGGCTCTAATCCTTATGAAGCGCTCACCTCACTTGGAAGGAGACCTTCCCATGCAACCTGAAGACAAGTGAGGGTGTTACTCTCCCCAAGCAATGAATCCAATTACCGATTTTATTTTGGTCAAGTTCTCTTAGCAGTCCCTTTTTTTAATTTTTTTGGTGTTATCGCTTCTTTTGAGTAGATTCAAACAAGCGCCTAACGGTTTTTGTATTTTTCCCTTTATCCTACTTTGTTCCAAAAACAGAGGGAGAATAGAGTCGGAAAAGCCGTGCAAGTCGACACCAAGGTGGAAATCTCACCTTTGTGCCTAGATGATGCATGCAAAGTAAGAAGACTTACAGCGAATCCCAGCTCTCTCCATGCGGGATGCAAAGCAGAATTTATAAACCTATGCTATATGGCGATATGCAAGCGGAAATCGTCCTATAACAGGCAACTGCTAGCGTGAAGAACCACAAGCTAACTATTAACTCCTAATCCGAGTGTCCGGTCTAGGCTCACCCCTCCTCTGCTCAACACATTTGAGTTAGGAGAAAGCGCTTGTTCGGGTGTGAGCTCGCGGCGCGTGGATCGGAAGCTACTTGCTAACTGTTTAATTAGTCTAAGTCCAAATACGAATCTATAGGAGCATGCAAAGATAATTAGGTGTTTGGACCTATTCTAATCGAATCAAGCAGGACCTCGAACTAAGAGCTCAATCCACAAAAGAAAGTGAAAAATGAAAACAAAACCGGAAAATGACAAGCGAGAAAAACTCGTCAAAATCTGCGGTGAGCCCCCGGGTGAACAAACACCCGGAAATTAGGCCCAAGAGTCTGAATGTCCAAGAGTCCAAATGTACCTGTATTATTACAAATTAAACACTCTCTCACAAAAATGAAAGAAAAGCTAAACTAATCACTCTCTCTCGCTCTCTTTGCTCTCTCCTGCCGGCTTGGCTAAAGAATAGCCGGCTCCGCTTCCCAAGGTTGCTTCGGGTCACCTAGGCGATCCGCCTTGCTCCGCGGTCCCTCGCAAGAAGACAAAGAAGAGTGGTCAGAATATCTCAATCAAAAGATGTCAGAAATGCAAGAGAGATAAAAACTAAAGCTATGGTAGACAATTAACACAAGCAAAATGTGAACTACTCGCTGTTGCTCCCCGGCAACGGCGCCATTTGATAAACACGAAATTCGTTGCGGTCTAAATTGGTGTCTCACACAAGGCGGAGACAACCGTCGCTGTGGCGACTCACAAGTGAATCTCGTATTTAATCAACAATTAACCCACACTAAAGATCAATAATTTAGAACTAATGTGGAGTTAAAATTTATTTTCAACTCTGCACAAATGGTGTATAGTGACAAGTATGCAGAGAGTTCGAACACAGGGAGCAAGCAGGGTAATTCACAAAAATGTGCTAAAGTGTGGTGATGAATACCCATTCATCACTCTTTATTCTTATATTTTAGCTACAAAAACCTACGCAAATGCATGTAGATACTTGTAAATATGAATAATTAGCAAAAGCATGCATCTTGTAAATACTTATAATTAGCATGTTTTTGTGCAAAAATAGAAGAATAAAGATGAAAAAGAAAAAGAGGGAAATATTTAGAATAAATATTGAGCAACCTAACCCAAGGGAGGGCTCAGCATGGGCCTGACCGCTTAAAAGCCAAGTAGAGGGAGATAGGGGCTCATGTGTATATATTTTTTGTAAATAAATAAAATTATATTTTCCTCACCCAAAAATATGCTTGTATATATTGTGTATAAATTTAGAAACTATTAAAAACAAAATAAAATTTAAAAATCAAAAAGACCAAAAATATCCCTTCACCATGTACATAGACCACCTTCTTTATTTAACCTTATAAATAAATAAAATTATTTTCGAAACTTTTTGTAAATATTCTATGTTATATATTGTAAATAACATAAATAAAAAGAATTGAAACAAAAATCAAATAAAAATAACAAAATTAAAATTACAAAAATATATTGTATATATGCCATGTATATAAATGTATATATCTATTTATTTCACCTATGTATATAAATAATAAAAATAAAATAAAAATATCTTTTTATTCCTCATTTTATTCTATAAATAAATAAAAAATAAAATAGGAATAAAAATGTACAAAAATAACTAATTAAAAATCAAAATTAAAAACCCTATATTGTATATATACCTATGTATAGCTACACTATGTAAATACCATATTTTTATTTCCAAAAATTAATTAAAAATCACCAAGAAAAATAAAATAAATATTTTTTATGTTTTAAGTTTTTAGAAATTCGATCATTTTCTAACTCAAAAAAATGAATCAAAATAAATAAGCTTGGCGGGCTCTGATTGGTCCACGGGGGATTGTTGACCCCCGGTCAACTCCCCCCCCAGGACCACCAGAGCCGGGTCCTCTGTGCCCGACCCATTTTCTCCCATTTTTCCAGGAAGACCCGATCGCCAACCCCCCCAAATCCCGGGTCCGGATCACTCCACTCGCATCCGGCATCCTCGCCGGAGCCGCTCCTTCGGGATCCGCGCGCTCCTGAGCTCGCCCGATCACCATCTTTCCGGACCCCTGGTCATATAAAATCTGAGCTCCGCCGCACTCCATTGCTATCTTTGGCTATCCACCCTTCGTCCCGTGACCTCCATAGCGATCCCTGAGGTGACAGCTCGCGATTGCCCTTGTAGCAGTGAGGAGGGGGTGGCCGGACCACTGATCCGGCGACTTTGTGCCGCCGTGCTCCGCCCCGTGCAGGAGCTCGAGCCTCAGGCCTTGACAACCTTCGAGGCGACGACCAGGAGCTACCTTAGCTCCAGCACAGTCTTCCACATCGCCCAGGTAACCTTCTAGCCTTCCTGTTTAGCTTAATTTTGAGTTACCCCCAAATCATAGTTCCGCCGAGTTCCATCGATTCCGGCTATATCGCACATCTTTTCGATCATCGGAACCCACGCTCACCTTCGCCATCCCTCGGCGCACATTCTTCGCCCCTTCGTTCAACCCAGCTCGCACAGGAGCTGGGGTTCGATCTCCTCCATCCTCCGCTCGCCGGAGCTCGCTCGCCCCGACCCACAGCTCACCTTCACCCCACCTAACCGGGTCGAGGCACTTTGCCCTCGACCCGCGAAGCTTCTGGGTTACTTTGCAGGTCAAGAGGAGGCCATCTGAGGCCCCCCTCACATCCAGGCCAGGAGCTTATCTCCGTCGAGCTCGCCGGAGCCCCTCCAGGGCTCGGCTGGGCCATCGGAGGCCACCACCAGCTGCGGGACTCCAGTACGGACCTGCTCCGATCTTCAGAGGCAGCTGAGGAGGACTACAGCCCGCGCACGAGGCCGGCGAAACTCGCCGGCCACCTGTTCTTCGAGGGTCCTCCCCCACCGTCTGATCGCCCTCCGCTCCAGTTTTCATCGTGGCCGTCCATTCATCGAGGAGCAGACACCGTTGATCATCTCGAAGGGCTGATCAGGACCGTTAGCACAGAGGAGAGAGGCACCAGTAACCTGAGCACCGTCAGATCGTCCACGTGCCCTCCTCTGCGCCGTCGATTGGTTCACGTGCGGAAGGAGAGAGAGACGCCGGGCACCAGAACCGTCAGATCAGCGACGTGGCGCTCATCCCGCTGTCGACGTAATAAAGGGGTAAATTACCTTAGGCCCCCTCGTAGTGTGTGTTTTTAGATTTAGTCCTGTAAATATTGTTTGCCTTTTATTTACGTTGGGATATTTGCACTAGGGACCTGTTAGTTTAGTTTAATTACAATTATGCCCCTGTGAGTGTCTGTCACGTGCTTCGCCACGTGCTTTGTCTGGGTTATTTGCAACACTTATCCTGTAGTTCTGGATGTTTGTGATTGAATAGAAACTTTCTGGTATTTGCACTTATGCCCATGTGAACGTTTTATTTCCGCATGTGCGCCTTTTAGTGGGTTATTTGCAACATAGCCCCTGGACTTTTTGGTACGAGTTACCAAAAGGTCCTAGGACTTGTTTTTATTACCAGAAGGTCCCTGAGTGCCCCAGGCACGCGCCACACGCGTGACTTGCTGGGAAAATTGCACCTGGACCCCCAGATCTTCGGGTATTTGCACTTAAGTCCCTGTGCACAGTGCCCCCTTTTGATTTTTGAATAAAATATCAAATCACCTCCAAATTCGATGAAAATTTGACACATGGCTCCTGCCATGTTGTAGAATTTTTGAGAATTTTTGAGGACATTTTTGGTTTTCTTTGTTATTTTTAAAAATTCAAAAACATCTATTTTAGCTACTATTTGGAATTAAAAATCCCAAAAAAATATAAAAACACCCCCAAAAATTCTAAAAAAATTAGTTACTGTTCTTTGTGTGTTTCTTGATTTTCTAGCCAATTTTGGCTATTTTTCATTGCTTAAAAACCCTAAAAATTCAAAAATACCTAAAAACTCATAAAAATCATAGTAAATAATTTAAAAACCCAAAAACAATAATTTTGGTGCTCAAATTTTCCTCATTTTCTCTAGTATACAGGAAAATTACCTCCAGGTTCCTCTGAGATCCTTAAATATTTTATTTTTGGATTTTGGGCCTGGCTGGACAGTACCTTGTCTGTTTCGTACTGTTTGATTTTTAGAAAATAAAATACACCTTATAAAAATCCCAAAAATTCACCAAAAACACTAAAAAACCTAAAAAACATAAAAACAATTTTCTTGAATTTTTGCTTGATTTTTGGTGCTTTTAATAATTAACTAAAGTGTGCTTTTATTTGCTTTCTTTTATTTTCTTCACTTTTTAAAAATCCAAAAAATATAAAAATTATGAAAAACCACTAAAAAATCCTTGTCTTTTATTTTAGTTTATTTTTGCTACTTCGTAGGCCTCTGGCCAACCCGTGCTCCTTGTGTTCGACCCTGGGTGCTATACCAGGTTAATCTCATAGCGGGACCGCTCTCTTTTGTGCTTGATTGATTTTACGTGTTTCGAGTGGTCTGATATTTCTTGATTGAGTGACTCTGAGTGATAGAGGTCGCAACGACCTATTGAGTACCTTCATCTCGTTCGCTCGGGTCGCCTATCAGAATGGCGCCGTTGCCGGGGAGCACGGCTTAGTAGTTCTTTTTGTTTTTATTTTTCATTTTTCGTCTCGCGGCTTTTCGCGGCTCTTCGGAGCTCGCGGCTTTTCGCGGCTTTTGTATCTAGTTTCTTTTTGTTTTATTTTGTTTTATTTTGATTTTCTTTTATTTTTATTTTTGTTTTATATTGTGTGTTTATTTTATTTTTTATTTTTGCATATATACCCTGACTTGTATTTTCATTTCTTTTTCTTTTCATTTGATTATTTTTACTGGTCTGACCACTCTTTTCTCTATCTTGCGAGGGCCCAAGGACCGCGGAGGCGACTTTTCGAGGAGCCTGAGCAGCCGAGGAACTTGGAGGCGGCTTCTTTCTCTACGAAGCCGCAGGAGAGAGCGAGAGGGAGAGTTGAGTGGGTGAGGATAGCTTAGGACTTTATTTCATTTATTATTATTATTGTAATAATACAGGGACAGGACTTGGACACTTTTGGACTTGTGACCGTAGCGGGTCTGTTTCGCCGAGCACCGGTGTGCTCAGGGGACCCATTAGGACCTCGCGGTTGTTCGCGGCTTTCTTCGCGGCTTTCTTTTTCTTTCTTACTGCCTTTTCCGGTTTTTCGCGGCTTTTGCTCAAGCCCCTAGATTTAGGACTTTCTGGTGAATGTGACGTAATTAAGTAGGATCCACACACCTTAATGACATATCTGTACCTATAGACCGTAATTGGACCTACTTAAAATAAATAATAAAAATAACCGACTCGCTAGCCTCCGTAGCCTACGTGCCGTAGCCCGTCCTGTAAAGCGCTTACTCCTACCCCCGATTTGTCGGGCAGGGGAGGGACGGGCCAAGACCGGACCTTTTGGCTTGGAGGTCGGTGACCGGTTAGACGGTTCTTCGCTAGAAGTTGCTCGTCTAGGACTCGACTTCCCGCTGCATCATTTAGCTTAGTTTTATTTCTGTCTTTTATTTTATGCGCGGATCATATTGCATGTAGAGAGCTGGAGGCAGGTACGCATTTCTGACTTTGCATGCATCATTGATTTCTCGTGCATCGGCTTTTTCGACTTCTCCCCCTGTTTTTGACTTAATAATCAGGAGAATCGAAAAATTCGTTAGGCGATTTGTTTGCTTTGAAAAATATTAAAAAAGTGAAACCATAAAATTGGGACTGCTAAGATTATTGACCTTAAAACTCGCTCACCCTAAAAATTTTGTCTTGGGGAGAGCAACCCCCTCATTGCTTGGTTTGTATGCGCGAGAGAGTGACCCGCACACTAGGTAGAGCCCCCCGTTGCTAAACCCGACTGATTACCGACTCTTCCGTGCGGGCCAGTCGGTTGGGTTAGCAGCGGATATCCCAACAGGTCACGTAAGCGCTCTGATATCTTGAGTGTTCACCAAAATAAAATTGACAAGATAATTTGACCGAACTTTCACGGTCTTCAGCTCGCGTTGCGTTGGTGAACCGGGGGTTTGTTTTTAGATCATAATTTTTCCAGATCTCATCCGCCCTACTCGCCAGATCAAGATGATGGGTAGACGATCTCTTAGGCAGCCTCTGGTTGCACCGCTTTCGGGCGCGTCTACCTCATCATCTAGGTTGGCTCGCGAGAGCTCAGACCCGCTCTCCGAGCCCGAGTACGACTCCACCCTGTTCCCCCTCGACCCCCTTTCTGACCTTCCTGAGAGACACGAGCCCGAGGAGAGATCGATACACTTGACAGCACCTGAGTTGGGCTCGTTTGATTTTGCAGACGTCGATATGGCCGGAGCAGGCAGTTCTGATGATCACTCCCGTCGACTAGAGCACATTGTACTAGACCAGGGAGCGATCAACTCCACCCTGATCGCATCACTCGATACAGTCCAGCAGCAGCTCCGCGATCAGGGAGCATTCATGATAGAGATGAGGAGAGAGTTGGAGAGGCTCCGAGCAGAGCGAGATCAGCAGAGTGAGCCCGAGGAGATCCCGGATGCAGATGCACAGGCACGAGCCGCAGCAGCAGCAGCCGCAGCCGCCGCCGCAGCGGCAGCAGCCGCAGGAGGAGCATGACCACCTAGACCGATGCGGGAGTTGCACAACCCCGGATCTACACTGATGCACCATTGGGTGGTGGTTCCAGCTATCGTGGGGGACTTCAAGTTCCCCCCGAACACCTTGCAGATGCTTCCTCGGTTCCATGGACTTGCTACAGAGGAGCCCCACCTCCACCTCCAGGAGTTTTTGATGATATGCAGCACTGTCCACGACAGACATGTGGACCAGGACACGATCAGGATGATCGCCTTCCCCTTTTCACTGGCAGACAGAGCAGCCACCTGGCTGAAACATTTGGGGAGATTTGTCTACACCTGGGAGCAGCTCCGCACCGAGTACTTGAACAAGTACTATCCACTCGGGCGGACGAATGCAGCGAGGGCCCTGATCAGCAACTTCTCCATGTTCCCCAACGAGCAGTTTCACGAGGCTTGGGAGAGGTTCAGAGAGCTCCTGGACAGATGCCCGCACCACGACATCACGAAGCCGAACCTAGTTCAGAGCTTCTTCAGCGGGTTGTCACCAGAGCTACAGGGCCTGGTGAATGCTTCTTGCGGCGGGTCCTACTTTGCCAAGGACCACGACCAGGTCTGGGCCATTTTTGAGGAGATGGCAGAGAATTACATGGTGATGTCCCAGACCCGGCTCTATACTCAGAAGACCCAGCCACATCAGATAGGACCCGTGCAGTACCAGTGGATAGCACGGGTGGATGCAGGTCCATCCAGTTCGTCTGCAGCCGCAGCAGCACAGGCAGAGTCGTCAGCTGCAGACATGGGTATCATTAGCGAGAAGTTGGACCGCATGGAGCTGATCGAGAAGAAGCAGTGCCAGAGTATCACGCAAATGGAGCAGATGGCACAGGTCTTGAGCGACATGAAGACACAGCTCATGTGTCTCCAGGAGGCACAGACGGCTTCTCAGCCCCGTCTTCAGTCGCGAGGCGACGCCGGCAGCAGCAGCAGCTCGTCCCAGCACTCCAGTGCAGCCTAGACAGGTTCACCTTGTACAGGCGGAGCCGTACCAGCAGCCGCAGCCCACCTACCAGTCTCCACCATCTTCAGAGATGCAGATGGTGATCTACCAGCCGGATCAGCCTTTGGCAGTACTCCCGCCAGCCCCCTACGACGCCGAGCCGTTGATGGATGTCAACGGGATTTGGTATGACCGCCCCCAGCCTGGGATCCGACGAGACCATCCCGGATTCAGGTGGGGGAGTGGTGGTGCCCAGCCCCAGCAGCAGCCGTCAGGACAGGGAGGGCAGTACTCCCAGCAGAGAGACCAGCACCAGTCGCAGCAGCAGCCCCCAGCATATCACCAGCAGTCATCCTACGGTCCTCGTCCCTATCAGCAGCAGGGACAGTCTTGGAGACGTGAGCAGCAGGCTCACCAGGGATACCAGCAGCACCCTCCATCCTACCCCTCTTACCCACCACAACAGTTCCAGCAGCCTCACCCACAGAGAGGCCACCCGTCGGGCTCCCACGAGAGCCCCACCTTGGATGACATCGCCCGCCTCCTCACGGACCAGCAGGCCACATTCAGACGGGAGATGGACGAGTTCCGCCAGGAGATGCGGGACCTAGTGAGAGGGAAGGCCGCCATACCAGCCCAGATAGAGCCCAATCCGAACAGCCTCAAGAGGAAATCTGAGCAGGTAGTACATACTGAGTTAGCCACTCCTAGTGACCCATTTGATGATACTTCTTCGGATCTATTTGATGTTGATTTTGTCACACTTAGGAGCGGTAGGACCCCAGCAGGCGGCGGCGCCTCATCTGAGCACCATCCCGAGGCGCCACAGGAGGAGGAGGAGAGCGGTACTGAGGCCGCTCCAGACGATGACGGTGGTACTGAGGCCACCAAGGATGCTGATCCCACCGGCGGTACTGAGGCCGCCGCTTCACCAGATCTAGGAGGTGGTACTGATGCCACCCATTCAGCCGAGCCAGCCAGCGGTACTGAGGCCGCACGACGTCTACCAGCAGCAGCAGCAGAGCCAGCCTGTGGTGGTACTGAGGCCACCGGTGTTTGTAGAGAGAGAGATGATGTTTTTCCTCGTGTTCATGTATCTCGGAACTCTGCTATGAATAAAGGAAAAGGTTTACTTTCTTCTGGTCCCATTGTGGTGCATGATGTATGTGTGGATCCGGTCCTTGAACCGCATGGACCTTTTCCTAGTCCTTCATCTGAGAAGGACCCAGTGATCCCCTTCCCTAGAGCCCTTCAGATGGGGAAGGGGAAGAAAACAGAAAATCCCAAAAAGAGAGAGCTTGAGGAGTTCAGCCAGAGCATGATTGACCGATTCCACATTCAGTTGACCCTCCAGGAGGCTTTGCAGCACATTCCCCTTCTCCAGCGATCTTTGAGAGAGAGGACTACAGTTAGGAGGAGGAGGAGGAACCACACTTCAGAGATACATGTGCTGACCAAAGCCACGTGCTTTGCGATCCAGAACCGACTGCCAGCCAAGAGGCCAGATGCAGGGGCCCCGTATGTCAGATGCCAGATCAGTGAGCAGAGGTTCGACCGTACTCTTCTAGATAGCGGATCGTCGATTAACCTTCTTCCGGCAGCCCTTCTCGACCGCTTCGAGTTGGGCACTCTTCGACAGAGCAGGACAGTCCTTCAGTTTGTTGATCGATCTGTCAAGAGGCCGAAGGGGTTGTTACGAGACGTTATCGTCACTATTCAGGGTCTGCAATTCCCCGTGGACTTCGTAGTGTTGGACATGGAGATCCCTGAGTCAGTGGCCGATACCCCCATCATCCTTGGTCGTCCGTTCTTGGCCACAGCCAAGGCGGTGACTGATCATGATAGCGGGAAGGTGTACTTTCGCGTCCAGGGCGAGAGTATACAAATAGAGACGGTCGAGGACTATAGAGCCGGATTCAGATCCCGCTCAGATGCGAGTACAGACTCAGAGCAGCTGACAGACGCAGAGCCAGACATCCACCAGGACTGTGATTTTGTGATCACAGATGATGAGGCAGCTTGGGCAGACCTTGACACACAGACCACCTTCTCACTTTCAGACACAGCTGATGCAGAGATGACAGCAGAGGAGAGTCTGGAGAGCACAGACCTGGTTCAGGATACCATTGAGGCAGCAGAGCCGGTCCTTGATCGCAGCACGATGATTAGTGATGGTGGTGCTGAGGCCACCTTGTTTTCCGGTGGTACTGATGCCACCACTTCTGATACAGATCCCTCGGATTCAGAGTCTGATTGGGCCGAGTGCTATGATCAGATGCCAGACCTGAGTCCATCTGAGCCTATTGATGAGGAGGAGGTAGATGCAGAGCAGAGCAGAGACAGTGCAGTAGAGCAGCCTTCTCCCGATCCAGTTTGCGAGAGTATGCTTTCACTTTCCCAGGCAGATTTGGCCGACCTTGCAGCTTTCACTCAGTTTCTTCCACAGCCAGATTTGCCGGCACCCAGCATTCCAGAGCTGAAGCCGCTCCCTACTTCGCTGAAGTATCGATTCCTTGCGGGCGAGCCAGAGATGTACCCAGTCATCATCTCCGTCGAGTTGACTGGAGAGCAGGAATCCCGTTTGATGGGGGTTCTTGAAAAGAACCGCAAGGCGATCGGATGGAGCGTAGCAGATCTCCATGGGATTAGTCCATCAGTGTGCTCCCACCATATCTATCTCGAGGAAGGGGCAAAGCCGTCGCGTGAGTTCCAGCGGCGTCTGAACCCCAACCTGAGAGAGGTTGTGATAAAGGAAATATCAAAATGGTGGGGTGCAGGTTTTATTTATCCCATTTCCGACTCCAAGTGGGTCAGCCCCTTGCATGTGGTGCCCAAGAAGACGGGCATCACGACTGTGATCAGTGAGTCGGGAGAGGAGATCGCTACACGAGTACCCACCTCTTGGAGGGTTTGTGTTGACTACAGGAGACTCAACCAAGCCACCAAGAAGGACCATTTCCCCTGCCTTTTATTGACCAGATCATTGAGAGACTGGCAGGGAAGAGCCATTATTACTTCCTGGATGGGTACTCAGGCTACAACCAAGTGGCCATCGCTCCTGAGGATCAGGAGAAGACCACCTTTACCTGTCCCTTCGGCACATATGCTTTTCGACGCATGCCATTTGGGCTATGCAATGCCCCTGCAACCTTTCAGAGGTGCATGCTGTCGATCTTCTCGGACATGGTAGGGGAGTGCTTAGAGGTCTTCATGGACGATTTCTCGATCTACGGCGACGGATTTGATTCTTGTCTTGACTGCCTAGATCGAGTACTTTAGCGATGTATTGAGTATCACTTGGTGCTATCTTGGGAGAAGAGTCACTTCATGGTGACTCAAGGGACGGTGCTTGGCCACATCATCTCCAACAGGGGCATGGAGGTTGATCCGGCCAAGGTTGATGTCATTAGAAAACTCGCACCGCCGTCCAATCCGAGGCAGTTACGGTCATTCCTGGGGCATGTTGGATTTTACAGGAGATTCATTCAGGATTTTAGCAGGATCGCCCGACCGCTGACTGACCTCCTGACGAAAGACACCGAGTTCCTTGTCGATGACAAGTGTCTTTCGTCGTTCGCTACTCTCCAGCAGTGTGTTATTGAGGCTCCTGTCCTCCAGCCGTCTGATTGGTCTCTCCCATTCGAGATCATGACGGACGCCTCCGATTTTGCCGTAGGGGCAGTGCTGGGACAGATGAGGGATGGAGTGCCATTTGCTATACACTATGCTAGCCGCACTTTGGATTCCGCCCAGCGGAATTACACGGTCACAGAGAAGGAGATGCTAGCCGTGGTGTTTGCCCTGGATAAGTTCAGATCATATATCATTGGATCTAGAGTGACTTTGTTTACAGACCACACCGCCATCAGGTACCTCATGGCAAAGAAGGATGCCAAGGCCAGACTGACTAGATGGATCCTTCTACTCCAGGAGTTCAACATTGAGATTAAGGATAAGCCTGGAGTCAAAAATGTGGTGGCGGATCATCTCTCCCGATTAGAGCAGCCTGAGGAGTCTGAGCAGATTGATCATATTAGAGATACCTTCCCAGATGAGGCGATCCTTGCTATCGCCTCACTCCCATGGTACGCCGATATTGTGAACTTTCTCGTTGTTGGGAAAGTCCCACAAGATTGGCCCAGGCAGAGGCTTGAGACCTTTCTAGCGAAGGCCAAGTCTTACCATTGGGAGGATCCCATCCTTTACCACGAAGGAGGGGATAGCGTCTGGCGTCGGTGTATTCCTCAGGAGGAACACCATAGCGTCCTCACTTACTGCCACAAGCTTGAGGCAGGAGGACATCATTCTGGGAGGAGAACGGCACAAAAAGTGCTCCAATCCGGCTTGTGGTGGCCTACCCTCTTCAAGGATTCAGATGAGTTCGTGAAGAGGTGTACTGACTGTCAGAGGATGGGCACTTGTGGACAGCGTGATATGATGCCGATGCAGCCCATTCACTTCTGTGAGGTTTTTGACGCATGGGGCATCGATTTCATGGGTCCATTCCCTAAGAGTCAGGGATTTGAGTACATTCTGTTGGCCGTGGATTATGTGAGTCGTTGGGTGGAGGCTATCCCCGCCCGAGCCGCTGATGCGAGGACAATTTGCAGATTTTTGAGGAAGCATATCATTACGCGGTTCGGGGTTCCACGAGTTCTGATTTCTGATGGGGGATCTCACTTCATCAACGACCAGGTGAAGGCACTTGCTAGCGAGTTCGGCATAGATCATCGTGTTGCTACACCGTACCATCCACAGACGAATGGTCTAGCCGAAGTGTCGAACAGGGAGATCAAGACTATTCTGCAGAAAGTCGTCCGCCCTGACCGAAAGGATTGGTCACAGCTTTTGGACTCGGTCTTGTGGGCATATAGGACGTCTTTCAAGACACCTTTGGGTACATCTCCCTTCTGCCTCGTATATGGCAAGCCATGCCATTTACCTGTTGAGCTGAGGCACAAGTCACTTTGGGCAGTTACAGACATACTTATGGATCCAGATGGTATAGGAGACCAGAGGAGGGCAGAGCTAGCTGCCCTGGAAGAGCTTAGAGATGCAGCTTTCTCAAGCGGCCTACATTATAAGGAGAAAGTCAAGGAGTGGCATGATTCTCATATCAGCCACAAACATTTTGAGATTGGACAGAGAGTATGGCTATTTGATGCGAGGCTTAGATTATTTCCAGGGAAGCTACAGAGCAAATGGAAAGGACCTTATCTGGTTAGGAAGGTACACGACAACGGTAGCATCGACATATCCGAGTTGTCTTCCGAGAGTACCTTCCGAGTGAACGGCCAGCGGCTCAAGCCATTTCTAGATCATGAGCCGCGGGTCGTTGATATTGCCCCTATTCATTTTGCGTGAGATGTGGTCTTTGACTCACATCTAATGCATCTCACGCCTGAGCTTTACTGATCTTCCGCTGTATATAGATCCAGATGTCCATATCATCACATTCTTTAGTCCCACATCCCTTTCTTCATCTGGTGATTATGCTATACTTAGGGTGCACTTTACCCTAAGTATAGGGGGGATGTGAGACCCTTCGGGTATTTCTTTTGTTTCTGTCTACCCCTGTTTTGCTGCCTATACTTAGGGGCATTTCACCCTAAGTATAGGGGGGATAGACCCTGTACAGTCTCCACTCGGTTTTCCCTTCGTGTACAGCCTGCTATACTTAGGATTACTTGATCCTAAGTATAGGGGGAAGACCCGAGATCCTCTTCACTTTTCATTCTCTTTTGTATAGCCTTCCTTTTCACTTCCCTATACATAGTACGAGTTATGTCTTCTTCATCGCTCTTGACTCTGAGGACATCGTTCGAGCTAAGTATAGGGGGGTGTGTATATATTTCATATATACTTTAGCCATAACTCGTACTTTGTGTGAGTGTGTTAATAAATAAAAATGGCTAAAAACCACAAAAATTTAAAAAATTTTCATGTACATAATCTTCTTGTATTTGCACATACATAGCTAGTGTACAAATTATTTTTGTAAAAATGATTTCAAAAATCTTTTGTGTGTAAAGCTTGTGTAAATATGTTTGTATCAAAATTATGTATATAGTACAAAATTTTTCCAAAATGTTTTAAAAATCAAAAGTTTGCAAAAATCTTGTGTAAATGTGTGTAAATATCTTTTTGCAAAACTTGCACTTCATGCATCATCATTCATGATTTCAAAACATTTTTCAAAAATTTTGCATGATTGTAAAATATTGTGTAAATATGCATCTTTTTGTACATATGTATATAGTTTTTCTTGGATGATAGTTGACATTTAAACTAGCCTGGAATCAAATTGAGAAATGGAGCTTGATTAAGATCTTAATCCACCTAATTCTAAGAGGAACCTTATAGGACTTAGGTTTAAGGCTTTTCAGGTCCATGGTGACTTAATTCTTTGAGTCCACTAGGCTATGATCACATGTCATCTCAATGAGCCTAAGTAGAGCACTTAACAACAACACATGACTCATATAGATTATGGCTTTACTTGGACAACCACACTATGCACCGAGCTCTCTACGGATGAGGTGGTGAGGAGGCAATCTTCCTTGACTTGGGGTAGCATATGAGGGTAGTACTTCTAGGCGGAACCTCTCTTCTTCTTATAGTGAAGGAAGTGCGTCTCAACTTGGTCTGGTTGCCATGAGGTCTAACGACGGGAGTTGTGGGTTGCAATAAAGCTTCAAAAGAGGGATAGTCTACTGGCTCAAGAGGAAAAACTCCTTGTATATATGCTGCACATGTATATGTTGTATAGATGCACTCGAAAAAAAATGTGCAAAAAGAAAAGAACTCCAAAAAAGTGGTGGGTCTGAGAGAAAATGATAATCCCACCGGAGTATGTATATAAGTGCAATAAGCAAAGCTTGGTTTCATGATCCACCTGTTGTAGCTTGCAACAGGGAGACTTGGCTACACTGGTCAAGCTCCCAAGGGTACTTGGCTACACTGGCCTTGACCCATTCTCTTCTTCCCCCTCTTCTTGAGCCGGTTGTACTTGAACTTAGAAGGGAATACCCCGCTCCTCGAGGAAAGAGTGGCCAGATTGAGGTCATAGAGTTACCTTGTTGGGGAGGGTTGTCAAGTTGCCATTTCTGAGGTGGAGAGCTTAGACTTCACATTCACAGGACAAGAAAAGATTCATGGTCTTCAGGGTTTGTGGTTGATGACTTGTTCTGATCTGGAGCATTGAGGAGTCTTGATTATAGATTAGTGGAACTTGGAGGTTGTTAGGTTTTAAGCTTAAGTCTAAATAAGGTTCCGACACATTAATAATCCAAAGATCTTATTGAGCTCCATACCTCAATTTAATGAAGGCAAGTTTAATAATCAACCTTGATCCATGTACATTCTCTTTTTCTTTTTCTTTCTTTCTTTTTCACTTCTTTTTCAAATAAGTGTTTGCTAAGGGACTAGCAAAGTATAGTATAGGGGGGTGATGAATACCCATCCATCACTCTTTATTCTTATATTTTAGCTACAAAAACCTATGCAAATGCATGTAGATACTTGTAAATAGGAATAATTAGCAAAAGCATGCATCTTGTAAATACTTATAATTAGCATGTTTTTGTGCAAAAATAGAAGAATAAAGATGAAAAAGAAAAAGAGGGAAATATTTAGAATAAATATTGAGCAACCTAACCCAAGGGAGGGCTCAGCATGGGCCTGACCGCTTAAAAGCCAAGTAGAGGGAGATAGGGGCTCATATGTATATATTTTTTGTAAATAAATAAAATTATATTTTCCTCACCCAAAAATATGCTTGTATATATTGTGTATAAATTTAGAAACTATTAAAAACAAAATAAAATTTAAAAATCAAAAAGACCAAAAATATCCCTTCACCATGTACATAGACCACCTTCTTTATTTAACCTTATAAATAAATAAAATTATTTTCGAAACTTTTTGTAAATATTCTATGTTATATATTGTAAATAACATAAATAAAAAGAATTGAAACAAAAATCAAATAAAAATAACAAAATTAAAATTACAAAAATATATTGTATATATGCCATGTATATAAATGTATATATCTATTTATTTCACCTATGTATATAAATAATAAAAATAAAATAAAAATATCTTTTTATTCCTCATTTTATTCTATAAATAAATAAAAAATAAAATAGGAATAAAAATGTACAAAAATAACTAATTAAAAATCAAAATTAAAAACCCTATATTGTATATATACCTATGTATAGCTACACTATGTAAATACCTTATTTTTATTTCCAAAAATTAATTAAAAATCACCAAAAAATAGAGAAAAATAAAATAAATATTTTTTATGTTTTAAGTTTTTAGAAATTCGATCATTTTCTAACTCAAAAAAATGAATCAAAATAAATAAGCTTGGCGGGCTCTGATTGGTCCACGGGGGATTGTTGACCCCCGGTCAACTCCCCCCCCAGGACCACCAGAGCCGGGTCCTCTGTGCCCGACCCGTTTTCTCCCATTTTTCCACGGAAGACCCGATCGCCAACCCCCCCAAATCCCGGGTCCGGATCACTCCACTCGCATCCGGCATCCTCGCCGGAGCCGCTCCCTCGGGATCCGCGCGCTCCTGAGCTCGCCCGATCACCATCTTTCCGGACCCCTAGTCATATAAAATCTGAGCTCCGCCGCACTCCATTGCTATCTTTGGCTATCCACCCTTCGTCCCGTGACCTCCATAGCGATCCCTGAGGTGACAGCTCGCGATTGCCCTTGTAGCAGTGAGGAGGGGGTGGCCGGACCACTGATCCGGCGACTTTGCGCCGTCGTGCTCTGCCCCGTGCAGGAGCTCGAGCCTCAGGCCTTGACAACCTTTGAGGCGACGACCAGGAGCTACCTTAGCTCCAGCACAGTCTTCCACATCGCCCAGGTAACCTTCTAGCCTTCCTGTTTAGCTTAATTTTGAGTTACCCCCAAATCATAGTTCCGCCGAGTTCCATCGATTTCGGCTATATCGCACATCTTTTCGATCATCGGAACCCACGCTCACCTTCGCCATCCCTCCGCGCACATTCTTCGCCCCTTCGTTCAACCCAGCTCGCACAGGAGCTGGGGTTCGAGCTCCTCCATCCTCCGCTCGCCGGAGCTCGCTCGCCCCGACCCACAGCTCACCTTCACCCCACCTAACCGGGTCGAGGCACTTTGCCCTCGACCCGCGAAGCTTCTGGGTTACTTTGCAGGTCAAGAGGAGGCCATCTGAGGCCCCCCTCACATCCAGGCCAGGAGCTTATCTCCGTCGAGCTCGCCGGAGCCCCTCCAGGGCTCGGCTGGGCCATCGGAGGCCACCACCAGCTGCGGGACTCCAGTGCGGACCTGCTCCGATCTTCAGAGGCAGCTGAGGAGGACTACAGCCCGCGCACGAGGCCGGCGAAACTCGCCGGCCACCTGTTCTTCGAGGGTCCTCCCCCACCGTCCGATCGCCCTCCGCTCCAGTTTTCATCGTGGTCGTCCATTCATCGAGGAGCAGACACCGTTGATCATCTCGAAGGGCTGATCAGGACCGTTAGCACAGAGGAGAGAGGCACCAGCACCTGAGCACCGTCATATCGTCCACGTGCCCTCCTCTGCACCGTCGATTGGTTCACGTGCGGAAGGAGAGAGAGACGCCAGGCACCAGAACCGTCAGATCAACGACGTGGCGCTCATCCCGCCGTCGACGTAATAAAGGGGTAAATTACCTTAGGCCCCCTCGTAGTGTGTGTTTTTAGATTTAGTCCTGTAAATATTGTTTGCCTTTTATTTACGTTGGGATATTTGCACTAGGGACCTGTTAGTTTAGTTTAATTGCAATTATGCCCCTGTGAGTGTCTGTCACGTGCTTCGCCACGTGCTTTGTCTGGGTTATTTGCAACACTTATCCTGTAGTTCTGGATGTTTGTGATTGAATAGAAACTTTCTGGTATTTGCACTTATGCCCCTGTGAACGTTTTATTTCCGCATGTGCGCCTTTTAGTGGGTTATTTGCAACATAGCCCCTGGACTTTTTGGTACGAGTTACCAAAAGGTCCTAGGACTTGTTTTTATTACCAGAAGGTCCCTGAGTGCCCCGTGGCGCGTGACTTGCTGGGAAAATTGCACCTGGACCCCCAGATCTTCGGGTATTTGCACTTAAGTCCCTGTGCACAGTGCCCCCTTTTGATTTTTGAATAAAGAATCAAATCACCTCCAAATTCGATGAAAATTTGACACATGGCTCCTGCCATGTTGTAGAATTTTTGAGAATTTTTGAGGACATTTTTGATTTTATTTGTTATTTTTAAAAATTCAAAAACATCTATTTTAGCTACTGTTTGGAATTAAAAATCCCAAAAAAATATAAAAACACCCCCAAAAATTCTAAAAAAATTAGTTACTGTTCTTTGTGTGTTTCTTGATTTTCTAGCCAATTTTGGCTATTTTTCATTGCTTAAAAACCCTAAAAATTCAAAAATACCTAAAAACGCATAAAAATCATAGTAAATAATTTAAAAACCCAAAAACAATAATTTTGGTGCTCAAATTTTCCTCATTTTCTCTAGTATACAAGAAAATTACCTCCAGGTCCCTCTGAGATCCTTAAATATTTTATTTTTGGATTTTGGGCCTGGCTGGACAGTACCTTGTCTGTTTCGTATTGTTTGATTTTTAGAAAATAAAATACACCTTATAAAAATCCCAAAAATTCACCAAAAACACTAAAAAACCTAAAAAACATAAAAACAATTTTTCTTGAATTTTTGCTTGATTTTTGGTGCTTTTAATAATTAACTAAAGTGTGCTTTTATTTGCTTTCTTTTATTTTCTTCACTTTTTAAAAATCCAAAAAATATAAAAATTATGAAAAACCACTAACAAATCCTTGTCTTTTATTTTAGTTTATTTTTACTACTTCGTAGGCCTCTGGCCAACCCGTGCTCCTTGTGTTCGACCCTGGGTGCTATAGCAGGTTAATCTCATAGTGGGACCGCTCTCTTTTGTGCTTGATTGATTTTACGTGTTTCGAGTGGTCTGATATTTCTTGATTGAGTGACTCTGAGTGATAGAGGTTGCAACGACCTATTGAGTACCTTCACCTCGTTCGCTCGGGTCGCCTATCATGTGTGTGTGTGATATATCTACACTAAGCAAGCAAACAAAGCAATTTTTGTGGGTTTTTAAATTTTTTTGATTTTTATAATTTTAGATTTTATATTTTTCTTTTTCTTTTTCTTTTTTTTAATATTGGAATTTAAAGACAACGTAATACAAGGCAAAGTAAAATATTTATAAAACTAAGTAAAAATTACCAAAAATTCAGAAATAAATTGTTTTTGATATTTTTATGATTTTCTACTGTTTTTGTAATTTTTGGGATTTTTCAAGGTGTTTTTGGTATTTTTTAATTACTGCAATAAGTCAAAACAGTGGAAAGGGTGCTGGCTGTGAATAAAATAGGATTTAAAAATAGCAACCAGTAACTAAAAATTTTCACACCATTTTTCAAATAAAAAGAACAAAATGAGGAACAAACAGGAACTGAGTTTGTGATTTTTGGAGTTTTCTACTATTTTATATATTTTTTTGAAGTTTTTGAGTGTTTTTAAATTTTTAGTATTTTTCTTTTGAGATTTTTAATGATTTTTGTACTGACACTAAAAGATGATAAAATAGACACTAATTTTTTTGGAATTTTTAAAGGTGTTTTAATATTTTTTTTAGATTTTCTAAACTAGATAGTGCACAAAAAGCAAGTTTTTGATTTTTAATAAATATAAAAATAAAATAAAATCAAAAACTAAAATGATAGCGTCAAAGTACACGTGTCCAGGAGCTTAACCCTATTTTTGTGGAATTTTTGGATTTAAAACAAGGCCTTAATTAAATAGAGCAAGACAACACAATTGAAAGACCTGGCAGGGACCTTTATGCAAATAGATAAAACAATAGGAGCACGACTGCAATTTTCCACAAAATATTACACTAGATATTCAATTTAAAGCACCAAAATATAATTACAAGACCCGCTTGGGTATCGATGTAAATTGCCCACCAGGGCGTGTGACTCGCACGCGCCTGACAGGGACCAAAATGCAATATCAGAAAATATCAGGGTTCTGTATGCAAAATATCCCAAAGTTTAACACTGAATACAATAGTGCTAGGACTAAAATGAAATACACTAATACCGAGGATCCCAATGCAAAATGCCCACCACCTCACGTGTGTAGGTCACGTGAGGTGACGTGGCATAGGACCTGGATGCAAATATAAAGGAGTGCAGGGGCTTACATGCAAATAGCCCAAAGTTTTTATACTACAGACAAAAGTTTAAATACTAAACATTAAATACAAAAGGCGCAAAGGGTCATGTGCAAAATACCCTTGGCGCGTGATCCGACGGCTGATGGCGAACCACTTAGACACGTGGCTCTTGATGGATGGCCGATGTCGTTTCGCTCATGGACGTCTGGGATCAGATCTCGGCTGAGATCAACGGTGGCTGGGTCTTCAAGATCAGACGGTCCACGATCTGTCTGGAGCTCCGCCTCGATCCAATGGTGACGAAGGCTGGAGCAAGAACAACGATGAACTCCGGCGAGCCGAAGTTCTCCGAGGTCAAGCTCCGTATTCGCCGGGCGTTTTGGCTTCAAAATGAGGCTGGAGCCTCCTCAGGTCCTCTTCTATCTCCCAGGGGCGTCAAAATGCCACGGCGGAGGCCGTGGGGCTCGCTGTTGGCTGGCGGAGCTGGAGGGCTTCGCTGGCTCCGGCGAGCTTCAAAACTCGCCTCCAGGCGCTTTCATGTTGGCTTTGACCTGCAAAAAGAGTCAAAGGGTCCAGGGCAAACTGCCTGGACCCTTGGATGGTCGCGGGGATGCGTGAAGCGAGGTGACGGCGAATGGCCGGAGGTGCGCTCCGGCCAAGTGGATGAATCGGGCGAATCTGATGAAGGAACTTCTATTTTTTTGGGGGATTTTAATCCTAAGGCTAACAGGAACTAGGTGCATGCAATAAAATGAGCGGGGGAAACCCTCAATGGCCGGAGCCAGAGGAAGAAGCAAACCTCGACGCCGGAGATTGGCGGAGGTGGTGGAGGCTCCCTCGACCTCGTTCGCCTTGGCTGAAGAGCGAGCGGTGGAGCTGTCACCTCCAGTAGTGCTCGGAGCTCTGGAGAGGCGGAGAGGGGTGGACCAAGGGGACTCGAATTCGAATCGAAAGGTGAGGGGTTGGTTTTAAGTGGGTTGACCCGAGGTTGCAGGGGTCCAAAGACCAACGATTCTGGAGCGATTTAGTGATGCAATCTCCAAGGAAATCATAAGGCGGGCAAGGTGGTTGGTAGGGGAAGGAGATTGCAGAAGGGTGTGAGGCAAAATAGTGAAAGGGTTGGCTGGGAAAAAGCCAATAAATCGGCTCAAAAACCAAGCCTCTGACGTCGCACATGGGGAAGGACGACCAGTTGACCGGGGTCAACTGGGACCGTCTCCTGATTGGTCAACGTGGGCCAATCAGGAAAAATCCCTAGTGAATACATTATAAATTCAATAAGAAATAGAAAAAGGCCGAATTTAATAAAAGTTATAAAATAAAAAAATGCTTAAAATTTTATGTAGTATTTTATTATGAATTTTAATTAATTTTATGAGGTATATTTTTATAAGTTACCTTTTTAACCTTATATAGGTATAATACCTACATATTGCATCTTCTTATTTTTATTTTGTATATTTTAATTTTATTATGTTCGTTTCTTATTTTGTAAAATTATAAAATACTTTTATACACATAAATATATTTTTATTTTATTTTTCTGATTTATTATGTATAATTAATAAATTCTAAGAGTGTTTTGTACAGGTATATGTATAGGCAATATACCTATGTATCATTTATACAAGTATTTTTATTTTTGTATTTCCTTTGCATTTTATTCTGATTTTAGTACACATATATATTATAAGTAATATTTACATAATTGTAAAAATATTAAAAAGAAAAAATATGAATAAAGAATAAATTGAATATTTTATTCAGTACAGGTATACAATAGGGGTCCAAAACTCAACTTTCAAACCGTAGCTCCGCCAAATGCGAAACCGCCACCATTGGATAGATTATTTTATTCTATATACAATTAAAGGTGAGTTTGCTACATTTGGAGTTTTTATTTGTGAGATACGGGTCTGGGAAGTTGGCATTTTGGATTTTTTTATTCAGACCATAACTTTTTATCTGTACATTATTTTTCTCTGAAATCAATTTTGTATTTTTCTTTATTAAATTATCTACAACTTTCATGTACAAAGTTTCTTTATTTGTTGCACAAAAAGTGGAACCAAAATTAGGTCCCAAAATGAATAAAGAATGAATGGAATGTATAGGTATTTGGACTATGTTTTTGACCTTATCTCCCCCTACTTTATTCCTTGTCGACCTATTCATCAAGACGCCTAGGTCTCGGGGGTTTTGGGTCATAAAATATTTACAATATTTTATTCTTTTTCTTTTCTTTATTTATTCTATAATTTTGGCCTTAATTACAGTATTTTATACACTAATATGATACACATGCATGAATGCTAAGATGCTCTATTTAATGCTATTTACAGGCATTTGCTAGGGTTTTTAGTGCCAAAATGATAGAATAAAGATGATGAAATGTGGATTCATCAAGAATGAGATTGCAGATGATATGAATAATTTCTTGCGAGAAACACATGTCTGATTCAAATAATCAAAAGCTAAACGCAAAAATGAATCTTTTACATTAAAATTGTGCATAAAGATTGATGAAAACATATACTGGAATTTTGAACAAAGGAAAAAAAGAAGAAGAACAAACATAGTGAGTAGATGAAGATAAAATACTGACATGTTTAGACGTAGAGAAGATAAAGCAGAAATGATTTTCAAAAGCAAAAGATCGCTAACAATGATTGAAGAGCAAAGGAAAAAGGGGAAATGAAGTTTTCGATAATTAATTAATTACCAAATTAATGGTTACTCATTGATTAAGTTAAATCAATTTGTAATTTAAAAATTCAAATTCTTTCTATTTTTAGTCAAAACCGAAAACGAGCTCCCGTTTAATTTCAAAAAATACAAAATTGCCAATAATTCAAATAAAGAGTTATGTGAGTAAATTAAATCAAATTTAAGGAAAGTAACATATGAAGTATATTCATAAAATAAAGTTACAAGAAAACCTAATTTGAAATTAATCAAAAAGAACTTACCGCATAAGGGCGACGACGGCAAGGCGGGCGATCTTCTAGCGATTCGATTCAGGAGAGAGTTTCCACTCGAGAAATCACTATCTAAGGAGAAAAGAGGGACATCAGGCGACGATGGAGGAGATGCAATCCAACCTGGTTGAACCAACGAGGGAACAGGATGAAGACTCAGATCAGTACAGTGGGGGAGCAAAGATGGAACTCCAGATCCATCGGCCGAAGTAGCAAATCAAAAGTAAGTATATTTTTAATTTTATACGACTATTTTAACAATTTTAGACAAATTATATCTCTGGTAACTGGTATGAACAGAAGGACCACAACTACAAGTTATCAAAACAAAGGAATTCGATGTTGATAAGGATGCTCTGAAGCTTAATGATGATTTTTGAAGTATGAATACTTATTTTTACTTAAATATAAATTGGGTTTTTTATTTGTATGAACAAAATCACTGATTATTTCAAACACAATATATTTTTTTCTCTTCTTTAGGCAAAGGTTATGTACAACACATGTGCTACATTGAACATTTTGTTCAGTTCATTGATAACCATAGACCCACGCCCAAACAACAAGCACTACTGTCTAAGACGGCTTTTGGGAAAATAATTAACATTAGCCATGTTGAAATACAAAGAAAAAATCTTCAATGGTTGTTTGAGCAATACCAAGGAGGCAGAAATTTCAGATTTGGGAATAAGGTAGTGAGTTTCAGTGATGAAGAAGTTGGAGCAATTTTGGGCCTGCCAAGCTCCGGATTTTCAATAACAGTGAGAGGAAGACACCTTCAATGGAAATCTTTTATATCTCACAAAATGTTTGCAGAAGGAATGATTTTCAATAGAAGGAAGTTGAACAACATACTCGAGGACTACTACAATAGAGATGATGACAACTCTGTCTCTATTTATGTTACATGCTTGATACTTTTGATGTTTGCCACATTCCTTTTCCCAGACAGTTCTTATTCTTTTCCGAAAGATTTGTTACACTATGTAGAATCACTTGAAGATACAAGATACTTTAACTGGTCTGGGGTTGTAGCAAGGATGATACTATTCAACATGGATGATGTTGTGAGTAGAGTTCAGAAGAGAAGAGCAGGTTCATCAAGGGTAACACTTGGTTACCTTACAGGATGTGTTGCCTGCTTATATGTGAGTACTTTGAAAATATATTTTATTAAATGATAAAAAAAATAAATATTAATAACACCAATGTATCAGGTATGGATGATGGAGTACTGCTGCAAGGAGCTTGTGGTCAGCAGAGATCTTAGGCCACGAATAAGGAAGTGGGTTGGACCAATCAAAGGAGTTTCAAGAGCATTGGTTTCAATAAGTTGTGATCAAGTAAGCCTTTTTGAGATGATTAATAAAATACTGAATGACTCATAATTTGATTTTTTTTCCAATAATAAATTATCTTGTTTATATAGATATTGCCTGCTTTACAACTTCAAAAAAATGAAATTGTAAAGATAGGAGCAGACAAGTATGTCTTTCCTTTTGAGAAGTTTACAATGGATGATTTTGCGGTTAGAAGACCAGAAATTTTGATCATACACCCAATCCCAGTACCAGAGGATGCTTTAAAAAAGAAAGGAAAGCAACATCTAGAAGAAATGATTGACCAAAAAAAAGATGCTTGGGTTTCCAGTGCAGACATTGTAAAAAAAAGAAACAAAAAACATGTATGTGTGATGCATTTTCCATTGAGATAGAGGAGCTGAAAGAGAAAATCAAAGGAATAAGTGAAACATATAGGACAAAAGTTGAAGAACATATCAGAATAAATTCAGAATTGAAGAAGGAGAATATTAGGTTGACAACTGTGATTACGGAGCTGAAGGAAAAAATAAAAATGGTTCCTGATCATGATATGAATGATCTTGGTCATAAAGCATTAGATTCAGAAGAAACTTTGGAGAATATATCTGGAAATAAAGATGAAGGTGACATTGATGACAATGACCAAGACATGGATGCAACAACACGAAATGTATCTGATGTCAATGCAGGAGATTTGGAACCTAGTGACTCAGATATCGGAGAAAAACTTCAGAATTTAATTTCTGAAATCTGTGATGAAGATCCACTGTATCAATCTCAAGATACAACAAAAAAAGATTCACCTCTCAAGAGTAACATGCCTTCTTTCGATCTGAACATTGGTGACCATTCAAAATCAGAAAATGAGAACACACAGCCTACTACAAAGAGAAGAAAGAGGGAAAAAGTCACTGTGCAACAGAGCTCAATAATAAAAAGATTGAAACAAAGAAGAGAAGCAAAAAATTTTGTACAAGAAGCAGAGAAGCAAGGGAAAGAAAAAATTGGAAAACAAGAGTATGACACATCCAGTGAGGTAAGCCATAAAAAATAAAACAAATCCTTTTATATCATTGAATACACAACTATGTATATTCTATATAATTATGATATCAACTGTTTCTAACCTTGTCTATAATTGATTGAATAAGAATCAGTATCTCTGCGATCTAGTAACCGATTTCATTGGTTACGAAAAAGTGTCAGAACAGACAAAGAAAACGATCCAAGAATTTCTTCGCGATCCTGCCGACAAGTAAGTAATTTACCACAGATTTCATCTTTTATATGTAAAAATCTTTAACTTTAGATATATAATATTAATTAAATAAAATTCATCAGATTAAATGCCACATACTTCACTCCGGGAAATCGGAGTTGTAAAGGAAGAGATATTCATAACTTCTTGTACGAAAGAATGATTAAGGATACGGTACGTATGTTTATAATATCTACCAATTTATATTTGTTTATGACTAAATTGTTTTTGATATTGTAGATAATCGACATGTTTATGGATGTGCTGCACCATAAATACAGCACAACTAATGATCATGTCTCATTTGTATTCATACCAATATTTCAAATGTTGAGATTATGATTACTGATGTAATTAATCTCAAATATCTTTAATCATCATAATTTAGTATTATTACTTGTATTTTTGCAGCAATATTTTGTGAACCTGGTGGTTAATGCTACGTAAAGTGAATTTGATAAGCTTGAAGAGCTATACAAAGAAGGATTATTCATGCCAGAGTTGGAGAAAATCTTCACTGTTATCCACACAAGAAACCATTGGCACCTTCTTGTTACCGATTTTAAAGCAAGAAAGTTCCTTTCATACAATTCTATGAAAGGAACAAAATTCCATAAGAAGGATGTATTGAAATGGGTATGAGATAATTAAAGTTTACATTTTATTAAAATTCTTGATTGACTGTTAATAATATTCTTTTTTAATTACATGTCAGCATGGATGGATTTCTGAGTACTTCATGGACAGCATACCAGATGATTGCCTTGCAGGTTGGGAGATCATTTACGTGCAAGATTGCCCGCAGCAACCTTCACAGAGTCTGGATTGTGGGATTTACGTGATGAAGATGATGGAGTACCTATGTGAAGGAAGGGCGTTGGACTTCACCTACGATGATATTGAAAGATTCAGATCTGAAATAGCTTCGTTATTGTTAACGTGTGGTCACATAGAGAACTCAGCGACACAATGATAAAGCTAGATGACATATTAAATACATATCTTAGAATTTTTTTATTTTAAGTCAGAACTATGTACTCTTTAATTGTCTTAAATTGTGTAGGTTTCCACAGTTTCTACTTTATAACTTCTTTAGAACCAAACATTTCATTTAAATCTGACGAGTAATCTATGTTTGCATTGACTATATGTTACATGTTGTAGTCATTATATTTATTGTGGTTATGTTATAGATTCCAATTGACATCGCAATGATTACTATTTGTTTGTTACTGTTATTAATCATGCTGATATAGACTTGTATTTGCAAATAGTATCAAAGTATTGTCAGGAGTAATGTAGCTAACTGTATTATATTGAAAATGTTTGTAAACTATAGTACAAATACGTAAACTGTTGTTCTTATATGTAAAATATTGAATCTATTCGTAAAAAGTCTAAGATATATTATAATGGTTTATAACTACACAACATTCTGTTTGTGTTAAAGTTTTCGAATGCTCGAAAATCTTATTCTACTTTAAAGATACACATCAGTAACAGATTGTTATTACTCATAGTGATTCGACTTGTATTTGCGCATAGCTAAACAATTATGATACAAATAATGTTGCAAATACTTTAATTAACGTAAAGTATTGCAATTCGTTATTATGGAAACAATTATGAGATATATTGCAATTGCACACTTTCAGCCAATAATCTAGTCGTAAAATAATGAAACTTTCAGAAAGTTGCAACCTTTCATCAAAGAAACCTTCAGATAATTCAATCTTCCAGTCAAGAAAATAGTTGTAAAATAATGCCACTTTTTGTAAATTATGATAACGATTTGTAAAATAATAACGTGGTATGTAAAATATTGAACATATTTGTAAAACATATGAGATATATTGCAATGCTCGATATCTAAACGACTTCCTTGTAAGATTAGAGTTTTCCAATGATAGAAAAACTTCTTCTACTTTAAAGATTAACATCACAATGAGGGGTGCACGATGATTGCTAATTGTTTGTTATTCTTCATATCATCTACATATTTCTAAAATCATTAAAATTTACGTAAAGTATTGCAATTCGTTATTATGGAAACAATTATGTAAATAATTGCACACTTTCAGCCAATAATCTAGTCGTAAAATAATGAAACTTTCAGAAAGTTGCAGCCTTTCATCAAAGAAACCTTCAGATAATTCAATCTTTCAGTCAAGAAAATAGTTGTAAAATAATGTCACTTTTTGTAAAATATGATAACACTGTGTAAAATAATAACGTGGTATGTAAAATATTGAACATATTTGTAAAACATATGAGATATATTGCAATGCTCGATATCTAAACGACTTCCTTGTAAGATTATAGTTTTCCAATGATAGAAAAACTTCTTCTACTTTAAAGATTAACATCACAATGAGGGGTGCACGATGATTGCTAATTGTTTGTTATTCTTCATATCATCTACATATTTCTAAAATCATTAAAATTTACGTAAAGTATTGCAATTCGTTATTATGGAAACAATTATGTAAATAATTGCACACTTTCAGCCAATAATCTAGTCGTAAAATAATGAAACTTTCAGAAAGTTGCAGCCTTTCATCAAAGAAACCTTCAGATAATTCAATCTTTCAGTCAAGAAAATAGTTGTAAAATAATGTCACTTTTTGTAAAATATGATAACACTGTGTAAAATAATAACGTGGTATGTAAAATATTGAACATATTTGTAAAACATATGAGATATATTGCAATGCTCGATATCTAAACGACTTCCTTGTAAGATTATAGTTTTCCAATGATAGAAAAACTTCTTCTACTTTAAAGATTAACATCACAATGAGGGGTGCACGATGATTGCTAATTGTTTGTTATTCTTCATATCATCTACATATTTCTAAAATCATTAAAATTTACGTAAAGTATTGCAATTCGTTATTATGGAAACAATTATGTTAACAATTGCACACTTTCAGCCAATAATCTAGTCGTAAAATAATGAAACTTTCAGAAAGTTGCAACCTTTCATCAAAGAAACCTTCAGATAATTCAATGTTTCAGTCAAGAAAATAGTTGTAAAATAATGTCACGTTTTGTAAAATATGATAACGCTTTGTAAAATAATAACGTGGTATGTAAAATATTGAACATATTTGTAAAACATATGAGATATATTGCAATGCTCGATATCTAAACGACTTCCTTGTGAGATTAGAGTTTTCCAAAGATAGAAAAACTTCTTCTACTTTAAAGATTAACATCACAATGAGGGGTGCACGATGATTGCTAATTGTTTGTTATTCTTCATATCATCTACATATTTCTAAAATCATTAAAATTTACGTAAAGTATTGCAATTCGTTATTATGGAAACAATTATGGTAACAATTGCAAACTTTCAGCCAATAATCTAGTCGTAAAATAATGAAACTTTTAGAAAATTGCAACCTTTCATCAAAGAAACTTTCAGATAATTAAATCTTTCTGTCAAGAAAATAGATGTAAAATATTAACACTTTAGGTAAATTATGAAAATGATTTGTAAAATAATAACACCGTATGTAAAATACTGAACATATTTGTAAAACATATGAGATACATTGCAATGCTCGATATCTAAAAGACTTCCTTGTAAGATTAGAGTTTTCCAATAATAGAAAAACTTCCTATATTAAAGATTAACATCACGATGATGGGTGCGCGCTGATTACTAATTGTTTGTTAATCTTCATTATTAATTTATAATCAACTTTATAATCAACTGGCTTACTGAAATGTGTCAACTTTATAATCAAATATCTGAAATACTCAATGTTATGATAATACCAAGGGATACATCTGATCTGATAGAACATAAATATCACATTGTTTGAATTCTACAAAAAAATGATCAAAGAACAGTAATCATCAAACATACATAAAAATAGATAATCTAAGTCTAATAAGCATCCAAACTTTAAAGGTCATTTGCGGCCATGAATCTTTCAGAAGATTGCAAACCTGCAGACACAAACAGAATAAAAAGGAAAATAATAAGCAATATTAATATGGTTTAAATGAGATGTATAAAATGTCGCAAAAAAATATCAAAAAATATAATCTTACTTTATTAAAATCTGAGCAAATCACTTTAATTTCGTTCATTTTCAACTGCACAATAAAACACAAAGATTAGTGGAAAAAAAACATATCAATAAACAACGAATGATAAATATTTACCATGATTCGCAGATTTGTTATTAGGACAATTCCTAGAATTGTGTCCAACATTGTATTTGAGGCAAGATTTGCATTGTCGGCCTCTGTTTCTTCTCATTTCAGATTCCGATCTAATCCGATTGCCAACGCCCTTAGGTCTACCACCGCGACCACTTCCTTTCGTTCTAGCAACATTAGGTTCTTTAACAGCTGGTTCCGTAGTCATATCTGAAACATTTGTATTGTTCACTGTTGTAGAACTCGACGAAGGTTTGTTACTTATCATGCGATCAATGTTGCTACATAAATCACTTAATCTTTCTTTGGCAAATAAGAATATATCCTCATCATGTTCAACAGAAGCTGAAATAATATGAGAACACAATTGATTTAGCTGACACGACCTTTCTTGGTGTGCAACTGTCACATAAATAGGATAATTTCCTGATTTTTTAATGGTTCTTGTCCACCTTTTCAGTATATATTCCTCATTCAAACGCTCCATGTTCTGTATCTTCAATACTGCAAGTATGTGCCTACATGGATATCCAAAGAATTGCATATTCTTGCATTCACAAACAAGAAAGTCGCTTTCCGTTGATGATGAAACGCATAATTCTTCATCAGACTTCCCAATATATGACACAAAATACTGACAGTAATCCAGGGAGTTCAGATGAGTTTGAACATTAAGTTCCTTCACTTCGTTCAATTCATATCGAAATTTATAAAATATGAACTTGGTGTATATACGAACCATCTGTACCTCCATCTTCCATTTGAAGTTTGATTTTGGAGTGTAAACATCGCCCATGTTATCCATGTCATTCTCTCTTTCCCTGCGTCGTTGAATTGCACTTTGAAATCTACAGACAAATTCTAGCAAGGAGTTCTGTTTAGTGATGTGATGTTGCAAAAATGCATTCATACTTTCACTCCTCTGTGTACTACGCTGACCAGCCCAAAAATAATCCTTAAGATATAAACTAATCCATTTAAATCTTATACTATACTTCTCGTTCAACCAGACATTAGATGATAGATCATACTGATCAATTATCTTGCACCAATCCTGCTCAAATTCCCTTATAGTTATACTTTTCCATACAACTATGGAAAACGCAGATAGAACTTCATTTATATCTTTAATCTTTCCAAGCTTACTTTTAAGCTTGGCCATTATATGCCAAGTGCAGAATTTATGAACAGTATGTGGGAAGCATATCCTAACAACTGCACAGATTGCCGGATCTTCATCTATGATTATAGATACTGGATGTTTGCTCATTACTTCTAGAAATCTCTCAAATAACCACGAGAATGACTCGGTTGTCTCCCTGCTCATGAACGAATTCCCAAAGAAGATTGTGTAACCGTGATGGTTAACACCACAAAAAGATCCAAATACCAGGTTGTATTCATTGGTCCTATATGTTGTGTCAAACGATATTGTATCTCCGAATAATTTGTAATCCTCAATGGAGGCACTATCAATCCATATACACTGAGTAAGCCTGTTATCATCATCGGTTGTGTAAGCATAGTAAAATTCAGGGGTATTGGCCTTACAACTTTCAAAATGTTCAATTAGAAGGTGCACATCCATCCCAATACGTTGTTTCTTCTCCTTTCTGTTCAAGTTATAAATATCTCGAACAATGCTACCAACTTGACCACTGTACATGTTTATGAAAGCTGACTGCTTGGATACAGGTATGTTTACATCATTCATTGACTTCACAAGCATTTTAGTGGCTTTTGAAAAACGTCTATTTGGTCTGAGGTATCTGCGTTTAGATGGAGAAACAAGATTGTGATTGTGATCAGGTTCAAAATTCGATACAAACCAATCATTGAGATCAGGCCTATATGAGACAGACATGAAAGCTTTGCACCCAGTCCTTGATATGCCAACACGGCGCTCCTCCTTATAAAATATACATTCATCACTCTCATCACTTCTTGCATTGTCCACTGACATTGTTTTATCTGTATTTTTAGAAAACCCCTCTTTCCAGCAAACAAAAGATTTAAATATAATTTTGCGCTCCTTGGAAATCTTATCTTTACCAACTCTAGAGCTCGCTTTCCTAACATTGAATCCAATCTCAGTTGCGTATGCCTCATAAAATTTATATGCATCTTGAATAGATAGAAATATTTAGCCTATATGCGGTGTGATAGCATTGACAGGGTCACTGATAGAGCAGTTATCTGAAATTCATTAGAAATGTAGTTGCAAAAATTAGTTATTTTTAATTTAAAGTATTACCTATAAATGTAAAATAATGTCAGATAATGTAAAATGATGCATGTATATGTAATTTAACTGGTATAATGGACTGGAAATGTCACCATTTGGACGATATCACATAGGATCATATAATGTAAAATGATGTTCAAGATTGTAAATTGTAGATCATTAATGTAAAATAATGAACTATACGATCAAATATACATAATTTACTTAATTTGCAAATTTTTATTAACAACAACATATAAATGAACAAAGGATGCAAAGCTTTAAAACATCTGTGTAGTTCAGCATACCTGTTTGATGTAAATTATCATCAGTTCGTGCCCCGAGTCCAATAAGTTCACCCTCTCCGTCAGATAACTAGAGATACAAAATATAATAATGTCACATATTAAAATAAAAAAGCCCAAAATATTAACGCATATAACGATTTCGATTCAAGAACCAGATCGTCTTTCAACCAAAATTAAAATATTTCTCGTGATATGCATACATAACATTATTACAGGGAAATGAAAAACGTACATTACCTGGGCATTATCTCTGTAAAATTCAGGATCTGATGTTTCGCCGATTTCCATTGAATTTCACGGAGATATGTCGAGAAATTCTGAATACTAGTTCAACGAAATGTTAATTAAAAAAACATATTTTAGGAATAAAGAGAATTCAATTCGAACATAACCAATCCGCTAGAAAATAGGAATTCAATTGATTTCCACCATATCTGTCATCATTAATAGAATATGATAATTTTCTATAAATAGAATATCATTAATAGAGTCGTAGTGGTATCGACTCTCCAAAGGTGGTTTTTATTATAACCGTCGATGGAAATCTGACGGGTAAGTTTATTTGTCGCACAGTGATTGAAATGAGGCGCCACCTCAATTCAAGTTTTTCCTATATATATATATATGTATATATATATACACATATCCAATAAGACACGGTCCTTACTGAGTTTAGGAATGCCGCCTCCTTTTTTTGTAAAAAAACACGATGACTTTAGTATAATGCTTATACAGTTTGTATTATAGGGTGTAGTTTTAATATTTGTATTATAATGTACAATTTTGTGTGCGGTTTTATGTTTATAATGTTTTCATGTTTGTATTATAATGTACAATATAATACAATCTGTATACATAATCTACTAAAGTGCATGTGTTTTCTACGAAAAGTGGGCGGCCTTAGTAAACTCAAGAAGGACGCATCCCATTGAAAAGCCCCCTATATATACACAAGCACGCGAACACATATTCAAAAGTATAAATCGACATACTTGAAAAAAGGATTTTTACTTGTGCGCCTAAATAGTATTTGTCGATATCGATTGTGTATTTATGTATTCTGTCACGATGTGTGTGCCTTCGTAAAGTATCTCTATATTAAAAGTATAAATTGACACACTTCAAAATTTTCATGTTTCAAATATTAAACAAAAGATGCTAGAATGCTTTTGGATTTTTTTCCCAAAAAATTCATTTCATTAGCTGCTAACAATTTTTCTGAAAATCCATTATGGCAAAGCACAAGTTTGTTTGCAAGATCTCTCTACAATCAAAAGTTCCAATTTTTAGATATAGAGCACATCAAATTAAATTTGATACGTAAAATCCTATGATAAATAAAAAAAGGAAAGTAATGTATAAATAACTGTATTGATTCGATCATAATCCTATGAATCGAAAGCTATAATATAATGATAAATTATAAACAAATAGTTTTAAAATTTGAACCTGTGGATTGGACTTATATTTCATAATTAATGCATCGTTTCACAACAAATGTAAAATGTAATCGATGCACGCTATTCATTAAACAGGGGCATCGATCTAAACCTTATCGGAATGATTTGCATACAAGTTTACTATGGCAGAAACTCAATTCATAATTAAGAATACATTTGAATAGTGGTGCTGATATTTTTCAATTCTTTGATACGTTTAATATTTCTGCAGTGAAACAACGCCTGCCAGTATAATGAAATAATGTCATTTTCCCTCATATAATGAAAGCTTAACAAAATATCATGAAACAATAGCATTTCCCTCGTGGTGAAACATGCGTCCTTATACATAAGTAAAATTATAATAGAACCATAAAAGAAACACCCGGTGATGGCATTTTTCAACCCACCCATACATTGCAACTTCATACGCAATTAGGAAACTATTTATTGCTTGTATACAACTATGAAATTACTTATTATGCCTTAAAGGCTCTCGCAGGCGACCATAATAGACCCTTGAAGCATCCATGCAGGTTGAATAATATATAATAAAATTTTTATCAGGTTCTATAGTACGACAAGGCTGGGTTCAGAGCTGGACTTCCCTACCATGGATCCAACTGAAGGGTACTGATGATGTCTGCTTCTTGCCCCTGCTCTGTGCTCTCTCTTCTAGCCTCCTTATCCTAGGAACCAAAGTGCAGACGAAATCTTGTGCTTTCCTCCCTTCTGCCGAGAGCCCTGTCAAGTTCTCAACGTCCCACCTCCTCACCAGGAACTCAAGAATGCCGGCATAGTCAGTGGCTGTATAAATGCCGAGCCTCTGTGCAACAGCTGAGAAGTGCTCAAACAAGTTGCCGTCATGACCATCATACATCAGATGAGCAGGCATGGAAATCTTCTTCTTCATCATATCTGCAAAAGCAAGCACTGTTCCATCTGGGTCTATCTCGAATAGCTTCTCCACAATCTTGGTGTAGGCAGTTTCATGGCGCTTCTCGTCTGCAGCGATGGTGCCACATATTTGAGCGAGCTTTAGATCACCATGTTCCTTGGCTAACCGAGCTGTGTTTCCATGTGAGATGAAGGTAGCACGCTCCTGGAAAGACGTGTAGATGAAGCCAAGGTAGGGGTTGTTCTCTGTCCTGGGATCCTGAGAAGAACACACTAATCAGACAATGGCGTGCATGTATACATCCATAGAATATTGAAACACATGTAAAATTCTTTTGACGGACCACGGCCGAAAAGTCAGCTTGAGGCTCTCCATGCCATTACATAAAGTGCATCAACTTAGGAAAAAGTTTATAAGCCTTAACTTCATATGTTACAGGCCAAGTACATGTATGTCATTGGTGTAAGAGAAATTGCAGAGGAGGACAAGATGCTTTCTTTCTTAGGAAATGCACTGCAAAGAGCTAGGTGATAGTGTTCTTAGTGTTCTATCTTCAAACGGGCTTCTTGTTCTTCTTCCTGAAATTTAGAGACTTGACTACCATTTAGTTCCTAATAACCCGAGTGTAGAAAAAGAACCTTCCAAAAAAATGTAATGATGCCGCCAAGCTAAAATAATAGGAATCTAGTTCAATAGGCTTCGATGTCGGCCTAGGGTAGGCTTTCTCTTGGCTTCATTTCTTCTTCTGATAGGTATGCAGATTCTACATGTGTATAATCAATTTTGTTACAAAACCATGGGACTTCAATCTCAATCCCATATATAACCATTAATTTATTCTGTTCGTTTAAACTTATGATCACTGCAACCGGATGGCTTGTGAGAGTCTGAGCTACATGTCCTCGAGCATTTATATACATATATACAATTATTTACAGATAGCAAACTCTCACATATAAGAAAAACGGCATTTGCTATGTGTAAATAAAGCAAAAGCCCCTTATAAAATGACATGATGTCTTACCATTCCCGACCCAATAAGGTATTGAATTGTTCTTTCTATTTGCTTCATGTCTACTCTTCCAGTTAAATATAGATATTTGTTAAGAAGGTCCCCATGCCTGTTCTCTTCAGCAGTCCAAGCCCGTGTCCAGATGGCCCAAGAAGTGAGACTAGCACCAGTGTCATCTCGAACGCCATCAAGCGTGTTAATCATAGTTTGGTAAGTAGGAAGTGCCTCCTCGGTTATCATATCTCCAACCAAGCAAACAAGATAATCATCAGGAATTTCCCTTGATCGTGCTCTGAGATCCTTAAGTTCATCAAAGAAACTCTCAGAGGATGGATCTGGAAGAAAATCCTGCGGCTGCCAACACTTCTCTACAGGTTTCAGATGTACCAGGATATTATTTTCAGCCCAGCTCCCCAAAGACTTGAATATTTCGATCTTCTCAGGTGGCATGGAGTGGGTAACCTGAACATGTACCTCAACAGGTGGCTTAAACGGTTTCCTGGAATAGACAGCCAGATAACTGCTAATATGAAAAAACAAGTCCACAATATTCTTCACAACATTCTATATTGCCAAAAGAATTACTACAATGATGCCATATCTTCTTCCACAAGAGAATATACTCAACAGAATTGCATATTGCCTTGTACAAAATCAAATTAAATACTACAAATGCACAAAAAAGAATGTTAAAAACAGTTGCACGTATTTGAAAAGTGTCTGAATGAATAGGTAATAAGTAAGAAATAGTGGACATGGTTCATTTCTTGTATTTCTTTCCTATTCTAACCTAGATTGTACTCTATATAAAAAGGCATAGGTTTACTGAATAATGGGATTTTTACCCGGCAGACCCTACAAACTTTTTAAATTACCTCTACGACCTTTTGCACAACGTAATTACCCCATCGACCTTAAAAATTACCCCAAGAACCCCCGCGGGCTTCAAACAGATTACCCGGAGGGTTCATGGGGTAAGAGTTGGCAAGTTTACGGGGTCGAGGGAGGAATTATATTGTTTCAAAGGTCGTAGAGGTAATTGACAAAATTTATAAGGTCTGTCGGGTAAAAATCCCTTGAATAAAATTACTATTTTCCCCAAATTTCGTATTCAAAAGTGTTGGAACGAATAGGGAATGAGTACAAAATAGTTTTCATGATTCATTTCTTGTACTTCCTTCCTGTTGTATCGTAGCCTATACTCTATAGAAAGACATGTTGATTAAATAGAAATAGTCTTTCCCGTCAATTCAGGATCAGAGCCACAAACACTGCCCTTATCCTATTTTTAAATAGAAATAGAAAATTTTAAACGAATAGTATATTAAATGCTTACTCTCATGTAATTTGTTAACTAGAAATTTGTTCACAACAACAACAACAACAACAAAGCCTTTTCCCACAATTAAGTAGGGTCGGCTACATGGATTCTTCGCCTCCATTCAGATCTATCTTGGGTCAATCTCGGACTTATATCCAAAAAGCTAAGATCCCTTCGTATAGTCTCTTTCCAACACTTCTTGGGCCGTCCTCGCCCTCTCTTAGCCGGCTCAACATCCCAACACTCGCATCTCCTAACCGGTGCATCAGTTGACCTTCTTTGCAAATGACCAAACCATCTTAAGCGGTTTTCTCGCATCTTATCCTCGATCGGAGCTACACCAACTTTCTTTCTAATTGCATCATTCCGAATCCGATCTTTACGTGTATGTCCACACATCCATCTTAGCATTTTCATTTCTGCTACAGCCATTCTCTGCACATGTCTATGGTTCACAGGCCAACATTCAGAACCATAAAGCATAGCAGGTCTCACGGCTGCTTTGTAAAACTTTCCTTTAATTTTTAAAGGAATTTTCTTATCACAAAGAACAGCGGAGACTCCTCTCCACTTTAGCCAGCCTGCATTTATTCTATTAGTAACATCTCCATCAATTTCCCCATCATGTTGCAAAATAGATCCCAGATATCTAAAAGAATCTCTCTTCTGAATGTTATCATCACCAATCTTCACCTCGATTCCTTCACCATTGCTTCCATCAAATTTGTTCATGTGTTATAAAATATTTGTTATTGTAAAACTTGACTTATTTTGTCAATTTTGAAGGTATTTTTACCCCCACGACCCTAGAATCTCTACAAATTACCTTCTCGACCTTGTAAATCATTATTATTCCCTTGACCCCATAAACTTGCTCCATCTTACCCATGAACCCTCCGTCTGTGCGTCATGTTCTAATGGAACGATTCTTGAACTCTTTCAAGAATAGTGTGCCTTATCATTGGATACTTGGATATAAGGATTGGGCGACTATATAGTCCATGTATAGTAACTTGGATAGTGAGATCTAATCTCATATCCACATCTAGAAGACCTCTTAAAAGTGCTTGATCAAGTCAGACATAATATCCAATCTCCTCATTACATCAAATCTTATTCAGATCAATATCCAACATTTTGACTAAGATTGGATAACTAGTATACTAAATGGAGTCACTAAAATCCAAACCTATTTCATTATTCCCTCGAAATGGAAGTGTCATGCTTAAACAATCGATTAAGATCACATCACCTTCGAGTATTCCTAATACTTGTACAATATGCATACTGGAAAACAGTGATTAAACCTGAAGTTCTGAACCCATTTTGGATAGTCTCTTTCATGGTTTTTTCGATAAGCTTCTCATTTGATCATTGGGAATGGGTATCAATCATATGTTTTCCAAAAGCATATATCATACCTTCGAATCATGTCTTGTTTACAAAACAAGACAACCAACGTTGGAATTTGATTTATTCCCAATATCTTAAGCATCGATTGCGCGGGACAGTAGGTGCCAGGGAGGTCTAAAAGATTAGCGAAAGGTCAAATGCTCTTGAAATTCAAGAAAAAAAGAGTGTCAATTTTCTCTCAATGAATGTGCTTGGGTGAAAGTTGCTTTATATATTATATGCGTAGGCACTTAGCAAAGATCCGAAGCGGAACGGTCTCACTGACAAGAAAGGTACCGAACTCGGATCCCAGACGACGTACATGCAAAGGCCATGGACTAGGTGACTGAGGGTTGTATACTATCGGCGAGGTCTGATATAGACGTAGTTGACACAATAGAGAATCAAAGAAGAAGCATCATTTTCCAGGGAATCTGATAGGCGGAATCGAGGTCTCTGTTAAGCATTGGTTTGAATAGCATCCCTCCCTCGTATGTGGGCTCGTGTCTTCTGCTTCAGTAGTGAACATGTATGATCCTTTTGAGAGATCGTATTACTCATAAGCCTTCATATGCACACAAGCTCGTTTGTGTGTAGACCTTGATTAGGTCATCAACCTAGTGGTCAGCTTAATGTATATACTTAGACATATAGTAACACATCTGTCTCCGTTCAGAGGATACATGCATATGCCGTGATAGCGTACGATATAGGTCTTGTTTTTCTCTATCTTGCTAAGTCAACTCTTTGACTTCACTCATACGACACCTTCTATATTCCTATACAGAGGACATGCTTCAAGAGGTCGGTCGGATGCCAGCCTTTGGAGTAAGGATTGCCATCTCCATCTTAGGATGGAGATCCCTTCTTGATAGTCACTTAATGGTGCGGTTGAAAGCCGAATCTAACTCTTTAGATTATTCAACCATGCACCATTCTCTATGATCCAACCTTTGGATCAATAGTTGTATGATGGCCATGGTACATAACCATAATTATACTAATGAACCATATATGCAAATTAATTATTCTTCATTACGGATTAAGGAGTGATCTACAATAACTTTTATTGCATAATAGCTCGTCATTGGATCGCATCTCCAACAATCTCCCACCAGCCCAAAGAATCATTGATGTGCTAGTCTTTAAACCCAAACTCATGCTAATCATAAGCCATATAGGAAAATAGCTTGATCAGCTGACTAGTCACTCTATCCCGAGAGACTGTGACAAGTCCTTTTACATACTTGCATATCTCCTAGTAATAGTGCTCGCATCCTATGCAAATATTACATCTTATGCAACTAGTAGTCGATCTTGTTAAAGTAGTCACATTGTCTTGCATCTTGCTAGTTTTAGCCTTTGACACTACAACTCAACATTATTATAGCCAGTAAAGGATTTCTATTATTCTTATCAGAATACCCTTATTCCTGGAGATCTCTATCTCCTTTGACTAATACACAGTCTTAAATCTTGTAAGGTATCTATAGGTAAGACTTTTAGATCACTATCTACAAAATCTTAAGTTCTTTAAGATAAGACTTTGAGACTGTATCTCGAAAGTTGTGTCTTTAAAGATGTTATTATTACCACAATTAAGTATTTTATCTCCATAATCAGATTGGTAACAATTTACTACTCCCACTGCATGGCAGAGATCCAATTTTCGTACATATCATGGCATACATCAAGCTTACTATAGTTGATCCACATCCTCAACATTTTGATGTGTTATGCCTTCAGATAGGCTATAACCCCATCTTCAGGGAACAAGACCTTTCTTGGAATTTCCAATAGTGAAATATGTCCAAGATGTACCCCTAATGTGATGGTCCCAATGCCCCCTACTCTTTGCTTCTGAACAACTTCAGAACTAAGATCTAAGAGGCACCCTTAAGATCTTTTGTCTTAAAGATATGGGACAATCAGATTATTAAACACTTATTATCATCTTTATATCATTTCAAATAATTAGGATTTTTATCTACATTTAATATAATGAACACAATGGCACTCCCACTAAGTTTCACATGATTCATCAAGATTCTGTTCGAAATCATAACATCTATAATTTCATCAAATCTGATGCTACATAAATAAGAAGCTTGTTTGATCCCATAGATGAAGTTCCTTAGCTTGCATACCTTGCCTTCCTCGACTATGAATCCATGGGGCTACTTCATATGAATATTCTCGTTGAGGTATTCTTTGAGCAATGCAATCTTGACTTCCATCTTCCATATGTCATAGTCAAGTTGTGTAGCTATAGTTAGCAATATTCTGATGGGTATAAGCATGATCACTAGAGAGCAAGTCTCATCGTAAGTGATGTCTTCTCTCGGCGTGTAACCAATGGCTATGAACTGTGCTTTGAAGGTCTCTACATTCTCACCAGGCTTCCTTTTTCTCATGAAGATCGATTTACACCAGACAGGTCTGACCCTTATAGGTGGATCCTCGAGGGTCCATACACAACAGTTATGCATGAAGTCTACTTTATACTTTATTGTTAACATCCATCTCTCCATGTCATGATCCTCAGAAGCTTCATCATATGATGTACAATCATTGTCAGATTTCTCTAACACATGGAATTCATACCCTTTAGGTGGTCTTACCACCCTCAAATTGATTTGAAGAGATATGAGTGTTTCATCTTTGATTATCCTTCTAGTTTCCGATTTTAGAAACCTCATTATCCTCCTAGGATTTGATGAGTCACTATGTTTCATTCTTATCTTGATTTTTAAGGAAGTCATTCTCTAAGAATCATATCCTTAAAGATGAAATCTCTAAGAAGCTCATGCTCATAAGGCATATATCTAATATCATCCTTTATGCACCTAATGAAGTGGCACTCTCTAGTGTTGGATTCCAGCTTACTTGCATCCATGTCTCTATCATGGACCAAGCAACCCAATGTCCTCAACTGTCTAACACAGGCTTGATTCCAAACCCTAACTCATGATGGATTTTGGGTGCAGATTTTCTTGGAATCTTATTATAGATATACATTGCAATCTCTACTGCATATACCCAGAAACTAAGTACTAATTATGCTAAGAGTCATCATTGATCAGATCACGTCAAACATGATTCAGTTGTATCTCCCTACAACTCCATTGCCTTGAGGTGTGTCTGGAGGAGTGAGATAGGAACAATATTCATTTCCTTATAAGGCATTCTCCGAATTTATCTGATAGGTACTGTCTATCTTGGTCAGATCGAATTCTTTTCTTCCTTCTAACTTTGGTTCTCAACCAAATTATGAAATCATTGGTCATTTCAAATGTTTCTAGCGTATAAAAACAACAAAGCCTTTTCCCGCATTAAATAGGGTCGGCTACACGGATTCTTTGCCTCTATTCAGATCTATCTTGGGTCATTCTCAAGCTTAGATCTAAAAAACTAAGATCGCTTCAGATAGTCACATCCCAACACTTCTCAGGCCTTCCTCACCGCCTCTCTTAGCCGTCTCAACATCCCAACACTCGTATATCTTAACTGGTGCATCAGTTGACCTCCTTTACAAATGGCCAAACCACCTTAAGTGCTTGTTGGAGAATGTAATAAAGGAGGTAATTGGATCCCTCCTGGATCCAATTACCTTTCCACTCATGTTTAGTCCCACATGTATGAGCGGTGGGACTTCGGTCTGTCTGAGGGGCTATATAAGGAGCCCCTTAACCCATGTACTCATTGAGAAATCAATAGAATATCCGTCCCTTCGAGGGCTTCTCCCGTGGTTTCATCCTACTCCTTAGGGAGTAGGGTTCCATGTAAATCTTTGTGTTCTTGACGTTTATTATTTTGTTTATCGATTTTGCTTCCGCTTCTCAGATTTTAACATGATATCAGAGCGGGTTGGTTCTTGAGGATTTTAAGTTTTTTTTTTTCGAGATCTGATGCTCGTATTTCAGATATGCTCTTCGATTCAAGTTATGTCCAAGTTCTAAGGTTTCTATTGAAACCCTAATTTTTGTCTGTCAATCATCAGCAGCAGATCCCTATGGCATTGATCTCCCAGTGGCAGAGATCCAGATCTCAGGAGGAGCATTAATCTAAGGAACTCCTTGCAGTCAAGGTGGTGACGCTCTTCCTCCAAGCAACACATATGGCAACAATACTCCAGGTACTGCCCTTCCTCCAGGTCGAGATCCTCTTTGCACCACGCACCTGGCAGCTGCAGACCCTGAAGGGAATGAACTTAGTGGAGGTGGAGTTCTGTACAGAGTCAGTGCTAGGAAATATGCGCAAGACATCATTGCTTTCAAAAATCTTGTGAACAACATCGACCATGAAAACCATGTGAAGCCACTAGTTCTTGCACCTGAAGGATTCTTCGAACCCATGTGGTACAAAGATCTGATCGACAAAACGAATCCCAACTCGATGGACCCCACTTATCTCCCACATATCTCGATGGCGATAGCCCCCATCACGCACATCATGCTCCAGGCAGACCCCTCCAGTTGGCGGCACATCTATCATGCAACACTGCCCCCCTTCGCTCGATCTCCCACTGCACATGCCGCCATTCTCCAGCATCTAGACGGAGGAAGCAGTAGCCTCCAGCGGAGGCCTCTCACTCCGCGTGATCCCGCTATGGCCTCTCCTGCGATGCATCCTCCAGCAGCGGCGGCATGAAGATAGAAGCCCCATCGAGGCGACGTTATTTCGAAAGAGGGGAACCCTAGCGGCTCCCTTGTTTCTTTTATTTAAAATTTTGTAAAGGGGGAGGGCTTCTTTGTTGGGATGCCCAAATTGGGTCGTGGTTTAAAAAAAAGGAAAAAGGGCCCAAGTGGGTTGTGTTTTTGAAAAAAAACAAAAGGTACGTACAATAAAAAAAAGTCGTACGTAAAAGATTTGCAAAAAAATGCGAGAAAAGCAATAAAAATTGAATGGCTTGAGAAAAAAATAGAAGAGAACAAACGAAAAAAAGGAACGACTAAGAAAAAAATGAATTATGCGAAAAAAAAGATATGAAGCAAAAAAATGCATGTTTTTGGTTTCTCCCAACTTGATCTATACTTTTATTCTATCAAGTATGGGAGAAAGGGGGAGTTAGAGCTAAATTCTTTAGGACATCTGCACGTCCACGACTGACAGACTGGTACTTCAGGTTTCTTTGATCATCCGTCTTCACCGAGCATCAAATTCTTCGTCAGGGTGTATACTTCTTCTTTTAGGACCCGATAAGTTTCCCGCGTTGGACTTCTTTTGCAGCGATTCTTCTCCAGGCATGACATTGATACGTTCCAGTGACCCGATATTGCAGCGGCTCTACAGCCATGACAGAGATACGTTAAGATGACCTGAAAGCCGCAGACCCGTCCTTGAGCGAGGTCTTCTACCAGCAACGGATATATATCCTTCTTGTGATGTATTATGTGAAGATGTGATGTATACCTTTTCTTTTTGTTGCAAGCTGTAGCTTTCTCAGCTACAGCTTGAGGGGGAGTGTTGGAGAATGTAATAGAGGTAATTGGATCCCTCCTGGATCCAATTACCTCCCCACTCATGTTTAGTCCCACATGTATGAGCTGTGGGACATCGGTTTGTCTGAGGGGCTATATAAGGAGCCTCTCACCCATGTACTCATTGAGAAATTCAATAGAATACCCGCCCCTTTGAGGGCTTTTCCCGTGGTTTCATCCCGCTCCTTAGGGAGTAGGGTTCCACATAAATCTTTGTGTTCTTCATGTTTATTATTTTGTTTATCGATTTTGCTTCCGCTTCTCAGATTTCAACTTTTCTCGCATCTTATCCTTGATCGGAGCTACACCCACTTTTCTTCTGATTGCATCATTCCGAATCCAATCTTTATGTGTATGTCCACATATCCACCTTAGCATTTTTATTTCTGCAACTGGCATTCTCTGCAAATGTCTATGGTTCATAGGCCAGCATTCAGATCCATATAGCATAGCAGGTCTCACGATTGCTTCGTAAAACTTTCCTTTGATTTTCATAGAAATTTTCTTATCGTATAGAACAACAGAAGCTCCTCTCCACTTTAGTCAATATGGTTTTATTATATAAGTAACATCTCCATCAATTTCCTTGTCGTGTTGCAAAATAGATTCCAAATATCTAAAAAAATCTTTCTTCTGAATGTTATCGTCACCAATCTTCACCTCAATCAATCTTCACCTCAATCAATCTTCACCTAGAATCCCTCACCATTGCTTCCATCAAAAGTGCACTCTTAACCCTACTTATACAAAATTCTTTAGTCTATAATGCATGTCTCGAGACCTCAGGCTTCTCATTTACTCCATCTTTAGTCTCATCAATCAACACAATATCATCATGGAATAACACACACCAATGTATTTCATCCTGAATGTGACTAGTCAACTCGTCCATAATCAAAGTAAAAAGGAATGGACTCATAGCTGAACATTGATGCAGACCAATGTTGATGTCAAAATAGTCAGTCTTTCTAGAAAGGATTGATAAGGTGGATTTTGCGAGGGTATTGTCAATCCACAAGGCGGATCAACAGTCGTCGAAGTGACCACTCACGAAACTCAACAAAATCAACAATTAACCCACAATAAGAATTAAGCACTGAAAAACAAAATATGTGGAGTTAAGATTTATTATAACTCTACAATATATGTATATAATGTGCAAGTATGTAGAGGTCGAACACAGGGAGCGAACGGAAGAATGGTGCAAGTGAATGCAAAAATGCGTGCTTCTTGTTGTCTATGTATTTTTGTGGGTTTTTAATTTTTATTTTTTTAATTTCATCTCTTATATATTTAATTTGTTTTTAATTTTGTATTTTTTATTCTTTTTATATTTTTCTAATTTTTAATTTCTTTTTTCGTTTTTAAATATGTAATATAGAATATATAAGGCTATATATACAACATGGACTAATATAGATATAAATACAAATAAAAATAAAAAAACTGCAGAAAAATGTTTTTGGATTTTAAATAATTTTTTTACTATTTTTGTGATTTTTTAAGTATTTTTGCTAATTTTTTGGATTTTTAAAATAAAAATATCACAAATCAGGGATTAAATAAATATGCTAAATTGAAATGGAAATTAAAAATAGAAAATAATATACAAAATTTTCCAAATCAATTTACTGAATAAATAATAATATAGAAAAAATAAAAAATAAAAAATGATATTTTTGAGATTTTTTTAGATTTTTGTAAAGGATTTTGGGGTTTTTTAATTTTTAAGAGTTTTCTTTTCTACTTTTAATGATTTTTGATCCGAAGGTTCAAAACACTTAAATAAATAAAATATATTTTCTTCAGAATTTTTCAAAATATTTTATATTTTTTGGTAATTTTAAAGCTAAACAGGGAGTATTTGTACTCTTTTTTATTTTATAAAATATTAAAAAGTCCTAAATTGCAATTCTAAAAATATAAAATGAAAATATATTGCAACAAGAGTTTAGCCCTATTTTTTGATAATTTTTGGAGCATGAACACTATCTAATAAATAGAAGAAATGCACAAAGAATCAATGAACTGGCAGGGGGTATATATGTAAATAAAATAAAGTGCAAGGGCCTTTCTACAATTTTCTCAAAAATATAACATGGAATTAATAATTATTGGGCTTAAATGAAATACAAAAAGTAGTAGGGGCTCAAGTGCAAAATGCCCACCTCACGTGAAACCGCACGTGAGGTGGCATGCATGGACTCGACTATAATTATAAAAAGTTCACGTTTTTTATGAATTTTTACAAAAATATATAAACGGCAAAGGAAAGTTTTAGTATTAAATATTAAAATACAAAAACTACGGGGCTAATAAGGTAAAATACCCCTAAGCGCTAAATCGTGCGACTGAGAGCCGCTCACTTATCCACGTCGCGCTTCCTGGTGCGACGATGACGCTTCGCCTTGGGCGGCTGAGATTAAATCCCAGATCTTGATCTGAGGGCTGAGGCGAGGTGAATCGGATACGACTGTGCAATCTGGCGCAGGCGGTCGATCGGACGACGATGAAGTAGCTTGGAGGAACAGGGAAGAACTCCCATTCCTCCGAGGTTAGATCGGGTATGGAGCGAACCTCCGACCTCCTCCGTCGCTGTAAAAGTACTCCTCGGGTTCCTTATGCCTTCCCGCAGCTATGGATCCCTGCAAAATGATAGGCACCATCGGAATCGATCCGGCGAAGCCCGACACTTGACGCTCCTATTCGAACCTCGAAGAGCATTGCAAAAGGGTGTTCTCATGTTGTATCCTGTAGGACAGGGTTAGAAACAAAAAAGCGAAGCCTTGGAAGGCTTCAGATGGGTGGATGGAGGCGTAGGTGGCTTAGATGAGGGTGTTCCAACAAGGTGGCGGAGTGGAGCACCCAACTCCAGATCCGGGAGGGATCTAGTTGGATGGAGTGATGTGTGGCGTAGGTGGGTCGGAGACAAGTCGGAACACAGTGAAAGACTCGCCGGAGGCCTAGCTCTGATGAACTACGAGTTGGCTTGGTCACGCTACAACAAACAACCAAACACTAATCTAAAGGCATAATGAAAAAAATATAAACAAGGAAAAGATACCTCACTTGGCTGGAGCCAAGGAGGCGAACCTCATGGTGGCGATGGTCGCCGAAGATGGGTGGAAGCCGCCTAAGGACCGCCTGATATCTCTGCCAAATAGCTGGAGAGGGTCCTGTCACGACCCTCAATCTAGAGCTCTCAGGAGGGAAGCCAAAAACAGGCCAAAGGGGATTCAAAAAAGGAAGAAGGCTCGGATGGAGGTTATGTACAGGGTGGCGGAGCGGGGCCAAAGAACGAGGCGATCAGAACTGTGCGATGATCCAATCCTCGAGGAAGTGGTTGGGTGTGAAAGCCCTTCGATCGAGGAGAAAAAGCGATGAATAATCAACCCGAGAGGATGAAAGAATACTAAGGGAAAAATTGAAGAGCAAGGGTCAAAGGCTACGTCTAACAGAAGCATAGGGCTAGGTCAGTTAGTTGACCGAGGTCAACTGACGACTCCACCTAGTTGGTCCACGTAGACCAACTAGGAAAAACCTTGCCTAAAATTAAATTTAAAATCGAAATTAATTAATAAATGATTTTATTAATTTTAATTATAAAATAAAAATGATTATTATTTTCTTAAGTATTTTAGTATGATTTTTATTTATTTTTTCGAGGTTATTAATTACGAATTAATTTTTAAGGCTCCATTTATAGGTATATTTACTTATGCTTTATATATTTTATTTTTTTTGTATATTTGATTTTATTATTTTATTTTCTCATTTTATATATTTATAACTTATTTTTATATACATAAATATATTTTTATTATATTTTTATGATGTAATATATACACTTAAATAAATAGAGGTAGTAAATAGAAAGGTATAAGTATAGGTAATCCTCTATATGTTTTGTACACATATTTTATTTTAATATTTTATTTATATTCTATTCTAAATATGTACATATACTATAAATAATATTTACAAAAGTATAAAAATATAAAATCATAAAAATATTAAAGATTAAATAAAATGAGTATTTTACTCGGGTATATTGTACAATACGGGTCTAAAACCTAACTTTCACACCTTAACTCCAAAAAAATGAAACGACCTTCATTAAATATCTTATTAAAAGTTATATGCAATTAAAGGTGATTTTGATACATTTTGAGTTTTTATTTGAGAGATGGGTCTGGGTAGTTGGGATTTTGCTTTTTATTTAAAGTATAAAATGTACACAATATATTACTTTTGTATAAACAAAATTTTATATAATCTATATATTATTGTCTACAACTTTTATGTACAAAGTTTCTTTATTTAAGGTATAAAAAGTGGAAAATAAAATAGGTGCCAAAATGAAATATTGATGAATTAAAGAAATATAATTTTTAATGTATTATTAGCACTTATCTCCCCTTACTTTATTCCTTGTTGACCTAGTCATCAAGATGCCTAGGTCTCGGGGTTTAGGGTCGTAAAATACCTTTGGTATTTTATTTTTTTCTTTTTTTTATTCTATAATTTTGGTATTGAAACATTATTTTATACACAACAAATGGAATAAAGAATGAATGTTAATTTGTACAAATAAATGCTATTTACATGCATTAGCTAGAGTTTTTAAGGTCAAATGATAGAATAAAGGTGATGAAATGGGTATTCACTAGGATCCCTACACAAGATGAAACCCTATCATACATATCCTTCATGAGATTAATGTATAGGACAGGTAGTTGTCCCTTCTCCAGAACTCTCCACAATATCTCTCATGTGACAAAATCATAAGCTCCAAATCAATAAAAAACGTATGGAAGTTCCTCCTTTTAACTCTATAACTCTTCATTGTTCTCCACGGCAAGTGGATGGCTTCAATTGTTGAGCAACCTAGCATATTCGAAATATTTTTTTTACTTTGGAAACTTGCTTCAATGTTTTTTCTCACATGCTCCCAAATTTTCGTAGTATGACTCATCAACTTGATACCTCTATAATTCGAACAATTTTGAATGTCTCCGTTGTTCTTATAAAGAGGCACCACGATGCTTCTCCTCTAATCTTCACGCATTTTCTTGCTTCGCTAAATAGCATTGAATAAATTTGTAAGCCATGTCAAACCACGTTAACCTAGAACTCTCCATACTTTTATGGGAATGTCATTAGGTCCTACACCTTTCCCATGTTTCATAATCTTCAAAGCCTCCTCTACACCATTCCTTTGCATTCATCTCTAGCTTGCATGATTTAAGTAACTTTCACTACTAGTTAGATCTCCCAAAGTAGTCTTTCTATTTCCTTCCCTAATGAAAAGCTTATCGAAATACTGCTTCCATCTAGTCTCTATATCCTTCTGAGGAACAAGCATGTGTCCTTCCCCATCCTTAATGCATCTCACTTGAGAAAGGTCTTTCTCTTGCTTTGGCCAATCTGAATATATTCTTCTGGTCCTCCTTCGAGTTGAGATTTTTATACAAAATTTCATATGCTTTTGAGTTAGCTTCATTTACAGCATTTTTGCTTCCTTCGCTATTTTGTAGTTTATGACAGTTTCCTTTGTTATATCCTTAGACATGGCTTTAAAGTATGCTCTTTTAATTTTAAGCTTCTCTTGCACCCCTCCACTCCACCACCAAGCCTCTTTTTGGTTGGGAACTCCTCCCTTTGACTCGTATATCATCTCTTTGGCTACCCTTCAGATACAAGATGTTACTGCCTCCCACATCTCATTTGCACTCCCGTTATAATCGCAAGATAAGTCTTCTAAAACTTTCTTCCTGAAGCTTGGTTCCTTTAAATGAAGATTCCATCATCCAGTTCTAATGATCTTGGAGGAAACTATCCTATTCTTTACCATCCCTTTTATTTGTATATCCACGACTAACAAGCGATGTTGGGTTGTCACTCTCTTGGAATTACTTTACAGTCTTTGCAACACAACCGATCTCTTCTCCTCAACACAAATTAATTTATACATGTTCTAGTCAGGTCACTCTTATAAGTAATTAAATGCTCCTTCCTCTTCTTGAAGAGAGTGTTTGCTACGAAAAGATCATAAGCCATTGTAAAATCCAAAATGATTTTCCCTCTACATTTCTATCCCTGAAGACATGGTCTCCATGGACATTAGCATGTCCTAAAGCATCCTTTCCCACATATTCATTAAGATTTCCACCTAGGCAAATCATCTCTCTTTGTGGGACTTCATGCATAATCTTATCCAAATCCTCCAAAACAACGTGTTTAATCCTTTCATCTAAATCAATTTACAGTGCATAAACTGAGATAATATTCAGAATTTCATCTTCGAGCACCAATTTCAGCAAAATAATCTGATCCTCGAATCGTTGCACCTCAACCACACTATTCTTCAAATCCTTATGAACAACCACTCCATCATTATTTCAGCCCTTATCTTTACCTAAATACCAAAGTTTAAAGCATGTCTTCTCGATCTCCATTACTTTCTCTCCAACCCATTTTGTCTCTTGGAGACAGTATCTGAATCTTCCTTCTTTCCATCGTATCTACTATCTCTATCTATTTGCCAGTCAGAGTGCCAATATTCCAACTACCTATTTGCAACTTCTTGTGTAACATTATTTGGACTAACTTCTTTGCTCGCATTTGTCCATCATGCGAGAACCTTTACAAATTTTTGACTGCATCCAGACAACGATGCAGCGGAACTAGTTTATTTACTTGCATGTGTTACTTATACGAGAACCCTTGTAAATTTTGAACTACATCCGGGCTGTGATGCAGCGGCCCTTGCCAGCTTCTCATTGCATTCGGATGATGCAACATGTCGCTTAATGTGAACACCCCAACGAAATACAAATTTTTGCTTAAATCCATGTTGAAAAGATCTAAACTATTTCGATACAAATTCATAAATATTGTTCTTTTAAGAACAATATTTAAGAATTTATCTCTCTTGCACTTGTTGACGGCTACCTAACGCACAAACCTCCTCATTTACCGTGGCAAACTCAATTTCAAGGAAGTAACATAATTCGCCAAGGTTCTTGGCGACAAACTGTTGTCCAGGGAACTCTTTAGCCTTAATAATGTCATATAGGTCATCTCATGTAATGATGATGCCATCCACATAAACCAGAATGACGACGATACATCTTTGTATCCTCTATACAAAAAGTAAATGACCTGCAGTTGATCTCATGAACCAATGTTGCTCTTTTAAGTCGAAGAGATTCGAGAACCATGCTTTGGGACTATACTTAAGGCCACATATAACTTTATGAAGTATGCATATCTTCTGGCACTCCCCCTTAGCAATGAACCAAGACGGTTGATGCATATAGATTTCCTCTTGCATGTCACCATAAAGAAAGGCATTCTTCACATCCAGTTGGGAAATAGACTAGTCCCATACCAAAATAACTAAGTGGAGGATTTGAATTGTCAAAGGATGAGCCATTGGAAGAAAGTGTCCTGCTAGTCCACCCATATGTCTAGGTGAATCGACGGGCCACGAGCTGAACCTTGTAGAAATCAACGCTACCACTTGCCTGATGATTCACTATAACGAGACCCAATTGTAGCTAATTGTTGAAAGTCCCTAGTTTAGGAAAGTTCTACATGCCACGAGATTGAAGCGTTACCCTCTCTTCTATAACAAGATTCCACTGGTTGTCTCGTATATCCTCCTGATATGTGTGCAAGATCTCTACGCTGATAGTCCTGCTACAAATCTCCTGAAATCCTTCAAAAGACGCCCCAAAGAAACATGAGTAGCAAGAGGATATGTAACACATGTACACCTCCACTTCTGAAGAGCAAAGGACAGATCAAGGTCCTCTATGCAATATGTGTCATGTAAAGTAGCCTTCTGAGGAGAAACCTGCTCAACTTGTACAGTGGCTTGCGGTATAGAAAAATCACCAATGCCTCCAGTAGAAACCAAGTGCTAAAAAAATATACTCGGGGCGTGCTGTATGATGGGGAAGGCACATACGTAGGGGTACAATTGATGGCCTACGAATGTAAAAAGAAGGCAAAGTCTAAGTCATAGGAGGAACCACGGTAGGTAGCAGTTGGAACCACAAGAGGAGGAGGAGGAATCACAGTAGGCACGGTCGAACTACAAGAGGAGGTTGTAGAGAAGGAACCACAGTAGTGGGTAGCATCGGTGGTGGTGGTGGCTATGGTGAAGGTGTAGGAGGAGGTGATATGTAAACCTCATCACCAGACTCAGACGTGATCATTCTGTAACATCATAGAGATTAGGGGGACACAATTCTGGATTGGGGGCACAATTCCAGAAAGATTGGGGGCATCGCACCAGAAAGATTAGGGGGCACAATTCTGGAGAAGAAAAGTCCTAGTCACGTCATAGAGATGACGGTATTTGTGTTCAGCATCATTCTGCTGAGAAGTGTACGCACAAGAAGTCTGGTGTATAATGCCAAGGGACAAGAAGGTCAAATTGTACAAAACCCCAAGGCATTGTCTGAGACGTAGAGCAAACATATCTACTAGTGGAAGAAAAATATTATTTATTTCATTAATAAGAGTTTAAAAGACAGACCTAGCCTTAGACTTGTTTTTCAAAAGAAAATTCAAGAAAGTCTAAAATAATTATTAACGGCCATAAGATAGATCATGCGCCCTTTAAAATCATGGACAAGACTGGGATCCCAAATATCAAAATGAACCAACTTAAATAAGGTAGTGTTGTGCTACTATGACTTTGACGACTAGGAAAACTAGAGCGGTGATGCTTCCCAAGCTAGCAAGACTCGCACTAAAATGTAGACCTGTATGAAATCTACGGAAGGACTCTACACTGCTTTTGTAGATGAAGGTAACTGAATCGAAGGTACCACATGTACGGAGAGATTGGCTCAGTGGGATGGAAAACACTCTAACATAAGGGGACTGGACTAGTTTGTAGAGACCTCCTTGGTTGCAGCCACATCCAATCAACCTACCTGTGAGTATATCCTGAAACACAAGAGAAGAGGGGTCAGAAATGGCATGATAATGCAAATCCTTGACGATTTGACTAATAGACAATAAGTTCATAGAGAACTCAGATGCGTAAACCACATTCTGCAAATGCATAAATGTCGTCAAACAGATCTCCCCATGTCATGTAATAGGGGAATATGTCGCACACATCTAGAATAATAATGGATCTACCTGGAGGTACTGATCTCTAGAATGAGAACCGAGCTCTGTCACCTCACAGATGATGAGATGTGCCCAAGTCCATAATTTACTCTGGTATGTCTTCCTTGTGATAACAATAAGGGCATAAGATATACAAGAGGTACTCCCGGAAGTTCTAGCTGTAGCAATGATGTTTGAAGGTCCCGAAAAGGCACTAGTAGTGGCGACAACATGAGTCATAATCTCACTCAAACGAGAGACGACATCGTCGCATTTCTGAACATTCGAAGTGGTAAGAGGCTCAACTTGCTCGACAACACGAGTGGAAGCAGGATAACCATGCTTCTCGTAGCAAGTGTCCTCGGAGTAGCCAGAACAGTAACAATAGGTGCACGGTTGACGTGGCGTCTACATCCTCTGAACGAGCTGGAACTCCTCTACCGCGACACACGACCATCACAGAGGAGGTCTGAGTAGTGTCAGCATGTGGCATCGTGATCTTGCTCATATGTTGTAGGCCTCCTCCATAGGAGGTATAGATGCACCTGTAAGAAGCTGGGGTACGTGCAGCATCTTCATGTGCCCAAAAAACATGCCAACCATAGTGGTATTCCTACATATATGTTGTTGCACTATGGAAGCATTTAAAGGCATGAAGATGTGAAGCTTCTCAAACATGCCAATGACTCTGAGCCATGAGTAGAAGACATGAAGAGGGCAACCATCATGTTTGGTTGTAAAGATGTCACACGAAAGTTGCAGGATCTTTGTCTCATTGCTCGCCTGAGAGTAAGTGACTGTGAGGATGTCCCACATTGCCTTGGAAGAATGATGTCATTGGCTATCTCTATGGTCAGAATATCAGATAGACATACGCATGCATACACATTATCATGCTTCCAAGAAGCATTCGTCCCAGTCTTGTCCACCAGCTATGGTTGTGTCAGAATGTGCTCCTTGTTATTACATCGCATGGTAGCCATAAACTACATAGATAGACAATCATAGTTGGTCTCATGCATCTTAACAATGGGCACCGAGCCCTTGAAGGCACTGAATGAAGATAAGCCACCCTTGTTTTTTTTGCATGATGATGGTGCCAGTAAAGGACATGAGTGGGATGTAGACTGATCTAAGGTTTTTGCACGATAATTTGAGGAATCGGTTATATGTGCAAGCGTCATGACACAACTATTCCCATCAACTTTGGCGGTGCTCTAAGGCATATGGGGTGATTCAGCGGTCTGAAATCACCCCCGAAGGCGTTAAAATCACACCGTCATGCCCTAAATCAAGGTAGCCAGTATGAAGGCCAATAAAACCTAGAAGATTGCACCAATAAGGTCGGGGGGCTCTGGTGGCATAAGAATGCTGCAAGAGAGGGACTGGGCGCCACTAAATGCTACTAGCAGATGGTAGAAAGACTGTGTGGCACTAGTAGTGTCATGGCGCTTTGAGAATGTGGTCCTGTGGTGGCTGGGTGGTGGCCCTAATGGTGTCGTTACGGCTGCAGTAGTCGTAGGCGGTGGCGGTAAAGGTGCTCAATGGTGAAGGTGCTCGACGGTGAAGGAGAAGGGTGGTAGGTGGGATATCGGGCACCGATCTGGGACCATCACTCACATATCATGTGAAAAATAATAATGACTTTGTGGAGAGAGAATGCAATAAGTTATCTATTCATGAAGCTTTATGGTTCCCTAATATAAAGGAGAAACATGTTGGGTAAATTCACAGTATAGACAGAAAGAAAAGAGAATATATAAAAAAGATAGAATATAACTAAAACCTAAACACTCCCCTGAAGTTGGAGAATATATCAATCAAGCTCAGCTTGGAACATCTCTGGAAGGGCCCTTTAGCTAGAGCCTTTGTGAACATGTCTTGTTCGCCTGAGTTGATACGAGAGGTAGAAATGAAACTCTTCTAGATCATGTCTCAAGTATAGTAATAGCCTACCTCGATATGCTTGGTCCTCTCATGGAAGTCTAGGTTAGTAAGGAAAAGAGCAGATTGGTTATCGCATTAGAGGTGCATGGGAAGAGGCACATCAATGCTAGGTTAACCAAAACAGATCTGACCCACGTCGTCTCTGTAATCTCGCATGTCATATCTCTGTACTCTAATTCTGCTGCACTAGATCTAGTAACCACTATTTGCTTCTTGCTCTCCCATGATACCAAGGAACTCCCTATGAGCACTGCAAAGCCAGAGGTAGATTTCTCCTTGGGACATCCTGCATAATCTGCATTTACGCAAGCTGTAATAGCAAAGAATGTACCTCTTCTAAATAAAAGACCAGGGCTAGGTGGCGAGTTTACCTCATAATCATATGGATTGCATCCATATGTACCTAACTAGGTTGCTCCATAAATGGACTCACTCGGCTTACTGCAAAGGATATATCTGGTCTGGTGATGGACACGTATAGGAGCTTCCCAACGAGCTCAATATACCTGCTCTTGTCTACCTCAGTGTCTTCATCATATAACTTCATGCTCGGGTCCATGGGAGTTGTGATAGGTCTGCAATCTGTCATACCCGTCTTAGAGAGAAGATTGGTAACGTACTTCCTCTAGGTCATCACAAGACCTCGTTGGCTCCTGGAAAAATCCAGTCCAAGGAAGTAATGTAGACTGCAAGGTCCTTGGTTACAAACTGTTGACCATGGAAAACTTTAGTTGCTAGAATGACATGCACATCATCCCATGTAATCATAATATCATCAACATAGATTAGTATAGCGACGGTATCTCGTTGAAGTCCTCGTGCAGAGGAAAATGATTATTAAGATGGTTGGCTGCATTATCGTGGCCCCATGCAGTTCCAAAGCAGCAGTTCTCTTGCGTGCCTCCATAGACAGCGAGTTTCTTCCTTGCAGCGGTACCTATTCTAATGCAGTAGCCCTCCAGGCTGCACTTCGAACACTAGGTGCAATGCTCTCCAAAGTCGGCTGCACTTTTGTCACTGCCAATTGCTCCAGTTTAGGGTTAGGCAGCACTGCACGATGGGTTTCCCTTGGTGGGAAGCCTCTTTCTAAGAAGAGGGGGAATGGTCTCGACCCTCTCTGCTGCTATTCATTCTAATTGGCCCCTTTTTCATTTGAATTTATATTTAACTTATTTTAGGTCCATTGAAACAGGGTCTACTCTCAGCCTTGAAGTTTTAGAAAAAAAATAGGAGATTTTGGGCCCCAATAGGGCTACAGTGGGGGTTGGAAATATTTGGGCTCAATTGGGCTGAGATTGCAAGAAGAGGAATTTTTCATGCCCAATGGGCCCTCGGTTGCTGAGGAGCAAAGAAAATGTACTGCATTTTTATAGGGCCTATTTCGATGGTCTCTTATTTATCAAGACAAGGAAGAAAAAGGAAAGAATGTATTGTCAGGCCTACTACTAGGCCGCGTTATCTCTTTCACACATGTCAGTGGTTATTGCTGACAGGACACATTCTTCCATTACCAGACACGAGGGAGGGGGTCCATTTGGTTCCCTCCTTGTGCCTACAAAATGTTCTTCATGCATCAAAATTCTCAATGGATTTTTTGTCTATAAGTCAAATTACAAAAGATTTACATTGTCGTGCCATAGGTAACCCTGCGTCCCTTGTTTTTTAGAATGTACTCACGAGCAAGGTAATTGGATGTGGTCGTGATCATGGAAGGCTTTACATGTTGATCTAGTCACCTTATTCTGGTGCTTGCTCTCGTTCTACTTGATCGATTTCTCCTTCCACTTGACGTCTTCGATTTGATTATCTTCTGTTGCAGAGGATCTGTCGTCTCATCTCTAGCATTTCTATCAAGTCCACGTTTCATTGTGAACCATGCTACTTGGAAAGCATCACTGTTCTAGCTTTCCAAGTCATCAAGTTCATAATAGTCAGACTCCTTTTGAGCTTTTTCAGTTTGATATGTGGGGTCCAAGTCGTATCCCTGATCATTAGGGGCACATGTATTATTTGGTTGTCGTGGATCACTTTTATGGACCTTTTTGTCAAAGAAGTATGATGCTAGTACTATGATTCAGAATTTTGTAATTGAAATGAAGAATCTTTTATCTTCATCTATTAAATACATTTGTTCTGATAATGCTATGGAGTTCTGTACTATCCAACTATCCCAATTCTTTAGTTATGAGACATTATCCATCATACATTGTGCACTTATACTTCTCAGCAGAACGGTGTTGTTGAACACAAAAATCATCACTTGTTGGACATCACCAATACTCTTCTCATACGGAGTCATGCCCCTCATTTCTTCTGGGGTGATGTTGTGATGCTGGCATGTTACCTAATCAATCAGATTCCCTTTACCATTCTAGGTGAAGCGCCATTCTCTATTGCTTTTCCCGGGGACCTTTTCTCTCTTACATCACGGGTCTTTGGTTGTGTGGTATTTGTTCACCTTCTACAACTAGGTCTTGACAAACTTGCTCCTAGAGCTGCCAAATGTATGTTTGTTGGGTACTCTCGTACCCAAAAGGGAAATGGGTGTTTTGATCCTGCCCAGGGAAAATACTATGTTAGTGCTGATGTTACTTTCTTTGAGTCCATGTACTATACTCTCATAGGTATAGGTTGAGTCCCTCTGAGTTTGGGGATGACGTCGTTCTTCCACCTCCTCCTACACATATACCTTAGCACGTTTTCCATTCTCCAATGCCTTCCACAACATCCAACATGCTTCAGGTAAATTATGAAATTTTGGTTCTGATGACACTAGTGGTGTGAATGGTGAACATGAACATTTACAGGATGAGTAAGAAGACATAAATGAAGTGTGTGGACCACCACATGAGAATAATCTGAGGTGGCAAGGCAAACGGAGTTGTGTGATTTACTCCTTACTAGACATGTGTCTCTGGCACGACTTTCGATGGATTTCAATAAGTTTGTTGTGGGATTATCTACTATTGAAATCCGCATACATACTAGGAGGCTCTTAAGGATAAAAAATGGTGACTTGCCATAGAGAAGGAAATGGTCGCGCTATAGTCACATGGCACATGGAGCATTGTTAAAGCTCCTATAGGATGCCTGTTGTGGGATGCAAGTATGTGTTCACAATGAAGTACCGAGCAAATGACAAAATAGATCACTACAAGGAAAGGCTTGTGGCTCGTGGGTTCAACCATACATATGGGGTAGACTATGAGGATACTTCTCACTAGTGGCTCGGCATTCTACACTGTGGATCCTTCTCTTTGTTACAGTGACACGGGATTGACCTTATATCAACTTGATGTGACGAATGCATTTCTCTATGGTGACCTACAGGAGGAAGTCTACATGCAGAAGCCACCTGTGTTTGCGGTTGACGGGGAGTGTTAGAAGGTGTTCATGTTCAGACTTCATAAGGCTTTTTTGTGGCCTTAAGCAGGGTCCAAGAGCATGGTTTTAGAAGCTCTCGAACTTGATAGAGCGGCATGGATTTGGGAGATCGACTGCAAATCATTCACTATTTGTTCAGAGGTCTCATGGAGCCCTATCTCCATGGGTTCTAATCGTGCAAAGGAGATCTTGGTTTGCCTTGCTTTTTTTCCAAGCTGGGGAGATGCCATGGAGGGTGGTGCCTGGACATGAGAAGTGGAGACGTGATCACACACTCCTTTTGGGTTTGGGAATCCAATTTTGCAACCTTTATTGCTACTACTGCTACTTCTCGCGTGCGCATGGGCGATGCTGGAGAAGAGGGCACCGTTATATCGGGGCCCTGCCATAGGATGCAGTTTGCACGTGAGAGGAACGAAGTTTCTTTGCCTCACGAAATTAGGGTTCCCAACACTGATGTCGCCTTCGTTTTTCAATTGGGTTCCGATTGGAACCCCAAGTCATAGAATCTCTAGAGGGAAAACCAAAACCCTAGGACATGTGGAGAATTCTTCAGAACTTGCTAGAGCAGCACGGAATTAGAGTTTCATCTGAAACCCATGTAGAATATTGAGTATGGGAGAGATCGTCATCCTCGAATTTAGTCTTCTCTCCTTCATCGTGATGGAGAAATCGAGAGAAGAACTCTGAGAACAGGAGCATCTCCGTTAGATTCAAACCCTATTGTTACTACATAACTTTGATTGTGGCGAGGAGCATCACTTGTGCACAAGAGATGCATCGGTTGAAGATGGAATCGAGAACCCAATCTGATCGATGTTACAACCTTCTTCTGATTCTTCAGAGTGGATTCCACAATAGGGAACCTATTGCAGTGATGATTGTGCAAATTTTACACGATAAGACATGTACCCACACATAGCTTCTCCTCCCAGAAAAAATTGGGTTTCATTAAGAGAAACCCAATATCATCGGTGATGTTGGAAGCATTTGCGACAGAATTAATATCTTCGACAACAAAACTTTGAGAATGTAATAAGAATAACCAAACTAAAATATAAACTTGAAAATCACCTGATTCAACCACACGTGCAGAATTAGGGTTTCAAAAACCCTCAGACTTTCTTAAATCTTGAAGAACATGAGCAATAATCAATATAAAATATTCAATAACGACTCCACGAACCGAACTCGCTCCGATACCATGTAGAAAAATGATAATACGGAAGATTAGTCAGAGATAAAGAAATAAAGAACATAGAAGAACATTGGGATTTAACGTGGAACCCTACTCCATGAGGAGCGGGATGAAACCATAAAAGAAAACCTCTCAAGGGTCGAGTATTATGTATTGCTTTCTCTTAATTGATACAATAGGTGTGGGGTTTCTTATACAACCCCACCAGTAAGACCGAGTCCCACTCAGAGTAGATGTGGGACTAAACCTTGGACGTGGTAATTCATTGAGAATTCCGGTACATGAAGAACATTCTGTAGGCATATGGAGGGAGTCAAATGGACCTCCCCATGTCTATTAATGGGAGAATATGTCATGTCAGCAATGACGACTGATTTACCAGGCTATATAGGGCCATAAGAACCAAAATGCATGCGACCTCCACATAGATGATAAGAAACTCTAGAGCCCATGATCCATTCCGAAGGATCTAGTCGAGTGCGACTTGTAAATGCATGAGTAGTACCTAATGTGTTGGTGGAAGCAGAAGCAACAACATCTGATGGGACAGTAGAAACATTAGGAGATCCAACAGTTGGGGGCATGATCTCTCTCAGTCGAGCAACAAAGTCATCAAAACAATGATCGATAAAATCAGGGGCAATCTGGACATGCTCAACAGCATGGGCTGATGGTGGAAAGTCTCTCTTGGAATAGCACATGACCTCTAAATGAACGGACTGGTGGCAATATGAACAGGGTTGGCGTAGGCACGAGCCTCCTTTGTCGAGTGTACCCCATCCTCTGAATTCAGGAAAACCACCTCTACCACAGGAAACTGCCTTAGCCAATGACGTATGATAAGATACAACAGAGGGGATGGTTAGTCTGCTCAGCCTGTGGTATGTACGCCTCCTCTATAGGCAATATAGTAGCATCTGTGAGTAACTGAGACTGGGTTGAGACATACTCATGGTTAAGGCCTACTAGAAAGACCTCAATCATAACAGAATCGCGATGGCCTTGTGTTGCTCTAGTGAGGTCGTCAAAGGTATGTAGCTATAAAGTCTCTCAAATCTACCATAAGAGATGGATACAAGATATGAAGAGGACGATCACCATGTTTGGTCGTAAAAATATCATGTTATAGTTGCAAGATCTTTTACTCATTCCTCACTTAAGAGTAAGTCGCTACGCTGATGAATCGTTAATTGGCTAAATTAATTTTCGTTTGTTGTAATGCAACCAATCAACATTTAGTCAGAACCGAATCAAATGATCTCTGCGAAGAGGATTCATGTTTAATTTATCCTAGGAAAGTCCATGTGTGACATCCAGATTCGAATAACCCAAACCCAACCAGATTAAGGGTCTGAATGATCGGTTAATATTCAATCAATATTGAAGAAACCCATATCAACCTATAAGTCGCAAATCGAATTTCGCTCGAACATAATCAATCAAAAGTCGATCGCATCATGATGCGTGCCATCAGAAAAGCCGCGACACAAAATCGGAAATCGCAAAACAAACCGAGACCACCCTATAATCTGATTCGACAAAATAAGACAAAGAAATCGACTGTTTGTCGATCAGAGGTCGTTTGATAATTTAAAATCATAAAATTTGATCAAAAATCAAGACCGTATGTCATTAATTTCTGTATCCATCATGGATCAGAAAATTATGAAATTTATATCATTTGATCATCATGAATAGACAATCAAAAAGAGATATTGATCATCTAAATCGGAGATACATGTGCAAATACAGAGAACTTTGATATCTCAAATAAAAGAGAGATAATGGTTATAAAAAACTATCAAAATTTATTTATTTCTATAGCAGACATAAACCATAAACCTCCACTTGGCTTTCTTTACCTTTCTCCACTTGGCTTCAAGAACTGCCACACTTGGCAATCCCCAAGGCCCCTCCCTCCTTATTTATAACCCAACCAACATTCCTTCTTTCTAATTGTATTCCCCCAAAACCCATCCCATCCTTCTCCAACGTGAGAAGAGCCCCCAACCCCCTGCTGCTTCCTTCCAAATTGGGACAACTGCTGGAGGTACAGCTCCCAATTGGAGCTATTATTGTTATCTTCAAGCAGTTGGGAGTTGTTGCTTCCTTCTTCCAAGAAGCCCAGCAGCTGGAACAGCTCCCCTGCCCCATTGAAACGGCTGCTTGATGCAGTCATGGAAATCTTGTTGCATGCAATTTGATCCTCCAATTTTGGAGGATCCAAGGTACAATCACAACCCCCCTCTTGCTGCCAATATGCACTTTTGTATACATTGATTAAATACCAAGACTTGGCTCTAAAATCATGTTCTAAAGGATGAAAATTGAGGGTTTTGGCATGTATCATCTCACAAATTTCAGATCCAGATATTAGCACCAGAATCCACGGTCTAAAGGATAAAGATTGGGAGGTTTTGCATGTATTATCTCACAAAATTCAGATCTAGATATTAGCTCCAAAGTCCATGTTCTGAAGTATAAAAATTGAGGTGTTTTGCTTGTATTATTTCACGAATTTCAGATATGGATATTAGCTCGAGAATCCACGTTCTAAAGGATAAAATTTAGGGTTTTTTGCATGTATTATCTCACAAAATTCAAATACGGATATTATCTCCAAAATCCATGTTCTAAAGGATGAAAATGGAGATTTTTGCATGTATTATCTCACACATTTCAGATCAGGATATTAGCTCCAGAATCCATGTTCTAAGGGATAAAAATTGGGGGGTTTTGCATGTATTATCTAACAAGTTTCAGATCTAAATATTAGCTCCAGAATTCATGTTCTAAAGGTTAAAAATTGGGGGTTTTGCATGTATTATCTCACAAAATTCAGATCTGGATATCTCACAAAAATAATAAGATAACTAATATCTCAACAATATATATAAGCAGCAATTACCTTATATGATGATATCATAGGACAATTACACTACCTTCTAAGCAATGCCCTCATCCCCTCATCATAGAACGATGTGGGAATTTTCCCTAACTTCCGATGAGTATAGAACAAGAGTTGGCCAAATAAAGTTAAACATGTTGAGATTCAATCCAATTGTTAAAACTAAACCAGCTTGAAAAGAGAGCCTATTTCTGCTAGTGTATAATTTCATACATATAACTAGTTTTGCTTTAAGCATTATGTCCTCAAGTTCATCTTATCAAGAAGAAACAACTAGACACTTAACTCGAGCTTAATCTTGAGATCGATAAGCTGCACTCGCGAACGAGTGATTGGTTGGGATCGAGCTGACCTCAAGATTGTGAAGCAAAATATATATTCTCACAGCTCCATTTCGCATAATGAGTTTTATTAGCACACATGGTCATCCATCTTTTTGTTCTTACTTTTTCTTGAAAGAGCATGTTGTTTGAATACGATGGCAATGCATACAAAAGGTAAGGCTACTCTTTTAACTTGGAAAACGCTACAGTTTAAAAGATGGTATAATGGAGACGTTTCTCCTCTTTGAATGCTATTGCATATTGCTATTGTTACTGCTGATAGCAAGTTTTGACCATAGTGAAATGCAAAATATAAGTTTTCATTCAACACAAATTTACAAGATTAAAACTGACATAACATTCCTATCCAACCATAAGGGCTGGAAGATACCACTACAACAAAGAACAAAAAGTAGACAATCTAAAACATGTGCTTGTTGAGTTTGTGTCTAGTTCATATTACTAATCAGATTTCAGAAGAAATTTTATGTTTTTCAGTACCTAGCATATATAGATAGCATATGGACAACATAGATGCAACAATATATTTAGTCGAATTACGTTATTGGACAGATCCATGCAGCTAAATGAGCAGAATCTTCCTTGACAAAAACAAATCTTTGTTTATAGTGAATTTTCTTTTGTTAGGCATAAATCTCATGTCAACATCTAAACATTCCAATTGAATATTTTAAGGGAGTAATCCCGCAATAAAGCACGACTATGTAGGTGAATAAAGCATAAACGCCGAAGCTTTCAACTATATAGATGGGTTATAGAAAAACAATCCTCAATATCAGCCCCGGCCATTTACGGCTGTATTCACCTATGTTCGGTAGTTTATATATTTCCTTGTGAAGATTCCAAGCTGAAGACGAGCAAACAACAAAATTTCCCAATAATGAGATTTCGAAGGATCGAAAAATCAAAACTACCCGCATGTTAACAGAGTTGGAAACAGAACAACTCTGTCCAAAACCCGGACAGGACCTTACCCCGCTTTCGAGGGCGTGGAGCTCGACGACGCTCCGTGCTTCGTCTGCAAAAACCACAAACCATAAATTCAATGTACAAAGTCACTAGACAACGCTAAAGCATACGCGGTTCCCAACAGTTACCGCCACGGCCTTCACGATCGGCTTCACATTCGATCTCCACGCCAATCCAACAGCCACGACAGAATGCACTAACGAAATTCGAGATCAAATATCAACCTTAGACGCCTTCGCAGCTCGTGTTTTCGACTTAAATGCAAATGAAGGGGACATTCACCTGAAGACGACCTGGAGAGGAAGAACTTCGGGTTGCTGTTGGAAGCCGAGAGAAGAGACGAAGCCGACGTCGCCGTCGCAGCCATCGGAGCGAGCAGGAAGATCGAGAGAGTTACGGCTGTTGTTTGGAATCCAATCGACGAGGAGGTAGGTGGCAGTCCGTTAAAAGCTCCCAAGCGGAGAGCGCGAGGTTGCTATATGGGGGAACGCGCGTCGTTTTAGCTGTTGGGGAGCCACGTTCCGTCTTATTGTAGGCCCACATTCGTTCTCATCGAACGATTGTCGCGGCACTCTCGTTTTAAAAGCTTTTACACAGCAAAAAAAAATAGACCCAATAAAGCTTTTGCTTATTCTTCTTCCAATGATTTATAACTCAATTAATAAGTTTCACATACTCATTTATTCTAATTGTATATTTTATACATGTGGCTTAACCTGAGGAACAAACATATGACAAATAGCACAACAATCTAGTTGAAGGAATGTGTTTACGCCTGCACGAAATCGTTATGATCAGATCATATCCGATTTAAATAAATTCGTCGTATGTGTCATGATAGCTGTGAAAATTTCAAAAAAAATCGATGGAACCACATGGATTAACAAGTTCCTAACCCATTCCATCAATATCACATGAGTAAAGGACATATTTTTGAAGCGTAATTGTGACCCTCGACTCTCTAACAGAAGAGACATCTTGCCTCAAATCCTATATGACGAAAATAGCAATTGCGGGTGCGTAGATGGATCGTTTGAACCTCGCATCCAAAGAAACAATCTGAGTGAAAAGGCTCTTGATTTCGTCGAACAAAATACTCTTCCTTCTTCAAGAGCACGGGGCACCGAAGAAGAATATCGTCCACATGAGATCAATCGAATACCTTCGAAACCATAACGGCAAAGCTGCCACGGAGGGAACTACCTGACGTGGTGATGGACAACCCTAGGGCAGGGGACGGCCACAGGGAGAGAGCAGAGTGGGGGTGGCATTTAGAAAGAGGGAGAGAAAGAGAGAGACCTCTTGTTTTCAGCTTTTGACAATTTTTACCTGAGAGGCATGCTCTACCTCTCCTTTTATGCATGTTCCGATGGTTGGATTACAATCCTACTTGTTGAATCCATGGTCAGGATTAAAGGAGTTTACAACCACTTTTAAGATAAAAGTTGATAACAAATTGTCAAATTCATTATCTAACTAATATTTTAACAAACCAAAAAAATTAAAAAGGGAAAAAGGAGAAAAAGGAGAGATAGAGAGAGATAATATGTGGTGGGTAGGGATGGCTATCGAGTCCAACGAGCCGAGCCAGGTCCTAGCTTGGGCTCGTGCTCGATAAGCCTAAATGGGCTCGGGCTCGGTAAGAGTTCAAACCTCTTATCGAGCCAGCTCGGGCTCGATAAGGCTCAAGCTGAACCCCTTATCGAGCCCAGGCTGGGCTTGAGCCAAGTCATGCTCTTTAAGGGAAATAGGCATTTTTGGTACAAAAGTGTGTTTCTTATGCTCGAACCCACAACCTTTTCTTCGAAGAATGTCTTCCTTACTGGTAGGCCAATATCTGGGTTGCATAACAAAAGGTAAATTATATTATATATAACATTCCATTTGTTAATAAAAGTAAAAATTACTAGTTTGCTAATTAGATAAAGTTTAGGAAGTTTAAGTCCACAACATAGTCCACCCAACATTGTCATTCCATAAATCACATTGTCATTCAATAAACTACATAGTCCACCCTCCATTTTACAATGTTGCAAAACTAATACAAATGAAAATAAACATCATTACAGTTTCAAACATGCCTAGTTTTTGTGTGTATATATTCCTTATCGAGTTATCAAGCCGAGCAGGGCTCGGCTCGGGTTCGGCTCGTTAAGCTATCGAGCCCAAAATTCTCGCTCTGACTCGGCTCGATAACTTAATGAGCCAAGCTCATGAATCCTTATCGTGCCGAGCCTGAGCCTGCCTCATCGAGCCGTGACTCAATAGCCAGCCCTAGTGCCAGGCGTCCACCATGGTGTCCGCACCATGGACGCCCATCTCTCTCTTTTCTTTTTTCTGGATGTAATATTTATCACAACCAATTCTTTATTCATTGATTTATTTTGAAAATGAAAAATATCATCGAATAATTTAAAATTATTTGTGATAATTGCAAATATAACATTAATAAATATAAATCCCATCCATAGGTCCAAACTAAAGGTAAATAACGTTTATATTTATTTGTAATGTGAATCAATTCGCATTACTCTCAATTTTGTGAGGCATATTCACAATCAATTCTTATTAGGATATTGTACATCTTTTCCACACTATTCACGATTATTGTGGATAACATCATCTACATCAATCTTATCCTAGATAACTAAATCTAATTTAATTATCTTATATATCTTTCTACACATGTCCAAAAAATGTGAATCGTATCCACATTATTCTTGAATAATTGTCAATAAAACTATCCAGGATAATTAAATCCAATTTAATTATCTTAAATCTCTCATTATTTCTCAATATTCAGATTTCGTCTTTAATGGAATAATCCTTGAACTCTTTCAAGAATATTACACTTTCTCCACATGGAGATAAGGTCAAGGCAATTGTCTGTGCCATGTATAGTGATTTGGAGAATGACATCTAATCTCATATCCAAATCTAGACAACCTATCAAAGTAGTTTATCATATCATACAATATAACTAATCTAAGATCACAACACCCTCGAGTATTTCTAATACCTGTACATCCTACATACCAGAAGACTGCGATTAAACCCGAAGTTCGGATCTTGTTTGAATTGTCTCCTTCAAGATTTTATCATTAAATCTCATTCAATCATTGAGAGTTGGTATCGATTATATATTTTTCAAAGGCATATGCATACCTTCAAATCCTGTCATGTTTGCAAAATAAGACAACCGTCAATGGAATTTCATTTGTCCCAATGTCTCATGAGTGAGTTCATGCCTTCTTATTCAGTAATGAACATGTATCTTTCCTTTTAGAGCTCATATTACTCATATACCTTTATATGCACTTCATCGTGTTGGTGTATAGCCTTGACTAGGTCATCAAGCTAATAGTTTGCCAGATATACATACTCAAACATATAGTAACGCATATGTCTCAAGTCAGAGAATGAGAGCCTATATTATGATAGTATGTGGCATAGGTCTTGGTTATCTCGAACTCCTTAAGTCAACTCTTTGATATTTTTATACGGAGAACGTACATCAATAAGTCAGTCGTATGCTAGCTTTTGGAGTAAGGATTTCCGTCTCCTTCTCAAACCAGAGATCCTTTCTTGATAATCACTTAATGGTGTAGTTGAGTCCTTAATGAATCCCATATTCATCTACATTATTTCTTTATATTATCTCTCTAGCTTAAGAAAACAATAAAATTCACCAACAATCAACATTAATTAACTAACACTGTATTGTGAATAATTAGCTATAATTATTAGGTATTCATATCAATATTATTATGCTATTATTGTATGTCCTTTTATATTTAAAAATCCAATAAAAAATTAGTATGATATTATATGTAATTAATTTAACCTAATCTATAAAATAAAAATCCAAAAAAAAGAAAATAAATGAAAATAAGTAATTTAATACTTCAAAATTGCTTGCAAAATTATTTTATGTATATAAATGACTTTATTTCTCTTTTAGTTCTACATGAAAGTTGTAGATCTCATCGAGATCTACAACTTTCATGTTGATAATTGTTTTAGATTCAATCTTCTTCTATTTATTTTGCATTTTAGATATATTTATTTCTTTCTCTAAAATCCACATGGCTCCATCTCAGCTAACCATGTAGCTGGTTCTTCATCCCTCACCATATATTCCTTTCCGTTGTTGGATCATGCCATCCTTCAACGCCAAATATCTGGCCTTTGGATTCACTCGTTCAGACTCATCCAAGCCCTACTCCCTCGGCCAAATCCTCACCCTTCGATCAAGATCAGACGGTGATCCATACATCTCCTACCTTGTGCCTCTTCACCGCATATCTCATCAGTTGTTCAACCACCCTCCATCTCCTAATTCTACTGGCTACCTCATGTGTCTCAACCACCAAGTCTCGTTGCCAATCTCGTGCTTGTTCAACCTTCTCCTTCGCCCAATTTCCAGTGGTTGTCGTCTCCCTCAAGCGCACCCTTGAGCGGAAGTTAAAACTTCATATCCAACCACCAGGAACCACCAAATCCCCTCCATCAAAACTCCTTCTCCGACAACCATTCCAGCCATCGACTCTTGTGTGAACCTATTCCGAGACATCCCTCTCTCTTGAGTGATAGCCAGTGAGAGCTCGATTGAGAGAAGATTGAGAGTTGGTTAATGCGAGATCCTTGGTTTCAATGCCAAGTTGCAGCCATTGCTAGAGCTACTCGAGCTCAGGTCCTGCATTATCAGGTTTTGACGTGAAGACTTTGATCCATAAGATCCACTTTCAACCCATCTTCTTCAATCCTTGTTCATCTAGTCGATCATCTTCATCTTCCAGGTAAGGCTTCGATCTTAATTTCTCTTGTTTTATCCAATTTATATATTGTATTCCCTCGCATCTAATATATTATCTGAACATCAGAATATCTATGTCATCCATCACTGATTCATGCTTGTGTTTCCTCATATTTGATCTTATTCTCCATAGTTGTTTCCATCTCTAATCCATCTTCTTTTTAGCATGAAGAAGAAGAACTGGCAAGGCTTTACTCCATCATTCAACAACCTTTCATTCTGCCTCTTCTCCTATCTCAAAAAATTTGCAAGTGCTTGGGTTTTTCTTTTCTAACATTTGTAGGGCCTTGGAGCATCAATGGTTGGAGCCTCGACAGAGTTAGTTTACAGACTTTTGTCATCGATGACCAGAGCTCGCCAAGACATTTGAGGGTTCTCCAAAAAGGGATAACATATTCACCTTCATTGCATGGAATCCATCTTTCTTCCCCTACTCTCAAGCATTTTAGATGATAGCGGATGAGGAATAATACGTTCATCGGAGCTTCTCTCTTCCTATGCCTCCTACGGCGGAAGGGGAAGAACATAAGACACAATACCCGTTGGATCTGGGGCTCTAGATCCAATCTGATGGTATTATCATCCCCGATCCTCACTCCGAAGTATCGCTTTGCTCATGAGAACCGGAACAGTCAAGCTAGCAACGAAGCACCAATGAGCGACACATGGCCCGAGATGCCACTACCCAAGCATGTTCCCAATCACATGCTTTGTGCACGAGATAGTGGGTAAATTGCAAACTAGATCTGCCGAAGATTTATAATTACAAATAAGTCATGCCTGGAAAAATACATTTATACCTAAGTAATTTTCTATAATTGCACTTTAGTCCAATTTGGACTTGTTTGTAATTAAATATTTCATGTTTTATTGCATGTATGCCCCTACCTTGATCCTTTAATAACTTGTGAACCACTTCTCTAAATTTAATGAAAGTTTATGTTGTTAGAAAGCTATTTTTGCACTCTTTAATTTAATTCTATTTAATTATGTATTTGACGTATCATCCATACATTAATTTTTTGAGTGATTATTTTGTCTATTCATCCCTTTTATTAATTCAAAAATAAATTATGTCAAGGTTGAGTGCTTTCTTTGTCATATAGATTGATCATTAACTGATTAATTATTTTCACAAGTAATGAATCCTTTTAATCGTGATCTTATTTGTGAAGTGTTTATGTAATTTGTGATTGTAGTGCATAATTATTTTTCATATAAATTAAATAAAAATGTTTAAAAAATTTGCATGCATGATCTCCTTTGCATCTTGCTTGACCTGGAGAGCCTATAAATTGCTTAAATAAACAATTGACTCCTAAATTTAATTGAATAATTGTTCACGTCCATAAAATTCAACCACATACTTGCCTAGGAATAAATTTAAGCCAAGAACGCTTCACAGAGATATTCTCTCAGTCCTGAGTGATTGTTGATTGGCCCGTGCTACAACGAGTGCATGTTACTTTAGCCAATTGATGACTCATCGGATGCCATCGTTGCCGGGGACGCAACACATTATTTAAATTTATTCAAAATTAATTTTTCACTTTTTGTGATTTCTAGAGCTTTTTAGGTTAAGTTCTTATTTGGGCTATTTGTATTATTTTGTTTAGATTATTTCTGTGTTTTTACCTATTTAATTCACTTAATTTCTCTTGTGAACTTTCTGACATTTTTATTGTTTTGTGGTAGGGACCGCGAAGCTGACGAAACCTGAAGGACCACAGAAGTGAGAAGTTTGGAGTTTAAGCTGTAAAGACCATATGACAATTGCATTAGAAGAGAAATTTTAGTTTAATTATATAATATTTTTGTGTTGTACTTTTTTTGTATTAATTATTGTAATTAATGTTGTAATTAATGTATAATTAATTGCTAATTTACATCATTTATCTATTGATTTCTCACGTATGTAAAGAAGGCCTCTATTTATTCTTTAATTGTGTGGTTGTGTTGAGAGTGATTCTTGAGTTAAGTGGTGATTTAGGTCGAGGCATCATGCTACAATGAGTGCATGTTATTTTAGTCAATTAATGATTCATCAGATGGCAATGTTGCCACGCTTCAAATATATATATATATCTTAGGCCATTTAGATTGATCTTTATCATAACTTGGGATACACAATTTTGTCTCATAAGATTCACTAAAATCTTAGAAGATTCTTGAGACGGACATAAGTTATGTTTTATCTAGTCAAATAATTTGATCTTCTTCATCGCTAATAGAACTCCTGCTAGGTACGACTTTTTTGACTTGCATTATTTAGAGTAAAATTTATAAATTCAGTCTTGCATCCACATGGAGAGTGCTCATGCATCATTGATTTTTTGCCTGCATACCGTTTTCGGTCTTCTCGCTCAGTTTATGCCAACCTTAAGGATAAAGGAAAAATGTACTGTACATTAGGCGTTTATTTTGTGGTCACTATTTTATTGAGAAAATCAAGGCTTTAATTATTTGAAAATAAAGTGAGGTGTCGATGTAACCCTAATCTACCTTGAACAAAAATTATCTATTTAATCTAAGTCTCTCGCCAAGCAAATAAAGGAATCAAAATGTGAGCGTGCGAAATAGACTTTGCTATTTAAACTTAGGGATGCAATAATAAATCCTGAGGGTTATTTAAATCAATGACAAATGAATGAAATAAAAGAAGAAATATCAAAACAAACTACCTTGATTTTCTTGTGGATTTTTTTTATATTTTTATTTTTTTTATAGATTTTTAATTTTTATATTTTTTATGATTTTCTGATTATGTCTTTTTATAATTCTTAGTTTGTAAATATTTTTATATTTTTAAAAATAAAAGAGAACAAACAAATATAAAGAAAATGTAAGAAACCAAGCCTTTTGGAATTTTACAATATAGTAAAAATGTATAGGAAATTCAAATAAAACCCTTTTTGGATTTTTTTATAATTTTATACTTGTTTGTGATTTTTGTTCAATTTTTTGATTTTTAAGGATTTTTAAAACAATTGTAAAGAATAAAATAAACAAGCAAAAAATAATGAAAATGTTTTTGTGATTTTGAAAGACAAAATAAAAGCAAAAATATAAGAAATATGTACCAACAGAAGTTTTTTTTAATTTTTCAGAAGAGTATTTTGTGTTTTTTTTTGCATTTTTTATGATTTTATATGAATTTTTATGTGTTTTTAAATTTTGCAAATTTCATGGTATCTATAAGGAATAAAAGTATGAAATTTATAAAGAAATTAAAACAAAACAAAACAAACAAACAATTTTTTTCAGAATTTATCAAGTAATTTTTATATTTTAAATTATTTATTTTCTGTAATATGGACAAAATAAGGTGTTTTTAATTTATTAAAAATAGCATAACTAAATAAAAAGTGAAACGAAAATTATGACTAATAGATCTACTTAGCAAGTTTTTATGGTGATTTTTATGGAATTTTTAACGATGGTTAGCAATTTATTAAGCCAAATTAACAATCAAAATAATAATCTGCTTCACAAGAGCATGGATGCAATTAAAATAATTTATGAGACTAAATCTGGAACAAATAATGAGATTCACATGTCTTTTCACATGCTAATCTGTGGCTCGGAATACAATTTCACATGCTAATAATATCAATAACCAAAGTTTTGTCATATAACTCCAACATCAAGTGTGGTGGTATTATACATATCCCATTATCCGACATATAAATTTATAGATCGTATTTGGGATGTGATAAAGAGACCTACATAATCCTTTACTGATACATATGCTTAAAGATTGCAATCTGTATAAGAATTTTGTTGGTATGTGAAATCCTAAGCCGGTACATACGAGGGATCTATTTTAACGTAATCAATATTTATATGAAAACCTAGACCGATACATACCTTAAGTCCAATGCGTAACTCTCCCTGGCATGGTCGTCGCACCTCCTTTCAACCACGTATCCGCACTCTTGTCCTTCGCTTCGACGTCATCGTCTCTTGTGATGAAGATGATTCTTCCAAATAGTCCTCTCTCTAACTTGCTCTCTCTCGCTCTCTCTCTCTCTCCCGTCGCACAAGAAAAAGGGAGAGAACAAAATGATGTGCTTGTTTTGAGATCTTATGGTCTTTTTATTTGTGACAATAAGGCAATTTAATGGAGTAATAAAACTCATTCAATAGGCTATTCAATAGTGCAATAATGTTAGTATGGCATAAATGGAAATTTATTGTATAAAATTATGAGATTTGAATTTTTATTTAATTTATTTTTTTAAAGTCATGACCGTTACAAATTACCATCCTTAAAAAATTCCGCCCTTGAAATTTCTTAGTTAGGATATATCAGAGAGCCAGATTGCCTTCACATCTCACTTTTTAACTCCTAAAAGTTCTCCTATTCATTTGATGATGCTACCAAAGAGTTTTAATCATGGGAATTTTGCTTCGATGAATCTGGCAGTCTCACCCATCACACTACAGGAAGTTCCAGCTTTGGAGACGACAACTGGCGACGGTCATAGCATGACCGTCCCTAACGAAAGCCTTTAGGGACGGTCTTGACAAAACCGTCCCCAATACTTAATATCAGGAGACGCTATGCGAGCTGGCGTCTCCTTTTCTAATATCTTAATAGGGACGGTCAGAACGACCGTCCCCTCTGCGTAGGGGACCCATTGGGGACGGTCTTGACCGTCCCCTATACGCTTCTGTTGGCGTCGCCTCCGGTCTTATATTTTTTCTGGCGACCAGAGGGGACGGTCCATGGTGACCGTCCCCTTTGCCCTGGCAGGTCTTTTGGGGACGGTTCTGACCGTCCCCAATACCGTTCTATTGACGTCGCCTCCGGGTTTTTTCCTTAAAGGGAGACCAGATGGGATGGTCAAGATGGACCGTCCCCTCTGCTCTAGCAGGTCCTTTGGGGACGGTTTTGACCATCCCCAATACGCCTCTGTTGGCGTCGCCTCCGGCCGTTCATACTTAAGTGGCAGAACAGAGGGGACGGTCACCAAGGACCGTCCCCTCTGCCCTAAGAGGTCCTTTGGGGACGGTTCTGACCGTCCCCATAACACTTCTATTGGCGTCACATTAGGTCAGTGGCCTGACAAAAGGGGACGGTCGCACAAGATCGTCCCCTTTGCCCACCAAAGGGGACGGTCTTAAGTGAACCGCCGCCGATCGTCTCCAATGGGGACGGTTGTTACGACCGTCCCCATTGGTTAGATCGAAAAAAACCCCTTCGACCTTCGTTCTTCCTCACTTTGTCCTCTCCCAAAAACGCCGCCCAAGTCGCCTCTCCCGGCCAACGTCGCCCCTCCGCCCTCTTCGTGGTTCCGGTCGTCCTCTATCTTATTTTCTGGTATATAGTAACACTCCTTTGTGTTTATTCTTATTTATTTTGCTTGATATTCATGTTTGGGTTGTTATTCCCCATGTGAATGGGTTTTTTTGTTGTTAGGTTAGGGTTGCTAGATTTGGTATGTTTTTCCTCATGTTATGATGAATTAATATCTTGTTGTTTATGATAAAACATAGAGATTTAGAGATACATGTTGTTTAATGTAATATCTTGTTGTTTAATGTAATATCTTGTTTTATAATAATAGGATGAAATCTCTAATAATAGGAATACATTGTATAGGGAAACATGTTATAGGATGAAACTTGATTTAGATTAAACAACATGTTATAGGATTGAACTTGATTTAGATTAAACAACATGTTATAGGATAGAGGATAACATGTTATTGGATGGAACATGTTAAACAACATATTGTAGGATAGAGGATAACATGTTATAGGATGAAACATGATATAGGATTAACATGTTATAGGATGAAACATGTTATAAAACATTGCTTGTTTATATTAAATATAATGTGCTTGTGTATATTAGATCTAGAAATTCTTATTGTGTATAAGAGAAACACTTGATTAGGGTTTAGGGTGGAAAAACTTGTTATCTATAATAACATAATGGTGGTGGATTTTATTCTGATTGTGCAGTAAAATGGATAAGTCATGGATGGATAAGAGATACGATGATTTTCAACAATATAAGAGAGGAGTGATCTGGTTCTTGGATTGGGCATTTGAAATAGAAAGAGTTAATAAGAAATTTGGTGGTCTTAAGATTTATTGTCCATGTGTGAGATGTAAGAATATTAAATGGGATGTTAGAGAGACAGTGTATAACCATCTTATACTCAACGGATTTTGGTTACATTACTCCATTTGGACTGAACATGGAGAGGGTATAGATTTGCGAATAGATGAGGATGAGGGCGTAGATGCAGGAGTTAGTACACAAACCTTGAATAATGTTGATCACGAGCTATTTGAACTAATGGACGATTTAAGAAGACCCGAGGCACAAGACAGTGGTTTAGATGATAGGCTCTCGAGCAGTTTGCCAGATGCAGAAGATATATTGGCTCCTGGGGTGGAAATGACGCGTTTGCAGTTTTTATTAGAGCTGTTTAAGATGAAAGTAAGGAACGGATCAACTGCAGCAATGATGACAGATGTGCTGGGTTTAATACGGAAGTTATTAAATAATCCTCAGAATTATCCTAAGGATTGGAAAGAGGCAAAGCAACGATTCTGATCGCTTGGTCTGAAATACGAGAAGATCGATGCTTGTGTTAATGACTGTATGCTTTTTCGAGGAGAGAATTCGGATTTAGTTCTTTGTCCATATTGTAAGGCTTCCAGGTATAAAGAAGAAAGAAATGATTTAAAGAGAAAGAAGAAGTCGGTGAAAATTTTATGATACTTCCCATTAATTCCAAGACTGAAACGTCTCTTCATGTCTGAAAAAACTGCAAAGTGGATGACGTGGCATTCTCGTTCCGAGATGCTAATGGAGCTATGAGACATCCATCCGATGTAGAAGAATGGATAAAATTTGATCAGAGATATCCGCATTTCTCTAATGATGAGAGAAATGTTCGTTTGGGATTAGCCTCAGATGGTTTCAATCCGTTTGGTAATATGAGCCTGACCATCTCCTCCTACAAATATATTTTAGGAGGAGATGGTCAATTCATCCTACCTATGGTCCAATTCATGTAAGTTATTCATAAAATATATATTTGCATCTTTATTACAAATTAAATGAATTTGAACTTAAATAAATTTGTAGGAGGAGATGGTCAGGCTCACAACCACTAGCTCTGTAGACCACACCGGAACGAGTCATCCACCTCTTACTCCTGATGCGGCCTTCCTTCAGGCGACCGGTCCAGAGCATCAGGGACGCATCCGTTGTGGTGGTCGTGGTGCCACCATACGGAATTGGTATGGAGTAGGGACCGGCTCGACCTCTTAGAAGACACAAAGGGAGAGGGAACTAGAGAGTCAGGTGTCTAGCATGAATATGGAGATTCAGGATTTGCACCAACAAATGGCGATTTTCAATGCATTCATGCAGGCACATCAAGGTGGAGCGTCGACTAGCCATCCAACAGTTGATGATAATACCGCTGCGAGGCTAGGCGACGACGATGACGGCGAAGAAGAAGATGATGCTGATGACGACGAGGACGACGACGAGGACGAGGATGAGGACGACGAGTAGGATATCTTACTTAGTTTGTAGGATACTTTAGTATATTGTATAACTATTTTGAACAATTATTGTAGGATACTGTAGTATTTTGAATGCATGTGTTGTTGGACGAGGTCTTTATGAATGTGGATTGCATTTTTTTATCTGGTGATCGTAATATTTATTAGGAATACAGATTTTTTGTAACAGGGCAAAATGAGGATCAATTAGGGGGCAATGGAATTTTTGTTGTTAGCAGATGAACAAAGGGGACGGTCATTGCGACCGTCCCCTTCGTTCTTAGAGACGGTTATGACCGTCTTCACTTTCTCTCTTTTGGGACGGTCATGACCGTCCCCCCTGACTGACTTTAAGGGACGGTCATGACCGTCCCCAATAAGATACTTTAAGGGACGGTCACGACCGTCCCCTATGCCAGACTTTTAGGGACGGTCCTGACCGTCCCCTATGTGTGGGTATTGGGGACGGTTTGTAATACCGTCGCGTATACCAAATGGGACGCGACCTTTGGAGACGGTCGTATGACCGTCCCCATTGATCAGAGGGGACAGTCAAGTTATCTTTAGCGACGGATGTTGACCGTCGCCTGTTCTACTCTTTCTTGTAGTGTCAACAACTCATACTAAATTCTTTTCAAAGGACAAATTTTGTTGAATATCAAGACTTCTTGCTTAATCACATGTGAAGGGCATGATCTTACTTTCTCAGCATAGATTCGTGGAATACATCATATAGCTTCGAGTATTGTGGTGGTAATGCAATCAATATGTCACATCGTCAATCCTTTGCAAGACCTCAAGGTCTTATATATATGGGGTCGAGCTTTCTGTTCTTAAGAAATGACAACTTTGGATGGGAGAGACTTTTATTTTAGAATACAAGCTCTTAGGTTGGAAAACTCAATATTTTTATATACTTATCACTATTCATGATGCTTCAAACAACCTCTTTTAATTAGCTCTACACCCTTCATACTATTCTAGACAAGATCTGCACTCAAAATATTTTTCTTGCAAGTATCAGCCCAACATGAGGGTGATCTATAAAGTTCTCTATACACTACTTCCTTGGGAGTCGTCTTTATGCTCAAAGCCTAGCTATTATTATATGAAAGTCCCACTAATGTAGGAACCCCATGTAGTCAGGCGTTCAAGAACAAATTCTATAATATCTTTCTTCCTCTTCACAATTATAAACTTTACTATAGATCCCTTATTCTTTTTTTTGTTATGCATGGGTGAATAGTGTACATTGACTTAGGAGCATCATTTAAGATATCCTGTTTTAATTCAATGTCACTCGGAATTCAAAATCTATCATGGTACGTATCTCGTATATATCAAGTCATAAAATAAAAGTCTTCCTTCTTGAGAGTTTAAATCATTTTCGATTGGTCAACATCTTTGTATCCCATTATCTCAAATTATTTTTCATAAAGGCAGTGCCGTCAAACATTAGAGGAATTATTATCACCGCAAAATCCAAGTCATGAGTAGGATGATTAATATATTGTGATTTTCTTGATTGCGTGATGTTATCAACAATATTTTCATTCTACATAAAATACATCCACAATTATTATCACAAAATCATCAATGAAATCTGAAAATGCCGTATCTATAGACTCCACAATACCTACAACTACCCCAATGGGAACAAAAGGCGAGATCTAAAATTCGCAACGATAGAATTTTATTCTGAAAGGTATTTCCGAAATGTCATCCTTTATTCCTTTTTATTGATAACTCATTGTCGATTTATTTTAGAATAGATCTTTTCCTCTAATAATAAAATGAATAAATCATCCATCCAAACAGTAGACATTAATCCTTCGAAGTTACCTTGGCACCCTCCTTTTTCACAAATTGAAAAGTTCTTATTTTGGAGGAACATTAAGTCACCAAAGAAAACTCTCTTATTCCAATGTCACTAAAACAGATTCCCTGTCTCTTTAAGCTCAATAAGTACCATTTATTCAAGAGTCCTTAAAATTAATCTAGTGTACAAGATAATATTGACGGAGAGTCCACTTGTCTATAAAAAGATCATCTTAAATGACCATCAGGAATGGAATACTAAGAAAATCAGCAACATCCAACTACCATGATGAAACTGAGCAGATTAAGTACTAAGTAATAATTGGGTACGGTGTGTAGTACTTAGCCAATAGTTCACTTGTTCCTCATTTGCACCTATCTTTTCTCATTTTTCTCTACTCCATAACATTATTACACACTATTTAATGATCTTTCGACAACATCAAAGATTTAAGAATCATGATCTCTTAACATTCTTAGCATTCTCAAGAGCACGAGAGTTCGATAAAATCCCCACATTTAAAAGAATGCAACTTAGAAAAGTGACTTATCTTGCATTCACTCAGTCGCTCTTCAGCTATATCTTTCAGACAAATTATCAAAAAAATCCTCCTCAAGACAATTTGTAGCATCAAAAGACATCTCCATCTCCAATATACAATGCTTAGCTATCTCCACATTTTATTTCCCTATAAAGAGAAAGGAATCATTGTATATAAATATATTCGGGATAAATCCACCAAAACTCTATGCATGATGCTTTTAGTATGGAGTTATGGACTCTAATAACTATCACCGCATTGTCAAGATAATTAATCTCTCAATTCATATTCTCTATTCTCCTCAACTCCATGACGTTGGGACATCTAAGTCAGAAAATCAAGTGACCAACTAGTTACTTCTAATACTAGTTTTTCTCTAAGTACCTAAGTCTTGGGTCACTACTGATCATGGATATCCTATGCTCAGAGGAACTCTAGCTCTGATACCATTTGTAATAGAACGGGTCGCGCTGACCAGCGGAAGCATGCGACTTAAATTCGCACGACCGAACCATTACCGAAACATGCATGGTAATCATGGAGCATACAAAAAATTATTCTCAAAAAGATCCATAAAATTCAATTCAACCAAGAGTTCCATTATTACAACATTAATAACGGTATACTTGTAAAAGAAACTAAATAATTTCTTAACAGGGCTCTCTGTTCCAGTGGCCATACAGATATCCACCATAAATCATATAATTATCCATACCAAACTGAAAGTCTCGTTGAGTCTGTCGCATGAACTTGAGTGATTAATCGAACTTGTTCTTCACCTGAAATATTAAAAGCATAAATTTGCATGAGCCTAATGCCCAGTATGCATCGGGGGTCCATGTATGGAAATTCTAACGATCTTTTAACCCGTTACATTTCATGTACTTGAGTACTCATGGAAAAATATTATTGCGTGCCTGGATGTCCCATGCATGTCTAACTCGTTCCCTAACAAGTTCCATATTGGTTCTTTTATAAATATGAGTTTGCATGTGCAATATACATAAAAATACATAAGCTATCATTGTTCATCATAAAGGGTATGCTTCGTGAAGTCTACAACATGTATATGTATCCTTTATCAATTAGATCATTCTTCCATATTATTCCCTTAACTATCTTTTACATACCTTGACGGATGATTATGCTTAAACCATTTCATTGCAAAATATATAATGGTTTATTCCTTAATTAAACCTTTTCCTCACATAACATGGGCTGGTTTATCTTTATAAATCATTTCTTTCATAACTTATAATGATTTATATTTACAAAATACTTCCTTGCATACTTGTAATGGTTTACCGTTATAAACCATTTATTTCATAACTTGTAATGATTTATCTTTATAAATTATTTCATTGCATACTTGTAATGGTTTACCGTTATAAATCATTTATTTCGTAACTTGTAATGATATATCTTTATAAATCATTTCCTTGAATACTTGTAATGATTTACCTTTATAAAACATTTATTTCATAACTTTCATGTACGTATCTTGTTATATGTTTTCAACCGCTGGCACTTGCGGTACATGACAGTGTAGCTACAACTGTAGAGGACTTAGCTTTTGCCTCCGTGGTTCCTTGCAACCATACGTCCTTTGCGACGTTGCCACTTGCGGCATTAACATGACAGTGTAGGTACAACTGTAGAGGAATTAGCTTTTGCCTCTATGGTTCCTTGCAACCATACACCCCTTGCGGCGTTGCCCCTTTGCAGCATTGCCCTTTGGCTAACATGACCCCTTGCGGTCGTCCATGTGACTCTTTATGAGTTTGTGCCTTAAATCTTCATTAGCTCAAGTGGTAGGGTCAATTCACCTTGTTATCATTTTCTTTTCTTTTGTTGATCAAATAACTTGGTCTTAACTAATAAATATACTAATTGTATTTCCTTAAGCATATACTTACATATATATATGATGAAGTGGCAAGTTAAGACTTCACAGGAAAACTATGAGCACTTAAAAAAAGTGACGTATATAAAGATGTATATTAATCATGATTCCTCATCCACAATAAGATATCCATACTTTGCCTTGCAAGTAATGTCATGTACGTTTCAGAGTACAAATAAGTTGTTTTTTTCCTCTAGAACATAATCACAAATAGATTATACAATCTAACAAAAGATATCAATGTTCTACATTTACAGATAAAAAATATGAAGATTAGTTACTATGAACTTACTCGCAAATCGGATCTCTTTTTCCTCATTACATATTAGATAAGCGTAAGTCGTGATTGGCAAAGGCATGAAACCTCCTGTGTAGGTTATGCGTTGAAGTGCCTAAATAATAGATTCTTTTAAAGATTGTCTTATGACTTTTCAAATACATATAACAGAATGTTATTTTTTTCCAAAATACTTATATATGCCTCACCCCTTTTATTCTTAGTGATAGGATTTAAATACAAAAAAAATTATAATCTTGAGTCGTGTATCATAGCCGTCGCAACCCACTTATTCTATCACTTTTTTATCACATACGATTGCATGTTTGCATCACCAACAAATATATAAAATCATATGATTAACAATTAGAATTCATTACGTTGAAAATTGTTATATTTCATCGTCAGTATTCACGAATCGGCTTACATAATAATGGCTCATGTGAATTCGATTTAAAGGTCGAATATAAGGATAAATCTATTGATAAATAAATGTATCTATGCGTTAATCTGTGGTTCGGAATACAATTTCACATGCTAATAATATCAACAACCAAAGTTTTGTCATACAACTCCAACATCATGTGTGGTGGTATTATACGGATCCCAATATCCGACATATAAATTTATAGATCGTATTTCAGATGTGATCAAGAGACATACATAATCCTATACCGATACATGCGTTTAAAGATTGCAATCCATATAAGACTTTTGTTGATATGTAAAATCCTAAGCCGTATTTATACGAAAACCTAGACCGATACATACCTTAAGTCCAATGCGTAACTCTCCCTGGCGTGGTCATCGCACCTCCTTTCGACCACGTATCCGCACTCTTGTCCTACGCTTCGACGTCACTGTCTTGTGTGACGAAGATGATTCTTCCAAATAGACCTTTCTCTAACTTGCTCTCACCCCCCCCCCCCCCCCATCGCACAAGAAAAAGGAGAGCAAAATGACGTGCTGGTTTTGAGATCTTATGGCCTTTTTATTTGTGACAATAAGGCAATTTAATGGGGGTAATAAAACTCATTCAATAGGCTATTCAATAGTGCAATAATGTTAGTATGGCATAAATGGAAATTTGTTGTATAAATTACGAGATTTGAATTTTTATTTAATTTTTTTATTAGTCACGACCGTTACACTTGCTTCAATTATTATACATGGTTAAGTAATGAGGTGGTTATACGATCCTACATTGATTTTTTTCTATTTTCTAACACTTGTGCAGAGTCGCGTTGGGATGAGGTGATGATGAAAGAAGTATCTCCTCATCCTAAATGATTGAGGAGCTTCACCACCATCAGCGGAGCTCATTTTTTGGATGACTGCTGTCCGTGCTGATAGAAATGCTAACACGACCTATCTTTTGTTAACAATACGTGCATGCAAGACTTTGTTTAACTTCATATCCTAGCCATTCTAAAACTTTGAGTTGGTGATTATCCAGGCATCGTCTACTGAACGCTATATTTTTGTTTCTCCTGCATGTGGGAGGTCTTAGCTTCTCTGCTTGATAATATAAACAACTATAACTCCTCCACTTATCTTTTCTAAAAAAATGATATAGCTGTTATGGCATTTCCCAAAATAGTTTAATGAACTCCCTAATGATCTGAACACTAACAATCGTTATAAGTGTTGTTAATGTAGACACGTAATAATCGAAGACAAATTCTTGAAAAATTTATCGTAGAATGAATCCCCATCAAAAATAAATTATAAATTATTTGAGTGAAACATCTTGTCACACCAATTCACGTGATTTTTGTTATGCACGAAGCCAGTTGGGAGCATCACATAGGATCGAAGCCACTCAATTAGAAAAATATCACATTTCTCAAATCAAGCTAAAACGGTCAGGACAGAAGTTGATGGAGGCTCGATGAAATAGGCCGCGAAAACAACGGAAGGCCACCATCACATTGCAGAGAGAGAGAGAGGGAGGGGGAACGTAGGAGGGGGCGGTGACATAAAGTGGCAATGCTATATTGAGAAGAAGAGGGAAGAGAGAGAAAGAGAGAAGGAGGAGGGCAGGCGGGGAGGAGAAATTCCACTCCCCCGCCTTCCGAATCCTTCGAGTGTGCATCTGCCGGTCTTCCTTGGGATCCATTATACGTCTCTGTAGCTTCAGCAATGTCTGCAGCCAGCGACGATTTCTATCCATCGACGGCGGTGGCCATAGACAAGGACAAGAACAGCCAGCAAGCGGTGAAGTGGACCGTCGATCACCTGCTCACGGGCAGCGCGGCCATCGTTCTCATCCACGTCCGGACCGCCCCTTCCGCCCGTAGGTACCCTCCTCCCTTTTTGTTGCATGGTCAAATTAAATCAAGGCTAGTTCGTATATGGATGCATACGTGCTATACGAAGGTGCGCATGGCCATGCTAAGACGTTTGATCTTCTTTTTGTGGAAGGTGGTGGAGGGGAGATGGACGCCGAGGCATCGGAATTGTTCCGGTCCTTCCGCCTCTATTGTGCTCGCAAAGGAGTACGTAACCTATGCATGTTTTTGGATTTATTATCCTCTTCCTTCTTTCTTCCAATTTTTTTTTCAGGCTGTCTGTTTTTTTTATGGATTTTACATTTGTATTCCTATCCATACTTATTTTAAAAATAGATATGCCACAAACATCCGTATGTATGTTTGCATATATGTTTTCCAAATATAAATAGAGTCGTAGATTTATTTGTAACCATAAATGATATAATTTTATACATTCTTTCACCATGTTTGGTATAATTATAACGATATAAGCACATTTAGTATATTTATATCACGTACATATGATCCAATAAATGTATATTTAAGCCGATATAGAGTAATTCTAAAATTAGTTGACGCAATCACTATAAATTTTATATCCATATCAGTTTTTCAATGATACGGTAACATGGTTTTCACATATATCAATATATGTACCTCATCCGTATTCAAATTAAAAATAGGTAGGGACACCTATATCTACAACCATCCATTCCCATTCCTAGTTATATTACATTACTTCACTTCTATGAAAGAGATGCATTGCCTTCTTTTTGTATCCATGGAGGATGTTTATGGGGAGTATTCTCCTCATAGTAGGCGTCCTACATGGTTTCCCTTGGATCATGGATAAAGGGCTATGATTTAGTCCTTATTCAATAAGGATTAGTATTAACTATCTCCTTTTAATCATAAATTAATTAATCAATTAAGCAACAAATTGAGAGCCTAATCCAATTAGGACTCTCGTAGAGAGAGCCATGTATCTCTCTCAACAGATGCCCTCCACATTCCAAATATAGATTTTGTTGCTTTATTTATTAATTTGATAATCCAATTATCAAAATTGATAATTTTGTTAGATTAATCCTCATAACTTATAAATCATATTCATATATACAAATAATAATGTAAATCCAATTTACATTAATTATTCTAATGTGAATCACATTCATTCATACATATGTCTTAAAATAATTATGTGAGACATATTTACATAAATATTAATTATATGAATTATATTCATATAAACATTAATTATTATCAATCATTATTCATATTAATTAATGAATTATATTTGTGAATGATATTCATAAAAGCACCCTCAAGAATGTGACAACAATAATTATTGTCTCAGTACTGACATCAAATAGTATGGGTCCTAATACAATTAAGACTCATGAGATACAAATGCAGATACTTGGATATAACATTGAGAAGATCATACTATCAATGTATAGAGATTTGAAATCTGGATATCAATCCACTTTCATGATTTATATCATTTTAATTTGAAATTGATACACCCTTATCAATTGAGCTCAAGTGGAATACTTCACACCCTAAGTAAGCTCAACAAAACACAAGTCATTGTATGTGAGCTCGAGAAAGTATAATTGAGATGAGCCTAACGTCTTCGACCATTTTTAATCACAATTCAAACTATTTGGAGCTTAGAAATGAGCTTAAGGAGTTTGTATATTTTCACTTCCATGATCATTTCTGTTTCCAATATTTGCACATTGAAATTGAAAACGGAATTAGGAATTGGATTCAAATGAAATGTTAATACAATTAAATCTCATCTTGCTAAATGGAGCCAATAAAATCCATCCTATTTCATCACTCCCTCGGAATGGAAGTGTCACAGTAGGTAATCTATATGATTGACTTGATCCTAAGTATTCTCAATACTCATTCATCCTTCATACTAAAATACTTTGATAAATTTGAAGTTCAAACCCTGCTTTGACTTCCTTCATCGGAAAAAATCAATAGATTTCTCATTTTATATTTGGATAATATTAATCATATACTTTCTAAAAGTATTCGTGTCTTATTTCATAAACAAGGCGAGCATGCATGTAATTCATTATGACCTCAAATCATCTTATAAGTGAGTTCTATCTCTCGCTTCATCAAGTATGAACTTGTATGATTTCTTTCAGAGACCATACATCTCATTTGTCTTCATACACACACTAACCCGACAGTATATAGACCTTGACGAGGTCACTAATCTATTGACCTGTCAAATGTACATACTCTGATATATAGATGCATATCTATCTCAGGTCAAATGATGTGTGCATGATCGTGATAGTTGTGATTTAGGTATTAGTTTTCTCGACCTCATCAAGTCAACTCTTTGACTTTATTATTCCAACATGTCTGATCTCCATTCCTATGCAGAGGACATGCATCAAGAAGTCGGTTGAAAATCAATCTTTAGAGGAAAATTATCGTCTCTTTCTCAGACTGAAGATCACAAGCTTGAAGTCAGTTGTGTCCTCCCAGTTGTATGGCATTCAATATGGCCATGATACATAACCCTAATTGTAAAAAAGGGACCTTAAAGTAAAGTGCATTCACATTCATTCATTCACTCATTCATTTTAGATGGACATGATCAAATAATAACTTTATTCCATTAATGGGTCACCAAGGGCTTACAAGTCCAACAATATCTACCCTATCAATTATATTAATTACATGTGTGTCTCAAAAGTTAATGCCTATTTTGGACGTGGATGGACAACAATGAAGGGTACAATTGATAACTATGAATGAAGATAGGGGTACAATCGATATTCCAAAAAAGAGAAGGGCATAGTTGATATTGCAATACCTAAGAAAGGCACAAGAGATAAAATCCATGTATAAATTACATAATCAAATAATCAACTGGTATGCACATACAAACAAGTATACGAGGTGTACACATGCAATTAAAGAGTAGGTAACTAATGCATGCTATACTTATATTTTTCCCTTGCATGCCACACTTATATTTTTTCCTTTGCCTACGCTATTCCATTCTTCGCCAAAAGTGTAAGTAGCATCTTTTCTCTACACTTACATTCTTCCCTTTGCCTAGCTAGTCCACTCTTCACTAAAAGTGCAAGCAAACCAATGAAAGTCATCCTTTTTGAAATCACCCAATGGCTAATAGTTTGTTTAGAACAAAGATCACTCGTGTATATCCTTTTAGGGACCAAAAACGGATCCACATATTGGAGTGGAATAAACATATGATTAACTAAACATTTAATACCATCCAAAAGCTGAATTGTTTCTAGCAGAAACTCCCAACAAATGAACAACAAACCCTGATTTTAGCCAATTTTAGGGTTAACCTGGGTATTCTGACAGTGCATGTGGGGATGCCAAGCAAAAATCATCTGCCTAGTTGTTCTACATCAATTTCGAAGTAAGTATAGTTAGAATAAGTATTTTAAACATGTATTGTAACACCCATACCCTCAAAGATAGTCACACTTCTAAAACCCACAAAGTGTGACAATGTGTTATAAGTGGTGGGGATTACTACTTGACAACTTGAGCTTAAGTATTTTGGATAGTTGTCAACGGATCCATTTGGGTCCGAACACAACAAGTTGTCAGGCTCAGTTTTGCTCGATAACGGACCGGGGACCTAAGCCCGAGACGTTACAAATGGTATCAGAGCCAATTTCCCTTTGATAGTAGAAAGGGTTATCCGAGAGGTGGAGCCAGCCCTACAAATAGATAGGAGGAAATAGCTACCCGGAACGTGCAGCCGCCACTCTCAGTGAGAATAAGTGATGGACCATGTCACAACGAGGACGTTGCGAATAGAAGTGGAGGAGGTTGTAACACCCATAAACATAAGGCTAGTTTTCCTCGATAACGGACCGGAAACCTAAGCCCGGGACGTTACATGTATGATTATTTAAGATACAAGAATGCAAAATCTATGAATTTGAGTTAATCTCATTCAAGATGAGTGAAGAAGAACATGGCATCTTGAGCAAGTTTGAGAATCAGGTGATAGCAGCCCGCAAAGTTATTGTATAACGCTCCCTCGCCGAGTTGATATCATCTTGACTTTTATTATCCAATGGGAGATCGAAGTCCAGATACCATCGATAGGGTAAAAGAAAAAAATCTATAGGTAAAAGAATTTTTTATAGAAAATGCAACTAGGATTGAGGTTTAGCAGAGAAAGCACATGATATTCGGGCCATCGACGAAAATTGGGTACTGACTTTCGTTACTATTCAGGCTTAAGAGGAAACAAATTGCACTGCCGATATTACATCTATGATATTTGTATTGAGTAACAAGTTTTTTATTGATCACAATACAACGAAAGAAGGAGACTCTAAAGCTTAGTCTACCATGTGTTAGAACTGAGTGATGTTGTTGGTTTATACTTCTATTCCTTTTCCTTCATGGCATAATAACTTAGATCAGCAGAGATATGTCAACTCACCCCGAGATTGTCCAAATGCTTACTAAACAATGATCTAATAACGATCACCCAATGGAAGTTTATTAGTCATAAACTAAAAACGATGAGGATGATATCATAAACTTCAGATAAGTTTGGTTGAATTATCGAAAAAGAAAAGGGCATCTTTTGAAATCTACACATGAAGGTGAGAAGTACCCTGGTACATCCCCGAATAACGCTCCTTCTAGATCAACTACCAAATTGATGATTGGTTGGCGGATATCTGCCAATGGGAGGGGGAATACAAATATGAATTGTCATGCTTAAAACAATCCCCATGGTTCCCACAAAAAATTGAAATATTAAGAAGGCATGAACACTCGAGGTAAATGGGCAGTAAAGGAATAGGCAAGGGATTGTTACAACTTCAGCCAGATGTAGAGGACATCCATAGATGTTGGGATGCCTGGGATTAAGGTTCTATCTTATGAGCCAAGTTTATTGTTCTAAGTGACCATAGGAAGAGTATGACTCTAGGGCGGAATGGTTTCAGCCAAAATTTAAACTTAGGTTTTGCGTCCAAACAATTGTGGACTAACAGGTTATATAAATTATTGGATAATCTAAAGATGTTCTTCCTACTAGGTAGGGTTAAGGTGTCTATGGAGCTAGAGTAGAGGTGACAGTTAGCAAGAAGTTCTTTTAGTTTCGATATAGCTTGGTGTATATTAGATATGTGAGCGAGGGCTTTCAAGCAATTTTGTTTGGCATCAATCGTCGAAAGGCCTTTGGAAAGGTTGGTGTATTTTTTAGTAGTGTTCTCCCATAGGGTAGGTGTTGGACATGTAAGCCATTGGCGACACATTAATGCAATAAAAGCTAGTATATTTCCATATCCATCTGAAATGAATGCTCGTGAATGAACTTAATTAAAGATCCATATGTAGAAATAGGGTTATGTACCTTGGTACAAATGGAAGGACACAACCGGCACTAACATGTGATATTCAATAATGATCTACGATCTGAGAAAGAGATAGTAATATTTTCTCTATAAAATGATTTCTGATTGACCACTTTATGCAAGTCCTCTGCACAGGAATATAGATTCGGAGGTGCTAAAATAGTCAAGTCAAAGACTTGACTTATGAGGTCAAGATAAATTAAGGCCTAAATCGTAACTGTCATTATGAGGCATACATCCTTTAACCACAAACATATACATGTGTGTGTGTGCATGTATGTATGTATGTATGTATATGTCTAAGCGTGCACATTAGACAGGCCATTAAGTTGAAGATCTAACCAAGATCCATATACTGGCGCATTAGTATGCATATGAGGACATATAAGATTTATGAATAAAGGTATCATACAAGTTCATACTTGATGAACCAAGGGATAGAGCTTACTCATGAGATATTTGGGGTTAAATAAAACTCCATGCACGATCATTTTATTTATGAAATAAGACGTGAATTCGAGATATTAATATATGATTTTGGAAAGTATATGATTAATATTGTTGCTCAATTATCTAAAAATTATGATATGCCCTGGAAAGAGACAGTCAAACAATGGTATGGATTTCGAGTATAACAATGTCATCCAGTATGGAGGATCATGGTATATTGAGAATACTCTAGGTTGAGGCTACCTTAATTCGTCATCTACCATGACACTTCCATTCCGAGGGAGTGACGAAACCAGATGGATTTTAGTGACTTCACTTCTTGGCTTAATGAATGAGAATTAATTGGATTGAATATCATTTCATTAGATTCAATTTCAATTTCCAATTCTAATAATGTTCGAAATAGAAACAGAAATGGAAATGGAGGTGAAGTCACTTTTAGAGCTCATTTCTAAGCTCCAAAAGGTTTGCATATTGATTAGAAATAGATTTGAAAGTTGAGTTCATCATTCAAATCATTTGTTGAGCTCATGGAGCGTGTAATGCATGCCATTGAGCTCCCATAGAGTACAAATCGTTCCAGCCCAAGCTCAAGGAAAGATTGTATTGTGTTTCACCAAAAGTGGTATAAACCTTGCAATTGGATAGTTATCCAGTTTCAAGTCACTACATATGGATAATATGATATCCCCGATATTATCTCGAAGTATCCCGACAACTACTCGCAAATCTTAATCTGATTAGGACATGTACTTAATGATATCGATATTACGATTAATAATTACCATTATCATTGATATGTGAGTATGACCTCATTATTTAATTAATGAATATTGATTCATAGTAATTGATTTATTTATGAATATGATTCATATATTATTCTAAGGCATATATGTGAATATGGTTCACATTGGAAATTAAATGTAAATTAGATTTACACTTTATTTTGGGTTTGTGAATAAGTTTCATAAGTATGAGACAGCTCTCCTAAAATATCCAATTATGATTTTTTTTATAATTAAATCATTATAATAGAATGGTAATAGGAGATTGAAAACAAAATTAGGACATGGGGGGTATCCCATGTAGGCTCTACATGGACAATCACTGTGGATTCCTAATATGATTAAGAGCCTCTTAATTTTTATTTGTCTTTTCTTTTATTTGAATGATGATTACAATGATAATTAGGACTCCAATTTCTTCAAGGCATATGATTTATTCCTAGCCTTTAGATCATCATCCAAAGGCATGCAAGCGTGGACATGCCATTAAGGAGTATGACTCCTATGGGCCACCCCTCTTGTATTTAAAGAGGGCTTCGCCTCTCTCTTGAGAGAACAATTTATTCCATCAATTTTGAATTGCCTTGAGAGCATAGAGAGAGAGAGAGAGTTGAGAACTCCCTTGACCATCCCATATCTACCATACATAGCCCTACACGTCCATCATAATCCCTCCACCTGCTCTACATTGGCTCATCCCTTCAAGAGAGAAGAAAGCCTTCTTCTCGCGGTGCTTCTTGTATGTGATGAAGGATTTGATTTTGCGATGACATTAAGAGATAAAGATGATCTTGACCTCCTCTTATTGTGGACAACTTCAAGAAGAAGTTGATATCAACATTCTTTGGAACCGACACCAGTCATTTTCACACCTGTGAGAGAAGAGTCGTCGGATCGAACTCAATTTGGGAGGTATCTTTCTTTAGATACTCACACTTCAAAGGTAACCCTAATACTCTTGTGGTTATGTGAAATGATTTCGAAATTATTTCCTATACCATGTGGTTTCACAGTAATATTTTTTGTTATGCCTGTATCGGAGTTCATATGATGAACTCTACTTATTTACAGATTGTTTGCTATTTTTCTGTGTTTCCGTGATGCGATGTTATAAAGTCCCTTCAGTGGGAAAGATTTCACAAAATGAAGGGTCCTCGTTTAGGTTGTTAGGAGAGATTGGTCAACCGAGCCGATGCAACGAGATGATATGTTTCTTATGGCCCTCGACCCCAAATTTATATAGCATCAATAAGGCGAGTCATGAGGAGTCAGGGATTCAAGAATATAAAAAGGATGGGAGTTGTGGTATCTTCTTGTAACTATTTTTGAGAATAAGAATGTATGGTTTTCCTTGGTTTTAATCCATGATTTGGAGAGCATCGAGCAATTAAAGATTTTTAAATTCTCATTACCCCAACCATCATTGGACCTAGGACGGCAAATAATTTCCTATCTATCCTAGTGGTGAGTTTTATCATCATTGGCACCATTCCATTAGAAGCACCTTCTAATCTTGTCAATGTCAAGCATAATGTTTTTTTGGGAGCTTTTAAGAGCATGTGATTTACTTGAGAGCTTGGGGAAGAGTTTAGTAAAGGTACCCTAGATGGTAGTGATAACATCCAAGATTTCCAACTAAGGAGTTTTTTCTCAAACTTTTCGATGATAGGGAGCCAATCATGTTTCTTCAAAGGTTTAGTAGATAAACGTATGCCTATGTAGCAGATAGGGAAGTCTTCGATCTTCCGAATGAAAATATTAGAAGCCATGAGTTTTTCCAACTCCAAAAGGTTGAGGCAGTGTAGAGTAGATTTGTAGTTATTGATATAAGTAAAGGCCAGAAAGCTTAGAAAAAACTTTTAGGGTAAAATTTAGACATTTAAATGCTTTTTGTCAAACTTTAAGAAAGTTAATGCGCGATGGAATGCTACAACTTAGGGAAGTATAGACAGCTCTTTTACTAATATGTAAAATTCCAAGGAACAAAAATTTTTCTCCAAAGAAAAATATCCCCATGTAATCGATTATCCCATAAGATCCATTATTTACCAGAAAAAACTTTTTTTGAGCATGCCTCTCTTATTTATTTTAACCATTTTCACGACATAGTATGAAAAATTCTAATAATCTCTTTTTTTTGTAAATAATATATGACAACGTTTCTGATTTGAGTCACCAAGTATAATAAGTCTCATTCAGACATGGCTTGATAACTTTAATTAGCCAGATATAGGACTTGACATGATATATTGTTATGAGCCAAGTTCCTGCCAAATTGTATGGTTAATACTAGCTTTTTTTTTCAACTTAATAGAGGATAAAGAACAAAAGTTCTGACGCCAAAGTTGTCATTTGATTTAACCAGTTCTCTATTACTTTATAATTTTGTGACAAATACAACTTTTCTATGAATGCAGATAAAGGTGAAGGAAGTCCTCTTGGAAGAGCCCGATATATCAAAGGCCTTAGTTGACTACATCCATAAGTACAGCATCAGCAGCATTGTCGTTGGCGCGTCAAACAGAAATGCAATCACAAGGTCACCCCTTACCATACAATATTCCCTATATATGTATTTCACTTGACCGACCAAATGACTTTCTTTTTCTCATAGTTTAGTTTGTTAATGGAATGTCTTGTATTTTAATTTATATTTTTAAGGAAACAACACTACTATTCATCTTGTAGAAAAAAGGCACCAGCACGCGAGAGTCCAGCTACAACAAAATCCCACTTATGATTACAAATCAACAACAGAAAAGGTCTTAAAATAGTTCTAACTCCCCATTACAACTCGATGTAAAAAATAAATAAACAAATAGAGTTCAACTTTCCTACCATTCTTTCAATAATGGAATCTTCTAGTTTGAGCTACCACCGTAGTTATTCACTTTCTTCCCAAGAGAACAAAATAAGCTATGCCATGAAATTTAGACCTTTGTTGTTGGTATAGAGTCATAATAACAATGTGATGTCCTGATGGAAGTTTAATGATTTTGATGTTATTCATGAGGATGCAATCTTCCTCATCTCATGCTTCTCATTAGAGAAAACAATATTCCCTTGTCTGCAACAACATAGAAAGACACATAAGTATCATTCTCACTACATCGTCCATTCACATCCAAACTTGAACAACTACAATAAAATGATTCTATAGTGCTACTTTTCTTTACAATGTGTCAGGATATCTTCCATTTGAAAATGTATAACAAATACCATGCATTGCAAAATCATGATATGCACCTTAAATTATCAACGATTGAGATATTGGTTGTTATGGTCATACATACGGTTATATATGAATGACAATACATTGTTGTTTCATCAAAATGTATACTAATCTTGCTAAAAATAGAAAATACGGGAAAGAATTTTGATGATATACGTGTTGAACTGGAATTTGCAGAGGTCGTGTTGACTCACAAGGCGAATCAACAATCGCTGATTTGACCTCCAACGAAATCCGAGATTCAAACAACAATTAACCCACAACAAATATATCAAGCAATGAAAGTAAATGTGCGGAGTTAAAATTTATTATAACTCTACAACAAGATGTGCATAGTGCAAGTATGTGTAGAGGTCGAACACAGGGAGCAGACAGGTAGAACGGGGTACCAAGGCACCAAAATGTGTGTGAAAGTGATCAAGAGTCTACTATGCTAATTTTTTGTGGGTTTTTAATTTTTATATTTTTTTATTTTATTTTTAATTTTATAATTTTGTATTTTGATTTTTAATTTACTGATTTTATATTTTCTTTTTATATTTTATATTTTTTTTTATTTTCTTTTTCAATATTGGAATATATGAACTTATGTAATAAAAGGGAGAAAGAGGTATTTATAAAAATAGATAAAAATGTTCAAAAATTAGCAAATAAAGTCTTTTTGGTCTTTTTATATTTTTCTACTATTTTTGTGATTTTTGGGTAATTTTTAGAATGTTTTTGGTATTTTTAATTAGCAAAATAAAGAAAACAATAGCAAAAATGCAAGGCTGAAACTAAAAAGGAGAAATAAAATAGCCAACAGTAACAAAAATTCTCCAAATTAATTTTCACTTAAAGATAATGAAACAAAGAAAATTTAGAGACAAAGTTTGTATTTTTAGGATTTTTAAGGAATTTTTAGGATTTTTATAGAGGTTTTTGGAGTTTTGTGATTTTTTGGAGTTTTCTTTTATATTTTTTAATGATTTTTGGTCTGGAGCTAAAACAAACTAAATTAAACAAAATATATTTTTGGAGGATTTTTCTGATGAGTTTTTATATTTTTTTGATATTTTCTAAGCTAGACAGTGCACAAAAACCATGTTTTTGATTTTTAATAAATATAAAAATAAAATAAAAGCAAAAACTAAAAATATGGCGTCAAAATATAAGCCAACAGGAGCTTAAGTTTAAAATTTGAGAAATTTTGGGATTCAAATGATATCCTAATTAATTCATGCAAGCATACAAAAATTAAAGGTCTGGCAGGGACCTTTCTGCAAATATCAATAAATATGGGGGCACACCTGCAATTTTGCCACAAAATTTGTGCTGAATAAAATATTTTCTAGATCAAAACGCAATATCCAAAGTCGCAGGGGCTTCCTCGCAAAATGCCCAGCGCACGTGACACGCACGTGCGCCAGGCGGGGACAAATACACAATAATACAAAACGCGGGGGGGGGGGGTGTTGAGTAAATGTTACAAAATATTTAAAGCGCAAATGATAGCTTAGAGAGTGTCTGGAAATTACACAAAAACGTGGGGGGCCTGGATGCAAAATCCCCCACTCGTCCACGTGGCACGCCCGGATGCCCTTCAATGAGGGCCAATCGAATAGTTGGCTTTCTCCTTCAGATGGGCGGCCCTGATCAAAAAGGGGGGGCGAGATCAACGGCAACTGTACGCGCCCCCTCCCCCTCGTTCTTGTTCTTGCGCAGGTGCGCGCAAGCGGCGGTGGCGCGCAGGCGGTGGCGGCGTCCTTCGCCGGCAGCGCGTGATACTCCCCCCCTGGGGTTAGGCATGAGGTCCAGCTCCTGCGAGACAAAAAAAGGCTCGAGAGGAGCGTCTCGGTCGGCCTGTTAAGTGCGTGGGAGCATTGACGGAAAGTGGTGGAGATGGCCGGAGCTCAAGAGCTCCGGCAACGCGGTTGCGGATTGGGGTGGATTTCAGATGAAATGAAAAGTAGATGTGCGTTCCTACGACTACGGCGAAGATAAATAAACAAAAAAATGAGTAGAATACGTACCTCAAGCCCGAAGTAGCGAGGTTAGATACCTCACGGCGGCGCAGCTGTCGGAGATGGCTGGGACGCGCCTCGGCCCTCCGCTGCGCCTCGACAAGATCGGGGAACTACCCCCTGTCACCGGGAGTCCACCAGATGTACCTCGGAGGTCTGAAGGTTAGCCAAAGGCGGTCCAAAAAAATGGGAAGAAGTGGGTTGTCATTTGAAGAATGGTTGAGGGGCGATGTTCGAGGAGGTATCACGGGTACCGTGATGATGCTCGGCCCAAGATAAGGATATGGCATGTAAGATCATTGGTAGGGCTACCAATCTTGCGAAGAAATCGACCCCAAATGGTGAAAGTTGCGGTCTCCAAAAATCCGCGAAAATCAAGAAAACTCTTGTTCTGACACAGCCCAGGTGTTGGGCAGAGAGTTGACTGAGGTCAACTCTCCTAGCCCCCTGGTTGGTCCACGTGGACCAACCAGGAAGAACCTGGAGAAAAAGATTTCTAAAATCTATAAAAAAATAGATAACGATTTTATTGATTTTTAATTATAAAATGAAAAATGTTTTTTTTATAAATTATTTTATTATGATTTTTAATTATTTTTATGAGGTTTATTTTTACAAGTTACCTTTTTAGCCTTATATAGGTATGTTACCTATGTATTTTAGTATTTTATTTTTATTTTGTAAATTTTATTTCTATTATTTTCATTTCTTATTTTCTAAAATTATAAAATACTTTTATATGTACAAAGATATTTTTTTTCATTCTATTGATGTATTATGTACATTAAATAAAATATAAGTATAAAAAGTATAGGTATACATATAGGTAGGGTACCTATATATCCTATTTACAAGTATTTTTATTTTAAGTTTTATTTAGGTTTTTATTTTGATTTTAATGCACATATATCTTATAAGTAATATTTACAACATTATAAAAATATAAAAATACAAAAATAATAAATAAATAATAAATTGAATATTTTATTCGGTACACTGTACAATGTGGGTCCAAAACTCAACTTTCAAACCGTAGCTCTGCCAAATGCGAAACCACCACCATTGGTTAGATTATTTTATTCTATATACAATTAAAGGTGAGTATGTTGCATTTGGAGTTGTCAGTTGTGAGATACGGGTCTGGGAAGTTGGGATTCTGGATTCTTATTCAGACCATAACTTTTTATCTGTGTATGATTTTTCTGTGAAATAAATTTTGTATTTTTCTTTATTAAATTGTCTACAACTTTCATGTACAAAATTTCTTTATTTGATGTATAAAAAGTGGAACCAAAAATAGGTCCCAAAATGAATAAAGAATGAATTAATAATTATAGGTATTTGGCCCTTATCTCCCCCTACTTTATTCCTTGTCGACCTATTCATCAAGATGCCTAGGTCTCGGGGTTTCGGGTCATAAAATATTTATAATATTTTATTCTTTTTCTTTTTTTTCTTTATTCTATAATTTTGGCACTAAAAACTGCATTTTATACAATATTTACACACATATACATGAATGCTAAAATGCATAAATTAATGCTATTTACATGCATCTACTAGGGTTTTTAAGGCCAAAATGATAGAATAAAGATGATGAAACGTGGATTCATCATCCCCCTATACTTGCCTTTGCTAGTCCCTAGCAAACACTTATGCAATAAGTGCAAAATAGAAAAATAAAGAAAAGAAAAAGAAGAAGGTGGACTAAGTGTAATGATCAAACTTGTCTTCACAAAATCAAAGTTTGGAGCTTAAGACGGACCTTTGGAATTTTAGTGCGGGCGGAACCTTAATGAGAACCGAATTTGAAATCCAACAGTCCCTGAGAATCCCAAAACTCTGTCCAAGTCTCCTCAATAGCCAGGTCAGAAATACTTCAACTCATACGCAAACTCTTACGACTATGAATATGACTTGTACAGTGTAAGTGATGGTGGCTCTCCCCAACTAGAATGACAAAGAAACTGACTTCTCCAGTACGACAACCCAATGATTCCCCAATCCAATGACTCCATCCTCGAGGAGCGGGGTATTCCCTTTTAAGTTCAAGTGGCAACCAGCTCAAGAGGAGGGGGTGAAGAGAAGAATGGACGGTAGCCAGTGTAGCTACCTATCCTGGGATGCAAGACCAGTGTAGTCAAGTCATCCAGCTGCAGGCTCACATAATATGACTTTGATGCTCAAGCTTGCTTATTGACTTTGTACATACTTACAGGCTTTTTATTTTTGTACATGCCTGAACCTCTCTCTTTTTTTCTTTTTTTTTTCTTTTTTTTTGAATACTATATACAGCAGCATTTACATAAGGAGTTTTTCCTCTTGAGCCAGTAGACTATCCCTCTTTTGAAGCTTTATTACAACCCACAGCCTCCTGTCTTTAGACTTCCTTATCACTGGATGGGTTGGGGTGCACTTCCCTCCATAGAGGAGGACAAATGTTTCCACTTGTGTGCGTCTCATACCGGCAAATCCAATCCCCTCACCACTCCAACTGAGTTGAGCCATGTGAAAGGTGCAAGTGTCCAAGTTAGGTCATTATCAACAAGAGTCGTGCGTGTGCTCCGAAATATTCTACTTAGGCAGTCAAGAATCCATTGAACCAAGTCTCGTGGTCCTCAAAGAATTAAGTCAACTAGACCTGAAGTACCTCAAACCCAATTCCTATAAGGTTCCTGTTATTAGGTAGATTTTAAGGTCCAATCAAGCTCCAATCTCCGGATTTTACTTAGACTTGTTCAACTATCAAACTCAATCCGAAAAATGCGAATGCCATGCAAAGGCCATGCATAAAATATTTTTGTGATGCAATTTTCAAGGATTTTGAACTTTTTATGGATTTTTGAAAAGATGATGATGATGCATATGCATTTTTTTGTCTTTTTCAAAAAGATTTTTCAAATGTTTTTGGATTTTAATTTTGCAAATGTTTTTGGGCTTTTTGAAAACAAAAAGATTTTGGCTGAAAAATAGGTTAAAATATGTACACGGGAGTGCTTCCTTTATATACAAGAAGTGGATTTTAAGAATTTACAGGGTAAGTGATCAATTTTATACACATATATATATATAGTGGCTTTTGGTGAGATGTAAGTATTCCTCAAACTTATTTGACACAGATTTTTCAAACCATTTTTGAAAACTATAGTCCAAAATAATTTTTACAAACATTTTTGCAAACATGTACACACATTTGAAAATCATTTTGCAAAGGTTTTCCAAACAGTATATATAGATTTTTCAAAATATTTTTGCAACCATTTTTCAAACCATTTGCAAATCATTTTTCAAAAATTTTATTTCACACAAAGAAAAGAAATTTTACAATCCACACATTTTACACAGGTTGAAAACATGTAACAAAATATTTCCAAAATAGTTTTCAATAGATGTTCACAAAGATTTTCAAACTATTTTTCAAACATTTTGCAAAAAAAAACATTTTCACCTGATTTATTAATCAGTAAATACAAAAAGAATTTGAGGAACCAAAACACCTTTTTATTAAGGTTTTTTAATGAATTTTAAAGAATAATTAGCCATATTATTAGGAAAATACGAAAGTACGAGTTATGGCTAAAGTATATACGCAGTATATACGACCCCCCATACTTAGCTTGAGCTATGTCCTCATAAATCAGAGAGAAAAGAGAAGACATAACTCGTACTGAGTACAGGAAAATCTAAAGAATAAAGGAATACAGAGATGAATGAACGAATGAGAAGTTGACCGTCCCCCCTATACTTAGGATCAAATAATCCTAAGTATAGCAGACTGTACACAAAGCAGGGAGGGTCAAGGGTGGGAATGAACAGATCGTACTCAGATTGTCTCCCCCTATACTTAGGGTACGATATCCCTAAGTATAGACAAGAAGAGGAGACAATGGAGAGGATCAAAGAATAGAGCAACTCGGGGTGCACACCCCCCTATACTTAGGACAAAGTACGTCCTAAGTATGGAAAACTGTCTACAAGGGCGACACCTTTTTGATAGATAAAGAAGATATAATAGGAAAAGAAGAAAAGAAGAAAAAGAGATGAAGATAGAAGAAGAGATTGTGAGGATGTACGCATCGCTCCCCCTATACTTAGGGTGAAAGAAGCCCTAAGTATAGGCAACGACAGGAGTGATGACACGGAACGATGAAAGAACAGTCGGCTCGTCCACCCCCCTATACTTAGGACAAAGTACATCCTAAGCTAGGCAAACACGAGAATGGGTGGACGAGCAATACGGAAGAGAGACGGAGGTACACAACACGAATGTACAACAGGATGGCTGTACAGAGGGTCAAGAAGGTAGAAAGCGAACCTTCTTGCGGGACCGCTGAGGGATAGATCTAGTGTGGTGCAGGTCGACATCGGGGTCCTCAGATGACAGAAACCGATCAGGGTCGACAGGGTGATGGTCCTCAGTGGCCCTAGGGTGAAGAGGCACAGACGAGTGAGTGGAAGAAGTACGGCTAGGTCCGGCCTTAGGAGTCTCGCTGATATCAAAGTGGAATGGGACGAACTCATCATCATCGGAAGTAGTGTACTCGGAGTCATCCTGCGAGGTGTCATCCAGGTCAAAATCAAAAGGCACAAAATCATCGGTGGAAGTAGTCGAGCTCTGTTCGTCCTCTATAATCTCAACCGGATCATCTTTCTCATCAAAAGGCCCGAATTTCCGAAGAAAAGCAACTAAATCAAATTCGGCCTTAGGCTCATCAGTATCTAAGTGAACAGGGACGGACCCATCGGTGAAAGAAGTCGAAACATGTCTGTCCTTTTAGTCTCTACATCTGCCATCCGCTTGATGGTATCGATCGTGTAAATCCCGCGGATGTCATCAACACAACGCCAAGTCCCAGAAGAAGGAACGTCGAGGTCCATGCTTTCCGAGGTTTCCTCAACCGGGAGGAATTCTCGGGTCTCAGTGGAATCCAATAGACAACAAAATTCTCTGATAGTATCGTTGAGGTCATGGTCCTCGAGATCAGCCAAGATAGGTGAAGTCGCATCAGGTGCAGGTCTCTGGTCGGCAGTGGGTGCGGTGATCGAAACTTCGCTCTCATCAGCAGGGCGAAAGCGAATCTCTCCTGATCCGTAATCAATAACGACCCTCGCGGAGGCGAGGAATGGTCGTCCCAGGATGATTGGAGAGTGCTCCCCTGTGGAGGTCTCCATGGGCAATACGACAAAATCAACGGTGTAGCTCATGCCCTTAATCGAGATGACGGCATTTTCAAGGATACCCTTCAGCCTCTTTATTGATCCATCAGCAAACTGTACGATCATCCTGGTCTTCTTGAGAGGCCCTAGGTGAAGAGACTGTACCAGCGAGAAGGGTATGATGCTAATCGAAGCACCGTCGTCGAGGAGAGTGTGATCACATGTAAAGTCAGAGATGGTGCAACTAATGAAAGGTGTGGCAGTGTTCTTCTTCCAAGGAATGGGACGGTGTGTGATGGCGTGGGCAGTGGCCATGGTCAAGATGTGACGCTCAGATCTGCTCCTCCGCTTTCTCTTCTTGGGAAGAGGAGCCGATAAATCGGTCATGGCCTGCTGAAGTGGGGCATGGATGATCTCATGAATGGTGGCCACCACTTCGGGTTCAGTCAGCATTTTTTTGAATTTTTGGACCTCCTCCATACAAGGGAGGAAGTCGGAATCATCATATACACGAGGCATGCCAAGAGCAGTCTGTACAGCGGCATCCTCGGGGTCAAAGGTGGGACCGGGTGTAAAAGGCTGTGTGGTCAAAGGATCTGGCAAGTGGTACCTCTCCTCACAGTCTGGCTCGATCATGTGTCTCCCAAACTCTTTTTGTATTTTCAAATTTTTCTCATTTTTTTGTAATTTTGGTGATTGCAAGCTCTCATGATAATCCTCAATTGATTCCATATCCTCAAAGACTGGAGCGGTGTTTTGATTCTTATTTAAACTAGTAAGGTCGGTAATCCTCGAATTCATATGCTCCATCATCTGATTCAAGGTCTCAAGTGTTGATATCATGAAAGGTGACTCCAAAATATCAGGATCGGGTGTGTCGAATGTGGGCGATGGGTGTGGACAAAAATCACATTCCGGATCGGGATACTCAAGGAAGAGCGGGTTGTCGAAATGTGTAGGTGATGGTGGTGGAAATGACTGGTGGAGGTCAAAATCCGAATCCTGAAATAGTGGGTTGGTCGGATATGTACAAAAATCAGGAGCAAAGTCCTCCTGGAAAAAATGAGGTGGACCGGCTGGAGCGAGCGAGGAGTCCGCAAAGTCCGGACAAAATATACCCCAATCGGTCATCTTGAAACAAAAGGAAAAATGATTGGGAGAGCACGAAGATCAAGTCAAGAGAAGCGTGAAGAAAGGCGCAAGTGCACAGAGACGATCTAGAATACACACAAAATAATCACAAACAAAAAATGAAACAATCAAACCCTCAATTCACCTACTCAACTCGGTAGAGACCGCAAAGAGCGGTCTTTTTATCTTGTCTGTTTTAGAGTTAGGTGAGAAGTTAAAATATTGCTCAAACACTTAGGGGGCTGAATATGGGATTTGGGCACTAATCCTTAGTGTGTGCGCGAGCAAGTAGAAGCGAAGACAATGAGGGGATTACTCGCCCCAAGAGAAGATTTTTCTTTTTAGTTGATTTTAGGGTCAAGTAATATTAGCAGTCCCAATTTTGTTGATTATCACTTTTTTTGAATTTTTAATAAAAATGCACGAGCCTAACGAGGAGTCGATTCCTTCAAGCACCTAGGTTATCAAAATCAGAGGTAGAGGAGCGGGAAAGCAATGCAAGCGGCAAAAATGATGATGAATGCTAAAGCGTAAATGCTCACCTTGCCTCCAGCACTCTACATGTAAGGATGCTCAGCAGAATTGAAACCTATCTATATGCAAATGCAAAGTCGATGAAATCGCCCTAAGTTTCAGAAATTGCTATTATCGTGAAGAACCACAAGCTGACCACCAACCCTCAATCCTAATGTCCGGTCTAGGCTCACCCCTCCTCTGCTCAACACATTTGAGTTAGGAGAAAGCGCTTGTGTGGGAATGAGCTCGCGGCGCGTGGATCGAAAGCTAATGATCAACTGTTTAAGATTTTGACTAAGTCCAGACGAAACTATAGGTGCATGCAAAGTATAAGGTGTTTGGCCTTAGTCTATTGCAAGCAATCCTAGAACTAGGGGCTCAATCACACAAAATAAATAAAATCGAAAAACAAAACAAAATAAAAAGAATGCGAGAAAACATGAAAACGCCGCGAAAAGCACGGCGAGCCCCAAGTGAAACAATCACTTGGAAATTAGGCTCGCACGAATCCAAATGTCCGGGGGTACCTGTATTATTACAATAAATGGTCTCTCTCTCACTACGAATTAAAAAATAAATACAATGCAAGAAAATAAATGCTAAGAAGTTGTTTGAAAAATCCTCCAAGTCCTTCTTCGTGCAAAGCTAAAGCCGCTTCACGTGGGTGCCAAGGTGCTCCAAGAGGGGCTCCTCCCTCGATCCGCGTACCTCGCAGGAATCCAAACAAGGAGAGTGGTTAGACAATTCAAAGATATATCAAAAATAAGGAAAATAAAACAAGTAGAAATAAAAGCCGCAAAGGTAGACAAATGATCACATCACGAAGCAAAAACTCGAACTACGCGTTGTTGCTCCCCGGCAACGGTGCCATTTGTTGAACTGGAATTTGCAGAGGTCGTGTTGACTCACAAGGCGAATCAACAGTCGCTGATTTGACCTCCAACAAAATCCGAGATTCAAACAAACAATTAACCCACGACAAATATATCAAGCAATGAAAGTAAATGTGTGGAGTTAAAATTTATTATAACTCTACAACAAGATGTGTATAGTGCAAGTATGTGTAGAGGTCGAACACAGGGAGCAGACAGGTAGAACGGGGTACCAAGGCACCAAAATGTGTGTGAAAGTGATCAAGAGTCTACTATGCTAATTTTTTGTGGGTTTTTAATTTTTATATTTTTATATTTTATTTTTAATTTTATAATTTGTATTTTGATTTTTAATTTACTGATTTTATATTTTCTTTTTATATTTTATAATTTTTTCTTTTCTTTTTCAATATTGGAATATATGAACTTATGTAATAAAAGGGAGAAAGAGGTATTTATAAAAATAGATAAAAATGATCAAAAATTAGCAAATAAACTCTTTTTGGTCTTTTTATATTTTTCTACTATTTTTGTGATTTTTGGGTAATTTTTAGAATGTTTTTGGTATTTTTAATTAGCCAAATAAAGAAAACAGTAGCAAAAATGCAGGGCTGAAACTAAAATGGAGAAATAAAATAGCCAACAGTAACAAAAGTTCTCCAAATTAATTTTCACTTAAAGATAATGAAACAAAGAAAATTTAGAGATTAAGTTTGTATTTTTAGGATTTTTAAGGAATTTTTAGGATTTTTATAGAGGTTTTTGGAGTTTTGTGATTTTTTGGAGTTTTCTTTTATATTTTTTAATGATTTTTGGTCTGGAGCTAAAACAAAATAAAATTAAGCAAAATATATTTTTTGGGATTTTTCTAATGAGCTTTTGAATTTTTTTGGTATTTTCTAAGCTAGACAGTGCATAAAAACCATGTTTTTGATTTTTAATAAATATAAAAAATAAATAAAAGCAAAAACTAAAATAGGGCATCAAAATATAAGCCAACAGGAGCTTAAGTTTAATTTGAGAAATTTTGGGATTCAAATGATACCCTAATTAATTCATGTAAGCATACAAAATTAAAGGTCTGGCAGGGACCTTTCTGCAAATATCAATAAATATGGGGGCATGCCTGCAATTTTGCCACAAAATTTGTGGCTGAATAAAATATTTTCTAGATCAAAACGCAATATCCAAAGTCGCAGGGGCTTCCTCGCAAAATGCCCAGTGCACGTGACGCGCACGTGCGCCAGGCGGGGACAAATACACAATAATACAAAACGCGGGGGGGGGGGGGGGGGGTTGAGTAAATGTTACAAAATATTTAAAGCGCAAATGAAAGCTTAGAGAGTGTCTGGAAATTACACAAAAACGTGGGGGCCTGGATGCAAAATCCCCCACTCATCCACGTGGCACGCCCGGATGCCCTTCAATGAGGGCCAATCGAACGGTTGGCTTTCTCCTTCAGATGGGTGGCCCTGATCAAAAAGGGGGGGGCGAGATCAACGGCAACTGTACGCGCCCCCTCCCCCTCGTTCTTGTTCTTGCGCAGGTGCGCGCAGGCGGCGGTGGCGCGCAGGTGGTGGCGGCGTCCTTCGCCGGCGGCGCGTGATACTCCCCCCGGGGTTAGGCGTGAGGTCCAGCTCCTGCGAGACAAAAAAAGGCTCGAGAGCAGCGTCTCGGCCGGCCTGTTAAGTGCGTGGGAGCATTGACGGAAAGTGGTGGAGATGGCCGGAGCTCAAGAGCTCCGGCAACGCGGTTGCGGATTGGGGTGGATTTCAGATGAAATGAAAAGTAGATGTGCGTTCCTACGACTACGACGAAGATAAATAAACAAAAAAATGAGTAGAATACGTACCTCAAGCCCGAAGTAGCGAGGTTAGATACCTCACGGCGGCGCAGCCGCCGGAGATGGCTGGGACGTGCCTCGGCCCTCCGCTGCGCCTCGACAAGATCGTGGAACTACCCCCTGTCATCGGGAGTCACCAGATGTACCTCGGAGGTCTGAAGGTTAGCCAAAGGCGGTCCAAAAAAATGGGAAGAAGTGGGTTGTCATTTGAAGAATGGTTGAGGGGCGATGTTCGAGGAGGTATCACGGGTACCGTGATGATGCTCGGCCCAAGATAAGGATAGGGCGTGTAAGATCATTGGTAGGGTACCAATCTCGTGAAGAAATCGACCCCAAATGGTGAAAGTTGCGGTCTCCAAAAATCCGCGAAAATCAAGAAAAACTCTTGTTCTGACACAACCCAGGTGTCGGGCAGAGAGTTGACCGAGGTCAACTCTCCTAGCCCCCTGGTTGGTCCACGTGGACCAACCAGGAAAACCTGGAGGAAAAGATTTCTAAAATCTATAAAAAAATAGATAACAATTTTATTGATTTTTAATTATAAAATGAAAAATTTTTTATTTTTTAAAAAATATATTATTATGATTTTTAATTATTTTTATGAGGTTTATTTTTACAAGTTACCTTTTTAGCCTTATATAGGTATGTTACCTATGTTATTTTAGTATTTTATTTTTATTTTGTAAATTTTATTTCTATTATTTTCATTTATTATTTTCTAAAATTATAAAATACTTTTATATATACAAAGATATTTTTATTTCATTTTATTGATGTATTATGTACATTAAATAAAATATAAGTATAAAAAGTATAGGTATACATATAGGTAGGGTACCTATATATCCTATTTACAAGTATTTTTATTTTAAGTTTTATTTAGGTTTTTATTTTGATTTTAATGCACATATATCTTACAAGTAATATTTACAACATTATAAAAATATAAAAATACAAAAATAATAAATAAATAATAAATTGAATATTTTATTCGGTACACTGTACAATGTGGGTCCAAAACTCAACTTTCAAACTGTAGCTCCGCCAAATGCGAAACCACCACCATTGGTTAGATTATTTTATTCTATATACAATTAAAGGTGAGTATGCTGCATTTGGAGTTGTCAGTTGTGAGATACGGGTCTGGGAAGTTGGGATTCTGGATTCTTATTCAGACCATAACTTTTTATCTTTGTATTATTTTTCTGTGAAATAAATTTTGTATTTTTCTTTATTAAATTATCTACAACTTTCATGTACAAAGTTTCTTTATTTGATGTATAAAAAGTGGAACCAAAAATAGGTCCCAAAATGAATAAAGAATGAATTAATAATTATAGGTATTTGGCCCTTATCTCCCCCTACTTTATTTCTTGTCGACCTATTCATCAAGATGCCTAGGTCTCGGGGTTTCGGGTCATAAAATATTTACAATATTTTATTCTTTTTCTTTTCTTTTCTTTATTCTATAATTTTGGCATAAAAACCGCATTTTATACAATATTTACACACATATACATGAATGCTAAAATGCATAAATTAATGCTATTTACACGCATCTACTAGGGTTTTTAAGGCCAAAATGATAGAATAAAGATGATGAAACGTGGATTCATCAATAGGTAGGGGTACACACAGATTGGATAAAATTCGTAGTTCGATCTAGTCCGATGTTATTGGATCAGACTTTTTAGGTTTTATCATTTTATTAATCAGGTCAATTTATAACTATTGAAATTCAATTTTATTAAATCTATTAATCCCTTAATATAACGTGCACACAATATTAGGGCTAGATATTGAACCCCATGTGTAGCGGCCTTCCTTGCACTCATATTCTAAGCCATTTGATCAAAACTCAAGTTCAATCAATGGTTTGGCTACTCCTAATCCCTCTCCTTCCTAACAAATCATCTGTAGACAATCTCCCCCTTCTTGCAAACCTTCGCTTCTCTTCCCAACTTGTGTCGTCATTCTCCCTCCTTTTCAGTGAGTCACATCTGTCTGAGTAACAAAATTGATGATTAATATGATATAATTATCATTAATAATGTGTATATGATTCACATTATTTGGACTTATGTAGAGAGGCATCCGATATAATTAAATTAGATTTAATTATCAAAGATGAGGTTAATGTGGATAGCACTATCCGTAATAAATAAATATGAATGTAATTCATAATATCATAGAGAGACTTAGTTGTAAATATGATTTACAATTTATAAATTTAATGTGAATTAGATTCAAATTTTACAATTAAATGTAAATGTGATTTATATTTAATACTGGGTGGTTGAACATGATTTGTAATTATCAATGGTATGATTGAAATTGTCACAAAATAATTTAGAATTATTTTGGTGAAAATTCAAGCAATAAAATTATAGCGACATGTGGATGATTTAATGGAGATTGAGATCTCATCAATTAAGAAAAGAGAAAGAGCATCTCCAATCCTAATAGGGGTGGACGGTCATGGAGAAGGCTCCATGGTGGTCGTCTACCCCATATTAGGAAGGAGGTTCTCCTCATTCCTGATTCTTCCACATGAGATTAGTTTTAATTGAATTAATATTTTTTGAAAAATATCTTCAATTTATTTTTTTTAAATTGTATATTGTTGCAACAAAAACTTGACCATTTATTCAATTAGGATTACCTTACTAGTGCGTCCTAGCAATCAGATTTCGTATAATAGAAAGGCTAACCCTAGCCCTTTTCTTTGCAAAATTAAATACAATAAAAGTTGCAACAACTCTTTATATCTCTCTTTCTCTCTTTCTCTCTCTCTCTACATGTGCTCTCTCACTCAACTCTTGGTGGTCAACCACCTAGGGTTGTGTTGAGAGCTCCACATCGTTGTGCTGCCAGACTGACTGCTCGTGGACCTCCATCTTCTTCGGCGCCTCGTTCTCATGAAGGAGATATCAAACTTTTGTGACACGAAATCAAGAGGTTCCCTGCTTGGATCATCACTTTGGATTGTAGGAAGAAAGTATCTCATCCATGCACCCAAGAGTGCTCTCTACATTGGATCGGACCTGAGATAGGATATCTCTTCGATTAGAGACTCGTGGATCGCAATCACGCTTCAAGTTCTATTACTCATATGTGATCTTTGATTAGATGACTTGGGAATCATTACCATGTTATATGTTTTCATAAAAAAAATAATTTTTGTTGCCCTTACAACTAGTACGACTAGTCGAACTAGATCGTAAATGATACAATCTTCATGTTTCCGTGACGCACGAGGCATAATACATTGCCTTCAAGTGGTATCAGAGCCTGGTTGAAAGCCTTCGATGTAATACTAACCTTAGTGGGATAAGGTTTTGGATATCGAATGCATGGGGACTTGTTGTTTTAAACATAAGTTTGACTTCGAATCATTTTTTACTTGTATGATGTAGCTACTATTTTTGACCTATTTGAATAAATTTTTGGGATACTAAAATGTATTATAATGTTTGAAGATGTCTCCAAAAGATCTGCAAAAGGTTGACAATTTACAAACATCGTTTTAGATTCAAAAAGTTCTGACAGTATTATTTTTGCATAAAAACTTAGATATGTAACTAAATGTATTTTTGCTACATTTTTCTTGTCACGGAACACATTACAAATACAATAAATTTGTTAAGAATTAAACAAGCAAACTTATTGAATTATTTTGTCATGATTCTGACTCTATTTACCTTAGATATGTGATATTTAGTAGAAATGGGTCGGGAGATAATTGGATCACATTGTGTCATAAATATAATGTGTTTTTCATTCAATTTGAGTCATGGAAATTATGAATTTACCCTAACTAGATGATGATTCATATATTTAGAGAAACATTCGATAACCATCAACCGTCATTGAATGATTTCTTTATGATAAAATCTAGTTTCAAACTACAATAATTGTAGTTCAACTTTTACATGCAAAACCAACTTATTTGCTTGATATGATAAGAAATTTATGAATTAAACATGTTTTATGATATCTAAATTTCCGAGTGATTATTATATAGTAGCATACATGGTCGATAGATCTATAAAACCTCTTAGTGCAATTTGTAGCAATTGTGTTGTCTTGAATTAGAACGATGATGGTGTCTAGATCTGGATATGTTAATGGATTAACTAGTTGGCATCATGCGCTTCATTTGCGGTTATGACCTGACTAGATCTATTTCAAGGAAGGGTAGCATGAGAAGTCTATGTGTACTTTAACATCTAATTGAAATAATAAAATGTACTAAGTGAGGGTGTATACTATATACTAATATGAAGCAAATAAATTATTTCTTGGTTGCGTTGGATTGATAATTAATTTACTATGATTAAAGTAATTTAATATAATTAAAATAAATAGTCTACTATTAATAGTATTGAAATTTCCTTGGAAGGATTAATCATGAGAATTTGATTCAAAATTTTAATCAAAATTTGAACGGTATATAAAGGATCATAAGATGGCATCCTTCGTCTTCTGTAATGGCAAAGGGTTCCAACACAATGGATTATGCAATGGAGACGCCTATGCGAAGTCATAGCTCCGACATACAAGTGCACATGGGTTAGACTCTTTGCTTCTTGAAATAGAAAGGTCGTATGCATAGTGACCCCAATATTGTTCCTCATATAACAGAGACGACATTGAATTTCGCATAGCAAGTGCTATTCTTGTTGATGGTTGGTTCAATTGACAACGAGTCAACATTACCTTAAGGGTGGCGGGCTCGGGTGTCCAAGATCGAATTGGGAAATGTATGTTTGACTTTACATAGTGGAATGAGTTCCCACTTCCTTCATCTAAGTTGCATTTTTTCGTATTATTGAGGTGTAACAAAGGTGGAAGGGAGATCCAAGATCTTGCTAGAGAAATAGCGGTAAGTATATCTATTGCTTTGAAAGTTTGTGAAGGGAATGGACTTTCAAAGTATTTAAATGCAAGAAAAGTTTGATTTAAAATTCCTTATTCAAAGAAGTAAAATATGAATATATTGTATTTTTTATATGTTCTAAAAAGTACATATCTTTATTTAAGATATGAAATTCATGAACCCACTCAGCAAGCTTCTTGAGGTCAATCAATTGACCGGACCAAACTCTTTGGACCGGTTCCGAAAAATGGAGCTTGTTTTGTCTACAGAGCGGATCAGCTATGTGCTGACCAAGAACAAACACGAGAACCCTATGTCAGTAGAAATAAAATGTAATGAAAAATATGATGAAGATCAGTCATTGGCTTGTTGTTATATATTGAACTCTCTGTACAATGTGCTTGATAAGCAACACGTGGATATAGAAAGTTCCCATGTTATAATGATGAATATGAAAGAGATGTTCAGTGATGTGAACCACACACAATGTTACAACCTTATGAAAGAATTAATTCGTTGTAAGATTCTGGAAGGGAACCCGACTAAACATGTAATTAAAATATTTGGTTACCTCTCTAAGACGGATACCATTGGGGCACGGACGTATGCAAACATGCAGTCCTGTTCCATTCTTCTGTCTCTGCCAAAGTCTTTCAACAATTTTGTATTATTGCATCACATGTATAAATTGAGGATGACAAATGTTGAGCTCATATATTTGTTGAAGTTCACAAAGGGCGCCTAATCCTACTAGCAGTATAATGGTTGTACATGTCAAGGGAAAGCACGTACAGAAGCAAAGGTCTCAAAAGGGTCGGCCCAAAAGAAGAAGAAGAGTCAAGCTGTTCGCTCATCCTCTCGGGCTTCCACACTCATGGCATCCAAGGAAGCCCATGTCTGTCATCACTACAAGAAGCCAAGGCATTATAAGAGTAATTATCTAGATTACCTGAAAACCATTGAAAAAGGTAAAGCTTTGGTAAGTATAAAATCTACTTTTATCATTGAAACCAATTTTCTTATAGGACGAGAAGGTAGTTGGATCATAGATTCTGGTGGTTCTGTTCATATATGCAATTTGTTATATCTATTTCAGAAACTAGAAAGCTTAATAAAGGGGAGATGGGCATCCAGATGGGATCTGATGCAACTGTTGCAGCAGTCGTCATCGGGACGTGTAGACTATCATTATTTAGTGGGAGAGTCTTATTACTTAGAGAATTTCTCTATGTTTTGGATGTTCGAAGGAATTTATTATATGCATCTAATTTAGTTTGAAATGGATGTTTGTTCATGTTCTGTGAGAAACTTATCATGTCATTATGGTGAACATATGGTAGATGGTTTTCTAACTCCCGACGGACTCTTTGAATTGTGCATTAATGAATACGTCATGAATATTACAGCCATTAATAAAAACTCTAAACGACTAGAAAGGATGGAAATCAGTTAACCATGATTTGACATTAAAGACTTGGTCATTGATCTGTTGATATGATCAACAGATCAGTAAAAGATGGACCATTAGATTTTCAATAGGTCCAACATTTACCTACTTGTGAATATTACATTCGAGGTAAAATGACCAGAGCACCATTCCAAAATAAGAGTACATGATGCGAGGGTATACTTTACCTTATACACACTGATGTATGTAGTTTCTTCAGTATCACGGCTCGAAATGGATATCAACATTATTTAATGTTTATTGATGACTATTCGTGATACAATTTAACTTCCTATCACGTTATAAATTTGAAATATTTGAAAAGTTCAAACAATTCATGGCTTTGGTTGAGAACCAAACCGATACAAAGATCAAAGGATTCAGTCTTACTGAGGTGGAAAGCACCTCTCAGATGAATTCAAGGAATATCTTAAGGATAGAAAGAGAGAGAGAGGAATTGTATCCAATTTTACTCCTCTTGGAACTCCCTAACTAAATGGTATTGCTGAAAGAAGCAATAGAACTATCATGGACATGGTCCGATCAATGATCAATAAAGCACGTTTACTTCTTACTTACTAAGGATATACAATAAAGAATGCAATATAAATCCTTAATAAGATTCCTAGCAAATCTATACCCAAAACCCATCACGAGCTTTGGTTCAGAATTGATGAATCCATAATTCATCGTCTTTATTCTTTTATTTTAGCCAAATTCATTAGTAAAACATCTGTAAATATATATTAAAATCAATAAATTGTTATTCGCCATGAGCTGCTAATAATGTATAATTAATATTTATTTATCTAAAATAAAAATAAAAAAATAAATAAGGTTGTAATTATGTAATAAGTACAGACTGAACCGAACCCCGAGAGAAGGTCAATAATCAATATAATCGATAAAGAATAAAGTAAGGAGAGATAGGGTCTTTATTTATTAATATAATCCAAAAATACCTTGTAGATATTATTTATTCTGTATTTATTCATTGTATGTATCATCCCTTATTTATCTTGTATATATCATTTACCTATATTATTTCTCAATAAAATGATCTCAAATTGATTTATCTCCTTGATAAAACTTGTAAATAATAATGTGTCTAAAATAAAAAAATATTTGCAAAATTAAATTGTATACAGTTGTACAGAACCTACATTCGTATTTATGTATTTACTTATTTATTTTATGTATAAATTGTATATATTGTATTTTAAGCTCTTGAAAATAATCCAAGTATAAAATTAAAATAAAATTAGAAACAACAAAATAAAATAAAATCAACTCTTCATTGTGCAAATGAACCAAGTGTATATACCATACATAGTACTAATTCATTAACCCCTATATTTACTTGTAAAAATCCAATGAAAATATAGTTATACTTCTTAAAATATTTTGTAAATAAATAAAATGTAAAATATAATGTACTTTTTCAAAAATAAAAAAAAATATGTAAATATTGTATATAGGTATATTATACCTCTACATATTAATATATATTGTATATACCAATATATATTACTAAATTATAAAAAAAACACAAAAAAATAGTTCTCAATAACTAACATTTCTTATTTTGATTATTTTTATTTTAAGGCCATTTATTATTTTTAATTGCCTTTTCTTTTATATTCAAAAATGTTTGTTTCCTATTGGTCAACCTTGGTCCATTGACCCAGGTCAACCTTCCCTCTCCCAGGTCCGAGCCGGGCGATGGTTCATCGAGCTTGATTTCTCTATTTTCTTCAGCCTGAACCCGATCTCCTTTCATCTCAGATTGCGGACCCTATTGCTCCTTGAATATCCATGAACTTTGCATATAATTAGGAGGGTCTGAATCCCCCTCGTTTCGTGTGAAAACTCCTGATCCTTCCAGACATCTAAGAACCCTATAAATAATCTCCTCAGTTCTGCCGCACCTCTAGTTCGCTCCTCGCCACCTTCTTTCTCCACCTAAATCCTTAGGGTAATGACATGACTTGGTCGGAGCCTTTTGGAGCTCAGATCGGTGGTTGGTCGAGCTGAACCAGCTACGTGGCCGGACATCTCCACCGCGTTCAGTCCCCTCGACCTTTCGCAGCCTGTTATAGGCCATTATCCCTTTGTTCACCTCACCAACGTTCGCCTTCCATTTCTGATCATCAGGTAGCCCTAATTCCCTTTCTATAGTAATATTTTCATTGATTTAGGGTCGTCATCATTGTCCTCTTCCTCATCTCTGACCACCAAGTCTGGGGATCCTCTCGATCATCTACCTGCATCGACGCGCTCGCTATATCACCCTTCATCTTCCCTCACACATTGATCACCCCACATCTCTCTCATAAGATCTAGATTAGGTTCCGACCTCATTCCTCCATGTTCGTTGGAGATCAAATCCCCTTCCACTTCTTTTGTTGTTTCTGCCAAATAATCTCAACCGGAGCTTCAAATCCGAGCCTCGAGTTCCCTTGCAGTTCCATGTGTGCGTGAGAGGATCAAATCGACCCTCGACTGACCCAGCTAAGCAGCTTTAGGTGCATCACTCTCTAGACCTTCATCACCACCCCCATTGAGCCATCAGAGGGCCCCATTCGACGTAACTCATCTCCAACGGTGTGCTGGACCTCTTAACCGATTGATCAGACCGGAGCAACGCCATAGATTAAATATCAAAGTTCGACCGATGCTCCATTCAAATGTGTTCTTCTAGCTTCCCTTCCAATCATCAGATGATAGACAGCACCCCATATTCGATCTGAACCGTCCCTTCATGCTAAAATCCAAGAGGTTCGATCGAATCTAAGGCACATCAGAGACGCACATCACCACTTTTTCTTAGAGTCAACAGATCTTTTGAGCGCACATCAGAGCTGTACCTCAGCACAGCCTTCAGAGCTGTTAGATCCGTACTTGCACTTGATCAGAACTGTTGGAGTCTCACGTGCGTCGCACGCGACCTGCAGGGTAAATTTTCTTTTTTAACCCTACTTTTTCTACTATTTCTGTTTATTACAATAAATGTAAAAGTTAATTGTGAACATTTGCAGTAAGGACCTCATAGTTTTCATATTTACACTTTAGTCCATCTAAACCGCACTCACGTGTGTGCTCACGTGTTATCTGGGTTATTTGCTTGTTTCATCCTAAGATTTCACATGTTATCTAAATTGGACGATTTTTTCTAAAAATTACATTTATGCCCTCTAAGCCTGGCTCACATGTGAGGCACGCTTTTGTTGGAATTTTTTTGCTTTGGCCCATGTGCTTTTTATTTTGTGTTATGATTTTGCCCTAGAACTTAAAGTATTTGTTATCTAGTCCTCTTTTTATTTTTATTTATATTTGTTGTAATAAATATCAAATTAAGTCTGAAAAATCCCTAAAAATTTTCAAGTATCCCCTGTTAGTGTCTTTTGTTTGTGGTATTTTTTGTTTTTCTTTCATTTGCCATTATTAAAAAAATCAAAAACTCACCAAAAAAATTCCTGTTTGATTTAGAAAATTCATAAAAATTCGAAAATACCTTTAAAAATTCTAAAAAAATAGGTTAGCTTTATTTTTAGTTATTTTAGTTTCTATCCAAATTTCATCTTATTTGCTTTTATAAAACTCTAAAAATTTGCAAAACCATTAAAACTCCATAAAAATCATATAAAATCTTTTAAAATTCCAAAATTGTGTTATTCACTTATACTTTTTGATAAAATTAGCAACCAACTATTTTCTATTTTAAATCTAAAAAATATTGTTGGGTGTTCACTGTTTGTGTTTTTCTTAATTTTTGATATTTATAAATTCATAGAAACTCAAAAAACAATAAAAATCATAAAAATAGTAAAAATTTATAAAAAAAACACAAAAATATTTTTATTTGATTTTTCTGGACTTTTTTCCTATATTTGAAAAATACAAAAAGATTGCTTGTGTCCCTTGAAACCATTATTTTGTTTGCTTTATTTGAAAAACTAAAAATAAAAAAACTAAAAACTAAAAAACATTTAAAAACTTAAAATCAGATAACATAAAAATATAAAAATTAAAACCAACAAGAAATTTAAAAAGATAAAAATCCATAAAAATTCAAGAGTAGTTTGCTTTGATTTTCCTTATTTTTTATTCTTTGATTTTTCATTGATTGAATCACCTTCATTAATTAATAGTTACCTCCTTGTGTTCGACCCTAGGAGTTATACCAGGTTAATAAATAATAGCTTAGACCATTTTCTTTTACTTGTTTGATTCGTTTTGTGGTTGAATAATTTTTCTCAATTTCTAGACAGATTTATGGGGTGACAACGACACTATTATTTGCTTAACTTCATTACTTACCCCTAATCAGCTGGCTCGTCAGGAACCAAGTCCTATGTCAAACACTTGAGGATTTTGGATTGCTTGCTCCATTCCTAGAACATGGACACAAGTAAGCTGGAATCTTGTACTAGAGAATGCTACTTCATTGGGTATGTAAAGGACGGTATTGTGTACCAACTTTATGACCCCGAGACTCAAAAGGTATTCATCTCTAGGGATGTGAAATTCTTATAAGACTTCCTTAAAATTCAAAACAAGAATGAAGTAAAGAAACTTACTGAATCCTCTCAGAATATTGAGCTTCCTGAACCTGAAACTAAAGAGATAATTGAAGATGAAACACCTATACCTTTATGAAATGGGTTTGAGGGTGTTTATACCACCTGAAAGGTATGCATTCATTGTGTTAGAAGAGTCTAACAGTGGTGCGACTTCATTTGATGAAGCACTCACAGATAATGACATGGATAGATGGATGTTACCTATGAAGTCGGGAATAGACTCCATAGACAAGAATGTTGTATGGACCCTCAAGGATCCACCTAACGGGGGTAAACCCATTGGTCGTAAATGGATTTTAAATAGAAAGAGGTGACCTAATGGGAAGTTAGAGACCTTCAAGGCACAATGAAGTCAAGGATATTCACCTCGCGAATCACAGAAGCATGGAGATGTATCTTATGCGATCTAGATTGACTAGTTGCACTAGTCATCAGGGGCAGCAAGAGTTAAAAATTTTCAATGAAACCACATGCCATGGGAACCATTCCCTTGTCATTTCATCTTGATCACAAACAAGTATTACAGTTACCTCTTATAACGTTATCATGATCCTTGTATCTCGAAACGAAGAGTCCTTCTATCTCAATTCCGGTCTGACGGAGCGAGAACTTGCAAATGCATGGATGAGATGTGTGCCTTCTGCAATACAAGTTGATGATCCAAGTACATACCCTACTGATTTAATTTCACGAAATCCATAGTCTTCCTCACGAGCATGAGGTGCCGAAGAAGACGAAGATCCACGAGCAATCAATCTGGCAGCACAATGGCAACATGACGATGAAGGAGTTCTCTCAACAAATCTTTGAAGTGGATTGCCACTAGGGTTTGAGGGAGAGAGTATATGAACGGGTATATGAGAGATAGAGATAGAGAGAGTTTTGCTGCTTCAACTTGTGTATAGAAAAGCCTAGGGTTGACTCCTCTTTTAAAAAATTTTATATGCCTAGAATGCACTCCTAATTTGAATCAATGGTCTAGATTCTCTTGCAATAATTTGCAACAATAATTAATTAATTTAAAAGAAATAAAGAAATTGATGAAAGTCTCCAATAAATTTAATTATCATTCAATCTATTAAATATATAATTATAAAGAAGGAGGAGAGTCTCCTTCCTCATTAAGGTGGATGGCCACCATGGAATCATTTTTCCATGTGGTTGTCCACTTCATACAAGGAATGGAGGTTACTTATTTCCTTATTGATGAGATTATCTAATCTCACCATATGTTCCACATGTTTGTAACAACTTTTGTTGCTTGAATATTTACCAAAATAATTCCAAATTATTTTGTGATAATTTCAATCATGATATTGATAATTATGAATCATATTCATCCATCTAATATTAAAAGCAAATAAAATTTACATTTAATTGTACAATATTAGTCCAATTAATATTTAATTGTATAATATGAATCCAATTCACATTAACTTAATAAATTGTAAATCATATGTACAATTAAACTCTCTATGATATTGTGAATCATATTTATAATACAAATATAAATATTGTGGATAGTGCTATCTGCATTAATTATATTTTTGATAATTATATCCAATTTAATTATCTTAGATGCCTCTCTACATGTGTTCAAATAATGTAAATCATATTCACATTATTGATTATAATTAAATCATACTATCAACAATAAAATTATTCTTGAACTCTTTTAAGAATAATATGCTTTCTCCATGGATAGTTGGAGATAAGGACATGACGACTGTATATTCCATGTATAATGACTTGGATACTAAGATCTAATCTCATATCCAGACCTACAAGACTGCTTAGAGATGTCTGATCAAGTCAGACAGAATATCTGATCTTCTCATTGAATTTGAATCATATTCAGATCAATATCCAACATTTAGATTAAGATTAGATAGTCAATCTTCTGAGTGGAGTCACTAATCCAAACCTTTTTCATCACTTTATACAATCATTTAAGTTTACATCATCCTCAAGCATTTCCAATACCCATACATCCTGCATACTGGAAGAGCTGGAATAAACCCAGAGTTTTTGATCACTTTTGAACTATCTTCTCTATGATTTTATTATTAAGTTTCTCATTTCATCGTTGAGAATTGGTATCGATCATATGCTTTCCAAAAGTACATATCATACCTATAAATTTTGTCATACTTCAAAAGTAATATGACCATCGACGGAATTCGGTTGTGCCCAATATCTCATGAGTGAGCTCATGTCTTACGATTCAGTAGTGAACATGTATGATCCCTTTGAGAGATTGTATTACTCATATAACCTTGTATGCACACTGACTAACCGATGTATAGACCTTGATTAGGTTATTATCCTAATGGTCTGCCTAATGTACATACTTAGACATATAGTGACACGTTAGTCTCCAGTCAGAGGATGTGTACCTGTATCGTGATAGCATACGATATAGGTCTTGGTTATCTCGATGTCATTAAGTCAACTCTTTGACCTAACTTATCTCACACTTCTGAATCTCTATTCCTATACAGAGGACCTGCATCAAGAGGTCGGTCGGATATCAGCCTTTGGAGTAAGGATTTCCATCTCCTTCTTAGGCTGGAGATCCTTTCTTAACAATCATTTGACAGTGCTAGATGAGTCCTCAATCTAACTCTTTAGATATCATCCAAGCACCACCCTCTATGATTCAACCATTGAACCAAAAAATGTATGATTATCGAGACAACCATTGTACATAACCCTAATTGTACTAAGGGACCTTATAAGTGCATTCAATCATTGATCTCAGATAGGGAGTGAAAATCTATAACATTTATTGATATATAAAAACCTTTACAGTAACATTTATTGTAGAAATGGTTCGTTCGGAGCTCATATGTCCAACACACAGCTCGTAGCCAAGGGCTTCACACAGAGACAAGGCATTGACTATGATGAGACATTATCTCATGTGTCCATACTTAAGTCTATTAGGGGACTGCTAGCTATTGCTACACATCTTGACTAGGACATATGGTAGATGGATGTCAAGATTGCATTCCTCAATGGATATCTCAAGGAAGATATCTATATGAAGCAGCCACATGGCAAGTTGAAGAAATCCATCTATGGGCTCAAACAAGCTTCTCGCATTTAGACCATCATATTTAATGAAACCATTAAGAGTTATGATTTCGTTCAGAATCCTGATGAACGATGTGTGCACAAGAAGCTCAGTGGGAGAATCACTGTGTTTATCGTGCTTTACGTACATGGCATCCTTACCATTGGGAATGATACATGAATCATGACTAGTGCTAAGGTCTGATTGTCATGTACCGTTGAGATGAAATATCTTGGAGATGTCTCTTATATCTTAGGTCTGAAGCTATTCGGAAATAGAGAACAGAGGTAGGATTGTCTCAATGTGGCTACATTAAAAAGATCTTGGAACAATTCCATATGGAAAATTCCAAGATAGGATTCCTTCCCTTAAGATACAGTATACAACTCTCTAAAGGGATGGCTCCTCAAAGTGTTGAGGAAAAGAAGTCCATTGTTGAATGCCCTTATGCATCAGTTGTGGGAGGCCTAATGTATGTAATGATGTGCACATGACCAGATATCTGCCATGTAGTAGGAGTGGTAAATCATTATCAATCATGTTATAGAGAGCAACACTAGAACGCAGTGAAGAACATCTTCAAGTATCTAAGAAGGACATAATAGTATATCTTGGTCTATGGAGACTGTGATCTCCAAGTCTTAGGATACACATATTCAAACTTTCAATCTGACATTGATGACCACACATTCTAACTTTAGATTTTGTATTCTTGTTGAACAATGGTGCTGTGAGCTGGAGAAGCAAGAAGTAAGACACCATGACTGATTCAATGACAAATGTTGAGTATATTACCACATCGGATGCTGTGAAAGAGACAGTGTGGTTGAGTAAGTTCATCTTGGAGCTTGTCATAGATTCTTCGGATACTCTCATCCCATTGCTATGCGATAGCACGAGAGCCATAGCTCAGGTGAAGGAACCCATATGACATCAAAAGAGCAGACACGTTGAAAGGAACTATCACTTCATTCGAGATATATAAAACATGGTGACATCATCATCAAGGCGGCCTCTACCTATAATGTTGCTTATCCCCTTACCAAACCTTTATGCCAAAAGGTTTTTGATCAACATAATGAGTATGGGTTTAAATATAGTTCATGAATGATTTTAAGGGCTAGTGGGAAAATATTGGACATGAGAACCCAACGCGAACCATTTCTACGATAAATGTTATTGTAATCTATTTATATATCAATAAAAGATTGATTTCCACTCCCTATATGAGATTGTTGAATGCATGCACTTATAAGATCTCTCAGTACAATTAGAGTTTTGTACCATGGCCATCTTGATAACCACACTGTTGTTTATCTAATGGTTGGATCATATAAAGTGTGCTGAGATGATATCTATAGTGTTAGATTGAGTACTCACCAACATCGTTAAATGATTATCAAGAAAGGATCTCTAACCTGAGAAGGAGGTGACAATCTCTCCTCCAAAGGCTGATATCTGACCGACCTATTGATGTTGGTCCTCTGCAATGGAATAAAGATTTGGAGGTATTGGATAAGTTAATTTAAAGAGTTCAATTAACGAGATCTAGATAACCAAGACCCATATCATATGTTGTTATGATACAAGCACAAATCCTCTGGTTGGAGACAGATGTGTTACTATATGTCTAAATATGCACATTAGGCATACCATTAGGTTGATAACCTAATCAAGGTCTATGCACTGATGAGAAAGTGTGCATACGGGGACATATGAGTAATATGATCTCTCAAAGGATTTATACATGTTCAATACTGAACCAGAAGACATGAGCTTACTCATGAGATATTGAGACAAATCAAATTCCATCGATGTTTGTCTTGCTTTGGAAGCATGACAAAAGTTGTAGGTATGATATATGATTTTGAAAGTATATGGTCGGTACCAACTCCAAATGATTGAATGAGAAATTTAACGATAAAAGACTGAAGAAAATAGTCCAAATATGATCAGAACTTTTGGTTTTTTTTCTAGGTCTTCTAGTGTGCAGGATGTACATGTATTGGAACTTTCAAGGGTGATGTAATATTAATCGATTGTGTAACCATGATGCTTCCATTCCGAGGAAATAATGAAAAAAGTTTATATTTTACTGACTACACTCAGTATATTAGTTATCTAATCTTAGTCCCATTGTCAGACATCGATCTGAATATGATTCAGATGTAATGTGCAGATTAGATATATTGTCTAACTTGATCAGACGTCTCAAAGAGGTCTTTTAGATCTGGATATGAGATTTGATCTCAGTATCTAAGTCATTATACATGGAATATAGAGTCTCCTTATCCTTATATCCAAGTATCCATGGAGAAGGCACATTATTCTTGAAATAATTTAATAATAATTTCATTATTGATGATATCTGAGCATTGGAAATCTGATGGTTAAATATAATTTATTTAGTTTTCCAATGTGGATATGATTCACATTATTTGGACTTATGTAGATAGGCATCTGAGATAATTAAATTTGATTTAATCATCAGAGAAGAGATTAATGTGGATAGTACTATCCACAATAATCATAAATATTGTGAATGTCATACATAATATCATAGAGAGACCTAATTGTAAATAGGATTTACAATTTATAAGATAATGAGAATTGGATTCACATTGTGAAACTAAATGTAAATGTGATTTGCATTTAATATTGGATCGAAGAATATGATTCGTAACTATCGATGACATGATTGAAATTATTACAAATTAATTAGAATTATTTCGGTGCAAATTCAAGCAATAAAATTATTGTAACATGAGGAAGATTTAACAAAGTTTGAGATCTCATCAGTTGAGAAAGAAGATAAATCCTTCCTAATCATAATAGGAGTGGATGGCCATGGAGAAGGCTCCATGGTGGTCGTCCACCCCCTATTAGGAAGGAGGCTCTCCTCCTTCATAATTCTTGCACATGAGATTGATTTTAATTGAATTAATTTTTTTAAAGAATGTCTTCGACTTATTTTTTCTTTTAAAATTAATTATAATGTTGCAAATTATTGCAACAAAATCTTGGCCATTGATTCAATTAGGATTGCATTCAAAGCGCATCCTAGCCATTTAATTTTATATAAAAGAAAGACTAACCCTAGCTCTTGCCTTTGCATAATTAAATACAATAAAAGTTTTAACAACTCTTATTCTCCACACCTTCTCTCTCTCTCTTAACTCTTGGTGGTTGTCCATCTATGATTGTGTTGAGAGCTCCACTATCGTTGCATTGCCGTCGCGCTACCAGACTAACTGCTTGTGGATCTCTATCTTCTTTGGCGCCTGACACCGTCTCGGCTATCCTTGTTAATTCAATCAGATCAATGATTGAATTATATTTGTCATTCATTGCAGTCGGGTAATCGAGACTTCATCAAAAACACCACTCAAATTTAATGTATAATTTAATCCAAGTGGCAGATTTATTTTTCTTGGGCAAGCCCAAGGTCGAACTCAGGGAGGCACCTGTCTCCTTAGGTAAATTTTCAGTTAATCCCGATGTCAGATTTTCAGAAGAATATTTTTGGTCTTTTTATGAAATTTTTAATGCAATTAAGGGAAGTACAATGTAATTTCAAGCTAAATTTGAAGTTAAATTTGAAAGATGATCAAATGAAATCTAAAATTAATGAAACTTGGCCAGAAGATGATATGCGATGAAACTAAACTACTGTAATATTTTTGGAATTTTTAAACTCTAATTGAATGAAATATGAATTTAATATGGATGCTAGGTTGTTTTTACAAAATCAATTCTAATAAATACCAAAGCACATTATTTTAAGATATAAAATTATCCTAAATGTATCTATGTGAGAGGAATTCAAGAAAATTAATAGATCAAAGAATGATGTAAATTAGACCTATTAAAAATTAATTACGCATAATACTATTTGATTTATTCAGGCCTCGTAATGCATTGAAATGCTATGCTTTTTTGGTACAGTGTAGAACAACTTAAATTAAACCTAATGTGATTTTATGTTGATCTTTGGAGCAATAAATAATTTAATAATGAATTTCAAACATACAGTGGGCAAATTAGGTCAAATTCCACAAAAATAATATTATTAAATTCTATGAAGCTCACAAATTTATGACACATCTCACAAAAGATAAAGGACAAGTTACTATACAACATGCAAATTTTGGAATGTAAAAATAATGACGACTAGATGCCTAAATATGAATGCAAACACAGGGACCAAAATGCAAGACAGAAATTAAAATTGCTTAAAATAAAGCATGCAGACATGGACTAAAGTGTATATACCTATAATGTAGAGTACATGTATGCAATTTGTCCACAGGAACATGTGCTCCTCATGTGACGCGCTTGGCAGGGACTGATTTGCAATTCTTGAAACTTGACGTGGTTCTCTATGAAATTTACCCAGCCCGCACATGAGGGACACGTGACGATCTAGGCTCAGGAGGTGTAGGAGGCTCGGACGGAGGCTCGAAGGCTCTGGAGGCTAGGGCGTGCTTTGGGTGCTGCTTTGGGTGCTCCAAGCCTAGGGTCGGGGAAGAGGCTCGGAGGGCGCTACGTGGCGAGTGCTGGGCCGATCGATCTGGAGAGATCCAACGGTTGCGGAAGATGGAGACGTGGTGCACCTAGGTTTCGTCAGATCAGGATGATCCAACAGCTACGATGTCTTCTGGAGCGAGGCGACGTGGCGTAACAATGGCCGTTGGATCAAGATGAATCCAACGGAGGCTGGAGCTGCTGGCGTAGGGCGATGTGGCTGCGTAAGGACCGTCAGATCCTCCTGATCCAACGGAGGTGGGGAGTAGGATACGTGGCTCGATCGGGACCGTCCGATCAAGGGGATCGGATGGTAGCTGCTTATCTTGTTCCTCAGGTTCGTCGCCTCCTGCGGCGGACTTGGTAGGGCTCCGGTGAAGGTGTCCTGGATCCGCCACCCTCCCTCGTGATCGGTGAAGCTTGCTGTAGACTCCTGGAGAGCTCGGAGCTGTCGTGGAGGCGTGGCAGAGCGACCGACGGTCTTGGATGAAGCTGGGGCGGTCTGGAAACAGGGGTCGATGGAGCTCGAAGCAGCTTCGGCGTGACGTCCGATCAGTGAAGAAGAGTGTGCCTACAGGGTTAGATCTTGCCAAAAATGGAAGCTCATGCTTGTGGGAGTACATGCGTATGCGGTGAGGCCTGGGAGAGAAGAGATGGGTGGTCGGTGATCTTCCTCCGTTGTGAAGACGGAGCTGTGGTCGGAGAGGGTGCGATGTGTCGGCGGGGCGATCTGAAGGCGTCGCGAAGATCAGAGCTCCAAGGATGAGCTCATGTGATGGTTGGTGGAGGATGGAATCGAACGAGGACGGCGGAAAAATTAAGAGAAAACCAAAGGAAAGAAGAGGAAGATCGGAGAAGAAATGGATGAAGCTACCTGGGGTTGGAGACTCGCTGAAGAAGCTTCGGTCATCGCTCTAGGGTCCGTAGCGGGCCCGAGCTCAAGCAGCTCGCTGGAGGAGCTGCTACATGGTGAAGAAACGACGTGGATCTCGCCAGAGGTGGTCCACCGTCTTCGCTCTCTCTCGCACTCAATTTCTGTCACCAATGGGTAGATTAGAGCTCTAGGGTTCTTCTTGCTATGGTGGATGGGGTAGAAGTTGGCCAGAGAGGGAGTATTTATAGGGAAGAGATGGAGGTGCAGGTGATGGAGAGGGTGGTGTGCGTGGAGTTTGTGGAGCGAAGGAGAGGGCTTCATGGGGATCATGGGTGCTAGCTGGGTTCTGTCTCCATGGCCCAACGGTGTCTACATGAATACAATCTGCTTCGGACGAAGAGTACTCGATGCTGGATTCGGAGTCTGGCCTCTGCCACCTGGTCTGCTTCATCTCAAGTTCCTCATCACTACCTAGAGTTTGGAACTGAATCTTCTCAATCTTGTAATCAAATAAGGCCCACGTTGTTCTAAGGAAGGGCCTTCCTAAAATGATCTGGGAATCTCTCCAATTTTGAAGGGTCTCCATATCAAGGACTGTGAAGTCCATTATGTACTCCTGACCCTCGACTTTGATGATAATGCTCCTCAATTCTCCCTGGGGCCTCTTGGTTGATTTGTCTGCAAACTGGAGTAGTGCTATGGATTTCCTAAGAGGTCCTAGATTTAGCCGCTCATAGAGGGTTGTAGGCATCAAGTTAATTGAGGGTCTTTATCAAGGAGAGTACGTGCAAACGCAGTGTCATCGACATGACTCACCACATAATGGGCATCCATGTCCCTTCGTTTCCTTGGAAACACATTCTTTATTGTGCAAGTAGTGGCTACTGACAGAACATACTTCTCAATACGGCTTTTTGTCTTCCTGCTGACCCTAGTAGTTGTATATCTCACCTTAAGGTACTTCTGGAATGCAGGTGTCATGTCCACATACTTATTAAAGGGGATTGTGACCTTGATGTATTTATTGCAGAATTCTGCCATCTCAGGGTCATCTTTTTGTATTTATTTAGTTTTCTCCTTTCCACCCTTAATAGCTCGGGGGAAATGGATTATTGATGCTAACTTAGATTCTGAAACTGAAAGATCTTCATTGAAATGAGAAACTGAGTTCTTTACAGGACTCTGACACTGATACTAACTCTGACTTTGACTCTGACTAAAAGGAAATTGTTGTTGCGAAACTGGTGATGCATCTTCCGCGACTGTTGGGACATCCTCTTCAGACGGAGGTGCGGGCTCCTCATCGGTTTCGTCGGACTCACTGTTGGTGCTATTCTCCTTCTTCTTTGAGGACATGGAAGTCCTCTTCTTCTGCCAGTGGTGGTGGTGTTGCTCCTCTGCCTCCAAGTTCTCCTCAAGTAGAAGCTTGGCGGCGTCTTCCTCCGGTGCCCATACCCGATCAGGTACGATCACGGTCCTTCCGCTCTTGAGGAACATATGATTAACATTATCGTACAAAAGGATCCCATGTTCAGATAGAGAGTTATCTGAATAGTATACATGATCTCTTGGTCGATTCTGACCCTGATTCAGGCTATTTGGGTTGGCCAGAACCTGGGAGGGAATTGGGGTCTTTGGCGCCATTTACTGATCCTGGGTGCATGAAATGCGGTTCAGATCAGTCCGGATATCCATATAATCATTTTGCATCTACTGGACCTATCAGTCAGGGTCTAGAACGCTAAGGTGAGGGACTCCAATTCGCTTGTGGGCGGGGCTTGCTGATGCTGACTAGAGGACGAGTATCTAAATGGCCTTGTTGGCCATGTCGGTACTGCTGCTGATGTGACATTGATGGCGGGCCCTCTGGCCCGAGTGGAACGTGCGCTGCTGCTGGAGCTGCTAAGGATGGTACCCTTGTCCGGGTTGGGACTGTATGAAGCGTGGTGTGGGGACGGAGCTGGTTTCTTGGTAAGCCAGGGAAGGTCGGTGTGGCTGACCGTTCCCTATCCCCGACTGTCTGCCGACGGGGTCATGGTTGTACCACAGCCCATTGATCTCAAACACCTATGGAGGCTCCTCGTAGACTGTCTCCACTTGTGGGGGTGCATGCTACTCCTACTGAGTGTATTTCTGCTCCTCTACCCAGCTACCCTGAGGCCCTTGTAACTGCTCCTGTACAAGATGGATTCGATGAACATGCACATGTGGTGCAGAAGGGGCAGGTAGCCGTATCTTGGCTACCTTCTCACTCAATTCCTCCACTTGTTTCGGCAATCGCGAAAGTGCCTCAAGGTCAGTGACCCTCTTGTGAATCTGCTCGACCATGGTTAACTTGTCAACTATTATCCCCATGCTGGGGATGAGGTCATCCATCAGATCCGCTACAGTCCTCCTAGTTGTCTCGTTGGATAGGCTTGAGGGAGATAACTGATAGACCCTGGTGGACTGAGATCTGCTTGTTTCCGCCATCTGCTCTAGAATCTTCCATACGACATCTTCGTTTTTGTTCAAATAGCTACCTCCACAGGTTGCACTCACTAACCCCTGCATCTCCGGGGTCATACCACAGAACAAGGTCTGGACTAAGATCGCCTTGGTAATGCCATGGCAAGGGCATTTCATAGTTAAGTCATTGAATCTATCCCAGGCTTCATGGAATGGTTCATTGGGTCCCTGGGAAAAACTCGCGATCTTGGTTCTCATATGGTTAGTACTACTGAGCGTGTAGAACTTCTTCAAGAATAAATCCTTGAACTGCATCCGGGTCGTACATCTCACTCCGAGATTTCTCAGCCAATGCGCAACCTTATCTCCTAAGGCAAACGGGGTAGCCTTCAGCCTGATGTAGTCTTGCCCAACCCTAGGGTGACTAAGGTTGTTGCAAACCATATCGAAGTCTCTAAGGAAAGCATCAGGTTCTTCGTTGGTGTTTTCATTGAACTTCAGTAGCAGACTCTGAAAGTGGGGCCTCAGCTCGAACGCTTCAGGGGGAACCGCATGTACTAGCCAGCTATGCATCTCATTTTATGCTGGGTTGTAGGCATCTACCATGGGTCAGTCAATTCCCTCTGCCTCGATCACTTGTCCCATCCTATCCATAAGTTCAACATTCAGCTGCTCGGCTCTAGCTAACTGGGCCAGGACTTGGTGCATGGGGTCATCTTTGTGTTCCTCATCGTCTGGGTTTTTCTTCGGCATTTTGTCTTATTCTCCTGGGTAAAGAAGATGGTCTATGTTAGAGGACATATCAATGGAGACATTCTCACTGAGGCGATGGTCTTCCTCGGTGAGATCATAGGAGAGAAAAGGGTTGGTTCGAGGGTAACCACTCTGGGAGTGATGGATCCTGAACTCAAGAGGGTCATGAGCTCGGGTTGGCCCAAGTTGCGCTTGGGCCAATGAAGATGAACTTTGTGAGGGGCTTAAGGAAAGATTTGTGAATCATGAATAGATATCCCCCCAGTCAGTCATCTTGGATGGCGAGAAGAAGAATGAGGAGTATAAGTGTAAGATAGGATTTTACTCCTACCTGAAGCAAGCAAGTGAATCCAAACCCTGTTTTTCACACTCAATACGGTGAAGGACCCGAAACTGAGTTCGATTAGTCTTGTTGATTTTAAGTGTGAATTTTCAGACAAGCAGCAAAGGTTGCGCGACCTATAGGGGATGTCGGCTTAAAGCCAGATGCATCTCCCCTGTTTAACCAATCGCCTAAGATACCAACACCCTTCCTTTCTCCGCTCCTATCACTAGCTAAAAGTTCAAGGACCTCCCCCTATCTACCTATAGAGTAGGCGGAGGCTGACAAGGCTGTAACTTCGCCCCTATCTACCTGTCGGAGCAAGCGGAGGCTGCTAGCAACATCTCGCGGTGCACCGCAATTTCGCCCCTATCTACCTACTAGAGTAGGCGGAGGCTACTTGGCGCTGGTCAGTTGAACTCGTAGTTCAGCCTATGATATTTGCTCGGATCAGGGTACGCGATATGGAAGGCGGGGATTTTTGGCTCTGCCTTAGGGTGTACACACACACTCTAGTACCCTCACTCAACCTGAAAATAAGGTCGGGGTTAATCTCCCACAAACATAATTTCCGATTTTATTGATTTTTTTGGTCAATTTTATTTAGCAGTCCCGATTTTAAGTTATGTACTCACTTGATTAGTCCAACCACAAAGCACGCCTATCATTCATTCCCAATTTTCTTTAGACCTAAGTTTGAAAAACCAAGGGGAAGGAGTCAAGAAAAGCCGATGCACGAGAAAACAATGATGAATGCCAAGTAGAGAAGACTTACAGTGATCCTTTCACTTTTATGTAGGATGCAAAACAGAATTGAAATTTTTAAACTACTTGAAATGCAAGCGATAAAATCTGCTCCTAGACAGGCAGTTCTATTAGCGAGTGAAGAACATATTGAATTTGGCTAAGATCTACGGTATAAGTACGTCTTTTAAGTGTGAAGTGTGGTCCTACAATTTTAGAGCACAAACAGGTCCTAAAGTAGCTCTAAGAGCCGCAAGTGTAGGTCCTATTCTACACAAAGCAATCCACACAACACACGGGGACACGTTTTTACTATACTTACACGCACGAGAACCCAAACGGGAACCGTTGGAAAAAATACAAAATAAAGAAAAGAAAAATTACAAGTCCTCTCACTAACTCTCAAATTATTATAATGCATGTCCTTGGCTCGCTTGGCAAAGCACCTTCGACTCCTTGTATTCCTTGCACGAAAATAAAAGGAGTTCAGATAAAGGACGACACAAAAATAAGCAAATAAAAATGACAGAAAAATATTCACAAGAAAAGTCGGGAATCGGACTACTCGGGGGTGGAAAATCAAAAATCAAAATTTCCTAAAAATTAACCTAAGCCGTGCCTCCCCAGCAATGGCGCCATTTGATTATGAGCGGCTTGGATCTGAAGGAAGAAGGTGCCATCGGACAGTGGATAAAGAGGGCCGCATGGCGCAACCAGAGGGCGCCACATGGCCTAATCTGAATGGCTGAAAAAGAATGTGAAATAAAAGGGAGAAAATAGCTGGATTTTGGAAAACTCAAAACATGAAAGTTGTAGATCTCGATGAGATCCACAAGTTGCATGTTGACCAAAAACGTAAATGAGGCCGAATAAAGTAATAAAATATAAGGGTACAATATACATACAAATAGTATACAATGGGAGCCCAAAACCCAAGTTTCGCATACGAGCTCCGATTTAAATGAAATTGGTCTCATTTTGAAGGCCTCTGAATGTGTTTTAATTTAAAAGTAAGTAGACCTAGATCGGATGCTGTATGAGAGAGATATGTACATTCTAAGGTCCATGGTCTCAAACTTGGTTTGGGGTTTTATTTGTCAATTTTACAGGTTGGCTTTTTTGGGGGGTATTTTTCTTGTATTGTTGTTAGTAATATATACAATATAGAGTGAATTTATGGGTTTTAGGGTTACTGTAAAATATCTACAGATAGGTGATTTTTACATATGAATTTAGCTTCTTATTTCATGCAGATGCGAATGCTAAATGCAAATGTTATCAATGCATGCATGAATATTAATTTTGCAATATTGGTGGAAATATGCTTCTAATTACTCGGGAACACGGCTCTATTTTCAACTTTAAGAGTGATGAATCACATATTCATCAGTGCCTCATTCTCGTGAAGGAGACAATGGATTTCATGAGATGAAATTAGGAGGTTTTCTGCTTGGATCGTGGCTTTGGATTGTGGTAAGCATGTGTCTCATCCGAGTACCCACAAGTGCTCTCTACGTCAGAACGGACTTGTGATGGGAGGTCTCTTTTGTTAGAGACTCGTGGATCGCAATAATGCTTCAATAGATAATTTTATTACTTGTGTGTGATCTTGTGAAATAAATTGGTAATCGTTCCTATGTCATGTGATTTCATCGATTTTTTTAAATTTTAGTTACTCCATATGACTAGTTGATTTAATCGTCAATCGACTAAATAACATCCACTCGTTGTAGCATGGGCCAATCAATAATAAAACGGAACCAAGTCAACTATCTATGCGAAGAGTACTTGGCTTAACTTTTTACCTAGACAAGTCTAGGGTCGAACATAGGGACACATACTTTTAACATAACTATTTAGGCTCTAATGTCAATGTTAAGTGATAATAAATTATCTAAGTCAAAGAAACACAATGTGATGTAATATAAAATAATATGAATGTGCATGCATTTTTATATTTGGTTTCCATAAAAAGTGATTTATTAACAAAATGAACCAATCGATAATAAATAAACATATGCATGAGAGAATATATATTATGCCCTTAAATTTGCATCAAGACTTAAGCAACAATTAACATAAAGATAGGCTCCAATTTTGTGCATTAATCAACAGCCAAGTTACATTTAATATAAAGGAGAACACATATATAACCATTAATAGATAGGTCATTAATTAAATATCAAATAAGATAACCAAGCACTATATATTGAAGATAATTAAACTAGCTTCGCAATGTAACCGGTCACATTAATGGGATATCACATGCTTAAGTTATTCAATATTGAATCAATGAGCATAGCTATAATAAAAATATAAATAAATACTGACAAATAGGTCCTTATAGGGACTAAAATGTAATTAATAAAAACTGTTCGCTTAATTTATTTAAAACCACCTAGCTGGGGTATTTTTGCAATTCTGAGCATTTCATTAGGTTACGCTGCAATTTGTCCAAGCCTGCACACATGGAGTACGTACGACCCATGCTCAGTTTGAAGGTTTATGGCTCGGGCCATATGTCACGTTTGGATGCTTTGGATGGTGGATCAGTGAAGTCCGAGGATGTAGGCCTGCAATCATTGATGTGGTCGCCTCTAAACCATTAGATTGAGCCCAATTTGGGTCGATCCAACAGTAACTATACGCTCCTATAAGCTATCTCCTCCTCCACCTCGTAGTGGCGATGGCTGGGCTCCGGCGAACCCATCCCATCTCCTCCATGCTATTCTTGTCGATCTGATGCTCAATGAAGCTTCCTCGATGACGAGCGAAGATCTTGGGAGAAGGTGTGTGTTGCTTTGAATCAGGCTGGCGGTATTAGGTCATCAGCAGCAGAGCTCCAGATCGGAGCTCTCCCTGAATTTCTGACCATTGAATATCTCCAGTACCTGCAGATGTTAGCTAAACAAAGCCGAATCAAAACCGAGTGTGTACATGAGGGAAATGAGTGGAATGGGCATAAATTTGAACGAAGAAGGTGGCAGCCTTAGTGGTTTCTTCTCAATTTGTTCTATCAAGAAATCATGGATTTCATTATTCGATTAAGCAAGTGAAATGTCGATGCAACCCTAATCTCCATCAAACATAAATTATTTTTATTTTTATTCATTTCTCAAACAAACACACAAAAGAAAGAATTGTATGCAAGAGAAAAATAAGCTTGCTACTTATTTACATGTATAACGTACAAGATCGAACTCAAGTACGCTACAATAATCTCGAGGGTTATTTAAATCAAAGAAAAAATCAATGAAATAAAAGAGAGTTCTTTTTATGCAAATTACTAATTTTTAGTGTATTTCATCTTTTTAGATTTTTTAGATTCTTAATTTTTTATTTTTTTATGCTTTTTTGATTTGATATTTTTAATGATTTTCGATTTTCAAATGTTTTTTTATTTTTTAAAATTTTTAAAACAAAGCAGAATAAGATAATATGAACAAAAGAAAAGAAAGAGGTATTTTTGTAATATATTAAACTTAATTAACAATCAAAAATGAAAAATGTAGAATAGGGACCTAAATACAATTAAGTTTATTTAACATACTAAATTAATAACAAAAAAATAAAAGTAGGGAGTTATGTGTAATTTTTCAAAAGGGGGGAATGTCGGTACACATGAATCGTGCTAGCACAAACTCCGATGGAATAATATTATTTTGAGGGACCAATTAGTAATATGAAACTACATGATCTATAATGCAATTTAACCACAAGTCACGTGCAGAGCACATTTATACAAGTCAGACTGGAACAGAATGCAACTAAAATAAACCAAAGGGGAAAATGCAAATAACAAAATAAGTATAGCATGACATGTGTCCAAATAAGACTTATTTACAATTACATGAAAAGGCAGGGGCTATGGTATAAATGATCCATCGATCCAGGTGGCAGAAGGAACAGTTGAGATGTGGCTCCTTCTCTGATCTGACAGTTAGGAATTGACGCTAAAGGATAGCTCGATATGAATCTAGAGTACATGATCCGCGATCAAAAATTGAGGACGTTTGGATGGTCAAGATCGAATCTGGAGATGCTTGTTCTTGTTCCAACGATTACTGAAGGCTCAAGAAGAACACTGATGAATGAAGTGTTTGATGACTTTCAATCAGTGTCTCGATCGATCTAAGTCGCGGGTACCTCCTTAAGTTTTGATCTTCTCTCCAGCGCTCCTCCATGTCGTCCGGATGTTCCAGGTAATCACGATTATATCTTATCACAGATATGGAGCTCTGAACGTCTACGGCTGAAGGATGAGCTCCAGATTGCGACCGCAGTCTCCAAATACGCTCCTAGTACCTGCAACAAATTTATTGCTCGAAGGGAGAAGCTTCGGCCATCTTATTAGTCCAAAACCCAATGTAATGGAAGGGTTGGGATGACTCCGGCGGACTGTGGTCGAAGATGCAGTCACGATCTCAGATCCGATTGGATCTGGGGTCCAGATTGTGGGAAGGAGTATGAAGAAGGTCTGGAAATGTACGACGGGGAGCAAATGTTGGATTGGATGATCGTTGGGTCTCCAATCATGAAGATCAGAGGTAGATCTGGCTTATCGAAATTAATCTAAAAATACAAGTAAATGCGGAACTGAAAGACTAATTAAAATAGGAAATTAACTAAAATTAACCTATGGTATACGGGTCTCGATCCGTTGTGGCTGGCAGAGAAACTGGATGACGCCGGTGGAAGTCTATGGATTGTATGGATCACGATTTCTGACACTCAGTCTCACTCTCGGATGAAGAGGCGAGGACTTCTCACCCCCGCAGCTCTCTAGAAACACCCTCGGGTGAGAAAATCCATGAAAAACATATACAAGATGAAGCTGGATCTGGGAGGGGGATTTATAGGCGATAAGGAGCAGCGAAATTTGAATGGGAAATGCGCACGCAAATCAAGGCCAAAAGCAAAAAAAAATAATCGAGCATTATTGTTGGGTAATCAGGCAAAAATTCGACGAAGGAATTGGGGGTAAAAGTGAAAGGATCGGTTGGAATAAGGAGGGGAAGAGGCTCCGACAAAGAAGATTATCGAGGAAGCTTGGATGGAGGTGAGGTTGACATGGGTCAACAGAATCGGGTCCGCCAACAGCAGGCGGGACTAAATAGGACAAAGCCCACTAAAGGACAAAAAAAGCAATAAAATGTAAATAAATAAAACTTGTTAATAAAAATGTTAATAGATAAATAATCTCAATTTTAGTGATTTTGAAAAAATTAAATAAATTAAATAATAGGGTTAAAATAAATAAGCACCTTGATTCATAGGTATTTTTTCCTATATATAACACTTGATCTTTTAATTATTTATTATTACAAATAATTATATAATTTAATATTTCATTTATTTATAACATTTTTCAATGATCTTAATGATAATTTTATTTTATTTTCATGAAATAAATAATTAGGTTAAATAAATAATTATATTTACAATATACATAGAGGTATATAAACAATATGTACACTGAATTTATTTTTGTATATTTTGATTTTTGTAATTTTTTGCATTTTCTTGGATAAAATATAATATTTATAAATATTTAAAAAAACAATATGAACAAATATAATAAAATAGATAAAATAATATATTCACACAATATATAATATAGGCACAATATACATTACACTCCAAAAAGCCACATTTTGCATCCTAACTCTGATTTTAGCGAAACACTTTCATTTTGAAGCTTATTTTATTTAGAGTACAATACAAGTGAGTTTTCTCTTTTTTGAGTTTTTATGGAGAAAATATGGCTCTGGGAAGTTTGGCTTTGCAACTTTTTCAAAGTGTTATTATTTACATAATATACAATGAATATTCTTTCAATTATTTTTACTATTTACAACTAATTTTATGTGCAAGTTCTAAAAAGAAAACATTTTTATTTAGAATGAATTGGGTGATAAATAAAACAGAATAAAGAATTTATATACAAAATAATGATGTTTGTACAGTTTTGAATAGAGATAAATTTTGATTTTATTTATTTTTCTACAAAAGGTCTTATCTCCCCCTAAGTTATTCCTTGTCGATCAAGTCAAGTCTTGACGTTCTCTCAGGGTTAGAGTCAGCCCGTATTTATTGCATATATAGCCTTCAATCTTCTTTATTTTTTTTCTTTATTTCTTTATTTTAGGTTAAAAAAATGATATTTGTATACTATTTACAAAAGAATCAAGAATTATAAACCATATGGTTTTATTAATATTTATAGGTGTAGTGACTAACAGAGAAGATGGATCAATGTGAGGGAGGTTTTGAAGCATAGGCAAGAGAGGTCGGAACCTTGAAGTGCAAAACTGATGCATGGTAAAGATCAAGGTATGGCGAACATCGAGTAATGGTTTATAAACATGGCAAGAAAAATCAAAGGAGACGTGAACAAATTTAACTATACCTCTTTCGCCCGGATTTTCATCAGGCCACCGGGATGAAGGAGGTGTCTTGGGGGCAGTACTTTGAATGCATGGTCATCGCTTCATACCCAAGTAGCAATGCCGGGAAGCTCGATAGCAATGGAATGGATGTGAACATGCTATCCCTCAAGCAAGGGTCTATACTGGAGCAAAGCTCCATTATTGCAACTGCATCTTCGATCTTCCTATCACAAAGTGAAGGAGAGTGCTAGGAGGTACTTGCGTAAAGGTAGACAACTTGATTTTGCACTGGTGATGGTGGATTTGAAGAGAAAAAGATGCCAGTTGAAGAGGTTTTGCATAGGTTTCAACCTCATGTAGATATACTGAGGTTGGATAGATTTGGAATTTAAGGTTAGGGTGAAAGAGAGAGCGGTTAGGTTTATGTTAGAGGATGTTTGGTTAGCGGAGATGTTACCGGAGATGTTAGAGAAAATGGAGAGAAATCGATTGATTGAGAAAACTGACGTCTAGGGAGAAGAGGAGGATTGAGGTTGACGAAGGACCAGGTCTGTCTAATCTTACGATCAGACGGTGGGGATTTGCATACATGCAGATCAGTGTTGTCTGATCAAATGATCAAATGACCCAAGATAAAGATAGATGGCAAAATGGAGACAAGCCACGTGGCGGAAGCAAGTGAAGCCACGTGGCCCAATCAGAATTCAATAAAAGTAATAAATCAAAGAAAAAGACAGATAAATTAGCTAGGTGTGAATTTAGAAAAGTGTTCGACATGAAAATTGTGCATCTCAATGAGATCTACAACTTTCATGTAGAACTCAAAGAGAAATAAAGCCATCTATATATATATAATATTTTTGCAAGTAATTTAATATATTAAATTACTTATTTTCATTCCTTTTCTTTTTTTTGGATGTTTATTTTTTAAATTAAGTTAAATTAGTTAGCTAAACTATTAGTCTATTTTTTATTTTTTAATAAATAATAAACACATAGAATGTAGGCACAATAATAGGAATATTAATACAATAAAAAGTGCTATTTATTTATAATACATAGTTAGTTAATTAGTGTTATTTGTACTGAATTTTATTGGATTTCTTAAGCTAGAGAGATAATATAAAAGAATAATGTAGATGAATCTTGGATTCATCATCCCCTATACTTAAGCTAAGCTCGTCCTCAAGCTAACAAATAAATAATTTATTATTGAGTTAGTGAGTGAATTCCTTGACATGTGCATATGTAAAGACAAGGCTTAAAAATGCCAATAAACTTGGTTATAGAGATCCTAAGACTCTAAGCTGAACCATTTCTTAAACAAAAGGAATTCAACTCTTCTAATCTTCATACTCAATGTATACATATATATAGTAAGAAGTATGATATTAATGCGTCGACTGCATTCACAAGGTAGAGCTAAGATGTCATATGAAGTTTCAATACAAGAGAAACTCCAAAGTACCCAATCATCAACATTACAGATTAAATCTAGTCTTACTTCAATACATTATCTTTTTAGTTTGTCAGACTTCAAAGTGTGGATGATAGGCCGAATAATGGAGGTAATAGGGTGGTGTATTTTCTTCTCTCCCTCTCATTGGAACAAGATGTCTCTCAAGTGCCTTATATTAACCCAACACAATTATTTTTGTTGTTGATCAATTTTTCCGCCAAAAGGAGTTGAGTCATCTGTACTTGTTTTTCTGGGAATGCACCAGGGTGTATCTCTTTTGAGTATCTAAGATACCTTCTACATCCAGATTTATAACACTATACGATGCAGAGCCCTTTTTGAGATACTAGCCTGAATCATAAAAGCACAATACTGGTCCAAATGGACACTTAAAAGTTGGGAGCACTCGCCTTTCGTGTAAGCACATATGACTATACTTTGTACTTCTTTGAGCTTTTCTTTTCATCATTTTTTTCTTTTTTTTGGCTAGCTCCACTGCTTTTATCAAGGATTGGTGCACACCGATCAACAATTAAATTTAATATTATCACACCCTGGCACTTAGGTCTAAATCAAGAGATTAGTATGAGAACCATGTCCCATACTGGCTAAGATGATGACATTCAGGTTTAATAAAGCCTTCATTACCCCTTTTTCCCATCCTCGATCATCATAGAATTAGGTCCAATCCTAAATCTCAAATCCCAGCTCCTCATGTGAAACCTCAACTCATCTTCATCATGAATGCAGTCGTACATGTGAGTGATGGTCCTATTCTTTAAGGAAGAGACTAAGCATGTAATATATCACACAAATATTTCTAATTAGGGAAGTTTGAATTATTATATCTAAGACTCCAATGATTAAGACACGTTAACTCTAATTCTCTAGTCCTCATCAATCAAGTGTTAAAGATTTTCAACAAGCCTTGAATGCAAAATGAAAGTGTTAGGGAAGAACACCAAACTAATAAATTAATATTTTTATTAGTTTTATTTTATATAATTGTTTAGCTTCTTTAGAGGAATAATGACTAACCAAAACTCATGTGACTAGTTGCATATACTTTCATCCAGTATGGGTGTAAGTACAGACTGTTAAACGGCTACCCGTATTACTTCAAGATGATGCCATATGCATTGTCTTTAGCCATTCAATCTGCTAAGGCGGTCCATAGTTCTCTTATTGAAAAGTAGCTAATCATTTTTAAGTTTAGTAGACAGAATTGATACTAAAGAATTTTTAATTAATTTTTCTGATTTTTATTGATTTTTGAATAAGATTAGAAAGCTATGCTTATTTACAAAATAACTTGTTAATCTTAATTTACACCTTTAAAGCTGAAAAAATTGAAAAACTTTTACAAACCTTGTCACATAATTATAGATTTTCCTAATATTTTACAAATATTTTCAAAACAAGTAAAACCTCATTTCTTCAGACCTAAGTAAACATTTTTCAAGACAATGTCACATAAATATAGGTTTTCAAAATATTTTACAAATTATTTTTCGAAAATACGTAAAACTGTATTTTTACAAACCATGTAAAATAATTTTAAAAACCGTGTTAAAATAGGTACCTAAAATTTTCAAATTTAGTTTTCAAATCACATTTTATAGAAATCAGTTCAAATTATATGATATCTGTAACCCAAAAACTTTTGTAAAAAGTTTAAAATATGAGCTATGGCTAATTTCTATATAAATATATACAGCACACCCCTATAATTAGCTAGTGCTATGTCCTCATAGCACAACATGATATGAAGCCATAACTCATAATACATATGAGGAGAAGTACAAGAACTGAATCAAGAAGATATGGTGTGAGAATGAATAGAAAAAGAATAAATCGGTAGAATACAAGGACGCAGGTTCCCTATACCTAAGCTGAGAATTCAGAGATAAGATATAAAAATAAGGAATTCGAGGTGAACAGATAGAGACAACTTGGTTTCCATATATACATAGGCTGAAAATTAGCCCAAGTATTTAGAGAATAAAGCTAAGGATGGGAAAACTGGGACACATTACGGTTAACTGAATCTATTTAGATGACTGAATCTCAGGAGATGTGAAATGGAGTTTAAGGGACTTTGGGAGAGGTAAAAGAATCACAATCAAGTACACATAAACCTAATTGATTCACCAACACACACATGAAGATCAAAATGTATGGTCAAGTTATCTCGTTTCTTTTATTGGTGATAATACATAAATTCATGTCCATCACGAGCATGTTTAAGTAGGATTTGGGCTCTATCATATGGATACGTCCTCACCTATCATTAAATAAATTATACGTGCAAATAATGAGGGGTTTGCTCTCTCAAAATAAGATGAATTTTAACTCCATTTTAATTAAGTCAACTTGCATTAGTAGTCCCAGTTTTAGAGCTTAGGTTATCAATGCTTAATTTATAAACCGGCCACTTAATTTATTGAAAACCCCATAGCGGGGGCATTTTTGCAATTCTAAGCATTCAGTTGAGTTGCATTGCAATTTGCCCAAGACTGCACGCATAAAATACGTGTTACTCAGGCTCGGGTTGAAGGTTTGTGGCTCAAGTCATGTGTTGTATTCTGATGCTTTGGTTGGTGGATCGGTGAAGTCTGAGGTTGCAGGCTTGGAGTCGGTGACGTGACCACCTCTCAGTCGTTAGATCATGCCCAATTTGGTGTGATACATCGGTAACTGTACGCTCCTATAGGTCGTCTCCTCCTCCGCCTCGTGGTGGCGATGGCTGAGCACCAGCGAACCCAGCACATCTCCTCCATGCTATTCATGTTGATTTGATGCTTGATGAAGCTTCCTAGATGACGAGCAAAGATCCTGGTCAGTCGGAGAAGGCATGGGCTTCATTAAATCAGGTTGGTGGTATATGGTCATCGGAGGCAGAGCTCGAAATTGGAGCTCGCCCCAAATTTCTGACAAGTGAACATCTCTAGTACCTGCAGATGTTAGCTAGACAAAGCCAAAGCAAAATGGGATTTTTACAGCCAAAATCTTGAGTAATTCCGCAATTACATTCATAACACTGTATAATCACGAATTACATTCAAGACCCTGAGTAATGTTAACTCTTGCACCCATAACCCCATGTTAACTTTTCCCATTAAATATGATGGTATCTGTCAACTATTTTACATTTTCTACCCTTTAAGTTTGCATTAGTTACAAATGAGACCACCTCCTCCCCTCCTTCCTCCTCCAGCACACTTCATCTCTGTTATAGAGGGTTGGGGACGATCTTCAGGCCATCTTGAACTGGTGCTTCGACCAAAGTCGTATGCTTGTGTACGATAAACATTTGGATGTTGTGGATGGTCATCGTCTCCATTGCCGCTGACCAATTTCTCATGGTAGGATGGGTGATTGACGGACCCGCAATACGTGCAAGCATAGAAAGCACCTCCCACGCTCTCGAAGCTTTGAAAGCTGCATGTTGCCCCGCCGCCTGCAAGCCGCTGCCTCACCACCTTCAAGTCGCCACACCACCCCGTCCCCCGCTGCCTGCACGCTGCTGCACTGCCTCCAAGCTGTCACACCACCCCATCAAGTAGCTCCGCCGCCTGCAAGTAGCTGCCCCGTCACCTCCACACCACCACGTCTCCATGTCCCATGTTGCCTACAACCCCCCCTCCGCTGCCTTCGAGATGTCCCCTCCCTCGATGCCTGCGAGCCTCCTATTACCGCCTGGAAAGCCCCCCTCTACCCTCGCTTCGGGCAAGTCCCTGGCCCACCACTTCCCTACCCACTCGAACCCCTGTCGAAATCCCCCCTCCCCCTGGTTGCGAGCCCCGCCATCTCCCTACCCTCATCGTCGCCTCTCGTACCGCAACTCCCACTGAAGCCGCCCCCTGCAAGCCTCCTCGCCCCGCCATCTCTCCACCTCGCGTCGTCGCCTCCCTACCCCAACCCTGTCACATCCCAACACCCCCCCCCCTCCGCACGTGCTTCTTACAAGCCTCTCTGCCCGCCGCCTCTCCACCCTCATGCCATTGCCTCCCTACCCCACCCCTGCCACATCCCCCCTCCCCCCACCCACCACCCCCACATGCATGCTTCCTGCAACTCCCTGCCCCGCCGCCTCTCCACCTCCACCGCCTGCAACCCCACACCGTCGCCCTACAAGTCTTCATCCCCACGCCCGCAAGCCCCAAACCATCAATATTATCTTTTTCTCTCTTTTTTTAATTTTCGATTAATCCCAACCGTTAGATCAGGGATTGATTAGATTAACTCAGACATCTGGTGAAGTTAATGAACTAAACTAACGAAAGGTTATAGATGTAAAACGGAGCATTTATTCAGGGTCCTGGATGTAATTCATGATTATGAATGTAATTATGAAATTACCCGGGGTTATGGATGTAAAAATACCAAGCAAAATAGAGTTTATATGAGTGAAGTGAGTGGAATGGGAGTTGATTCAAATGAAGAAGGTGGTGGCCTTGGTGGTTTCTTCTCGGTGACTGACGGAGAAGATGGATCGATTTGAGGGAGGTTCTGAAGCATAGGAAAGAGATGTGGGACCATCAACTTGCTCCATTGATGCACTGTGAGGATCAAGGTCTGACGAACAACGAGTGATGGTTTATAAACATGGCAAGAAAAGTCAAAGGAAATAAGAACAAACTTAACTATACATGCATCGCCAGGATTTTCATCAGGTCACAGGGATGAAGGAGGTGGCTCGGGGGTAGCGCTTTGATTGGCTGGTCATCGCTTCATACCTGAGAAACAATGTTAAGAAGTTCGATGGCCATGGAATGGTTGTGGACATGCTCTCCTTCAAGCAAGGGTCTGCGCCGGAGCAAAGCTCCATTATTGCAACACCATCCTTCGATCTTCCTGTCACGAAGTGAAGGTGAGTGCTAGGAGGTACTTACGTAAAGGTAGACAATTTGATTTTGCACTGGTGATGGTGGATTTGAAGAGAAAAAGATGGCAGTTAAAGAGGTTCTGCAGAGGTTTAGCCTCCTGTTGATACACGGAGGTTGGATAGATTTGGAAGTTAAGGATTGGGTGAAAGAGAGAGCTTTTAGGTCTACGTTAAAGGGTGGTTGGTTAACTAACGTCCGGGGAGAAGAGTTGGACCGAGGTTGATGAAGGATCGGGTCCATATGATCTTACGATCAGTGGTGGGGATTATGTCGTGGCCATGCAGATCAGGGTCGTTTGACCAAACGATCAGACAGACCAAGATAAAGATGGATGGAAAATGGAGACGGGCCACGTGGCAGAAGCTGGTGAAGCCACGTGGCCCAATCAAAATTCAATAAAAGTAATAAATCAAAGAAAAATAAAGATAAATTAGCTACGTGTGAATTTAGAAAAAGTATTCAACATGAAAGTTGTAGATCTCGATGAGATCTACAAATTTTATGTAGAACTCAAAGAGAAACAAAGTCATATATATATATATATATATATCCATACAATATTTTTGCAAGCAATATAAAGTACTAAATTGCTTAATTTTCTTTTCTTTTCTTATTTTTTAGATTTTTATTTTATAAATTAGGTTAAATTAATTAGGTACATTATTAAATTAATTTTTATTGAATTTTTAATAAATAATAAACACATAGAATATATGCACAATAATAGGAATATTAATTCAATAAAAAGTGTTAGTTATTTACAATACATAGTTAGTTAATTAGTCTTATTTGTTATTAAATTTATTAGATTTCTTAAACTAGAGAGATAATATAAAAGAATAAGGTAGATGAATCTAGGATTCATCACTAGTATGACTAGTCGACCTAGATCGTATACGATATGATCTTCACCCTTCCATGATGCACGAGGCGTAATCCTTCGCCTTCATCTTTCGTTGTTAAAGATATAACAAAAGATATTATTTGTTACCAAATATTTTTTTGTTATTAGCAATGAATGCCATAGTCATTGTTAAAGGTTCATATAGCAACAAGTATTCCGTTGACTTATTCATTAAACTGTGTACTAAGCATTGCTATATTTAAACATGATTAGAAGAAAAGTCAACAAATAACCACTGTTGTATGATTTATTGCGAGAAGTATATCAATGGTACAATTTTCCTTGAGGAATAAAATAATGAATACTATTCTTTGTTATATACTTAATAAAAGATATGACAACCAATACTAAATTACCCGTTTAATTGCAGTGATCCCTTTTCTCTATATTTAATATTTTATGAAATAATTATATTTCTTGATGTGTCATCCATGTCATATATTTTATATATTAATGCTAGAATCCGTAAAAGTATTTGCGATATCATCCACACTCAATTCGTATTCGTTTGATATCTATAGTTTTATGGTAATGCATTTTTAGATGAGTTTATATGTGTGTATGTGTATCCATATTATTTTTTAAACCGATAATGATTTGATAACACATTATTTTCTGTAGCTGCCTAATTACATCCGTATTTTGTTATTTTATGGAGTAAATAACTCTTTCTATACTAGATTTTGATGATTATTTTAATAACCTTATAGACGGGTGGTTTCATATTTGAAGTTAAAGTAATAAAAGGATAAAGATTTATTATGTAGAACATATAAATTCCAATAGTTTGTTGTACGTCTTTTAGTATCTTCACACATGTAGATTTGGAGATCGGGCGGAGGTTCTTGCACTTACCGAAAATGCAACTCTGACACTTTCATGGTTAGTGGATTGATTAGGAAATATCCTGTAATAATATGACATTTTTTATTTGATTAGAATTCTTCTTATTAGACTTTTTTTGCGATGATAATAATAGAGGGTTCGATCCTTTCATAGTTGCGGTCCATCATTTCCCCCTCTATTTCATGCTCTTATGTCGAAATCCCATAGATTAATTACACCACCCAAATTGGAAGTTCAAGTCCTATGGAATCATCGATTACAAAATTAAGTTCAATTGGAGTAAACTCTAGTTTTCTGTAAGAATTTAGGCTCCTTCCAACTCCAATAAAGAAGATGTATCTTAATGATGCTATCATGTCATTATCTAGAAATCGCTGACTTGGATATACAAGCTAAAAGTCCGTATATTTACTGTGGCTGACATGAACTTAACAAGAAAGCTACATATAATCTACTTGCATAAGAACTAATCCTTGAAATCATATTCTTCAAGCTAAAGTAGTAATAACTTTTTTCTCTCAAGATAGTCGGAAAATGGAAAGTAATATCATGATTGTTTTATAATGGATAACTTGGAAATCGAAAGTAGTATTTTGATTGTTTTCTAATAAAGAGGATTCCCATGCTAGATCTAGATATGTGCTATCCTTGTTATATATTTATTGGCCAAAACTTATTCAACATTTCTTGGTTTCATTTCTCATTATATTTGATGTGTCTTGTTGTGTGAATAAAAAAGTGAAATGAATTATTAAAATTTTATTCAAGAATGGTTAAACTACTACTATATAAAACAAGGTCTGAGTAAATATGCTGCATAATTGCAGGAAGTTCAGGAACCCTGATGTGCCATCGATGTTGTTGAAATCTATACCAGATTTTTGTTCGGTGTACGTGATATGGAAGGGGAAGACCTTCACCTCAAAGATAGCCAAAAACCAACCGTCAAGTGTTCCAGGCACTCCTCGATTATTGTCTCTTACTGCAAGCCCACATCACCCATCACTTAGTCCACTTGAGCCAGACGACTCCTATAGGTAATTATCATACATGCAACTTTCATTTGCTAATGCAAAGCAATCCCTATATGAAATTTTCATTTTGCTACCATTATGCAATACTTTCATTGTCAAAAGTTTTTTTTGGCATATATCTGGAGATGATTGTACCTCTTCATTCTAATGGTTTGCTTCTACCATAATATTTCAAGTTTGATATTATAATTTACTTCAAACTTCTTTACATACATAAACACTATTAATTTCTTTTGTAACTATCATATGATTTGAATCATGATCCTTAGAACAGTAGTCTGTGAGATCCAACAACTAATTGTAAATGAGTCGAATCCTCCTCAAATGTTCCGAATGCTCGAAGCATATATAATTATGGAACTTGATCTTTCTTTCATGTTTTCTCTTGAACAATACTATTCCAGCCTTAATTATAGATTTATAATAGATACCCCGATATACATAATTTAAGAAGAAAATATAGATATATTCTAACTCTGATATTGTATTTAAAATATATCTGGGGATATATATATGTATAAAAAATATATTTTCTTTCAAAAAATACATTGATTTTTTAAAGGAAAAAATTGTACATCTGGAATGTGATTACAGGTGCAAAAATCATGACTTAAGAAAAGATTTGGTGTATTATAAAATCCCAACATCTTCATATTATCACTAATCGACCTAAAGACTAGCCTGTCTAAAGAACCCCAAATATCGAGCATAATGTGATTACAAGTGCAAAAACCACGAGTTAAGGAAAGATTTGGTATATTATAAAACCCCAACAGCTACCATTACCTTCGTATGATCATTAATCGACCTAAACATTAGCCTATCTAAAGAACCTCAAATATCGAACATATTACCTATTGGGGGCATTAGAAGGCTAATGGTAGATGGAAGGAATATTGAAGAGAATACATATCAAACACACATGGGAGAGCAAATTTTAAACTTCTTTCAGTTGGAAACTTTAAACTTTCATACACGACTTAAACTCATAGAATAAGAGGATGAAGAATACAAACATGAAGAGAGAAGAGATTTACAACACTAAAACATGGTGGATAGTTGTTAGTGTTGTACATATATCGTGTGTCATGTTAGTTTTCTAGATGTATTATAAATAAGAGCCGTTGAGGGGTATTTAGATCCCTCTATGCTTGTGGAGAAATTTTTGGATGAGAATTTTAGAAACCATTCTTATCCACATTTCAAAGGAAATTTGTTTATTGTATGTTGAGAAATACCTACATATTTTCACCACATGTCTTCCTGTTAGTAACTCCTCTCCATGTAGATATTATTCTTTATGATCATCCTCTTTTTGGTGGAAGATTTTAGGCTCATATACCTAAGGAACTATTTCTAATAGGAATTTTATAAGGGAAAAATGTAGATTATTTATATTTTCAACACTAGCAATGCCCGCCCACTCAATCACCATAGCCCTACCCACTTCCTTGGCCAACTTGCACAAGGAGAAAAGGGATCCACGTCCACTAAATTCCTATGTCATAAATTCACAACTTCGACGTGACATCCAACACATTAATAAATATTGTTTTTTTAACTATTATCGTAACTCTTGATCTATACATAAGCCACAATATATTTAGCCTTTGATGGGCCTTCAATCCTAAAGGGCGCCTATATTTGCAGACTCCCCAAACTATGTCATCCTCCAGAGCTCCATGCATGCTCTTGCTCTTTTAAGTAGAAGAACCCTTGCCTCTAGATGAAACATATATATCCTTGATGTGATTTTTTTTATAAGAATCCACGAAGTATTATAATGCCAAGATGTCCTGACATCTCTATTCTAAAATAGATGAACAAAAATCCATCCTCAAGTTCCTTCTCCCCCACTATCGACTCCTAAGAATAAGCAACCTTCACCTACAATCCACCACTTTAGCAAAAAAGACTAACGTATTAATCGCAGAGGATCCCTTAATTAGTTGTGTTAGTAATGGGTATGTTTCCACGATCATTCTTCCATCATGTCGGAAAACAAGGGTGGTATCTTTTCTTTGTCTAGTGCATGCAAGGTCCCGACTCATGAGTTGTGGTCCATACAATTTTTTGACCCTTACGCAGTGCAACAATAAGGAACGCATTCTGACGAAGCCAGAGCTGACGGATAAGATTGGGGACCATGATTAGTGGAAGTAAGATGATGCATATGCACATATTTGGCTCTCTAGGACTCTCACCACAAATATAGTCAATGACATTGTGAACCAACCCACTGCCATGGTGATGCAGGATATTCTGGCATCCACATGCCGAAGCGAAGAATGAAGCCAAGATTCTTCAGCTTCAGTTTGACATATACAGAGCAAGGCATAATGACCGTCCATTATACACCTTCTACTCGCTTCGTATCATGTTCGAGAAGATTCACAGCTTCATGTCCATTACGACCTCCACAGAGAAGCAGATGGCATACGAGAACTCCACGATGGTCAGAGTTTTCTTGGCTATGCTTGACCCAGAGAATGACATGGTACGAGCATAGCTCCTTGCTGGGGCGACCATACCTCCCACAGAAGAGGCTTACAATCATCTCAGCAAGCTTCTTATTCCACCTGTTTCCACCACACAACCTTCCTCTGCGATGTTTTCTTCTTGTGGCATAGGAAGCTCTACTCAGTTCAAAGGACGTAGTCCCATAGTAGATGTGGTGGACGTCAGCTGGTTCTCGCACCTACTACCGTCGTCCAAGACACTCTAAGGACACATGCTATCAGAAGCTTGGATACCATGTATACGCATGCATGGTAGAGCAGATCGAGCCTTCATAGACTATAGCTCCTCAGGTAGATCCATGCCTTGATGATATTATCTCTCGTATACGAGAGATCATGACTCCATTGGCTAGTACTACCACTACATGATCCACAGATACTACAGTCACAACTAGAGCTTCTTCGAGCTCCTCAGGTATCGCATACGCTTTTATTGATAGTAGCAGTGCAGATATAACAGAGTGGATCATGGACTCTAGTGCATCCCACCATCTATGTGGAGATATAGCCCAAGTAAGGTCTTACATGCCTATACCTCCTAGTAAATGGGCCGTTATTGCTAATGGGGTTCACTTACCCATCACAAGACATGTGGAGGTGCATTTGACATCATACATGCACCTTAAGAATGTTTTATATGCCCCTGATTTTCAGATGAACTTACTTTGTATTAGTCATATTGCTAAGGATATGCATTGTCGTGCCATTTTTAACCCTTCTTCTCTTGTGTTTTAGGATATACTCATGGGCAGGGTGATTGGATGTGTCCGTGAGCAATGGGGACTATATAGATCAGTCCAGCCTCCTCATGTTGGTACCTCTACTATTCCTACCGGACCAGTCTCGCCGTACATGTGGCACCTTCGTTTTGGTCACCTTCCTCTGTAGAGGCTGTGTCAGTCCTCCCACAGGTCCCCACGTGATGTTCCTTTCAGTGTGAGGCTTGTCGATTTGGGAAGAATCACCATTCCTCATTTCCATCTCATTATAGTCGAAACAATTCTCACTTGTCTGAGCTCATTCATTTAGATATTTGGTGTCCGGATCATGTCCCTGATCACTAGGGAAACCATTTTTATATGGTTGTTGTAGATGACTTTTCTAGACTTTATTGAGTTTTTCCTATTAAAGAATAAGTCTGAGGCTGGGTTATTAAGTCATTCATTAATGAGATAAAGAATATTTTTCTGCTATTGTCAAGTACATGTGTAATGATAATGCCTTAGAGTTCTGCACCTTAAAGCTATCCAAGTTTCTCAGGTCTGTCGGCATTGTACGCTAGACCTCATGTGTATATACATCTCAACAGGATGGTGTTGTTGAGTGCAAACACAATCACTTACTCGATGTGACCAGAACCATGTCGATTCCGAGTCGTGCTCCTCACGCTTGCTGGGGTGATGTGGTTCTCACTACATGCTACTTAGTGAACCGTATACCTTCTTCTGTTTTGGGAGAGAAGGTCACTTTCTTGATTTCAATCCCAAGAAGGATCTATTCTCCCTTACAACATGTTTGTTTGGATCTGTAGATGTTGTTCGTGATTTTTCTCCTGGTCATGACAAGCTCTCCCCCAGGGCTATCAAGTATGTATTTTTTGGCTACTCTCATATCCAAAAAGTGTACTATCGCTTTGATCCAATTTGGTGGAAGTATTTTGTCAGTGAGGACATTACATTCTTTGAATTTGTCATGTATTTCTCTCCTGCAGGGGACAGAATGACCCCATCTGACTTTGATGAGGAGATCTACATGCCTCCACCTCCTACAGCCCGACCACCACCTACACATGCACCTACTCTACCACCTCCTATACCACCACCGCCCTCTCCACCACCATCTCATGTACCTACACCTTCTCCTATACATGCTCATGTGGTTGCCCATGGACCACCACCTACCTTGACTCAGTTTTTGCTATGTATGTTTACTCGTAGAACTCGCTCTGTTTCCCCTGATTACATGTCTTCTCCATCATCCAACACGCCTCAGGTATGTAGTGAGCATATCATTTCTATTGATGGCGCTACTGAGTTGTTTGTGCAGTAGGATTCCCTACAAGATGAGCAGGTACCCTCTCAAGAGAGAAACTTACAGGTTCTGGAGATGGTAGATGATCTCGATGTGATGATTGCTCTGTGAAAGCAGAGACGTACAGTTCTTCTTATCCTCTTGCAACCCACGTTTCTTTGAGTAGACTTTCAGAGGATTTCAGGAGATTTACCTTGGCATCGTTAGCCTCAGAGATACCACAAACATATCATGATGCTATTCAGGACCATCAGTGGCATCTTTACATGGAGGTGGAGATAACCATGCTACAGTCGTATGGCACTTGGAGCCTTATTTCAGCTCCAATTGGCACATTTGTTATTAAGTGCAAGTGGGTGTTCTTAGTGAAGGACCAAGTAGATGGCAGTGTAGATCTCTGCAAGGTGAGACTTTTGGCACATGGGTTCACCCCAGACATATGGGGTAGACTATCGGGATATTTTTTCTCCAGTGGCCAAGCATTCTACTTTACGTATCCTTCTATCAGTTGCAGTGACACGGGATTAGTCCCTCTATCATCTTGATGTGAAGAATGCTTTTCTATATGGTGACTTACAAGAGGAGGTCTACATGCAGCAACCCCCTGGGATTACTGCTAAGAGGGAGTGTCAGAAGGTTTATAGGCTTCACAAGGCGATTTATGACCTTACGAATAGTCTAAGAGCATGGTTCAAGAAACTCTCGGACTTGATAAAGCAATAAGGGTATGCGATCAACTACCGAGCACTCTATGTTTGTTCACATGACTCAGAGAGGTACAATTGTCATTCTTGTATTTGTTGATGATATCATTGTTACAGAGGATGATGAGCATGCATTCAAGTTGTTAAGGATTTTCTAGGTCAGTATTTTGTGACCAAGGACCTTGGTAGTTTACGCTGCTTGACTGGAGTTTGCCAGGGACTAGTGAGGTCTTGTGATGACCTAGAGGAAGAATGTTACAAATCTTTTCTCTGAGACATGCGTGACATATTACAGACCTTCCACTACTCCTAGGGACCTGAGCATGAAGCTTTATGATGATGATTCTGAGAATGCCAACAAGAGGAGGTACAAGGAGCTTGTTGGCAAGCTTTTGTATGTGACCATCACCAGGCCAGGTATACCCTTTATCGTGAGCAAAGTGAGTTAGTTTATGGAGCAGCCAAACAAGCACATATGGATGCAGTCCATATGATTATGAGGTATCAGAAGGCCTCACCCAGCACTGTTCTTCTATTTAGAAGAGGTACATCCCTTATAGTTACAACATGTGCAAATGTAGATTATGTTGGGTGTCCCAAGGACAAGAAGTCTACTTCTATCTTCGTAATATTCATAGGAAGTTCCTTGGTGTCATGGAATAGTAAGAAGCGTATTGTGGTTTACAGATCTAGTGTTGAATTAGAATATAGGGCCATGGTGCAAGCTAGTACAAAGTTGATGTGGGTCAGGTATATTCTTATTGACCTGACTATTGAGATGCCTCTTCCCATGCACCTCCAATATGACAACCATGCTTCTCTCTTCATTGCAAACAACCCCGCCTTCCTTCAGAGGACCAAGAAAATAAAGGTTTACTGTCTCTACACTCGTGACACGATCTCATTGCTGCTACTCATGTCAGCTCTGGAGACTAGATAATAGATATACTTACCAAGGCCTTAGCCAAAGGACCTTACTAGAGATAATGCTCCATGTTGAGCATGATTGATATCTACGCTCCAACTTGAGGGAGGGTGTTGAGATATAAGTTATCTTTATTTTCTTTGTCTTCTTTATGTAATTTACCCAACAGAGTACTCTTATATATAAGAGAACCATATGGCTTCATCAATAAGCAATCCACTCTTTCCTTCCACAAGTACAATGAGTACTTTAATGAATTTTACATATGTCAATTCACTTAGGTTCTAATACTGAGGGTCAAAACCCTCCTTTTCACATTTTACTGTTATTTATCCTAAAATACTCATTAGATATCATATTTTTCACATTCGATTTTAAAGGTGAATAGGGTCTAATAGGAGCCCATATGGCCAAGCAAATCAGCCGTTGTTTAACTCGTAAGCCTGACTTTGTACATCTTGAGTAACCATTTTCATTAAGATCAAAAGATGTTTACATGGAAGCTCAAAGTGAGGGACACTCGTACAAGTGGAGGGCCCAACATGGCCTTATATCTAGAAAACTAAAAATTTATGCCTTTGCCCAACTTGGCCTTGAAAAAAGTAAGAAAATTATAAGTATGCTTTGGCCCAAAGACCCTATAGAAGAGAAAAGCATATTAGGGGCATAAAAATCTTAAAGATATATCCCCTCCCTCTACATAATCAAACCATGAATATAAAGTTTTCTTATATTGCGAGATGGTTGTCCTAATATCACATTTCTTCTTCCTTGGTGTAAATGTCGATGCATGGGAAGAGGCACATCAATATCTAGATCAATCAAAATGGATCCGACTCACATCATCTACGTACTCTCCTATGCCATGGCTTTGTGCTTTGACTCTACACTAGATTCGATAGCTGCAAACTGCTTCTTGTTCTTCCATGAGACCAAATAACTCCCTATGCATGATGTAAAACTTGAGGTAAACTTCTTGTCCTTGGTACATCCTGTATAATCTATGCACGTTGTAATGTCATGGGATGTCCCTTTGCTAAATAATACTCCAGTACCTTGAGAGGACCTTAGGTATCTCAGAAATCTATGAATTGCACGCATATGTGTCTATCTAGGATGTTCCATAAATTGGCTAACTCTGATCACTACAAAAGAGATGTTTAGCTCGGTGATGGTTACGTATATGAGCTTCCTAACGAGAACCCTGCACTGACTCTTCTTTACCTCCTTTGTATCATCATCATATAACTTTTGGCCAGGGTCCATGGGAGTAGTGGTAGGCATGCAATCTGCCATGCCTATCAGAAAGAAGATTAGTAGCATACTTCCTCTTGGTCATAAAAAGGCCATGCTGGTTCCTGGCAAGCTCAAGTCCTAGGAAGTAACATAAATTTCTAAAGTCCTTTATGGAAAAATGTTGTCCAAGGAAATCCTTAGCTTCATGGATTCCTTGCATATTATTTTAGCATTGATATCATTAACATAGATTAGTTGATAACTATAACTATACCTCCGAGAAATTATAAGACCGTTCTCTGGGACTCTAGTTAAGGCCATAGATAGCCTTATGAAGTATGCAAACCATTTAACACTCCCCCTCAACAACGAATCCAGGTGACTACTACATGTAGACTTCCTCCTATAGTACACCATAGAGAAATGCATTTTTGGCATCAAGTCAAGATAATGACACGTCATGTATCATTCCAACTGAGAGAAGGATACATAGTGTAGAATGACGAGCCACGGGAGAGAAGGTATCCCGATAGTATACCCTGTTGGTCTGGGTGAACCCATGATCCAGAAGTCTTGCCTTGTTACGATCAACTCTACCATTTGCATGGTGCTTCACTATGAACACCCACTTTCATCCCAACACAGATGCCCTTGTAGAAGATGTAATAATGCTCCATGTGTCACATGACTATAACATGTCCATCTCCTCCTCAATGGCAAGATATCACTAATTATTCTTTCATAACTTTCTGGTATGTTCATGGAATCTCTACTGTTGGTAAACCCACAACAAACCTCATGAAGTCCTCTGAAAGACACCCTAAAGAGACATGGACAACAAGAGGATATGTAACACACACGCCTCCACTTATGCAAAGCAATAGACACATCAAAGTCATCAGCATCCCCCTCAACCTACAAACTTGTCTCCTGATATGGAACCTGCTTGTCATGTATGGTAAATTGTTGCATAGATAAATCACTAGTGCCATCAATCGAAACAATGTTCTTAAAAAATACTTGGGTGTGGTAGATGATATGGAAGGCCCATGAGTAGGGGGAATAGTAGGAGGCTTGTTAATGTAAAAATACAGAAAAAATTGAGCCTACGTACATGGTGGTAGTGGTGGAGGAGTCATATGAGTAGGTGGAGGTGGTAGTAGATCTGGTGAAGGTGGTGTGTGTTGGACATTTGTGCCCAGGGAAAATCATTTCTACAATAAAGTTATTGTAATGTTTTATATATATCAATAAATGTTATTTAATTTCCTTTTCATCCGATATTAAAGAATGAATGCACTTATAAGGTCCCTTAATCCAATTAGGGTTATGTACCATGGCCATTGAGATAATCATACAGATGTTGATTCAATGGTAGGATCACAGAGGTTGGTGTTAAGATGATATCTAAATAGTTAGATTGAGGACTCATCTAGTACCATCAAATGATTGTCAGGAAAGGATCTCCGGTCCGAGAAGGAGATGTCAATCCTTACTCAAAAGCTTGATATCCGAGCGACCTCTTGATGCAGGTGCTATGCACAGAAATAGAGATTCATATGTGTTAGATAAGTTAAGATAAAGAGTTGACTTAATGATATTGAGATAATCAAGACCTACATCGTATGCTATCACGATACATGCACATGTCCTCTGACTAGAGACAAATGTATTACTATATGTCTAAGAATGTGCATTAGGTAGATCCTTAGGTTAATGCTCTAATCAAGGTCTATACCAGCAAGCTGGTGCGCATACAAGGGCATATGAGTAATACGATCTCTCAAAAGGATTATATAGGTTCACTACTGATCCAGAAGACATGAGCTCACTCATGAGATATTGGGACCAACCGAATTCTATCAATTAGCGTCTTTATTTGAAAGCATGGAAGGATTTGTAAGTGTGATATATGCTTTTGGAAAGCATATGATCAATACCAACTCCTAGTGATCAAATGAGGAACTTAATGATAACATCCTAAAAAGGTAGTTCAAATGCGACCAGAACTTCATATTTATTCTAGGTCTCTCAGTATGTAGGATGTAAGGGTATGGGGAATACTCGAGGGTGATGTGATCTTAAACAATTGTATGACCTTGACACTTCCATTCCGAGGGATTGATTAAGTAGGTTTGGATTTTAGTGACTCCGTTCAGTAGACTAATTATCAAATCTTAGTCAAACATTAGACACTGATCTGAATATGATTCGAATGTAATGAGAAGATTTTATATTCTCTCTGACTTGATCAGACATCTTTGAGAGGTCTTCTAGATCCGGATAGGAGATTAGATCTCAGTGTCCAAGTCTCTATACGTGGAATATATAGTCACGATGTCCTTATCTCCAAGTATACATGGAGAAGGCACAATATTCTTGAAAGAGTTCAAGAAAAGTTCCATTACTGACAATATCTGACCATTGGAAAAATGATGATTAAATTAGATTTAATTATCATTAATAATATGAATATGATTAACATTATTTGGATATATGTATAGAGGAATCTAAGATAACTAAATTGTATTTATGTAGATAGCACTATCCACAATAATCATAAATATTGTGAATATGATTCATGATATCATAGAGGGACTTACTTGTAGATAGGATTTACAATTTATAAGTTAATGTGAATTACATTACCAATATATAATTAAATGCAAATGTGATTTACATTTATTATTGGATGGTTGGATATATATCATAATTATCAATGTCATGATTGAAATTGTTACAAACATAATTTGAAACTATTTTGGTGATAATCCAATATTAAAATTGTTGCACATGTAGAAGATTCGACAGATATTGATATCTCACCAAATAAGGAATTGAATGGAGAGCACTCCACTCCATATTAGAAGTGGACGACCATGGTGGAAGCACAATGGTGATCGTCCCTCACCGACAAGGAAAGGAGGATCTCTCTCTTTCATTCCTTCTGCATGTTAATTTATTTTAATTGAATTAATTTATTGAAGAATGTATTCAACTTATTTTATTTTAAAATTAGTTAATTATTATGTTGCAAATTGCTCCAACAAAATCTTGGTCATTGATTCAATTAGGAGTGCATTAGGAGTACATCCCAGCCATACAATTTTGTTTAAAAGAAAAGCTAACCCTATCTCTTTATCTGCACAATTAAGTTAAAGCAACCATTGCAACAACTCTCTCTCTCTCTCACTCTTTAAATGTGATCTCTCTCTCAACTCTTGTTAATCGTCCACCTATGGTTTTGGTGAGAGCTCCATTGTCGTCAAGCTACATTCATGCTACCGAACTGACTGCTCGTGGATCTCTGCCTTCTTCGACGCCTCACACACGTGAAGGAGACATCGAATTTCGTGAGAGAAAATCAGGAGGTTCCCCATTCAGATCATCGATTTGGATGGCTAGAAACACGTGCCTCATCCACGCTCCCATAATTGCTCTCTACGTCGTATTAGACTTGAGACGAGATCTTTTCGCTTAAAGACTCGTGGATCACAATCACGCTTCAAGAGATAACCTTATTACTCATGTGATCTTGATGAAACAACTTGTGAATCATTCTCAGGTCATGTGATTTCATCAAAAAAATTTAATTTTCATTACCCCTTCATGACTAGTACAAATAGTAGACCTAAATCATCTTCAATGCGATCTTCATGCTTCCATCATGCACGGGGTGTAATACCTTGTCTTCATTGGGTGTTGGTGGGGCTGGAGGTCGTGGTGGCAAAGGAGGAGGAGGAGGCATGTATACCTCTTCTTTAAAGTCAGACTGAGTCAACCTATCCCATGCAGGACAGAAATACATGACAGACTCAAAAAAGGTGACATCAACATTAATGTAGTACTTCTGTATCACTATATCTAAGCAACAGTACCCCACCAAGATTCGAGAGTAGCCAATAAAGACACACTTGACAACTCTAGGGAGAGTTTGTCATGACCAGGAGTTAGGTGGTGCATGAATACACAAAACCAAAGACTTGGGATGTAAGGGAGAACATGTCCTTGTCCAGAAATGCAATCGAGAATGGAACCTTCTCTCCTAAAACCAAGGATGATAAATAGTTCACCAAGTAACATGCAGTAAGGACCGCATCATCCTAGAAGGAACATGGAGCAGAACTTCGAATTAGGAGGGTCCTGATTACATCAAGTAAGTGACAATGTTTGAGTTCAACAAAACCATTTTGGTGGAAAGTGTACGCCCACGAGGTCTGGTGTATGATGCAACAAGACCTAAAGAACTCAGAAAGTTGTAAAGTGCAGAACTCTAAGGCATTGTCAGAGTGAACATACTTAGTAGTAGCAGAAAATATTCTTTGTTTTAATAATGAATGATTGAATGACATACCTAGACTCTGACTTGTTTTTGAGAAAAAAACACATAATAGTCTAGAATAATCTTCCACGGCTACAAAATAAAACATGTTCCCCTGATGATCAAGAGCATGACTAGGACCTAAAATCTCAATATGAACTAACTCAAATAAATGACTTATACTAAAACATAAACAATTAGGGAAAGAAGATCGATAATTCTTCCCAAGCTGGCCAGCTTCACACTAGAAGGTGTACTGAGAGAATATATATGCCGGGGCATGACACAACTTATACATAGGAAGGTGACTAAAATGTAGATGTCACATTTAAAGTGAGACTGATATAATAGGAATAGAAGAAGCACTAGCATATGGATACTGGACCAGTCCTAGATCCCCTTGCTCATGGACACATCCAATCACCCTGTCCATGAGTATATCCTGAAACACAGGAGAAGATGGGTCAAAATGGCATGACAATACAAGTATTTAATGATTTGACTAATATATAGTAAATTCATCGAAAAATCTAATGCGTGTACACATTCTACAAGCGCATGGACAATGTCAAATAGACCTCCCCTTGTCCTGCAATAGGGGAATGAGTCCCATATGCAATGGCAATTGATCTTCCTGTAGGGATAGATTTGTATGAAGTAGACTAAGTCATGTCTCCACACAAATGGTGGGAGTCACCAGAATCCATGATGCGCTATGTCATAGATGCCTTGCGATAATTGGTAAGAACATAAGTTGTACCCGAGGAGTTAGAAGTTGCTCTATAAATAGTTGAAACATCTGATGGACTTGTATATGCAATAGTAGTGCTGACAGTTGGAGTCATTATCACCCTCAAACTGGAGACAATATCAATTAACCTATGATCTGTAATAGGAGTCGAACTGCAATGGGCTCAGCATGCTCGGCCACATAAGCAGATGTGAGATATCCATGCCTATGATAGCATGTCTCCTCCGAATGAGCAGAATGATGGACATAAGTGCATGAACCACATTGACATATGCCTTCTCTTCCATTTAAACCACACCCTCTAAACTGAGAAGTACCTCCTACTACAAGATGCAACCATCGTTGAGGAGGTTTGTATGGTAGCAGTGAATAGGACAATAATCCTACTAAGATGACTGTAAGACTCCTCCATAGGAGGAATAAACAAACCTATGAGAAGTTGGGTGCGTGTTGCCTCATACTTGGCTCTAGGGTAGCTCGAAAAACTCCAACCATCATGGTGATCATATACACCATCTGCTGCTAGATGTAGCAACTGACTTTTATTTGTAAAGCTTCTCAGACATGCCATGAAGTGAAGAGTAAAAGATGTATAGAGGATGACCATTATGTTTCACCTTGAAGATGTCAAACTACAACTAAAGATTCTTGGCGTCATTCTTCACCTAACCATAAGGGGCTGACAAGATATCCCATAATTCCATGGGAGTGAGTTGATTCATGATATCATTCTCTATATACGTGAAGAGATTCCCGAAGAGCCAAATACGTGTGTACGCATCGCCCTACTTCCATGAAGCATTCTCCCCAGTCTTATATGTTGGCTCTGGATATATCAGAATATACTTCTTATTATTACACTGCACCAAGGTCAAAAATCGCATGGACCATAATTCATAGTTGGTCTCATCCATCTTATGGGAGCCGAGCCCTGAAGGCACTGGATGAGGAAAAGATATCATGCTTATTTTACAAGTTGTTAGAAGACATTTTTGTGCATTAACGATCCAAATCATACCATTAAAAGCCATTTGAGGTTGTTGGACTACAATCAGGTCATCCATGGAGCGGGATGTGTGCGTTGCTGCTAGATGCATGTGGCATGAATGGGGGACCTGTTATGGTGTGGTAGGCAGAGAAAAACACTATGTTGGTTGGTTGTCACGCGATCGCTAGGGCAGCCCCAGATGGGTTGCGATAGTGCATGTTGGTGGGAGGGAGGCTCACCCTTCATGTGAGAGGTTGGCAACAGCGTAAGGATGTCACTGGTAGTGGTGGTGGTGTTGGCGATGACTTGCACGAGCAAAGGCGAGGGTCGACAGGTGGAGGGAACGGGGCTAAGGAACATGCGTCGATCTAGGACAGTCGCTCTGATACATTGTGGTGAGAAAAAAATGACATGATCAATTATGAGGCCCTAAGGTTCTCTTATATAAGAGGAGAAACCTATTAGGTAAATTACAGAATAGAGACAAAGAAAAGAGAGTGCATAAAATAGGAATTTGTTGATGTTGTCAATGCCCATGCCTAGTTACAACCCCAATAGTTTGTTGATGTTGCTTTAATGGAGCATGCATCTACATTCTTTTGTGCTGTTACATAAAAGAATTGATGGCCAACTCTGGCTGCATATGTTGCTCTATAGTATCATCCACCAAAAGTCTTCTACTATTGCTTCAAATGATGTTGTTGATGTTGTTTTAATATATCAACCAAGGTCTACTCAAAAGATATGCTATCAAGAAATAAATTTGCATAAGTTTTTTTATTCTCTTCATTCATATGCTTAAATTTCATTTATTTTGATCCACAAGATTGGAGCCATCACCGGTTCCATCTATCAGTAGTTGTTTGTTCAGAAATAAAAATCTCGTCTCTCAACACATTAGATTCCTCAATAGAGACCATTAGTCTCTCTTTATATTTTCCAACTTCAAAATTTTCCCAGGATGCTACTATTGTTGTCACAGTTAGTGGACTGGGATCGGTGGATGATTTGGTTGCATTGGATGTTGTAATTATCAACGGTCTCTCCCTGTTATTGTTGTTGTAGCAACAAAGGTGAATCTAATAGCTGCAACCGCTTAATCTTTTGTTGTTGCACCTCTAAAAGATGTGGCTGATCTGCATATTTTGGTCCTTTTCTTTAGGGAGTGAGAGGTCCAACTTCCTCTTTTCATATTGTTTCTTTTGTTGTCTTGGAACACTGTCCCTCTAGTCCAACTGTGGTTGGAATCATAGTTCGTTTCTACATAGGGGGCATTGAAATTTGTTGTTGCTTTCTTTTACTGTCTAACATCTCCAAGGTTTGTTGTTGCATGCCTTCTTCAATATTCTTGTAACCCATCACTTCCCACTGAAACTTTTAGTTTTCTCAATTGCAATTGTTTTCTTATGATTCTCACATTCTCCCAAATCTTACCCTAACATGCAACAATCAGAACAAAATTTGGGGATTCTTTTGTTCACGACTCTTTGCTTGAAGGTTTCATTCTTTTTTTAATCATCATAAAAGGAATTCTACGTTGTAAAAGATATATCTCAATAAAGAATCTTAAATAGCTGGGATGTGAGAACTTCGCTCTGTCCTTGCCAACATGTGTATTTATCTATCGCCTGAGCAATTAATTTTATTGCTCCAGGATTGTGAAGATGCACATTAAGGATTGGCGGCCCTATCCATATTGCTTCATGAGTTGATCACGACTTCAGATGGAAATATGGTGACCATCCGATAATAGACAATCCATCCACACCCACATCAAGAATTTAAAGTCCCCTAGAGCACAAGTTTTGACAAAATCAGTTTCATCCGTAAACCTTATCATAATGTGTTCTGAGTCCAATGCTCCGAGAAAAAAACAACATTGAAAGTCATCCAAGAAAAAATCAACAGTGAAAGTCATCATTTTCTTGATAAAATTTCAACTTAGCCCTTGAATGCCAAAATTGAGCCAGCGAACTTATGAGAAATGGTTTTTGTAACACACAATGATCCTTGCCTCAGTAAACTCAGTGATATAGCTACCATCAACAATAGTAGCTTCCCTGATAATAATGTTCTCACCAAAATATGGAGTCATTTGAATTCCCTTCATAGCAATAGCATATTAAATTTTTTTCATCCCTTAAGTTCTTCGAAGTTTAAATCCATCTTCTTTCCAAAAATATATGGAGATAGTGGAGGAAATGGTGTATCATTCACAATCACTCTCTACGCTAACTTATTTTCAGTTGTCTCAAGCATTTTATCGTGTACATGATCCTCAACTTCATCCCCAGTTCTTTAAGAATAATCACAAACATCTGAAGGTGTGTTCGATTTGGGAATAAGCATGAATAATGATGGGGAATAAGTAGGAATAAAACACTATTCTTGTTCGATTGGAAAGATATGAATAAGGTGGGATAAGGGTAGGTAAGGTGGAATAAAAGAAAGAATAAGAATGGAATAAAGTGAAACGAGGATCGAGAGAGATGCATAAGGGAGAATAACCATACGAGGAAGGAGAGGGGAGGAGAATAACGAGTTTATTCTTGGGGCCATTCTCCAATGAACCCACCTGAAGTGCACCCCACCTAACCAACCAAACAACAAAAACCATGCAAGAAACAAGGGCCAAAGCATCCAACAACACTAAAAGCATCATGCTTACACCATGTTGCTCTCTCACAGCATGGACGTACCTCTACAGAGAGAACCACGACAACTGGAGCTTATGAACTCCAAACTCGAAGATATTGAGACATGAGCTAAAACCACACCCTCTGGGACCCTATCCAAGCTCCTCCAACACTAGGGCCACCACGTCAAATCTTCAAAATTCCATGCATGAACCAAATGAAACCGTAAAGACAAATCTAGCATTGTCGCAAACACCCTAGGGCCCAAGATCTTCAACAATCATATATGTGGGAGACCCAACAACAATCAAATACTTTACAATAGTAGACCTTTGCAACATTGCAAGTCCCGTGTTCAAGAGAAAAGGCTGCAATCACCAAAACCCATATCTAGGGAGTTCCAAAGAACGGATCCAAGCAAGAGAGGGCTTGAAGGGTGGATCTTCACGCGATGGAATCAATATCAAGAAACGAAACTTATATCAGAGCAAAAAATATCCCAAAACAGGCGGAGAAGAGGGTTGCTGGTGGTATCGCCCCTAGATCCAATGGGGTTTTTGCTTTCAATGTAATCATTTTTCAAACTATGATTTGTGATTTCATCGATAAAAATTAACTTTAGTATTTTCGACTAATTTTTTTCTTCACATTTTGTTTAACTAATTTACTTGAAATCAAGTCATTGGTAGCATGTGTTGTGTAGAAAATCGCAAAGATTCTCTAGTTACTCATACATTATGTAGGTCTTTAGTATATGTATAAATGAGGGCCTTCTTGACTTTCTTCTTACCTTTTCTTTCTTTAACATATTTATATAGTAATATAGTACTTTTATCCTATTTTTATTAGTTAAGTATTTTGAACTTTTATTTTTTTATGTGGCTTTTATATCTATTTACTCAGAAAAAATGGTATATAATGTAGATAAATCATGGATTCCAACACCCAATAGTTAAACTTTTCCATACCCTTAAAAATACTTATTTGAATAATAAGTGGATGAAAAGAAAAAGAAAATTTTGGACAAATTCTCAATAGTGTCAATGAAGTGCCGACGTGTTGATCATACCTTTCGATTTAAGAACACATCAAAGCTGGATTCTGATCAACACTTACTCAAAAGAAATTCAAATTTGTTTAATGTCACACTATTTATTTATAATATATAACTAGTTTGACAATAAATTTGGATTGCAATGATAGAGTACAATAGATGGTTTGCTCGAAATCCATGTATATCAGGTTCACTTTGAGAACCAATCCGTAACTCTAACATTATTGTCTATTTCATCTCAATCCAACGTCTATTTTGGTTTCAAACTCAAAGGATACGAGTTTGGAAATGCCATATATGGAATGAGTATAATTGTGTCTTTTTTCTCTTCCTCTCATTGGAAATGGGATCATTCTTATGATACCCACACTGCAATATAGGTATATTTTTTTTAAATATGGAATCGACATGTTTCCTAGTTATTCAGTATTGCTAAATAAAATGTTATGGTTAATAAATAGATATAACAAATAATAATCATCATAAATAGAATCAATCAATCCACAGAAATAAGAACAACTACAAGAGACAATGATTTTAGCGTGGAAACCCCATTGGGTAAAAATCATGACCTGAGTCACTTGACTCGGGATTTCCTGATTGACTGAGTGAGTCAACTAATCCACTATCTTGAATTATTTTTCATAGACATTTCAATAATTTAAAAATATTTTGGATCAAACACCAAAGTCTTTCCCACAACTTGGATCAAATACCTAGTCTTTTATATGCCTTGGGTCAAATTCTAAGTGTTACAGTATGATAATAAAGTAAATATTATAATAATCTATAAGGCCTCAAATATAAACATAAAATATGAATAATAAGGTAAGAAAATACATGTTATATTAATAATTGAATTGCAAAATGAGTGTGTAGACGACTGGCTTTCAAGATGTGATATTGAAGTAGAGAGCGAGAGAGTTAGCCTTGAATAGATCATTGAGAGTGAGAGAGAGGCTTTTCTTTTGAATGTGTGTTCTCAACAATAAGTCCAGGGTTCTATTTATTATGGTAGGTTATTGGCTCTCAAAAATATAGACATTGGAAATAAATATGTAAATAAATAATCAAGATTCGATACACATGATCGAGCATACAAGGAAGGTGATCAATCATTTCAAGTTGATCGATCATGTAGATCAACATCGGTTATCTCATAGTCATTGGGAGCCTGAATTCAAAATGTGATCGATCACAAAAGGCAACTGATCGATCAAGGGTGATCGATCAGTGGTGGTCAATCAGGTCAAATAGGTTGATTGACCAAAGGCAATTGATCGATTAGATTATGAAGGTTTATTTGTCAATATGGCTTAGACTTAATATGCCTACATGATACACATGCATATATATTTGAGACTTTTTATATGCCTATTACAAAAGTTTTCTTTCTTCTTCTCCAGTTTACCTACAACTTTCTGCTTGTCCACAACTTTTGTGCTTCATACTTGGAGTGTACTTGCCATGGAATCTGCAGAGCTATATATACTCACAAAGATTTGTTATCATCAAAAAAATGATACAATTAGTATGTAATCAAGAAACTGGCATTCTCGACCTTTTTGATGATGGTAAATAAATAAAACTTAGAGATTAACATATCCACTTCTTCTCCTCTTTTTGATATATCAAAAGGATTTCATTTAAAAAGTTTTTCTTTGAAAAAAATTTCTCCCCTTTTAAAAAAACAAAATGATTCTCCCTTAATAAATTTTCCATTTGAAAAATATTTTTAATTTTGAAAAATAATTCTCACCATTTTTAAATTACTATATGATACATAACTAGTAGTAAAAATCACAAGGTGGAAATATTATACCATACACCAAGGACATAGTCATGGTATGACGATGGCGATGGTGTCCATTCACTGAGACTGTGCTAAGAACCATCTGGATCTTTTCTATCTTCATGCACATAGTTTCTCCATGACTTTACTTCTCGTTGCATGAGGCCTTCTCATATACCGTCATGCATGATTTGGAGTTCTTCTATAAAAATCACAAGGTGAAAATATTATACCATACGACCAAGGAGATAGTCATGGTATGACGATGGAGATGGTGTCCATCTATTGAGACTGTGCTAAGAACCATCTGGATCTTTTCTATCTTCATGCACATAGTTTCTCCATATTGGGGCTTTACTTCTCGTTGCTTGAGGCCTTCTCATATACCGTCATGTATGATTTGAAGTTCTCCTATAGCCTTTTCTCGTCAATTCTTCTTTCATTGATCTTCATCCACCTGCATAAAACTTTTTTGGTATCCCTTTTTCTTTGCTTCCAACATTATTAATTTTATAGTTTCCAACTTCATTTTTGTGAAACAAGCCTTTCTTTATTTTGGAATAAAAAATTAGATGCATGATGATGGTTGGTGGAATTATAACCTATTCCTAAATTAGTAGAGTTTCGTATGGGAGTGCCTAGAAATTTATATAATTTTACTTTTCCTTAGTAAATTTAGCAAGATCATCCGTTAATTTTTTTGTTGTCATTTTCAAGCATGCTAATTTGATCTCTCAAAGAACTGATTTCTTTATGGTGAGATTCTTTTTCTTCTTTACTATATTTTTTAGAACTTTATTTTCAATAATCAGTTTTCCTACAATGCCATGCAATTCTTGAAAAGAATTAAATAATTCATTATAAGATAAGTTTACCTCATCGTCATCTCATGTATCCTCCTCTTCACTAGAATTGTGATTGATGATAAATCCAACATGAGCTTCATATTTGCTTGTATCAGAAGTCTTTTGAAATACGGTGAGAGTCTTTTTCTTTGTACAAATATCTCTTTTTCCTCCTTAAGAAGAAGACATTCCTATTTGATGTGTCGTTTTCGTTTGTAGTGGTAACAAATAACTGTTTTTTATTCCTCTCTTTTTCTCTTGAATTCACATTGTCTCTTCAACTAATTCTTGAAATGGCAAGTGATGAAAGCTATTTCTTCCTCTTTATCTTCACTGGAGGTTGGCATTGCTAGATCATTTGAATATGCATTAACTTCTAATTTCTATTCCTTCTCAACTTCGAACGTAAGGAACTTTCCGATTATCTCATCTAAAGGAGGTGTATTCGTATCGTTTGCTTCCTTGATCACTGTGGTTGTGGTCCTCCACTTGGTAGTAAAGGGATCTAAGAAGCTTCTTGACGAGAACTATTTCATTTTTCTCAACTTCTAAAATTTGGAGTGAGTTCACAATTTCTGTGAAGTGGGTATACATCACTCTAGTACTTTTTTTTCATTGATCCTAAAAAGCATATATCTTTATTGCAAGAGACTGATTCTACTTTCTTTTAAACTCAGCATACTTTCATATGTAATAGTGAGTTGGTTCTATATTTTATAGATGGATCTACATGCAGATACTCTATTGAGTTCTTCCATTCTCAATCCGAAGAATAAATTATTCATCGCCTTTAAGTTGTTCACTGCCTAGTTCTCCTTCTTGTTGGTGATGGTTCCCTTGGTCCTTTGATATTTGCTTTCAATAACGCCCCATATCTTGTATCCCATGCTTTTCAATTGAATCTACATGTGGCCCTTCCATTGAGAAAAAATATTACCATCAAATAATGGAGGTCTTACCAGGGATCATCCTTCATTGGTGCTAGTGATGGCAGCAATTGCACGGATTTCAGTATAGTCCACTTCACAAACCAGGCTCAGATACCAATTGTGAGTTATTCTAGGTTGCTAAGTAAAATGTTATGACCAATAAAAAGATATTACAAATAATACTCACCACCGATATAATCATTCAATCCATAAAACAAAAACAACTAACATGGAAATGCCATTGGGTTAAAAACAGCGACCTAAGTAACCTAATTTAGTATTTCCCAATTAATCGAGCCAATCAAGTAATTCACTATCTCGAGTTATTTTTCCATGTATTATTTAGAGATGCTTTGAATCACGCACCAAAGCCTTTCTCTTAACTTGGATCGAATACCAAGTCTGTTGTACACCTTGGATCAAACACCAAGTGTTACAAAACAACCATAAAGTAAAGAATAAACCAAGCTATAAAGCTTCAACTGTAAATATGCAATGCGAATGATGACACTAAGAAATTATACATTGTAATAAATTATTGAAATGCAAATCGAGCATGTAGACGACTGGCTCTCAAGATATGATCTTAAAGTTGAGAGCAAAAGAAATAGCTTTGAATAGAGCTTTGAGAGAGAGGCTTTTCCATGGAATGCATGTTCTCAACATTGGGTCTAGGGTCCTATTTATAGTAGTGAAGGACGTGCTCTCAAAAATATAACCATTTGAAACACATCCAGAAAGAAATCATCAAGATTTGGCACACATGATTGATTATAAAAGGAATGTGATCGATCATCTCAAGTTGATAGATCATCTCACAGGCATTAGGTGTCTGATTCAAATTGTAATTGATCATAAAAGGCAACTGGCCAATCAAAGGTGATTGATCAAATCAAGAAGATTGATCGATCAGGTTAAATAAGTTGTTCGACCAGAGTCAATTGATCGATTAGATTGGGAAGGTTTATCGATGAATAGGTCTTAGACTCAATATGCCTATATGATACACATGTGTGTGTATTTGAGACTTTTTGCATACGCCTATTACAAAAGTTTTCTTTCTTCTTCTTCTTCACTTTATTCACAACTATCGGGTTGTCCACTACTTTTTTGGTTCATACTGGGAGTGTACTTGCCATGGAATTTGCAGAGCTATCTATACTCATAAAATTTTGTTATCATCAAAATAATGATATAACTTATATGCAATCAAGATAATAACAATGTTCGTCAAGGTGTCGGACTGTCTACACTTGTTTTCTGGAAGTACATTGGGTCTTCCCTTTGCATGTTATCGTTTTATCATATTCCACAACCTGACTTTTAGTTACGATGCAAAACCCCTTTTTGTGCTTGCATATTTCTTATTTGGTGGATTTAACATAGCAGTGAAAGAGAAAAAATATCGTGGCTACCTTGATCCAAGTGGACCCTCAAAAACTTGAAGCTTTTTACACTAATGGTATTGAAGTTTTTTTGTGAAAATTTTCTAGAATTTTAAGCTTTTATTGATTTTGGTATAATGATAAGTGATTCACCACCTAGCTCTTCATCTTTTGACAGGTTAGCATGTGTGGATCCATGTAATTTTATAGTGTTTTTAACTTGGACATGACACATTGGATTAATCAAGATAGTCAAGGATTTTTGCCTCCATACTGGCTACGTGTTGACACTCAGGTTTAATGAAATGATTCAAATTACTTCACATCATTGAAAATTCTGAGATCATATCTCAAGTTAAACTCTCATATCCTTGATCCTTGGGCAAAATTGTAACTCAATACTAATTACATACAATAATGTAATGTGAAGTTCTTGTCATATTTGTCCTAAAGCTAAGATATTCTACATGCGATATAGCATGTATGTCCTTAATCTAGTGACTTTGAATATTTCAAGTCTTAATATTCTCTTAATTAAGAGTGATAGATCTTAAAATTTAGAGTTAACTTCGACTCTAGTGTGTAGTGTTCAATAAACCTTGAGTTTATGTGTAATGTCACAAATTAATCCATTTTGTGGATTTTTAAATTTTTATGGATTTTGAAGGACTTTAACAATTATAGCATTATGATTAGTAGTAGTATTTTACATTGTTATTGGTATATATCCTATTTTACAACATATTTTAGAAGAAAGGGCATTATGGAAAAGTTTAAGAGAGTATTATGTAGATTTTATAATATTAGTTAGATTTCTACAAGTTTAATAATTTCTCTCTCCTAATGTATCTTTGAATTCATTTGAGAGATATTCATCACCTCAGTCAAAATGAATTTTTTTATCTTTTTTCTAAATTTGGTTCTCAACTAAAGCTATGAATTCTTTGAACTTTTCAAAGTTTTCGTATTTCTTAAATAAAAGGAAGACACAACCATACCGTGAATGATGACAACTCCTGGGAAATGACACCATTTTGATAACTAGGTTTTGCCCCGTGGTTAAAAAGAAGTTGTCAATTGTAGAAAACTGCTCGAAGCAAAACCTAATTCATCAAACAAAAATTCAACACCAACTAGGAGAGAGAGAATAGAGAGAGAATGATGAAAAATATCAATCGCTTTCCTAAAATTGGTGTTGTTCAATTTCTTTATTTATCCAGGAATGTGTTCATAGGTCGAACACAAGGAGGCAAAAAATCACACTTGAATTTTTTGAGTGAGAAAATAATTTTGTGATTTTTTATTTATTTTTTTCTCTTCTTCGGGGAGAAAACACTTTTTGGATTTTTTTTATTCTTTTTATTTGATTTTCTTTAATTTTTATTTAATTTTCAAAATGTATATTTTTCAATCAATTTATCTACAATATACTATGTGAAAATAATAAGGGAAAATGATATTATATAGTAGAGAAATCACTCGAGCAGCGGGCTCGAGAAAGAAATCAAAGAGAACTCAAGATGGCTCGAAAATTGAAGAAAAAATCCAAGTAGTGATAGAAAATCCTCGAAGATTGAAGCAAAATAAAATGACGAAAAAATGCTACAATGATATAATAATGTATAAGAATGTCACAAGTGTGCAAAAGGGTCCAATGTTCAAATTAAAAGAATGTAAAAAAACAAATAAAAAGACAATGACTTTCTTTCAATTAGGTCCCTAGTCAGAAACTAATTGCAAGAAAATATGGAATGTATTAACTTAGGTCCCTGGTCAGGGACCTAAATGTAATTAGTAAGAATTCTGGAGGCGGGCATAAATGTCCTGAAACTGCATGGCCTAATATGCAATCTCTCCACTATTTGGAAGCGAGCGACCATGATTAGATGAGCTTGGCATGATCTGGTGCGTCGTTTGGGGATGTGTGTCACGAATCCGTGCTTCTGGATTCTTGATGGAATTGTTTCCGAAATCAAGTTGACAACGGTGAAATTCTTCATCTCAAACGATGGAACGATGAAGCAAATGGTAGCTTACTGCTTGCAGGGCCGATAAGGAATCACCTATCCCCTCCGAGCTCTCCTGTGGCGGGGCGGCGATCGGAGAAGATGACAACAGCTATTGGAAGTACTCCTAGGGTTCCAAACCCCAGCAATGACTCTTCTACTTGAATGGCTTCAATCGGAGATAAAAGGCAATGCTCCAAATGATGTTACTAAAGAAGTCTACTCTAGGATCTTGTGAAGACCTACAATCGATGATGTAATTGCCTGATTCGTAATGAATCAGCCATAATTTGTTTATAGGTCTTGTAGGTCAAGTGAAGTTCTAGAATATGGATATCAGATGGAAAATCGAATGAATCAAGATGAAATTTAGTTTTGATTTGGAATGTAAATCGAGGATGATGATTAGGGTAAACTAATTGAATGATTAATGAGGCTAATAAATGCATGAGAATCAAGGGGGGGAAGGGGGTGGTTGTGTACCTGTGCTTGCAGGTTGTATGAACCTACTGGTATTTGCTCAACGGGACAATATTCACGGAAATGGATGACGCACAAGGCGACGATTCAAAGCGGAGATGTACTTGCAACCTCCTCCCCGATGATCCACCTTCCATGTGAGCCTCTCTTCAAGTGTTGTCACTACTAGAGCCGGCGGGGCACGATGAGGAAGTTGGTGGTCTGGTCAGGCTATTCTTGTGAAGGAGAAAGTTAGTTTGAACTGATGAGATTAGGATCATTAAATAGATGAATCGATGACGAGTTGGATTTAATCCTAGGGTAGGCGTGCATCTAGGTTGTTGGGGGATTAGGATCAAAGGATGATATTTATGATCGGGTTGAAGGTGAACACAGAATAATGAGGTGAAAAGAGGCCGGTGGAACAACTTGCTCAACAGCCTCTTCTTGAAAAAGAAGCTCCAGGTGCTGACATCTGTCAACACCTAGTAGGTCAGAAGGAATAAATAATATATTAATTAATTAACAGTAAATAAGCTTATTTAAATTAAGTAAATAAAAAATGTAAATAATTATTTTAACTAAATTATGGTATAATTTATTTTGATAAATTATATATATTATAAAAGGGAAAAGGGAAGCTACACCGGGGGGTGCAGCCAACTAGCTACACCCGGCTATTTTTCTCATTGATTTTTGATTTTTTTGAAGGAAACTTATGGTGGATTTACTTAGTTTATTGTGTGGAACATGTGTTTCAAATTTCATGCAAAACAAACACTCCTTACATGCCCATCTAGAAATGGTCAATTTCAATAATTCTGAAACCGTTAAAATGTGATAGCCTTGATGGAGATGATAGAAATGCCAAATTTAGTTGAAATTGGTATGATATCATGGTGATATATAGTGATTTAAATCCTCCTAGGTTTCATTTCAAAAACACAAATAATCAATGAAAAAAATGGTCGGGTGCAGCTAGTTAGCTACACCCCCGGGTGCAGCTTCCCCAGCCCCATTATAAAATATGAATATAATATTAATAAATAGGTATTTAGTATACTTAATAATTAGGATTTTGATTTTTAATTTAATAATTTAATAAATAACATATTATTTTATATTTTATTAATTAATATAATAATAAATAAGTGATGTGTGAATTTTATGAATTTTAATAAATTAGTTTAGATATATTAGTAAATATAGATATATGGAATGTAGTTAAATTTATCTATAAATTAGGGTTTTTGATATATTTAAAATATTAAATAATGAGGAAAATTCTAAAATAATATGTAAACATTCTACAAAATCAAGAAAAGAGTTAAAAATTATAAAATCAATAAAAGTATAAATAATCTGCTTTGAATAAAAAAATTAGCCCAGAAACCCAGTTGTCATTAGGTCCCAAAAAAGACTTTTTGCAAATGGATTTCGATTTTAGTGAAATCACCTTCATTAATTAGAGAATATTATTTTATGAATTTTAAAGGTGAGTAGAGTGAAATTGGAGTTCATATGAAGAAGTTATGGTGTTCGGAAGTTGATAAATTAACAATTCAAAAGTTGGATTTCTTGGCATATATAAATGTTAGGACTTTTTACGATATTTATATATATACACAAATATATATGAGAAGAGTTTGGTGAAATATATATATAAATGAATTAATTAAAAATCATTGAAGTTTTGATAACTAATGAATAAATAATGAATAATGTGTGAAATGTATAATTAATTCTTTTTGTGATTTTCTTCCTTATCTCCCCCTACATATTTGTTTGTCGACCAATCCATGCTAACTTGGTCTTGGGGTAGGTTATATAAATTTATACTTCAACTATATTTATTATTTATTCAGACATATTGTACATATATATATATATATAGTTATAGTTTTCCTTCATTTTCTTTTCTTTGTTTTTATTCTTTTATTTATTTATAGGTTTTTAATGTATAAAAATGCATTTTTATTCATGAATGATATTTTTATAATGAATGAAAATTAATGGATATTTACATGCATTTTTTAAATAATTTAAGACAAAATACGACAGAAGTGTTAATGAATCATGGATTCATCGATCATCAATATATGCCACATAATATTGATGTCCATTGCGAGTCGTAGATAAAAGGGACTACATACAATAGTATGTATTAGGTCAAGTATACTTTCATAATTTTCACCTTTCTTATATAAGGGTGCCCTAGACATTATTGCTCTAATACAATGCTCGCAAGTTAGTAAATCATGAACTTTTAGGAAATCCCGAGGTTCGTCCTTTCCCTGCCTATCAATCCTATCTACAAACACATATCCAAGTCGTTGATGCTAAATAATAGTTAAATGATCTCCGTACTCTTTTGATTGTTTAACAGTTTTATTAATAATGGTATTGACATTCACAACACATTCATGCATGTTCAATTCATAGAGTCCACTTGCTATTAGAGAACCATCCACTATAAAGTTACAACAATAACTTATGATAAGTTTATTACAAAATAAGAAAGAATATCCATGTCGAACTAATTTAAATATAGATATAAGTTCCTTCTAACGTCAGCAATATAGAGATACTCTCTAATTATAAAGAATCTTCCACTTTAAAGTGATAGTCAGCATGTTCCAATAGCGACTGTTGCAACCATTGCATGACAACCCCAGATGAGTATTTCGCCATCATCAAGACTTCGGCTTTCCTGAAATATATGCAACAAATTGCATACATGAATTGATGCATCATAATCAACAATTCAACTACGTTCTCGCCCTATGAGTAAGTTGGTTTCAGTTATGAAAATAGATGAGTCTGTAGGATCCACACATTTCTCTTCTCAAGGGTCTTCAAGTATTCTGGACAGTTGCGCTTTTAGTGTCCCAACTTGTTGTTGTGATCGCAGACATCCATCTTCTTGGATGTCAGGTGTGTAGAAGCTTTTAAATATGTGCCAAGAATTAGACTCTTCTTTTTCTTGTGGACTGGACCCTTCTTGTGTCCATGCTTCCTACCGCGCTTCCCTTTAACTTGTGCAACCATTGCACTTAGTGAAGAAAGTAACTACACATTAGATAGTTCTATTTTATCCATTGATGAATGAGACTCAGTCTGCTACTCTATAAGCAATCGATCTATCACTCATAAAAAGAAATGTGAAGTCTCTTTTGTATTAATTTCTTTACTTATACTCGTAACAAAAGTGTAGTGGCAAGTGTGGACAGTGTCGAACTCATGGAGGCAAACTTTCAACTTAGTGGATGTGTATCAGGAATATTCTACAATTCATGGATTTTTAATGATTTTTATAAACTTTTGGATTTTTTGCTATTATATTTTTAATTATTTTTAATGTTTTATGCTTTTTTATATTTTCTTATTTATAATTTTTAGTTTATTTTAATTTTACAAAATTTTAAGTATTTTTTATTTTGAAAATCAATTTATGAATAAGATATATACAAAAATGAAAAAAAATCCTTTTAGATTTTAAAAAAAGTGAAATAAAGTAAACAATAAGAAAATAAAATATGTTTTGTTTTAGATATTTCCCTATATTTTTAATTATTGTTTTGGTATTTTATACTTTTTATGGACTTTATATGGAAATAAAGTTAAAAAAACTACAAAGGAAATTAAGCTATTATTTTTGTTATTAGAAAATTAAATCAGACAATATGGAAACAGTATTTCTATAAAAAAATATTTTTATAGATTGTAGTGGAGAAGAAGGTGTTCTCTCAGAAAGGCTCATGCCAATGTAGAGAAGAAGACAACTTGGTACACATGTAGGATACAGTAGGATAAGAGGGTAGGCGTGTAGAAGAGACTTCTAAACTCTCAAGACTCTTTTCAACTCTCAAGGTAAGGAATTTGGTGGAAGGAATTAAGCTCTCAAGGTAGAGGTCAAGCCCTCCCTTATAAACATGTGGGGGACGTCCCCTAGGAGTCCTACTCTTAAAAGGAACATCCACCATATGTACCCTTGGATGATCATCTAAAGGCAAGGATTTAAAATTTGACTTTACAAAATAGAACTCTCTTTTGTACTATTAATTATCATCCAAAATAAATTAAGATATAACCAAAAAAAGGAGGATCCTAATCATCTTAGGACTCCACCGTGTCCTATTTTTGTTGCAACCTCTTAATTATCATTCTATTATTATGATTTAAATATGAAACTCATAATTGGGTATCTATGAGAGATACCTCATAAATTATTAATATTATTCACAAAAACAAAATAATATGTAAATCTAATTTACACTTAATTTCCAATGTGAATCATATATGAATCAGTATTCATATTAATTAAAGGATGTGAATCATATTCACAAACCTTTAGATGCACATATTAATGTAATAACAAATATTATCAACCCTATTGATATTGTCAAGTACAAGTCTAATCCAATTAGGACTTGTGAGTAGTTGTTGTGGATACTTCGATATAATGTTAGGAAGATCATGCTATCCATGTATAATGACTTGAAATTTGGATAACTATCCAATGTCAGGTCTTAAACCTTTTGGCGAAATGTGTCACTTACAAATGTTGAGCCTAAGTTGAAATGATTTACATTCTATGGGAGCTCAACGAAATACATTACACTCTCCACAAGCTTAATAAATCAACAAAGTGATGAAATCATCTTACAACTCCATTTCTAATCATTGTCCAAATCATTTGGAGCTTAGAAATGAGCCCAAGAACTGAGTTGACCTCCATTTCCATTACCATTTCTCCTTCTAATATTTGGACATTGAAGTTGGAATTGGAATCAAATGAAATAAAACTTAATCCAATTAATTCTCATATCATTAAGCCACGAAGTGGAGTCATTAAAATCCATCCAATTTCATCATTCTCTCAGAATGAAGTGTTATGGTAGATGTGAAGGATATGGAAAGATCCTTAAGTGCATCACGGAAGTATGAATATCGCATCATATGCGATCGGGAGCGAGTAGTCATACTAGTTGCTCAAAGCAGCGGAGTTTAAAAATTTTAAAGCGATGAAACCACATGATCTGAGAGAACTTCTCGAATCTTTTCATATAAACCACAAATGGGTATTAGAGTTACCTCTTGAAGAGTGGAAGTGATCGTATCTCTAAATGAAGAGACTTCCTATCTCAAGATCGAAGTTGACTCTTCTTTTATAGTTTTTTGGGAGTCTGTGGATCACAATCCATGTGAAATATAAAATCAGTGGTTGAGGTTGATTTGTGGTTCTATTCAATAACCATGATTTTATTGTACAAAAAATACAGTAACAGCTAATTTAGATTAAATTAAATATATTAAATAATCAACATAATTTAATTTGAACTAAATCAATTAGGATAGAAGGATTAGAAAGGAGACCGCCCATCATCCTAAAATGGAGGGGACGCCCACTCTTTGATTAGTCGAAGGGTGGTCGTCCACCCTCCATTCATGGAAGGTGTTGGCCTTCTAATTATGTGTGATATAAATCTCACATAATCCTTTATATATTTACAACAACTTTTGTAGTAAATTAACTCACAAAATAATTCTAAATTAATTTTGTGAATATTGCAGTCAAGTCATTAAATAATTGTGAATCATACTCACACATCTAAAAGAAAGTATAAATTGTATTTTAAATTAATTTCCAATGTGAATTTAATTCACATCAATAATTAATTTGTAGATACTATTTACAATAAGCTCTCTCTAATATATTATAAATCGCATTTATAATATATATATAATATTTATAGTGATATCCACATTATTCGCATCCTTGATATTAATACCTTAAATCTCTATTATCATATTTCCAAATAATATGAATCAAATTCACATTATTCACATCTTTGATAATTAAATCACATTTAATTTTTTTATATAACTCTCCTTAAGGCCAAGTAATATGAATCTAATTCATATTATTCATGAAAACTAAATAACATTTAATTACTAATTTTCCTTAATGCTAAGACACATTATCAATAATGGAATTATTCTTGAACTCTTTCATGAATAATGTGCTTTCTCTGCGGATGCTTGGAGATAAGAACAAGGCGATTGTACGTTCTACGTACAGTGACTTGGATATTGAGATGACATCTCAAATCTAGATCTCGAGGACCTCCCATAAATGTTTGATTAAATCAAAACTGTAAATATAATCTTCTCATTGCATCTGAACCACATTCAGATCATTGTCCAACATAAGAACCAAGATTAGATTACCTCTTTGGTGAGAGGAGTCACTAAAATCTAGACATGTTTCATCACTCTCTCGAAATGGAAGCGTCATGGTTATACATTCATTTATGATCACATCACCCTCCGGTATTCCTAATACTTGTACATCCTGCATACTGGAAGACCTAGAATAAACCCAAAGTTTTAGATCTTGTTTAGACTTTTTCTTCAAGGTTTTATCATTAAGTTTCTCATTTGATCATTTGGAGTTGGTATCGATCATATACTTTCCAAAAGCATATATCATACCCAATTATTGATCATATACTTTCCAAAATAATATATCAAACCTACAAATTCAGTTAAGCTTCCAAAGCAAGATGATCGTGCATGAAATTTGATTCTCAATATCTCATGAGTGAGCTCATGTCTTCCGGTTCAGTATTGTACATGTATAATCCCTTTGAGGGATCGCATTACTCATATGCCCTTGTATGCACACCAGCTTTCCGGTGTATAGACCTTGATTAAATCATCAACCTATCGGTCTGCCAAATGTACATAAATATATAGCAACACATCTATATCGTGTTCCTATATCGTGTCAGCATACGACATTAGTCTCGGTGATCTTGATCTCATTAGGTCAACTCCATGACCTAACTTATCTAACACCTCCGAATCTCTGTTCCTATGCAGAGGACCTGCATCAAGTGGTCGGTTGGATATCAACCAAAAGAAAAAGGATTTCCATCTCCTACTCAGGCTGGAGATCATCTCTTAATAATCATTTGACAGTGCTTGATGAATCCTCAATCTAACTCTTCATTCAAGCATCAGCCTCTATGATTCAACAATTGAATCAACAGTTGTATGATCATTAAGATGGCCATGGTACATAACCCTAACTTTACTAAGGGACCTATTTTGCAAATTAATTATTCTTCATTTCAGATCAGGGAATGATATTTGCAATAACATTTATTGTATAATGGCTCGTTATGGGCTCGCATGTCCAACAATCTTCCACTAGCACAAAGAGCCATTAATGGGCTAATCTTTTAAACCCACACTTATGTGAAAATCATAAGCTATTTAGAAAAATAGCTTGGTAAGCTAACTAGTCACTCTGTTCCCAAGAGACTACACCAAGTCCTTTTACAGTACTTACATATCTCCTAGTAATAGTGCTCGCATCCAATGCGAATGTTGCATCTTATGCAACCCATAATCAATCTTGTTAAAGTAGTTATAGTGTCTTTGACACCAAAACTCAGTAATCATTATAACCAGTATGTAATTTCTATTATCCTTTTCAGAATACCCTTACTCCCGGAGATCTCTATCTTCTAAGACTAAGACCTAGTCTTATGTCTTATAAGGCATCTGCTATTAAGATCTTTTAGATCACTATCTATAAAGTCTTAAGGTTATTGAAGATAAGACTTAGATATCATTATCTTAAAGCCTTTTCCTCTGTGAAGATATTGTTATTACTACAATCAAGATTTTTATCTCCATACTAGGATTAGTAGTAGCTTACTACTCCCACTGCATGGCAAACATCTGACTTTTGTATACATCTAGAATACTCTTAGCTTCCCAAAGCTGATGCACTATGGCATGTAGCTTTGGTATTCACATCCTCAACTCTTTGATGTGATATCCCTTTAGATAGATCAGTACCATATCTTAATGGAAAGATACCTTCCTTGGAAGTTTCCAAAAAAGGGAACATGTCCAAAGTGTACCACTAATGTATCATTCCCAATACCCTATTCTCTTTACTTCTGAAGATTTTCAGATCTAAGATATAAGAGGCATCCTTGAGATCATATCTCAAGGTATGGAACAAGTAGATTATAAAACACTGATTATAATACTTATATCATTCCAAATGATTAGGGTTTTATCTACATTTAGCACGATAAACACAATAGCACTCCCATTAAGCTTCATATGGTTCATAAAGATTCTGTATGAAATCATAACCTTTATAATTTCATTAAATCTGATTTTCCAACTAGTAGAAGCTTATTTGAGTCCATAGATGGAGTTCTTAAGCTTGCACACCTTGCTTTTCTCAACCATAAATCCCTAGGGCTACTTCATATGAATATCCTCTTTGAGGTATTCATATAGGAATGCAATATTGACTTCCATCTTGTAGATGTCAAAGTCAAGTCATGTAGCTATAGTTAGCAATATTTTGATGGTTTTAAGCGTGGTCACTAAAGAGCAAGTCTCATCTCAAGCGATGTCTTCTCTTCGTGTGTATTTTTTGGATACGAGTTGTGCTTTGAAGGTCTCTACCTTCTCATCAGGTTCTCTCTTTCTCTTAAAAATCCATTTACACCTAACGAGTCTTACCCATATAGGTGGATTCTTGAGGTTCCATCTACAGCACATGTATATGAAGTCTACTTTAGACTTTATTGCTAACATCCATCTTTCCATGTCATGATCCTCAGAAGCTTCATCACATGAAGTCAGATCATTCTCATGCTAAACTGATACATGGAATCCATACCCTTTAGGTTCTTACCACCCTCAAACTAATTTGAAGAGGTATGAGTAGTTCATCTTTATTTGTATTTTTAGTTTCTGATTTCAGGAGCCTCATTATCTTCTCAAGATTCAATGAGATATTTAACTTTATTTTCATCTTGATTCTCAAAAGAGTCATCCTCTAAGAATCATATCCTTAGAGATGAAATCTTTTAAGAATTTCAAGGTCATAAGGAGGAATCTAATACTATCCTTTCTATTCCTAATGAAGTAGCACTCTCTGGTGCTAGATTCTATCTTACTTACATCCGTAACATATTTATGGACCAAGCCACCCTAAATCCTCAAGTGTCCAACACAAGGTTAGGTTCCAAACCATATCTTATGAGGGGTTTTGGGTTTAGATCTGCATGGAATCTTGTTAAGGATATATATTGTAGTCTCTACTACATATATACCTGGAAACTAAGAGGTAATCATGCTAAGATTCATCATTGATCAAATCATGTCACACATGATTCGATGTATCTCCCTACAACTCTATTGAGTTTAGGTGTATTAGGAGGAGTGAGATAGGAATGCTATTCCTTTCTCCGCAAGGTATTCTTTGAATTTATCTAATAGGTAATTTCTACTTAGGTTATATCAAATTCATTCCATCTTCCTTCAAACTTTGGTTCTAAATCATAATTATGAAATCTTTAAATATTTCAAAGGTTTCTACGGTGAAGGGAAGAGATCTCATATCGCAAATGATCATCAATTGTATCACATATCATTAATGTTTATTATAATATAGATAATCCACATACATCAATACGTATGAGATCTTGAATGCCTTGGCACCTTACACCATTCCCATAGAAGAGTGTATTGGATATTATTACTTTGAATACAATCTCATAAGTATGTAAGTTTTTAACCTTTAGGCAATCTAAATTTCAAAATCCTACTATCTACTGATCATTTCAATAGACATATGTCCAAGACTCGATGCCAGATCGTTGCCAAATGATCTTCATCCTTCTATTGATCTTTTTAAGGTTTAATTTACAGTATTTAGAAATGTTAATCAACCATTCATTGATTTTTCTAATTTAGAAGACTCCTCTAGATGTTAGATTACTATCTGAAATATATCTATCATAACTCTTTATGGTTGATCTATTCCAGAATACATGTTCATTTCCAACATTTACAAATAAACAATGAATATATTCTAATATCTAGGTCATAGAGACATTCTCTAAGCCTAAGGCTCTCCCACTGAAATTATAATCTATCTATTAATCCAATGGAGATTGTTGCAACAATTGCATCAACATCCACGTGGATGACTATTAAACCTTAAGATCAAATTTCCAGCTTTCTAAAACATATGCAACCAATTGCTAGTGTTATTAGAAGAGTGAGATATAATTATTAGACTTTGATCTTATCTAATATGTAAGTCAATTTCATGATTAATTGTAGATGTAGATTATTCCGATGCACTATCCGAGTCCTTCTCTATGTATCCTAGATAATCTAGATAGTCATACTATCATTACATTGGCTTCTTGCAGTATTGGCATTCATCCAACTCTTTGAATGTCATATGTGTGGAAACCATAGAAGTACAATCAACACTTTGACTTTCCTTCTAACTTGGGTTAGACCCATGCTTCCATTGCGCTTCCTTCATCCATAAACAACCATTGTTTAAGACTAAGGATCTCTTATGTTGAACTCAAAAGATTTCAATACAAGAGTATTTCAAAATTTTTATATGCTCCATTTAATTCGTACAATATGATATTATGAAGCTTCATGAATGACTTGAGTATAGATAATATAATGATGACACTCATCATAGCTACATCCATCTTAACTCTTAAAAATTTTGGTTTAGGAAGGTACTCAAATATTTTGAGTACATCTTCTCTAATCAAGCTGTCATTTTGCATAATGAAGTGAACCATGTCATTCATGATTAAATGTTGAGGGCACATATGTATGCCAAAACATCTTCTTAGGTTTTATAAGGATTTATATAATTACGATCATCATCGAGATGATACTTCCAAAGCACACTCGATGAGAGATCAAGACTATAGAGACATATAAACTCAATGTTGTTGTCATATTGTCTATTTAATTGTCATTCCATATTATTATGAGGAAACTTGCACATTGCAACCATAAACATTGTGTGTTCACTGCAAGTATAATATCTTGATCATGAATCCAATTCATGATAATTTATTGGCTATTATTGATTATAATATTGAACAGGTTTAATGTAGGTTATCTGAAATAAGACAATTTGTATAGATATATATATTTTACTTTGATTTATGATTTTTATATCAAAGTTGTCTTACCTCGTCAGCATTGAAAGTTCATTCCCTCACACTTTCAATGTAATATATATACTTACCATTATATCTCAAGCAAGATCCGGGATCTCCTTTCTTATCTTTGTTACATACCAATAATATGAGAACCTATAATCCGGATAAAAAGAAGCAGAAACTCATTCTGCCTTGCAAGTCCAACTTGCATTATCGATTCAATCTTTAACATACGGGCCCACCGCCCCTAAGACGATGTTAATCCATTGTTAACTGAACTAACTGTCAACATGAATAGCACTCGCTATGTGCAATCCAATATAGAGCACGATCCATGCTCGCTTGTATGCAGGAGATGTCACTTCAGATAGGCATCTCCTACATGCAATCCATGGCAACGAAATCCTTCGCCTTGAAGGGAGATCATGGATGTCACTTATGTGATCCTCTATATCATGTTCAAATTCCAATTAATTATTATGAATCATATTCACATAATTAATTCTTCCAAGGAAAATACTACTCTATTCATAATAGAGTGCTTAATTGGATATAATTAATTCAATCATATTTAATCAATTATCAATCCAATTCAAACAACCAACAAACAATCTTGATTATTACTTGACGGATGGTATAATCTCAAAATGTGTATTATTCAAATTCAAATAACTAAAAAAATACCTCATAATCATTTCAAGCATTATCCTTTCCTTACCCGCTGTCATGGCCAGGCATAGGATGTGGCACAGACTGCTCACGGAGTAACCTGCTACCCCAACTATCCCCAACTAGACACCATATATGTCTTAGGTCAGGATAATGTGATTTGATCATATTGTATTTAAGGTGATGTTTGTTCTTTCAATCGAATTTTTACCATATAATATTTATCAAAACTATTTTGAATAATATTATAAAAAGATTTGCTAAATAAATCTCCAATCATATTCAAGTATTAATGTTTATGGAAAGTTCATTATAACCAAATCGATTAAGATCAATTATCTTATTATGTTGGTTATGATCATTCAAAAATAATCACCATTATTAAATATTTCACAAATATTTAAAAACTAATTATTTCAAGATATTAACCATTAATTTCCATAAATTAATTGAATGACAATCACAAGATTCTTGTTCAAATTTGTTAAGTTTCCGGCAGTGACACATGTTTACTAAAACTAACAAATCTTGAGCAATTAAACTCCAAATCATGCAAACTAAATTTCCTTGATTTGATAATTTGATTTGCAACCGAATACAAGTGATATATATGCATTTCTAGGCATTTTAAAAACCATGGTTATATCATTATTATGTTCTAAAAATTACAATTCCCGTAACAATGGACACATGTTCACTAAAACGATCATATCTTGAGCAAATGGATTCCAAATCACACAAACTCATGTTCTACAAGTATTAGAGTCATGAAACCACATGATACGAGAACACTTATTGAATCGTTTCATCTAAACCACAAACGGTATTAGAGTTACCTATTGAAGCATAGTTGTGATTGTGTCACTAAATATAGAGACCTCCCGTCTCAAGCCCGACCCAACAGAGGAGACACTTGTGAGCGCGTTGATGAAATACGTACTCCTCGCAATCCAAGTTGATAATCCAAGTGGTGAATCTCCTGATCTCATTACACGAGATCCAACGTCTTCTTCACGAGCGAAGTGCATCGATGGAGACGGAGATCCACGAGCGGTCGAAGCAGTGGCATAATGATGTGGCGACGACGATGACCCTCTCTAGGGTTTAGGGTGGACGGCCAGTCTAAGGAGGGATAGAGGGGGTGCGTGTAGAGAATATGAGAGAGAGAGGCTATATAATTGTTGTAAAATGAAGATCTAGGTTGCCTCTTCTTTTATAGTATTTTGGGAGTCCATGGATCACAATGCATATGAAACATAAAATCAATGTTGAGATTGACTTGTGTTTCTATTCAATGACCATGATTTTATTGTAAAAAATCCTAAAAAATAATTAATTTAGATTAAATTAAATATATTGAATAATCAACATGATTTGATTTGAACTAAGTCAATTAAGATAGAAGGATTATGAAGGAGGCCACCCACCTTCCTAAAATATAGGGGACAACAACTCTTTGAATGAGTTACAGGGTAACCGTCCACCCTCCATTCATGGAAGGTGTTGGCCTTCTAATTATGTGAGATATATATCTCACATAATCCTTCATATATTTACAACAACTTTTGTTGTAAATTAACTCAAAAAATAATTCCAAATTAATTTTGTAAATATTACAATCATTCCATTAAATAAATGTGAATCATATTCACACATTCAAAATAAAATGTAAATTGTATTTCTAATTATTTTCCAATGTAAATCCAACTCACATCAACAATTAATTTATAGATACTATTTACAATAAGATCTCTCTAATATACTATAAATCGCATTCATAATAAATATAAATAATATGGACAATGCTATCCATATTATTCATATCCTTGATAATTAAATCATATTTAATTATCTTAGATCTCTATTCTCATATGACCAAATAACATGAATCACGTTCACATTATTCATATCTTTGGTAATTAAATCACATTTAATTATCTTAGATAACTCTCCTTATATGACCAAATAATATGAATCAAATTTATATTATTTATGATAATTAAATCACATTTAACTATCGATTTTCCTCAATGCTGAGACACATTATCAACAATGGATTATTCTTGAACTCTTTCAAGAATAATGCGCATTCACCACAGATGCTTGGAGATAAGGACAGGGCGATTATATGCTCCACATATAATGACTTAGATATTGAGATCACATCTTAGATCCATATCTTGGGAACCTCCCATAAATGTTTTATTAAATCAAAACTGTAAATCTAATCTTCTCATGCATCTGAATCACATTCAGCTCACTGTCCAACATTTGGACCAAGATTTGATTACTTCTCTAGTGAGAGGAGTCACTAAAATGCAGACTTATTTCATCACTCCTTCGGAATGGAAGCATCGTAGTTATACATTCATTTATGATCACATCACCCTCATGTATTCCTAATATGTGCGCATCCTGCATACTGGAAGACCTAGAATAAACCCGAAGTTTTAGATCTTATTTAGATTGTCTCTTTCAGGGTTTTATAATTAAGTTTCTCATTTGATCATTGGGAGTTAGTATCGATCATATACTTTACAAAAGCATATATCATACCTAGGTATCGATCATATACTTTCCCAAACATATATCAAACCTAAAATTCAGTCAAGCTTCTAAAGCGAGATGATCGTGCACGAACTTTGATTCCCATTATCTCATAACTGAGTTCATGTCATCTGGTTCAGTATTGAACTTGTTTGATCCATTTAAGAGATCGTATTACTCGCATGCCTTTGTATACATACTAGTGCACCGATGTATATACCTTGATTAGATCATCAACCTATCAGTCTACCACATGTACATACTCAAACATATAGTAATACATCTATCTCCGGTCAGAGGATGTGTGCCTATATCGTGACAACATACAACATAGGTGTTGGTTATATCGATCTCATTAGGTCAACTCCTTGGCCTAACTTATCTAACACATCTGAATCTCTATTCCTATGCAGATGACATGCATCAAGAGGTCTGTCAGATATCAGACAAAAGAGAAAGGATTGCCATCTCCTACTCAGGCTCGAGTTCATCTCTTAATAATTATTTGATGGTACTTAATGAGTCCTCAATCTAACTCTTTAGATATTCATCCAAGCACCAGCCTCTATGATTCAATAATTGAAGCAACAGTTGTATGATCATTAAGATGTCATTGGTATATAACCCAAAATGTACAAAGGGACCTATTATGCAAATTAATTATTTTTCATTTTAGATTAGTAAATTATATTTGCAATAACATTTATTGCATAATGACTCATCGTGGGCTCGCATGTCCAACAAGATGATATAGTAAGATATTATTAACCCAGAGTATTCCTGATACTCCTTTATCCTTCATACTGGAAGACTTTAATATATCCAAAGTTCAAACCCTACTTTGGTTGTCTCCTTTGTGACATATCATTTGATTTTTCAATCGATAATTGAGCGACAATATTTAATCGTATATTTTCAAAAGCATATATTAATATCTCGAATTCATGTCTTATTTCATAAACAAGATGACCAAACATTGAATTCTATATGAGCCCAAAATATCTCATGAGTGAGCTTTATCTCCTAGTTCATCAAGCATGGGCATTTATGATTCGTTTGGGAGATCATACTTCTCATATGTCCTCATATGCGTACCAATGTACCTGTATATGGATCTTGGTTAGGTGTGAAGGCAAGGGATTATGCTTAATGCATCACGGAAGCTTGGATATCGAATCGTATTCGATCTTGGCCGACTAGTCATACGAGTCAATGGTGCAGCAAAAATTTTAACAAAACATTCGATGAAACCACATGGTATGGGAACAATTGGGATGCAATTTCTTCATGATCACATGAGTATATTGTTTATCACTTGGACCATGACATCAATCTCAAAGCCTCTAAATGAAGAGGTCTCTTGTATCATGTCCAATCCTACGAGAGAGCACTTGGGGTGTGTGGATGAGAAGCATGCTTCCAACAATCCAAGGTCATGATCCAAGCAAATAATCTCCTGATTTTGTCTCACGAGATCTGAAGTCTTTTTTAAGAGCATGAGACATCAAAGAAGATAAAGATCCACGAGCAATGAATCCTGCAGCACGATGGTAGCACGATGACGATCGTAATCTCTACAAACCTAAGGCATAAGGATGGACACTAGGGTTTGGGGAGAGAGAGTTGATGTGTGGTGAGAGACATAGAGGGAGAGTTGTTGCAACAATTGTGTGAATCAAGAAAGGACGTGTGTTTAGCCTTTCTTTTATAGCATAACGCATGGTGGAGTTGCAGTCCTAATTAATAATCAATGGTTGAGATGAATAGATTATACGTATGCTCCAAGTATAATAGAATATAGATTTAATACTAATTCATGCTATAAAATTTAATTGCAAATTAAAACTTTTTCCCATGAATAAAGAGGAAATGAGAGAGTCTCCTCTAAAAATGAGGAAAGGAGATAGCCCCCTTCATCATTTGGGGTACATGCCTACCATGAGATTGGAGAGAGATTTTCTATCTCCAATCTCCTTTAATATAATGAATGTGCATAATATTTCTGATAATTACAAATAGACCATTGATATTTATGATCATACCCATCCATCAAAAACTAATAGTAAATCATACATACATTTAATTTTGTAAAGTGAATTCAATCCATATTAGCATTTAAATTAAGAATCATATTCACAATTAATCCCCTCTACGATATGGTGGATCATATCCACATTATAAATATTTATTGTGGATAGCATTATCCACATTAGTTTCATCTAGGATAATTAAATCTAGTCTAATTATCTAAGTTGTCTCTCTACACATTTCTTCATAATGTGAATCGTATCCGCATTACTTGTGATAACAAAATCCAATTTAATTATATTTATTTCTCATTATTTTTCCAATGGTTAGATATTGTCTTAAATGAAACAATTCCTGAAATCTTTTAAGAATAGTATGCTTTCTTCAGGGATACTTGGAGATAAGGATAGGGTGATTGTGTATTCCATGTCTTATGACATTTATAATAAGATATAACCTCACGTCCAAATTTAGAAGACCTCTCAAAGATGTTTAATCAAGTCAGATAAAATATCCAATCTTCTCATTGCATCTGAATCGCATTCATATCGATGTTAAAATTTTGAACTAAGATTGGATAAGTAATCTACTGAGTGGAATCACTAAAATACAAACATGTTTCACTCCCCGGAATATAAGTTCCATGGTATACAATCGATTAAGATCACGTTTCTCTCGAATATTCCCAATACATATACATCATGCATACTGGAAGACCTTGAATAAACTCAAAGTTCTGATCTTATTCGAATTGTATTCTTTGGGGTTTTATCAGTAAGTTTCTCATTCGATCATTGGGAGTTGGTATCGATCATATGTTTTCCAAAAGCATGTATTATACGGAAAAATCATATCATGCTTCAAATTCAAAATAACACGACCATCGATGGAATTTGGTTGGTCTCGATATCTCATGAGTGAGCTCATGTCTTCTAGTTCAATAGTGAACTTGTATGATCCCTTTGAGAGATCATATTACTCATATGCCCTTGTATGTACACCTACCCGTCGATGTATAGACCTCCATTAGGTCATTAACCAAATGGCATGCCTAATGTACATACTTAAACATATAGTAACACATTTGTTACCGCTTAGAAGATGCATGTGTATATCATGATAGAATTCACATAAGTCTTAGATATCTTGATCTTGCTAAGTCAAATCTTTAAATTAACGTATTCGACACCTCCGAATCTCTGTTCCTATGCAGAGGACCTACATTAAGAGGTCGATCAGATATCAACCTTTGAATTAAGGATTGTCATCTCCTTCTCTGGTTGGAGATCATTTGTAGACAATCTTTTGATGGTGCTAGTTGAGTTTTCAATTTAACTCTTTAGATATCATCTCAACATTGACCTCTATGATCAAACTATTGGGTCAATAGTTGTATGATTATCAAAATGGTCATGGTACATAATCTTAATTGTACTATGGGACCTTATAAGTGTATGTATTCATTAATCTTAGATAGGGAGTGAAAATAAATAACTTTCATTGATATATTAAATAGTTACAATAACATTTACTGTAGAAATGGTTCTCCCAAGGCTCACATGTCTAACAATCTCCATTTAGCCCTCAAAACTGTTTAGGCACAATATTTAAACCCATACTCATCATGCTAGTTAAAAACTTTTAAGATGAAAGGTTTGTTAAGGGAATCAATAACTTTATTGGTAGAGGACATCTTGGTGATGATGATATTTCCATTCTTTTGTATCTCTCGAATGAGGTGGTATTTCATTTCCACGTGTTTGTTCTTTTGATGCCATATGTGTTCCTTCGTTAGGGAAATAGCTCATGTGTTATCATATAGCAGTGGGATGCGAGTATCATAGGAAACTACACCTAACTTTAGGATGAACTTGCATAATCACACCACCTCTTTTGCAACATCTAATACAAAAATGTACTTGGCGTCTATCATCTAATCAATAGTGATGTCCTATTTCTTGCTTCTCAAGCTCAAAACATCACCGTTCAACAAAGAATACGAACCTAGTAGTTGACTTTTGGTCATTAATATCAGATTGGAAGTTTTAATTTATGATATCTAAGACATGGAGATCATCATATCCATAAATCAATATGTTATCTTGTGTATAGGTGTTTCCAGTGTTGTTCTCCATAGCATGGTTGTTAACGACTTACCACTTCTATTGTATGGCAGATATTCATCCTTGTGCACAACATGACATACGTTAGGCTTCTCACAACTGATGCATAAGGAAATCCAACCATAGTCTTCTTTTCCTCAACACTTTGAGGAGACATCCTTTTAGATAGGTGTATATTGTCTCTTATGGGAATGAAGAATTTTTTGGAATTTTTCATATGGAATCATTCCAAGATTTTCTTAATGTATACATGCTGAGACAATCCCAAATTCCTCTTCAATCTGTTTGAATAATTTTATCAAAAGATATAAGAGGCTTCTCCAAGATCTTTTATTTCAAAGGTATGTGACAATCATACCTTAATATTAATCTTATCCATGTATCATTCTTAATAATAAGAATGTCATCTATGTAAAGTATGATGAACACAATGACAGACCCAGTAAGCTTCTTATACACACATGGCTCATCAGAATTCTGAATGAAATCATAACTCTTTATGGTTTCATCAAATCTGATGTTCCAGTTAGGAGAAGCATGTTTGAGCCCAAAGATGGATTTCTTATGCTTATACACTTTCTCTTCCTCAACTATGAAGCCATATGGTTGCACCATATAGATATCCTCCTCGAGGTATCCATTGAGGAATGCAGTGTTGACATCTATCTACCATATGCCGTAGTCAAGATCTATAGCTATAATTAGCAGTGCGTTGATGGACTTAAGCATGGCCACATGAGAGAATGTCGCATCTTAGTCGGTGCCTTCTCTCTATGTGTAGCCCTTGGATTCCAAGCATTCCTTGAATGTATATATTTTTCCATCAGGTCTCCTCTTTCTCTTGAAGATCCATTTATACCCAATGGGTTTTACCCCCCTTAACTGGATCATCCAGGGGAACTACATCGTTCTTGTGCATGGAGTCAATTTCAGACTTCATTACTAGCATCCATCTATCCATGTCATGATCTATGAGTGCTTCATCAAATGAGGTTGGATCGCTGTCAGATTCTTCTGATACTTGTAATCCATACCTTTTAGGAGGTATAACCACCCTCAAACTCTTCAAAGAGATATGATGTTTCATCTTCAATTATCTCTTCACTTTCTTGTTTAGGAAGCTCAATATCCTCATAGGATTCCATGAATTCCTTTACTTCATTCTTATCTTGAATTTTAAAGAAGTCATCCTTTAAGATTTTTACAACCTTAGAGACAAATATCTTTTGAGTTTTAGGATAGTAAAGTTGGTATCCAATGTCGTCCTTTACATATCCAATGAAGTTGCACTCACTAGTGATTTGTGTTCGCGTTCTTTACATGGACCAAGCAACCCCAAATCCTCAAGTATCTAACATTGGGCTTAGCTTCAAACAAGAGTTCATAGGGGTTTTGGGTACAGATTTGCTAGAAATAATATTAAGGATATATATTGCAGTCTCTATTGCATATCTCCATAAATTGAGAGGTCAATATGTTTTACTTATCATTGATCTGACCATATCCATGATGATTATGTTGCGTCTTTCAGCAACACCATCTAGTTGGGGGACTCTACGAGGAGTGAGATTGGATATAATTCTTCTCCTTTTAAGGTATTCCTTGAATTCATCTGAGGGGTACTCGCCACCTCTGTTAGATCAAATGTGTTTAATTTTCCTATCGGTCTGGTTTTCAATCAAATTCATGAATTCGTTGAACTTTTCAAAGATTTCAAATTTACGACGTAATAGGAGGAAAAATCCGTATCATGAGTGGTCATCAATAGACGTAAAATAATGTCAATATACATTTTGAGTCATGGTACTAAAGGGACCACATACATCGGTATGTATTAGGTCAACTATACAGTCGCATCGTGTACCCTTATTTCAGAAGGGTGCCCTGGTCATTTTACCTCGAATACAATGTTGACAAGTAGGTAAACTTTGGAACCCTAGAAAATCTAATGGTCCATTATTTAAAGGTCTATTTATCCTACTAACAGATACATGGTCAATCCTTTAATGATAAAGCATAGTTAAATGATCTCTATCCTGTCAAGATCTCTCAAGGTTTCTATTAGTAGTAGTAATATTGATGACACATTCATCAACACATAATTCAAAGAGCCCAGTAAGAGTTAGAAAATCATCTACAATATGTTTACCATAATGACATATGATAATCTTTTCATAGAATAGAACGGATATCCATTTCTAACTTAGATATAGATAATAAGTTCCTTCTAACATCCATAACATAGAGCATTCTCTACGTACTAAGACTCTCCCACTAGATAATGATAGTATACACATCCAAATGATTGTTGCAACAGTTGCATCAGATCTCATATGGATGACTATCTCTCCTTCCTTAAGCTTTCCAGATTCCTGAAATAAATGCAACAAGTTGCATACGTAATAGACGAACCAGATATCTATTACCCAACTACCTTCTCGTCCTAAGTGAAAATTAGTTTTAATGATGAAAGTGGAATTTATACATGCTAGAGACATACCTTTACCTTTTCAAAGGTTTTCAGATAATATAGATGATTACGCTTCTAGTGCCTCGGCTTGTTGTAGTGATGACACACATCAGCTTCCTTGGATGCCATGAGTGTGGAAGCATGAGAGGATGAGCCAACAGCTGGACTCTTCTTCTTCTGTTGAGCTGGACCTTTCCATAATCTATGCTTCTGACTGTGCTTCCCTTCAACATGTACAACCATTGCACTGCATGTAGGATTTTCCTTCTTCATGACATCCTCAACAGACTTCAATAAAGATATGAGCTCAGCATTTATCAACCTATGTTTATCCTTGTGGTAGACACCACAACTGTTGAAAGACTTGGACAGAGACAACAAAATGAAGTATGACTGCATTTCGGCATCCATATGTGTCCAAAGGGTCTCCAGCTCAGAGAGGTAATCAAAAAAATTAATTACATGTTCTCTAACAGAGGTCCCTTCCTGCATCTTGTTTTTATTCAGTTCTTTCAATAGGTTGTAACTTTGTGTGCGGTTCACATCACTAAACATCTCTTTCACATTCAACATTATATCCTGGGTATCCTCCTCGCCTACGTGTTGCTTCTGAAGTACATTGGATAAAGGATACAATATATAATATCAAGTCAATGAGTGGTCTTCATCAAAATTTTCAATAAATTTTAATTCTTCTATTGACATAGGGTTCACATGCTTATTCTTGGTCAGCACATAAGCAATGCTCTCCATAGAGAGAACAAGCTCCAAGTTTTGGAGCTAGTCTGAAGTTTAGTCCAGTCAACTGGTTGACCTCTAGAAGCTTGTTGTATGGATTCATGGATTTCATATCTTAGATTAAAAGTGCACTTACTAGAACATATATAAATGTCTATATATTATATTTTATTTATATGACTAAGGAGTTTTAATTCAAAGTTGTCTTGCTTTTTAATACTTTGAAATTCCATTCACTTTTTAACTTTCAAAGCAAGAGATATAGTTACCACTATATCTCTAACAAGATCTGGGATCCTTCCACCTTTATTACACCACAATAATATGGCAAAATGTAACTTGGGTGAAGAAAGCGAGAACTCGTTCCACCATGTAAGTCCAACTTGCATTTCTCAGTTAGGTCTTTGACACCCTAGCCCATCATCCCTAAGGTGATTTGACTCGTTGTCAATTGAACCAATTGTCAACAGGAATAGAACACGCTATACACAATCCAATACCATGTCAGTTATATGAGGAACAATATTGGGGCCACTATGAATATGGCATGTCTCTTTCGAGTAGCTGGATCCATGTGCGCTTGTATATCAAAGCTATGACTCCGCATAGGTGTCTCTGTCATACAATCCATGGTGATAGAATCCTTAGCCTTAATGGGAGACTATGGATATCATCTTAATGATCATCCATATCCTGTTCAAATTATGATCGATCATTTTCAATTAAATTCTCATGAACAAGCCTTCCAGGGGACTTTTCATCCTATTAATAGTCGACTATTTATTTTAATTAGATTAAATTAATTAAATCACATTAAATTAATCACCAATCCAATGTAACAAACAAACAATTCATTATTTGAAATTACTATATTGTATACACCCTCACTTAGTAGATTTTATTTGAAATTAGTTCTATAAAAGTACGTAGAGACTTCTCATGCCACCTTTCCTTGAAATGGATCCAACCAGATTGTACATACTATGATAACATGGAGGGCTTCCACTGTCATGCATCGCAAGGTGTCAATTAACTAACCCATTAGCATATCCATGCAAAGACACCATCACCGTTCCAATTCGAGACAACATAATTTATATAAATTGTACTAAGGGGTTTTATCGATCTTTCGACGGTAAATTATACTATATAATAATCACTCAAAAATTTAAGAATTTTAAATATTTTAAATTTCTCTAAACTTCTAGTCATATCAAGTAATAAAGTTGTTTTGCATAGAAATTATTGAACTACAACTATTGTAGTGTCCAATTTAGGGTTTGTAATGAAGTCATCAATCAATCAAGTTATTTTTTCAATTATTTATATAAATAAATGATACAATATCTGATCATTGAAAATTTCTAATTTCTAAGATTTATTATGATTGAAAAATACAATAAAAACTGTCATCATGATGATCTAATCATCTTCCGACCCATTTCCACTAAATATCACATATCTAGGGCAAACATAGTTGGAATCGTACGAAATAATTTCGAGAGGTTTTTGATTTGATTCTAGACATAATTAATGTATTTTAACATGTTTATGATAGGAAAACAATAGCAAAAAGTTTAATTTACAGATATGGATTTCATGCAAAAACAACACTCTGCTTGAACTTATTGAATTCAAATCGATGCCTGATTGTTGCAACCTTTGGTGAACCTTTTAGGAATATATTCATACATTATAAATAAGATTTATTATTACAATTTTTTTCATCAAGGCATAACAACATCTATATCATATATGCAAAAATCGATTCAAAAATCGCAGCTACGTAAATAAATAAATTCTTGCATCACCCGATATCTAAAATCTTGTTCCCTTAGAATTCGGATCATATCCAAGACCTTTTAACATGTCTCTGATAACACTTGAAGTGAGGAATTATGCCTCATGCATCATGAAAGTGTGGATATCGAATCATATCCAATCTATGTCGATTAGTTATACCAACAATGGTGCAGGTGAATTGAAAATTCGATGAAGCCACATAGTATGAGAACAAAGCCCGTGACATTTCATTATGATCACATGAGTATAAATTTTACCTCTCGAAGCATGGCCATGATCTTGAAGCCTCTATAGGTAGAGGCCTCCTATATCAAGTCTAGTCCGACAAGAGAGTACTTATGGGTACGTGGATGAGACACATGCTTCCCACAATCCATGGCAATGATTTGAGCAAAGAATATCCTCATTACGAAATCGATCATCTTCTTCAAGAGAAAAATACATCGAAGAATATGAAGATCCACAAGTAATCGATCCAGCAACATGAAGACAACACGAAGATGATCGTAATCTCCACAAACCTAGGGCAAGGGAATGAGCACTAGGGTTTGGGGAGAGAGTAGATGTGGTGTGTGTGTATGTGTGTGTGTGTGAGAGAGAGAGAGAGAGAGTTAGAGTTGTTGCTGCAATAGTTGCATGAATCAAGAAGAGCTAGGGTTATCCTCTCTTTTATATCATAATGGGAGGTGGAGATGTGCTTCCAATTAATAATCAATGGTTGATATTAAAATTATACTTGTACTCCAAGTATAATATAACTTAAAATAAATAAATTGATTATTAATTCATGTTTCAAAATTTAATCTCAAAATAAATCTTTTTCTCATGAATAAGGAGGAAAGGAGAGAGCCTCCTTCCAGAAATGAGGAAAGGAGATAGCATCCTTCCTCATTTGTGGTACACTCCCACCATGATATTGGAGAGAGATTTTTTCTCTCCAATCTCCTTTAATGTAATCTTATTACATTAAATCTTCATTCATAGAATTATTTTATCACTAAAATATCAACAAAATACTTGCACGATATTTGTGACAATTACAAATAGACCATTGATATTTATGAATCATATTAATCTAGGCAAAAACAAATTTAAATAAAATTTACATTTAATTGTTCATGTAAAACTAATCCGCAGTAACATTTAATTTGTGAATTCTACTCATAATTTATTCTCTTCATGATATTGTGAATCATATCTATATTATAAATAATTATTGTAGATAGTAAAATCCACATTAATTTCATTTATTAAATTTAATTATCTAAGTTGTATGTACACATTTCTTACTAGTCTGAATTATATCCACATTATTGTTGGGATGAACTTCTTTGAGTTTTAATTATTTAATGGAAACATTCACGTGGTAAACAGTCATTGCAACCCAAAGAAAGCCTTAAACAAACAAATAGTGAACAAGCTCTCAGGCAAATAAAATAAAAGAAGAAATGTGAGCAAGTGGACTAAGTTTGATATTCGCTTACAAATATAGCATACATGAACGAACTCAGGGAGGCAACAAAATCCCAAGGGTTATTTAAATCAAAGAAATTAATGAAATAAAAGAATTCCTTTTTATGCAAATTCTTGATTTTTCTTTTATAGTTTTTATTTTTTTAATTTTTTATGGATTTTTTTTAATTTTTATATTTTTATGATTATATGATATTGTATTGTTTTAATGTTTTTTAATTTTTCAAATGTTTTTGTGTTTTTATTTTTAAAAAAAAATCAAAATGAATAAAAGAAAAGGCAAAGAAACCAATGTTCTTCCATTTTTAAAATATAGGGATATTGAAAATCAAATGAAAATATTTTTTGCGTTTTTACAAATTTTTTACTATTTTTTGTGGATTTTAGGGAATTTCTACATTTTTTCAATATTTTCAAAATAATTAAAAACATGAAAAATAATAAACTAGAAATAATGCATATATTTTTGGGTTTTCGAAATAGCAAATAAAAGAGAAAATATAGAAAACATATACATAAATAAAGATTATTTTTCAAAGTTTCAGAAAGGTATTTTATTAAGTTTTTGGATTTTTTGTGAATTTATATTAATTGTTTAGTGCTTTTAGTATTTTGTTATTTTTATGGTTTTTATAAGGAATCTACAGATGAAATTTATAAAGAAATTAAAAAAACACATAAACATAATTTTTAGAATTTGTCAAAAAGTTTTTATAATTTTGTAATTAAAACTACAAATGGGGGAGAAAAATGATGTGTTTTTTATTATTAGAAATAATAAAATAAATAAAATGCAACACAAAAATTACTGGTAATAAATTAACATGGAATTATGTTAATTTTTATGGAATAATTGCAATGATTAACTATTTATTAATTGCGATTAACAAACAAATTTAAAGACAGCTTCACAGGGACCTAGTTGCAAATAATTTTATTTAGAAGACCAGCAAATAGATAACAATAGATGAAAGATAGGGGCAAACTGTAAATTTTACACAATATAACACGTGCCAACATACGTGAGTCGTACTAGCATGGACTAATACATGAATATTTTATCTCCAAGGATCAAATTGTAACAAACAAACACAAGGATGTTATTGTAGAAACACCAAAATCTCACGTGCATATCATGCGTTACAATTCAAAGAGGACACAATTGCAAATGAAATAAATAGGAAGGTCTTAAATGAAATTATATAAATAACCACATCAAGACATGTGTACCAAAGGGTTTTTATTTACAAAATTAAACAAAAGCAAGTCTAGAGGTGGAATTATTCACCAGTCACGTTCTATCCTCGTGCATATTGAACAGTTGTATTGAGCTGCTGCAAATCTAGATCAACATCTTGAATTTGGGGCTCGATCGATGGTGGCGATTCAATCCATAACCTTACGTTCTTGATCTGATGATGAGGAATGGGCCTGGAAGAACTCCTATGAAGGTATGCACTAGCGACTTTCAATTGGTCGTAGATCGGTCGATCTAGATCGCTAGCTCCTCTTGAAGATCTGAATGGGTCCCTACGATGTTCCTTTGTTTATTAGATGTGCTCTAAGGCTCGGCAACGCTCAAGTCACGGATCTGGAGTTCAGAAGCTCTGAAGGTGAAGTGCGACTCTAGATGTATTATCTCCAGCTTCTGCCACATCCAACACCTATAGATGAGTTATTCTTGCTCGGAGAAGGACTCCGACCACGTTATTAGCTGAAAAACACAAAGGAATGGAGGTGGATGGTGTCTCCAGCGAGCGTGATTGGAGAGGAGATTGAGGTCCAAATCTGACAAGATCTTGGGCGATCGAATATGGGAAGAAGGATGGAGAAGTTTGTGTGAATGTGATGGAATAATCAGATTTGGAAATGGATGACTGTGGAGCTCTGATCGAGCAGATCGGATCTGGGGAAGAAGAGGATTTAATCTAAGATATAAATAGAAATCAAATGCGAAATTGAAAGCAAAACAAAAGGAAAACTACCTAGGATTACTTACGGTGGAGTGAGAAGGATCGTAGCCTCGATTCGCTGTGTAAAATGAAGAAGCGTTGACGCATCTGGTGGAGCTCTGGCCACATGCTGGATCTCTCTAATCTTGGACCTCCTCGTGCTCCCGGATGAATGAGCTTGAGCACTATCATTGCCTCAGCTCACCAGCCACACCTCGTACAAGGAAGTTCCAAGAAAACAGATCAAAACGGAAGGCGGAGTTGGAGGGGGTATTTATAGAAGTTGGCTGCAAGTGAAATTCAAGAGAGCAACATGCACGAATCGTGGCGGATTATTTGGAAATAATAAACGGGAAAGATCAAGCATTATTCGGGCAACAAATTCCATGAATGAATCAGGTGCCAAAGATGAGGGAATCGACCGGGGAGAAAATAGGAAAAAAGCTCAAACAAGCAGAGTAAACGGGTAGATGGTTGAAGGGAAGGTTGACCTGGGTCAACAGACGCGGGTCCACTAATTACGATTCGTGTCCACTATAGTACAAACGGGAAAAGGACAAAACAGGGAAAATAATGAGAAATAAATTAGAATTACATAGAAAATGACTTTAAATTAATAAATAATATAAATTGAAAATGTTAAGGAATAAATAATCTTAATATGGTGATTTTTAATTAAATAAATAACTTAGATTAATAGGTTTAAATAAATAATTATCTTTATTCATGGGTATTTTTACCTATATATACAATATATTAGTTTTTAATTATTTATTTTTACAAATAATTATATAATTTAATAGCTTATTTATTTACAATATTTACAAGGATTTTAAATATATTTTTATTTTAATTTTCTGAAATAATTTTAGGTTAAATAAATAGGTATATTTACAATATATACATAGTTGTATATTTACAATATATTCAATAATTTATTTTTGTGAATTTTGATTTTGTAATTTTTATTTACATTTTTTGGGTAAAATAAAATATTTACAAATATTTTATATACAATATGTACAAAAATATACATGAAATAAATAAATAAAAGAATTTATTCACACAATGTATAATATATACACAAAATGCAATACATTTCAAAAAATCACATTTTACATCTTAACTCTGATTTTAGCGAAACTATTTTCATTTTAAAGCTTATTTTTTTAGCATACAATAAAAGTGAGTTTGCTTTATTCTGAATTTTTATGAAGAAAATATGGGTTTTGCATGTTTTGCTTTGCAGCGTTTTCAAAGTACGATTATTTACACAATGTACAATGAATCTTTTTACAATTATTTTAAATATTTGTAACTTATTTTTATGTACAACTTATAAGAAGAAAATATTTTTATTTTAGATGAATTGGATGAAAAAAATATAGTAAAGATTTATATACAAATAACGATGTATGTGCAATTTGTACAAGATGAATGGAATTTATTTTTTTATTTTTCTACAAGAGGCCTTATCTCCCCCTACTTTATTCCTTGTCGATTAGGTCAAGTCTTGACCTTCTCTCTGGATCAGAGTCAGACTTATTTATTGCATATATACAGTCTTTATTTTTCTTTATTTTCCCTTTATTTATTTATTCTAGGTTTAAAATAATGATATTTATATAATATTTACAAAAGGATAAAGAATAATTAAAATATAGATCTACAAATATTTACATGTGTATAAGAAGTGATTTTAAGCTAAAATAATTGAATAAAGATGATGAAATATATATTCATCAATTACTTATTATAATTATATCCATTTTAATTATCTTTATTTTTCATTATTTTTCCAATACTCGGATATAGTCTTAAATGGAACAATTCTTGAAATCTTTCAAGAATGGCATGCTTTCTCCACAGATACTTAGAGATAAGGACATGGTGACTATATATTCCATGTATAGTGACTCAGATAGTAATATCTAATCTCACATTTAGATCTAGAAGATCTCTCAAAGATGTTTGATCAAGTACGATAAAATATCTAATCTTCTCATTGTATTTGAATCACATTTAAATCAATGTCAAACATTTGAACTACGATTGAAATACTAGTCTAGTGAGTGGAGTCACTAAAATCCAAACATGTTTCATCACTTTCTCAATATAGAATTGACATAATTATACAATCGATTAAGATTACATCACCCTCGAGTATTGTCAATACCCGAACATCATGCACACTAGAAGACCTTGAATAAACTCGAAGTTATGATCTTATTTTAATTGTATTCTTCAAGATTTTATTGTTAAGTTTCTCATTTGATCATTAGGAGCTAGCATAGATCATATGCTTTCCAAAATCATATATCATACCTACAAATCATGTCATGATTCAAAACAAGACGACAATCGATGGAATTTGGTTGGTTCCAATATCTCATGAGTGAGTTTATGTCTTCTCATTTAGTGGTGAACATTTATAATCCATTTGAGAGATTATATTACTCATATGTACTTGTATGCACACATGCTCGCTGATGTATATACCTTTATTAGGTCATCTACTTAATGGTATGCCTAATGTACATACTTATACAAATAGTAACACATTTGTCTTCGATTAGAGGATGTGTGCATGTATCGTGATAGCATAAAACATATGTCTTTGATAGCTCGATCCCGCTAAGTCAACTTTTTGACTTAACTCATCCGACACCTCTTAATATCTATTCATATACAGAGGACTTGCATCAAGAGGTCGGAAGATGTCAGCCTTTGTAGTAAGGATTGCCATCTCCTTCTCAGGCTGGAGATCCTTTGTAGACAAGATGGTGCTAGGTGATCCTCAATCTAACTCTTTAGATTTCATCTCAGCACCAACCTCTATGATCTAACCATTGGATCAACAACTGCATGATTATCAAGATGACCATGGTGCATAACCCTGATTGTACTAAGGGAGCTTATAAGTGCATGTATTCATTAATCTCAGATAAATAGTGGAAATCAATACGTTTTATTGATATATAAAATAATTACAATTACATTTATTGTAGATATGGTTCGCCCTGAGATTGCATGTCTAACAAGGTCTTTATGCTAATGGTCTATCTAACATGTACATTAAGGCAGATGAATGTGTATCTATCTCTAGGATGTGTGCCAGATTATGATAGTTGTGATTTAAGTCTTAATTTTTCTCAACCTCATCAAGTCAACTCTTTGACTTGATTATTCCAACATCTCCGAATCATTATTACTTTGCAAAGGATTTGCATCAAGAAGCGGTAAGAAATCAGTCTATAGAGAAAGATTTCCATCTCTTTCTCAAGATGGAGATCATTATTGAATATATTTTATATTCAATTTGACCATAGTACATTAACCCTGGTACATTAACCCAACTTATATAAAGAGATCTTTAAATTAAGTACATTCACAAACATTCATTTCAGATGGACATGAGAACGCAATAACTTTTAATGCATTAATTGGTCCCTTCTGTGAATGTATGGAGATAATGGCAGTACGTAGAAAAAATAAAACTGTTAAGGTGGATGTGTCGGCACACACGTAGCAATCAAAATCGGAATGATGTCATTAGAAGGAAAATTGGTGTAGCTCTGATCAAGGATAAGATGTGGGAAAATTACTTGAGGTGGTTTGGCCATTTGCAAAGGAGGTCAGTTGATGCACCAGTGAGGAGATGTTGGTTTGGGATGTTGAGCCATCTAAGAGAGGGAAAGGAAAGCCCAAGAAATGTTGAAATGAGATTATACGAAGGGATCTTAGTTTTTTGGATTTAAGCCCGAGAATGAGCCAAGATAGATATGAATGGAGGCAAAGAATCCATGTAGACAACCCTACTCAATGTGGGAAAAAGGCTTTGTTATTGTTGTTAATGGGTCACCAAGGTCTTACAAGTCCGACACCAACAATTCGTGGCCACTGTGTTGGATGTATCTTACTACTGCAAGAGCCTTCTCTGGCCAGCAACGATCTGAAATGCCAATGTTGTTGGCTTTTCAAGAACATTACCCTGCTATCATCTCGCTCACTCACATTGTCTAAATTTCTATGTTGTCATTGGAAGGCTCAAATCTTTTTTTTCAAGTTCAGATCTAAGGAAATTGTATAACTTTTGATGCCTAATACTTGTTTTTTTGCTAGGGAAAATGGAGGGGGTATTATCATAGACTAGCTCTCAAAGTTGTTGTTCAATACTGCCATATATGCAGACGAGAGTGATGTCAATTTTCACTGACCAATATCTAATACTAAATGTGAAATCATATAGGAACAAAATAGTACTAGAAGGTGGGGGCATGAATAGTATTTTACATAATTTATAGCATCTAAAAGGAAGTAGTGGAATAAAAATAATATCAAGAAAAAAGATCAAAGTAGATAAATAATCACATGCACAAAGATGTTAACATGGAAACCCTATTCGGTGAAAACCATGACCTGAGTCCATAATTTGAGTTTCTCTATCAACTATTCTAATAAATTGCTTTACTATACGGGTGAATTAATACATATAATTAAGACATTTACAAGAGTCTTGAATCAGACACGAAAATACTTTGCAAAGTTGGATCAAACACCAAAGTTCATGCTTTAGATCAAATACCAAAGTCTTCAATTAAGGAACAGACACCGAGGCATCATGGACTATGGATCTGATGCTGAATTGGATCATACAACACGGAATCATAACGCTTTGAATCAGAAACCAAAAAATGGAGACCTTATTGGATCAAACACTATGGTAGATGCACTACTTGGATCGAACACCAAGACTACATACATAAGTGGCTATATGGAGAATAGAATAATATATAATTTTTTCTTTTGATCTATCATCCATGGAGGTATTTTAACTGCTTGGATTAAACATCAAGACCACCTACAAAACTGGTTACATGGAGAATAAAATAATATGTATATTTTTCTTTTAAGATATCATTTAATAGAGATATCACTTTAAGCATACATATATTTATATATATGTACATACATATACGTATTTATGCGAGCCTTTCCAATGAGGTGAGTCTTTTCTAAGCTTTAAAAAGCCATAGTCATTTTGGTACACTATGTAACATTTTTGTAAAGTGTAAACTGCATATTCGAAAAAATGATGATCATACTATTTTGTAAAATATAGCATCGTTATGTAACTAACATTCATCAAATATAATAATATTTCATAATTCCATCTTGATATACATTTTATGTTGATATTTATTATTAAATCTATGACATAAGAAATTGTAAAATAAATAGAAAAAATACCTAAATTGATAGGGCTTTCCTAAACTCGGGAAAGATCCACCTTATTTACAGTTTCTCATATATATACATATATAAAAGAAAAAGCATTGGAAATAACTTAGTAAATAGCATGAGTGATTATGAAGTCATATAATTAAAATATATCATTAGTTTAATGGTCTGAGAGAAACTTCTCTGACTAGTTGTCGAGAAAATGTATGCTCGAAGATGATTATGGTTGTATTGAGAGCTTGAACGAATCAATAGAGCTAAGTGTTGCTCTCAAAACATACACCAACCTTTCACTAAAAATAATGAAACAACACGAATATTTGATATATATATATATATGCAAAGAATGCTTGATGCTCAAATTGTGTACTTTCAATGGTATGGGACTCTATTTATAGTGCCCATAGACGTCCATTCAAAATTTTAGTCATCGGTGCAAGAATGAAAATGAATAAATAAGATATTGGTGAGTTGATTGATCAGTTTGAACTGGTTGATCAATCGAAAGTGAAGTCGATCGATTCGTACATTTTGGTTGATTAATTAAAAGTAACCGTTCATAAATGTTAACCTTGAATTTGAATCTTAATCGATCATGTACGGAAGTTGATCAATCAAGATTTGATTTATCATTTGGAACATGTTGGTCAATGAGGAAGTGATTGATCAGAAGCACAATTTCATCAATCAAACAATAATCCATCAAGGTTGAAGGTTGATCGATTAGTCAATGATTAATAGAATGTTAAAGGTTTGTCGATTAGAACTTCACTACGAGAAACCACCCATAAAAAGTAAATGATACAGTTCGTATTCCAGTGGCTTATTATTACATCTCATAATACTACAAATAATAATAAACCTTCTTGATCATGACTTGAATTTGGTGCTCGCTTGTTCTTGAATCGATATGTATTCCTCTGAGTCAGATATAAATAATATACGAGCAACTTGCGATTATAGTGGGTAGTCATTACAGAAGATATCAAGACCATAATTTTCATAAGTTATATTATTAACAATGCTTACAACTAAACACTATGTATGCCATGAGCTGATTTCATCGAATTGAAGCACCTCCAGACTGGTTTATCTGGGAGGTCAGGGCCATCCATACGACATCCAATGTTTTGAGGGCCCCATTTGCAAAGAAGGACTTTGTTAAGTTAGAGGTGAGTGAATATACTGAAGGATATGGAGAGATCCTCAAGCGCATCACGGAAGCGTGAGCGTCGTATCGGATACGACGAAGAACGACTAGTCGCACTAGTTGTTCGGTGCAGCGGAATTTAAAATTTTATTCGATAAAACCACATGATCCAAGAACCATTCTCGGATCGTTTCATCTATAACCACAGCAAGTATAATGCAATACCTCTTGAAGCGTGGTTGATCGAGTCTCTAAGAGAAGAGACCTCCTGTCTCAAGTCCTATCGTCGGAGAGATCGCTTGCGAGCGCGGGGATGAACCGCGGTGTCCTCGCAATCCAAGAAGTTGATCCAAGCCCGGTTGCTCCTGATCTCGTCGCACGAGATCGAACGTCTCCTTCGCGGGCGAAGCACTTGAAGTAGACGGAGAACCGCAGAGCGTCGAAGTGGTAGCACGAAGGCGAAGGCGACGACGATTCCCTCCACTAGGGTGGACGGCCACCAAGAGGAAGAGGGAGAGAGGGCTGTCGAGTATGAGAGAAAGAGAGAGAGAGAGATTTGCTACAATAGCATGTGTAAAGAGAGAGCCAAGGGTGCCTCTCTATTTATAGGGTTTTGGGATCCATGGATCTCAATCCATGTGTCACATAAAATCAATGGTTGAGATTGATTTATGTCAATCCAATGGTCAAGATTGTTGTTGGTAAAAACCAACAACTTGTGATTTAATTTGATAAATCAAATAAATATTAATACCAAATCTAAATCAATCAAATAAGAGAGAGAGAAGACAAAGGAGATACTCTCCTTATTTGGTAGAGGGGACGGCCACCAATTCCCCATGGGAATTGAGTGCCGCCCCCCTCATTCCAAATGAGGAGTTCAATCTCCTTATTTTTCTCTCTTCTTATTTTACCAACAACAATTTGTTGATATATTAATTCACCAAAATAATTCTCAATTAATTTTGGGAATATTGCAATCTTGACATTGGAATATTGTGAATCAAATTCACAACCCAAAACAAAATGTAATTTACATTTTCAATTAATTAGACAATGTGTATCCAATACACATTAATAATTAATCTACTAATATAAATTATATTTAACTCTCTCTAATACATTATAAATCACATTTATAATATATTAGGAATAATTGGATATTACTATCCACATTATTCTTATCCATAATAATTAAATCACATTTAATTATATTGGATAACTTCTCATACATCATGATAATTAAATCACATTTAATTATCAACTTCTCTTTGCTTAGATCTTATGGAATTGCTCTCAAACCATTTAAGAACAATGCTAATTCTCCTCAGATACTTGGAGATAAGGACAGGGCGATTGTATTGTTCCACGTATAGTGACTTGGATATTGAGATCACATCTCAAATCCAGATCCCATGGACCTCTCATAGATGCTTGATTAAATCAAGACCGTAAACCTAATCTTCTCATTGCATCTGAATCTTATTCAGATCAATGTCCAGTACATGGACTAAGATTAGGTCACTTCTCTAATGAGAGGAGTCACTAAAATCCAGACCTGTTTCATCACTCTCTCGGAATGGAAGCGTCATGGTTATACAATCGTTTATGGTCAAATCACCCTTCAGGTATTCCCAATACCTGCACATCCTACATACTGGAAGACTCATGATCATCATGAAGATAAAGATCACTTTTACACTGTCATCTTCATAGTCTGATCATTAAGTTTCTCAATCTTGGTCCTTGGGATATGGTATAGATCATATGCTTTCACAAAGCATATATCTTACCTTCAAATTCATATCATGCTTCTAAAGCATGATGACCATGCATGGAATTTGGTCAATCCCAATACCTCATGAGTGAGCTCATGTCTCCCGGTTCACAAGTGAACATGTATGATCCCTTTGAGAGATCATATTACTCATATGCCCTTACATGCACACCAGCTCGCCGGTGTATAGACCTTGATTAGGTCATCAACCTATTGGTCTGCCAAATGTACATGCTCAGACATATAGTAATATATCTGTCTCTGGTCAGAGGATGTTTGCCTGTGATGTGACAGTATTCATCATAGGTCTTTGGTTATCTCGATCTCGTTAAGTCAACTCATTGTCTTAACTAATCTGATACCTCCGAATCAATATTCCTATGCAGAGGACCTGCATCAAGAGGTTGATCAGATATCAGTCTAATGAGATGGGATTGCCATCTCCCACTCAGACTGGAGATCACTACTTGTTAATCATTGATGATGCTGGATGAGTCCTCTATCTAACTCCTTAGATATTCATCCAAGCATCAGCCTCTATGATTCAATCATTGAATCAACAGCTGTATGATTATCAAGTTGGCCATGGTACATAACCCTTATTGTACAGAGGGACCTTATAGTGCATTCATTCATTCAATATCAGAAAGGGAGTGAAACAAAATCAATAACTTTTATTGATGAATCATTTATTACAATAACATTTATTGTAGGAATGGTTCGCCTCGGGCTCACATTGCTAACAATCTCCCACTAGCCCTCAGAACCATTCAGGAACAAGCCTTAAACCCATACTCATTACATGCTGGTCAAAAACCTTCTGTGTCAGAGGTTTGGTAAGAGGATCAGCAATGTTGTCGGCGGAGGCCACCTTGGTGATGATGATATCACCACGCTTTTGAATCTCCCGAATGATGTGGTATTTCCTTTCTACGTGCTTGCTCTTCTGATGCCATCTGGGTTCCTTCGCCTGGGCAATGGCTCTCGTGTTATCGCAGAGTAGCGGGATGGGAGTATCAGAGGAAACTACGCCAAGCTCCTGGACGAACTTGTGCAACCACACCGCCTCCTTTGCAGCATCCGATGCGGCAATGTATTCGGCTTCTGTTGTTGAATCTGCCGTAGTGTCCTGCTTCTTGCTTCTCTAGCTCACAGCACCACCGTTCAACAGGAACACAAACCCTGATGTCGACTTTCGATCATCAATATCTGATTGGATGTCAGAATCTGTATATCCCAAGACTTGGAGATCACCATCTCCATAGACCAAGATGTAATCTTGCATCCGTCTAAGATATTTGAATATGTTCTTTACTGCATTCCAGTGTTGTTCTCCATAGCAGGATTGGTAACGACTTACCACTCCCACTGCATGGCAGATATCTGGCCTGGTACACATCATGGCATACATTAAGCTTCTTACGGCTGATGCATAAGGATATCCAGCCATGGCCTTCTTTTCCTCAACAGTTTGAGGAGCCATTCCTTTAGACAGGTGGATACCATGTCTTAAGGGTAGGAATCCTTTCTTGGAACTATCCATACGGAATCGTTCAAGAATCTTCTTAATGTATCCTTGTTGTGACAATCCCAATATCCTCTTCTCTCGGTTTCTGAACAGCTTCAGACCCAAGATGTAAGAGGCTTCTCCAAGATCTTTCATCTCAAAGGTATGGGACAGCCAAATCTTCACACTGGTCATCATCCCTGTATCATTCCCAATGATAAGGATGTCATCTACATAAAGTACGATGAACACAATGGCGCTCCCACTAAGCTTCTTGTACACACAAGGTTCATCAGGATTCTGCACAAAATCATAACTCTTTATGGTATCGTCAAATCTGATGTTCCAGCTACGAAAAGCTTGCTTGAGCCCATAGATGGATTTCTTCAGCTTGCATACTTTGCCATCCTCAGTCATGAAGCCCTGGGGCTGCTCCATGTAGATATCCTCCTCGAGGTATCCATTGAGGAAAGCCGTCTTGACGTCCATCTGCCAGATGTCGTAGTCAAGATATGCAGTTATAGCTAGCAGTGCCCTGATGGATTTAAGCATAGCCACAGGAGAGAATGTCTCATCGTAATCGATGCCTTCTCTCTGTGTGTAGCCCTTGGCTACGAGCCGTGCCTTGAAAGTCTCTACTTTCCCATCAGGTCCCCTCTTTCTCTTGAAGATCCATTTACACCCAATGGGTTTTACCCCTTTAGGTGGATCCTCTAGGGTCCATACACCATTCTTATGCATGGAGTCAATTTCTGACTTCATTGCTAGCATCCATCTATCCATGTCACGATCCGCGAGTGCTTCATCAAATGAAGTAGGATCACTTTCAGTTTCACCTGACACATGGAATCCATACCTTTCAGGTGGTGCAACCACCCTCGAACTCCTTCGAAGAGGTATGGGTGTATCATCTTTATTTACTTCTTCAGTTTCTGGTTCAGGAAGCTCAGAATCCTCAGGAGATTCAATGAGTTCCTTTACTTCATATTTATCTTGACCCTTAAGGAAATCATTCTCCAGAAATTTCACATCTCTAGAAACAAAAACCTTCTGAGTCTCAGGGTCATAGAGTTGGTATCCAATACCATCTCTAACATACCCTATGAAGTAACACTCACGAGAGCGAGATTCTAGCTTGCTTGCATCCACATTCTTTGCATGGACCAAGCATCCCCAAACCCTCAAGTGATTAACACTAGGTTTGGTTCCATACCAGAGCTCATGAGGAGTCTTAGGTACAGATTTGCTAGGAATCTTATTCAGGATATATATTGCAGTCTCTGCTGCATATCCCCAGAAACTAAGTGGTAAATGTGCTTTACTCATCATTGAACGAACCATATCCATGATGGTTCTGTTGCGTCTTTCAGCAACACCATTAAGTTGGGGAGTTCCAGGAGGAGTGAGATTGGAAATAATTCCATTCTCTTTAAGGTATTCCTTAAATTCATCTGATAGATACTCGCCACCTCGATCAGATCGAATTCGTTTAATCTTCCTATCGGTTTGGTTCTCAACCAAAGCCTTGAATTCTTTGAACTTTTCAAAGGTTTCAGACTTATGACGTAATAGGAAGATAAACCCGTATCGCGAATGGTCATAAATAAACGTCAAATAATATCGATATCCATTTCGGGTCGCGGTACTGAAGGGACCGCATACATCAGTATGTATTAGGTCAATAATACCTTCACATCTTGTAACCTTGTTACGAAAAGGCATCCTGGTCATTTTTCCTTGAATGCAATTCTTGCAAGTAGGCAAAGGTTGAACCTGTAGAAAGTCTAAAGGACCATCCTTAATTAATCTATTGATCTTATCAACAGACAAATGACCAAGCCTTTGATGCCAAATCTCATTTGAGAGATTTTCATTCTCCCTGGATCTTTTAGGGTTTTTATTAGTGCTTGTAACATTCATAACACATTTATCAATGCACAATTCATAGAGTCCTCCAGAAGTCAAAATACCATCTGCAATATATTTATCATAACGGTTTATGACTAATTTATTACAGAACAGGAATGAATACCCACTTCTAACTAACTTAGATACAGATATTAGATTCCTTCTGACTTCAGGTACATAAAGACACTCTTTAAGTATTAGGACTCTACCACTAGATAATGATAGTCTGCAGGTCCCGACGGCGACTGCTGCAACACTTGCATCAGATCCCATCTGGATGACTATCTCCCCTTCTTCAAGCTGTCTAGTTTCCTGAAACAAATGCAACAAATTGCATACATGAACAGAAGCACCAGAATCAACTACCCAACTTCCTTCTCGTCCAACGAGAAAGCTGGTTTCAATGATGAATGTAGATTTCATACCTGTTGGGGCTTTACCTTTGTCGACCGACTTCAGGTAATCCGGGCAATTACGCCTCCAGTGCCCCAGCTTCTTGCAGTGGTGACAGACGTCGGTTTTCTTCAACGCCATTAGAGTGGATGCATTGGAAGACGAGGCAACACTTTGTCCCTTCTTCTTTCTCTTCTGGACCGGGCCCTTCCGAGAACCTTGCTTCCGACCGCGCTTCCCTTTGACCTGTGCAACCATTGCAGTGCCAGAGGGACCATCTTTCTTCATTACGTCTTCTGCAGACTTTAATGCAGCAAGAAGCCCAGCATTTGTCAGTTCCAGCTTATTCATGTGGAATGACACTACAAAGTGGGCAATGACAGCAGAATGAAATCAGATTGCATGTCTGCATCCATCGTCGCCCCCAGAGTCTCAAGCTCTGACAAGTACCCAAACATTTTGAGCACATGATCGCGGACCGAGGTCCCTTCCTGCATCTTACAGTGAAGAAGATCTTTCATAACATTGTACCGCTGGGTGCGGTTAATGTCACCAAACATATCCTTTAGATTCTGCATGATATCCTGGCAAGTGCTCATCTCCACATGTTGCTTCTGAAGAACATTGGAGAGAGAACCCAAGATATAGCACCTAGCCAAGACATGATCTTCATCATACTTGTCATTATATGCTTTGTCTTCCTTAGATTTAGGGTTTTCAAGTTTGTTATCATGGAGCACATAACTGATGCGCTCTGCTGAAAGCACAAGCTCCAAATTACGGATCCAATCCGAGTAATTTGGTCCGGTCAATTGGTTGACCTCCAGAAGCCTATTCAGTGGGTTCATGGCCTTCATTTTCTGAAATTGAGAATGCACTATATTAGAACATATAATCATATATTCAATTTAATTTTATTTGATTAAGGCATTTTAAATCAAATTAGTCTTGCTATGTCAACTATGAAAGTTTATTCCCTTATTCACTTTCAAAGTAGGAGATATACTTACCGATATATCTCAAGCAAGAACTGGGATCTCCTCTTTATCTTTGTTACATCCCAATAATATGAGAAACTGTAACTCCAATAAAGAGAAGCGGGAACACATTCCGCCTTGCAAGTCCAACTTGCATTCCCAATTCGGTCTTTAATACCCAGGCCCACCACCCCTAAGGTGATGTTGACCTGTCATTAATTGAACCAACCGTCAACAGGATTAGAACTCGCTATACGCAATCCAATATCGCCCCAATAATATGAGGATCCGATATTGGGGTCACTACGCATACGGCCTTACTCTTTCGAGAAGCGAAGAGTCCGATCCAGATGCGCTTGTATATAGGAGCTGTCACTACGTACAGGCGTCTCCTATATACAATCCCTGGCGACGGAAACCCTTCGCCTTGACGGGAGACCATGGATGTCACATATGTGATCCTCCACCTCTTATTCAAATTCAATTAATTACTATGAATCACATTCATATAATTAATTCTTCCAAGGGAATTATCAACTCTAATCATATTAGAGCATTCTCAATTGGATATAATTAACTTAATCATATTAAATTAATTATCAATCCAATTTAATCAATCAAACTTAAGTTTATGCTTGAATATACATATATGATATTATTCTCAAAGTACGTATTAATTCGAATTTTAATAATTAGAAAAATACATCATAATCCCTCGGACATTATCCCGGCCCTACCCGCTGTCATGGCCAGTACCGATGGGAGTGGGGCGGACCACATACGTTGCAACCCGCTGACCCAGCGATCCCCGACTAGACACCATATCCACCTCGGGAAAGGATAATGCCAAATTGATTATTTTGTACTTGAGATGATCATCGGTTCTTCAACCGAAATTATACCATATAGTAATCAAAACAATTTTGATTTTAAGGAATTTGCTAGGCAAATTCCCAAGTCCTATTCAAGCAAGAAGTTTGATGATTGTAGTTCCAATTAAGGTTTAGATCAAATCTAATCATCTAATTGGTTGAGGCCAAGTCAATTAGACAAATAATCATGTTTCAATATTTCACAAATATTTTTCAAGATTATTTCACGAAATTAACAATTAATTTCTCTAATTGACAATCACTTGGTTCTATATTAGGAAAGCAATTTCAGCAGTGACCCCTACTTACTAAAATTGGCATATCTCAATCATATTAAATCCAAATTAAGCAAAGTCAATTTCTAAAGTTTGCTAATTTGATTTAGGACAGAACCTAAGTGATGTTTCACGCATTTCGAGGCAAGTCTAAACAGTAATTAACATTTTAATCACGTTCAGATTCACAGTTCCCGCAACAGTGCATACATGTTCATTAAAATGACCATATCTCGAGCATACGAAATCCGATTTACGCAAACTCAGATCCTATGGTTTCCTTATTTAATGCGGAACATAATCCAATTAAAAAATTCGTATTTAAACAATTTAAACAGTGCCGAATTTCTTCACTAAACAGATCTGCGAAATCAAATGCGATGAAAACTTTCGCGACCTAAACGAACCCAAGTCGTCCTTGGTTAACAAATCACTATTCGAAACCATCGACCTAAGGCTGTGATACCACTTGAAGGATATGGAGAGATCCTCAAGCGCATCACGGAAGCGTGAGCATCGTATCGGATACGACGAAGAACGACTAGTCGCACTAGTTGTTCGGTGCAGCGGAATTTAAAATTTTATTCGATGAAACCACATGATCCAAGAACCATTCTCGGATCGTTTCATCTATAACCACAGCAAGTATAATGCAATACCTCTTGAAGCGTGGTTGATCGAGTCTCTAAGAGAAGAGACCTCCTGTCTCAAGTCCTATCGTCGGAGAGATCGCTTGCGAGCGCGGGGATGAACCGCGGTGTCCTCGCAATCCAAGAAGTTGATCCAAGCGCGGTTGCTCCTGATCTCGTCGCACAAGATCGAACGTCTCCTTCGCGGGCGAAGCACTTGAAGTAGACGGAGAACCGCAGAGCGTCGAAGCGGTAGCACGAAGGCGAAGGCGACGACGATTCCCTCCACTAGGGTGGACGGCCACCAAGAGGAAGAGGGAGAGAGGGCTGTCGAGTATGAGAGAAAGAGAGAGAGACATTTGCTACAATAGCATGTGTAAAGAGAGAGCCAAGGGTGCCTCTCTATTTATAGGGTTTTGGGATCCATGGATCTCAATCCATGTGTCACATAAAATCAATGGTTGAGATTGATTTATGTCAATCCAATGGTCAAGCTTGTTGTTGGTAAAAACCAACAACTTGTGATTTAATTTGATAAAATATATTTGATAAATCAAATAAATATTAATACCAAATCTAAATCAATCAAATAAGAGAGAGAGAAGACAAAGGAGATACTCTCCTTATTTGGTAGAGGGGACGGCCACCAATTCCCCATGGGAATTGAGTGCCGCCCCCCTCATTCCAAATGAGGAGTTCAATCTCCTTATTTTTCTCTCTTCTTATTTTACCAACAACAATTTGTTGATATATTAATTCACCAAAATAATTCTCAATTAATTTTGGGAATATTGCAATCTTGACATTGGAATATTGTGAATCAAATTCACAACCCAAAACAAAATGTAATTTACATTTTCAATTAATTAGACAATGTGTATCCAATACACATTAATAATTATTCTACTAATATAAATTATATTTAACTCTCTCTAATACATTATAAATCACATTTATAATATATTAGGAATAATTGGATATTACTATCCACATTATTCTTATCCATAATAATTAAATCACATTTAATTATATTGGATAACTTCTCATACATCATGATAATTAAATCACATTTAATTATCAACTTCTCTTTGCTTAGATCTTATGGAATTGCTCTCAAACCATTTAAGAACAATGCTAATTCTCCTCAGATACTTGGAGATAAGGACAGGGCGATTGTATTGTTCCACGTATAGTGACTTGGATATTAAGATCACATCTCAAATCCAGATCCCATGGACCTCTCATAGATGCTTGATTAAATCAAGACCGTAAACCTAATCTTCTCATTGCATCTGAATCTTATTCAGATCAATGTCCAGTACATGGACTAAGATTAGGTCACTTCTCTAATGAGAGGAGTCACTAAAATCCAGACATGTTTCATCACTCCCTCGGAATGGAAGCGTCATGGTTATACAATCGTTTATGATCAAATCACCCTTCAGGTATTCCCAATACCTGCACATCCTACATACTGGAAGACTCATGATCATCATGAAGATAAAGATCACTTTTACACTGTCATCTTCATAGTCTGATCATTAAGTTTCTCAATCTTGGTCCTTGGGATATGGTACAGATCATATGCTTTCACAAAGCATATATCTTACCTTCAAATTCATATCATGCTTCTAAAGCATGATGACCATGCATGGAATTTGGTCAATCCCAATACCTCATGAGTGAGCTCATGTCTCCCGGTTCACAAGTGAACCTGTATGATCCCTTTGAGAGATCATATTACTCATATGCCCTTACATGCACACCAGCTCGCCGGTGTATAGACCTTGATTAGGTCATCAACCTATTGGTCTGCCAAATGTACATGCTCAGACATATAGTAATATATTTGTCTCTGGTCAGAGGATGTTTGCCTGTGATGTGACAGTATTCATCATAGGTCTTTGGTTATCTCGATCTCGTTAAGTCAACTCATTGTCTTAACTAATCTGATACCTCCGAATCAATATTCCTATGCAGAGGACCTGCATCAAGAGGTTGATCAGATATCAGTCTAATGAGATGGGATTGCCATCTCCCACTCAGACTGGAGATCACTACTTGTTAATCATTGATGATGCTTGATGAGTCATCTATCTAACTCCTTAGATATTCATCCAAGCATCAACCTCTATGATTCAATCATTGAATCAACAGCTGTATGATTATCAAGTTGGCCATGGTACATAACCCTTATTGTACAGAGGGACCTTATAGTGCATTCATTCATTCAATATCAGAAAGGGAGTGAAACAAAATCAATAACTTTTATTGATGAATCATTTATTACAATAACATTTATTGTAAGAATGGTTCGCCTCGGGCTCACATTGCTAACATATACCATCCATACACTCCTGATATCATTCCCCGATGAGTTCCCCCTTCTAGAGAGGATGCTTTGCTCTTACAGCAGAGTGCTTCTATATCAGATGAAGGTCCTTGATCGTGACAGAAAGGTCCTTCATAATCGTGATGCCATGTGTGCTGCTCCATCGTGATTGAGTGGCCCTCCGCTATCCTCTCTATTCCCCTTTACCGTTGCTTATGATCTCATTATATTCCAAGTGGATGTAATTCCATAGAGCATCAAAGTTTTAAAGCAACTGAGAAACTATAAAAACTCGTGATGCATATATTTAGTGGTAAAGAAGAAGCTCCCGACAAAACATCATCTCACTCAGAATAGGTTTGTGTTCGAATCAAATTTGCAACTTCTGCAACAGTCAAGGTGAAATTAATGATCTTTTTTGTTTATCTTGTATTTCGAGCCAAGTATGGTAAGACATGTAATTTACCATACAATCAATGGAAAATCTCTAGTGGATAAGATATTGCTAAGGATTAGCGACTGTGATGGCACAAAATTGTTGGATGGGTTTCCCTCCTTGTGGGAACCTAGCCCACATATATAGGATATTAGTAGTCTTATTTGGAAAAGAAAAAATAAATTACTAATTGGAGGAAGAGATCAATTACCTTTTTGGATTAAAAGTCATCTTTTCATATAAGTAGGAATTCGTGTTTCCTTATTTGCTCATATCTATAGAGTATAAATAGGAGGGTATGGGGTGCATACCAAGATTATCCCAACATAAGACATCCTAGCACAAGAAAGAAATAAGAGAGAGAGTAAGAAGAAAGAAGGTATGTGGTTGCCGCGAAGTTTGGAGGGAGTAACCTTTGGAGCAGTTCTTCTCCAGCATTCTTCCCTACGGTTTGGCAACTGATTCATCATTTTGGTGATATTTCTCCTCTCTATTATTCATCATTATTTGGTGATTTGTAACACCGTATAGAGGGTTGACATTTTGTAAGCCCCTCATGGGAGATTATTTCGGTTATAGTGCTTGTTTTTGGGTTGCAATCAACCCCGTGGTTTTTTCCCTCACATTGAGGGTTTTCCACATTAAAATTTCTCGTGCATCTGTGGTTGATTTTCTATGGTTGAGATATTTTCTCGTAGTTGATATATCGTGCAGGATCTGCTTATCAACTTTGATAATTTTTCCGCGATTTGATCTGTACGGGGAATCTGTTCCCAACAAGTGGTATCATAGAAAGGTTTAATGGTGTATTATAAGATGGAGTTTGGTTCGAGTAGGATGATTAGTCTTAATGGGACTAATTACAATTTGTAGAAGAACAATATGAAGGATCTTTTATATGTCAAGGCTATGCACCCTTCAGTGTTCTACACGCAGAAGCCTGAAGCCAAAACCGATGAGGAATGGGAATTTGAACATGAGCAAGTTTGTGGCTTCATAAGACAGTTTGTTGATGAGAACGTCTACAACCATATCCAAGATGAAAGTCACGCTAGAAGCTTGTTATTGAAGTTGGAAAATCTTTATGCCTCGTAGACGAGAAGTAACAAATTGTTTCTTCTCAAGAGATTGGTGACTTGAGGTTCAAGTAGGGTAGCTCTGTGCTAGATTTTCTAAATTAATTTTAAGAAATCACAAGTCAGTTGACGAGCATGTGAATAAAATTTGAAGATGAGATGTTGGGACATTTATTGCTTGCTACTCTACTAGATTCATGGGAGACTTTCAAAGTCTCACTTACTAACTCTGCAGTTAATGGGGTTGCTTCTTTGGAGGCTGTCAAGTCTGGCATCCTCAATGAGGAGTTGCGGAGAAAAATCCAAGGAAGCACTTCACAATCAGAGGTTCTCATCACAAAGAATAGGGAAAGGAGCAGTATCAAGACTGATACAGGCAGAGATAATAGTAGGAGCAAGTTCAGATCTAGATATCAGAATATGTAGCGCCACTATTGCAAGAAGAAAGGACACATCAAGAAGTATTGCTTCTAATTCAAGAGAGATAATAAAAATGGTGACAACAAGAAAGATAAAAAGAATGAACAAGTTGCTGCAGCTGCACAACATGAGCTCCTCATTGTCTGTGATGAGGAGATGGTGAATGTCGCACATGATGGTACTTCTTAGCTTGTTGATAGTGGTTCTGCTTTACATGTTACATCTCAGAGAGGGTTTTTCTCTTCATATATAGCTGGTGATTATAGGACATTAAAGATGGGGAATGGTTCTTTGTCCCATGTTGTTGGCATTGGCAATATTGCATTGAAGAATGCTAATGGAGCGACGTTGATGCTTAAAGATGTGAGGCATGCACCATACATGCACTTAAATCTCATTTCTACATGCAAGATTGATGATGAAGATACCTCAACACTTTTGTTGACAGACAATGAAAGCTTACCTGGAGATCCTTGGTTGTTGTTCGTAGCAAGAAGTATATAAATAATCTTTAGATAATGAATGCATCCATTTCCCATGATGGTGTACATGTGACTGGAGATACAAAATCCATTGAGTTGAAGCATCGATGATTGAGAGACATGAGCAAGAAGGGACTGCAGTGTTTGATAAGGAAGAATATGCTGGCGAATGTCAAGAAAGAGAAGTTGGAGAGATGCACACGCCGCTTGGTTGGGAAGCAAACGATAGTCTCCTTCATGATCCATCCACCTTCTAGGAAGATGCAACAATTGGAGCATGTCCATACAGATGCTTGTGGTCCGTTGAAAGTAAATTCTCTTGGTGGTGTACTTTATTTTATTACATTCATTGATGATTTCTCCGAGAAAGTTTGGGTCTATCCTTAAAGAGAAAGGACCAAGTCCTTGGTATTTTCAAAGACTTCCATGTGCTAGTGGAGCGACAATCTAGGAAGAAACTTAAGTGCATCCGCAGTGACAATGATGGTGAGTACATTGACCCATTTGATGAGTACTACAGATCTCACGGTATCAAGCACCAGAAGACTCCACCTAATATACCACAATTAAATTGCATAACAGAGAGAATGAACATGACCTTGATGGAGAGAGTCAGATGTCTCCTTTCTGAAGCTAATTTGCCTACCTTTTTTTGGTGTGAAGCACTTTGTACTTATGTTCATGTTATTAATCTATCTCCTCATGTACTTGTTGATGGTGATGTTCCTGATAGGGTTTGGCATGGAAATAATGTCTCCTACAATCATTTGCGGGTCTTTGGATGTCACACTTTTGTCCATGACTCCAAGGATGAAAGGTCCAAGTTCGATGCAAAGATGAAGTAGTGCATATTCTTAGGATATGGCCAAGATGAGTTTGGTTACCGGTTGTATGATGCAGTTGATAAGAAGCTGGTGAGAAGTCGGGATGTGATCTTCTCTGAAGATCAAGCTATTGAGGACATCCAGGAGGCTGCTAAGGACTTTCCTTCGAGCAGTTATCAGCTAGATGATGTGGAGCCAGTCCCTTCACAGAGGGCTCCACATGTGGTTCCAGATGATGTATATGAGCATATGCCAGATTCAGAACATGAGGAGATGGACCACAGATCTCCACTCCTAATGATGATACAGATGATGGTGGTGATGATGGTGGGCAGGATGATGAGAGCTCTTCTTCTTCTGAGGCTCTCCCACCACAAAGACCTGTGATGGAGAGGTGACCCTCCACCGGCTATTATGCACATGAGTACATTTTATTGACAGACAGTGTCGAGCCTGAATGCTATCAAGAAGCCTTGCAAGATGCAAATAATGAGAAATGGGTAGAAGCTATGAAAGAGGAAATAGAGTCCCTTCATTACAATCATACCTTTGAGCTTGTCAAGTTGCCCAAAGGCAAGCGACCATTGAGAAACAAGTGGTTTTATAGAGTGAAACATGGTTAATACTCTACAAACCCAATGTACAAAGCTAGGTTGGTTGTGAAAGGTTTAACCAAAGGAAGGGAGTTGACTTTGAAGAGATCTTTTCTCCTGTAGTGAAGATGTCTTCTATCAGGATGGTTCTCAGCTTGGTAGCTAGTCTTGATTTGGAGGTTGAACAGATGGATGTGAAGACAGCTTTCCTCCATGATGACCTTGAGGAGGAAATCTACATATTGCAACCTGAGGGATTTAAAGTCAAATGCAAGGAAGACTGTGTTTGCAGACTGAAGAAGAGTCCATATAGCTTGAAGCAAGCATCCAGGTAGTGGTACAAGAAGTTTGACTCGTTCATGGGGGAGCATGGTTATTCCAAGACCACTTCAAACCATTGTGTGTTCATGATAAAATTCACAGGTGATGATTTCATCATTTTGTTGCTTTATGTTGATGACATGTTGATTGTAGGAAACAATGGAGAGAGAATTTCTAGCTTGAAGAAGGAGCTGAGCAAGTCCTTTGCTATGAAGGACTTGAGACATGCAAGTCAGATACTGGGCATGAAAATCACTCAAGATAGGGGGCAAGGAAACATCAGCTTTCACAAGAGAAGTACACTGAGAAGGTACTTCAAAGATTTCATATGGATAAGGCAAAGCCAACTAGCACCCCTCTTGGATCACATTTCAAGTTAATTCCAAATATAGCCCACATAATAGTGCAGATAAGAAAGATATGGAAAGAGTTTCTTATGCACCAGCCACATGTAGTCTCATGTATGACATGGTTTGTACAAGTCTAGATATTGCTCATGCAGTTGGAGTTGTTAGTAGGTTCATCTCAATCCAGGAAAACAACATTGGGAAGCAGTTAAATAGATCTTGAGATATCTTCGAGATACTAGCAGTTACTCTCTTTGCTTTGGAGCAGAGAAGCCTATTCTTCCTGGATACACAGATTCAGATATGGCAGGTGACATTGATGGGAGAAGATCCATATCAAGTTACATGATATCATTTGCAGGTGGTGCAGTTTCTTAGCAGTCTCGTCTTCAGAAATGTGTAGCTTTATCCACTACAGAGGCTGAGTTCATTGCAACTACAGAGGCGTGCAAGGAGTTGGTGTGGATGAAGAAGTTCATGCAAGAACTTGATTTTCATCAAGACAAGTACATGCTTTACTGTGACAGTTAAAGTGCTATTGTCCTTGGCAAGAATTCTACATTCCATGCAAGATCGAAGCACGTCGATGTCAGATATCATTGGATACGTGATGGGTTAGAATCAAGTAGCTTGTACTTGATAAGATCCACACAGATGATGACGATGTTGATATGATGACAAAGACTTTACCGCTTGGAAAGTTCGAGAGATGCTGCTCCCTCACAGGTTTGGAGCAGTTCACACATCGTCGGTGAGGGGACGATTTGTTGGATGCATTCCCTTCCTTGTGGGAACTAGTCCATAGGTATAGGATATTGGTAATCATGTTTGGAAAAGGAAAAATCAATTATTAATTGGAGGAAGCAATCAATTACCTTTTAGGATTAGGAGTCATCTTTTCCTAATCATATTGGAAGTACGAGTTCTTGTTTCCTTATTTGCCCATCTCCATGGAGTATAAAGAGGGGGTATGGGGTGCATACCAGGATCATCCCAACACAAGCTATCCTAGCATAAGAAAGAAATAAGAGAGAGAGAAAGAGAGAGAGAGGAAGAAGAAAGAAGGTTCGTGGTTGACGCGAAGTTTGGAGGGAGTAACTTTTGGAGCAGTTCTTCTCCAGAATTCTTCCCTACAGTTTGACAATTGATTCATCGTTTTGGTGATATTTCTCTTCTCTATTATTCTACATTTGGTGATTTGTAGCATCATATAGAGGGCCGGTATTATGTAAGCCCCTCACAGGAGATTATTCCAGTTATAGTGCTTGGTTTGAGTTGCGATCAACCCAGTGGTTTTTTTCCCTCACATTGAGGGTTTTCCATTTTAAAATTCTCATGCATCTATGGTTGATTTTCTGTGGTTGAAATATTTTCTCATAGTTAATATATCAGGATCCACTTATCAACTTTGGTAATTTTTCCATGATTCGATCTAAATATGGAAAATATGTTCCCAACAAAAATTAGGGTTACCATTGCAACTACGGTATAGAGAACAAACTTGAGATGGACATGCACAAGCACAAGTTAGCCCCCAAGGTTGATAAACCTCACTGCTTAAGACACCTGGCGTTGCTTGCTTAACATGCACTGGAATGTGAGATTTTGGCTTGTTAATGTTGTAACGTCCCGGGCTTAGGTCCCCGGTCCGTTATCGAGGAAAACTGGCCATGACAACTTGTTGGGTTCGGGCCCAAATGGACCCTTTGACAACCACCCAAAATGCTTAAGCCCAAGTTGTCAAGTAGTATTCCCCACCACTTATATACCACACCCACACTTTGTGAGTTTTCCATGTGGTACTATGTTTGGGGTTAGGGTGTTACAAATGTTCATACTTCTCTATCGCTCTCACATATTGTACTACTGATATGGATTTAGACCATTTTGTTGGTTAATAACATCAGAAAATCCATGCTTACAGATAACAAACAGGAAGAACCCCACCAATCACACTGCATGTTTAACGTCCCGTACTTAGATTCTCGAAATGTTATCGGAGAAAACCGACCGAAAGAAATTGTTGGACTCAGGATCCAAGTAGACCCATTAACAACTTCTTAAAGTACTTAAGCTCTATCTCTCAAGTAGTTTCCCCCACTTCAATAATCCACTATGATTAGACGCCAGGCAATGTTTGTGTTGTTACGACATCCCCTATGTATATTCGCAAAATCATTGTTCTGATACAACTGATCACTTACTCATGGTATTAGTAATGGATGCATGTTTCAGTTAGTCTTCTTCATTCTGTCTTTTTGTAGGAGTAATTTTATTTCTCAGGTAGTCATTTTCAATATTAGAGAGAATACACTCTGAGAGCATTCGTAATCTTTCAAGCTCAGAGCCCCAACATGTTGAGGAAAATTGACAATGAAAATTTATTGTATTCGGCAAGTGGGCTCATTAATGACTATCGAAAATGTTTACGTCCAAATTGTCAACTAATAGACCCCAGCCAAAATCCTTTGGTCCGGTTTTAATAACACTGATTAGCATTAGAGGAGGCTATTCTGTTGAATTTTGAATCGGGCTTCAAATAATCAATGAAACTGATAGTTAGATCAAAATCAAGAGCAATCGTACTGAATCAGTAAAAACAAATTAACTGAAGAGATCCAGACGCGGTTCTCTGGTACAACTCGTCCAACTTGCCGGTTTTAATAACACTGCTTAGTATTGCATGGGTCGGCATAGTCCGGTTTTAATAATACTGCTTAGCATTACATGGGGCAATATATACTTTGGATCCTTGTCCTTGTTCAAATATTTTACCAACTAAGTTATGTCGCATAAATAATTATTGTATAAGAGATTCGTTCGCAGAAATGTTTAAAAAAACGTATACTGGATGATGTATGGAGATCATACACAACTACTAGCATATATGGATTTTATGATCTCATGACGTAATTTGAATCAACAGGGCAGCGCCTGCAAGGGGGCCATGGAGGGCTCCTCTCCCCCCGGCGATGACCCCACCGCCGGGGACACCGGAAAGGCGATCCTTCGAAAGGAGCAGCGAGTTCATGAAGATGCCTTTGAGGGACAGGCCCCTCTCCTTGAACAACGGCATCGGTGGGGAGATGTCACTGCGGCAACCGAGGCTGTCATCCAACTCGCATGACTCCTTCTCCGACGACTTGGACTTCTATGGGAGCTCAAGCTACCAGTCTTCTGACTTCGGCGATATGGAGTTCTCCTCCGTTTCCAACGATAGCTCCACCGGCACCAACTCCCCAACGGCCGTCAATGTTAGTTGTCACATACTAATTACTGACTTTATTTGCATATAGATGCATCTTAAATAATGTTTGAATTACCTTAATATAAACAGATTTCATGGAATATTTTCTCATTTAATATAATTGCAACGAAATTCAAGTTGCATAATACAAATTTACCGATTCGCAATGCATAAAATAGTTGGAAATTTAAACTTGCTAGTTAACCAATTCGTAAAATAATCTAACAAAAAACAATCAGATTATAGCATGAAATTTTAATACAGTTGATGACAAATATTAGAATCCAGTCCCATGGAATCTCTTCACACAGTAACCCAAACGTGTCCTTATTTTGTGCTCTGATGACAGAAAGTCTTCATTTAATGTTTCGTTTAGTAACTGTCTTACGATCTTGCCTTCCAAGAGCAGAGAGAGATGGAAGCCGAGATGAAGAGGCTGAAACTGGAACTGAAGCAGACGATGGACATGTACAGCAACGCCTGCAAAGAGGCCATAACTGCCAAACAGAAGGTCCTCAATTAATACTCCCTAACCTAACTAATCATGAGTTTAACATATACTGTTGACCAAGTCAATTTCTGTTTCCAGGCCAAGGAGCTCCATGAATGGAAGCAGGAAGAAGCAAGGAAGTTTGAGGAGGCTCGACAAGCAGAGGAGGCTGCACTTGCCATGGCAGAGATGGAGAAGGCCCGATGTAAGGCTGCCATCGAAGCAGCCCAGGCAGCACAGAGGATGGCAGAGCTCGAGGCGAAGAGGAGACTCAGCGCGGAGATGGTGGCGAAGCGCGAGTCCGAGGAGAAGAAGAAGGCACTTCAGGCCCTTGCGCATACTGACACTCGGTACAGGAAGTACACGATCGAGGAGATCGAAACGGCCACGGAGTACTTTGCGGAAACGCTGAAGATAGGAGAGGGAGGATATGGACCTGTGTACAGAGCTAGCCTTGATCACACACCTGTGGCCATCAAGGTCCTAAGGCCTGATGCTGCTCAAGGCAGAAAGCAATTCCAACAGGAGGTCAGCGTCACATATAATACTCACACTCGTATGTTCTGTTCAAATCGTCGTAATGTGATAAATCTGATTACTGTATAATATAAGTTCCATATAAATTCAAACTTAACGATCGTTACGTCACCGGTTTTAAAAAATGAATTTAGATCTTTGGTAACATGAGATTATATCCTGGGATAAACAAGCAAGTTAGATTAGAATTCTGATTCCCTCATGGTCGGATGGTTTGGTCTACAGGTTGAGGTTCTGAGCTGCATCAGACATCCCAACATGGTCCTCCTCTTGGGAGCCTGCCCGGAGTACGGCTGCCTCGTGTACGAGTACATGGACTACGGCAGCCTCGAGGACCGCCTCCTCCGCCGCGGCAACACCCCACCGATCCCATGGCAGATCCGGTTCAAGATCGCTGCCGAGATCGCTACTGCCCTTCTCTTCCTCCACCAAACTAAGCCTGAACCTCTTGTCCATAGAGACCTCAAGCCTGCAAACATCCTCCTCGACCGCCACTTCGTGTGCAAGATCTCGGACGTCGGCCTCGCCCGCCTCGTCCCGCCATCCGTTGCTGATACTGTCACGCAGTACCGGATGACCTCCACGGCCGGCACCTTCTGCTACATTGACCCTGAGTACCAGCAGACGGGCATGCTGGGAGTCAAGTCTGATATATACTCCTTCGGCATACTCCTCTTGCAAATAATTACGGCGAAGCCTCCCATGGCACTGAGCCACCATGTCGAGAGAGCTATCGAGAGGGGGACATTCAGAGAGATGCTGGACTCATCAGTGCCCAACTGGCCCCTGGACGAGGCATTGGCTTTCGCGAAGATCGCATTGAAGTGTGCCGAGCTAAGACGCAAGGATCGGCCGGACCTGGCGACTGTGGTGCTCCCGGAGCTGAACAGGCTCCGTAGGTTAGGACAGGGGTCGGAAGAGAACGCCTACGGCGCCGGATCGCCACCAATTTCTTTCGTGAGCTCCGGGAGCACACCTTCCAGAGCATGGTCGCTTACCAATCAGGTCATTTCGAATTTAAATTACTATAAATCATTCACACGCATTTCTCTATGATTTAATTATGTAACATGCATTCACGCAGCAAATTTGGTTTGCTTATGATGATTTGAAAATAAATTACAGGAGACGGCAAGGAGCAATCCACAGTCAGGCACGACGTGGAAATCTACATCAGATGCACCAAAATTAAGTGGAAGCTCACCATCTCTATGAGGATCTCAATAGTGCTCTCAACGTGATAAATTCGAAGAAAAATCAAAGGGTTATGGTTGTATCATATATTCTTATCAACATGAGGAGGGACTGTCTCCTGTTTTTGTGTGAGGAACATTCTACAAATGCATGCACGTAGCCTGGACCGCCCGACCCCAAGAGTTGCACATCAAACCCTGTGAATCGGACAAATTCAAAACCATTATGTTCAGGGGTTGATCTTTAATGACGAATGTAGTTTGTTAAAAATTTTACTATAACCTATAAATCTAAACTTGCTGAATATGTAAATTATGAAGTAGATGTAGTCGTTACAACTGGAGCGCCCTATTACCTTTTCTATGAATCGGAAGTAAAATAATAATAGTTTGCATCGTGTGCAACTCCAACCATCTTATATTTCGAATCCTAAGTCAAAACCATAACAATGCTGTTGGAAAAATGAGGTAGTCTAAACATCTTATATATGGAACCATAAGTCGAAATAATAATAATTAATGTTCGGCGGAACGAGGTCGATCCTTCTAGACTGTAAATGCCCGATATGTTGTCTCAAACTCGTCTAATCTTATATAAGGTTGATCCTTATATATGTAAAATGTGTGCTATCTTTTCCGTGTTTCATGATGTGAAGTTCACAAATGGTTTATTTATGTCCTTCATCCTCAACGCATCATCATCATTTCCATGCATCTAGGAAGTCTTTCAGAATTCCACGTGAGTTATAGGATCAAGGAGGAGGGAGTACACCATCGTCGGAGCACATCCAAGTCCATCACAAGCGGAGGAGGGAGCACTAGCATTGACATACATGCGTCGTCGATAATCTTTATCGAACGACCCATATCCGAGATAAGTCTCTTCTACGAGCCTGCAAACTCAGCCGTCTCGCACCTGCCCCGAAGCGCTAGGTGTCAGCATGTGGCCCGAGCCTCTGTCTGCATCGAGCCTCGCTCCAAGCCTGAGCCACACATCCCCCCTGCACGTCACCTGGATATTTTGTAGCCGAACATTAACGGTTCCCTCATTTGCAGTTCAATCCTACCTCACGAACAACACATGCTGCCTTGGAATATTTGCAGTCCAACCCCGACGAGTCTCTCCTGCAAATTTATCCACGCACTACTGGAACTTTAGGTTGCATGGTTGGACAGGATTGGCTTGAGATAGAGTACTGTTAACAGGGGTACCTCATCTTCACAATTTACTATTCACCCAGCCCAACCCAACCGTACCCAAACCTGCAACCAAACGAACCCTTAGAGATAAACCCTAGCCACTTTTGTTTATTACATTTAAGTCCTTTTGGGACCTGTTGTGAAGTTTTATATATATATTTTGTGAAAATACGTTTTATTATAAATAAGCCCTTAGATTCAAACATTATTAACTATAGCATCTTTAATTTATTTCCTATAAAACCGATCTTGATTTAATGCTCTGTTCACGTCTTTTCAATGGCATAATTAATCTATGTTGTGAGCCTTATATTTTAAGTTAAAATTTAAAGAAGATCATTGTTTAATATAACTATATTAAATTACCATTTGTTGTACTTAAGTCCAAGTTGCACATTTAAATACCTCTTACAAAAAGCTTATTTTACGTAGATTTTAGTTAGTTTTTTTTTTTCTGATCTTTGATTTAGAATCATTAAAGTAATGATTAAGTGTCTTATGTGAGTTAAGTTACGTAGGTAGTTAAATATTTAGATGCACCTCTATCACATTGAAATAGGAGCTTACAATTTATCTAATGCCCGGCTAATTTTGTATTGATTTGAATCTAAGGTTAAATATATCAATTCAGGAGCTTAATAGATTCTTGTTTGTATTGTTTTGTATGCAATCCATTGTATCTTATTTTGTGGCATATTATTACATCTAACTTGCATACAAAAATCCATAAAAATCCATGAATACATTGTCTTGTACATTGACCTAGATACTGTTTTAAATCATTTAATCTATATATTTGAACTCTAAATAAATAGTTCTAATTGTTCATATCCTTGTGTTCTACCCTATAGTTATTCATGTTATAAATTTAAGTCAAGCCCTCCTCACAAAAACTCTCTATCTTGGTTCTGATGTTATGTTAATCGGCTCGTATTACAACGAGACTAAATTAAATTAGATTATCAGTGTTTCACCACTTGCCCCCCTCCCTACACCCTTTACAATGACAAATGTCCCCAGACTGATCCTCCAGCTCCCTTTCCGCCACAAGCGAGTCTATGCCTTTCTTCTCTTCTGTGAGAATGAGAGGGGCATAACCCTCTCCGTGATCTTAGCCCACTGGCCCTAGAGCCAAGCACTAGTTGCCAACGTCTTCTTCTCACCCTCGCTTCCGGGATGCAACCCTTGGGTTCTCCATAACAACTCCATACCACAATCTCTCCCACTCACGACCGACAACGGAGGCTCCACAACTGCCCCACCCCTAGGGCCCGTTCGGTTCAGGAATAAGCAGGAATAAGGATGGGGAATAAGGAGAATAAGGGTATATTCTCTGTTCGGCTGGAGGATAGGAATAAGGAGAATAAGGTGAAATAAAGGTAGGTAAGGTGGGATAAAGATATGAATAAGAGTGAAATAAGATGGAATAATGGGGAATAGTCATACCACTGGAAACCGTGTCGGGAGGAGAATTGGCCCCTTATTCCAGGGCTTATTCTCCTACCAAACAGGGCCTAAGGGCACCCACAAATTCCTAAGCAGACCCATAATCACCTTTTTATCCATTTCACTAAAAATAAATGTAAAAAAGTAATAGAATAAGAATGAAAATGTATAATTTATGGTTGTTACTGAAGTAGAAACAGTTCAATCTATTCTTGAATAGCTTTCTTCAAAATAGCTTATACTTTCCATATGATTGTTATAAACGCATCCAACCCCAGAGACAATCTGGTCGGGGTTGAATCCCATCGAACCTGAAAGGACCCACACTGAACTTCGAACTTCCATTGCCAATCAGATAAAATCCGCATCGTCTCATTGATTGGGGAAAACGGTCCTTCCCCCGAAAATGGCATTCCCCATATATGAAGATGATAGATGAATTTTATGAAGAAGAAACATGAACATATACACAGAATACCTCATATTAAAAAGAAATATTTTGCAGTGATCAAAGTCACCTTGAAAAAACATAGCAATCATAATTTAGGATGACAACCATTTTAATGGCAAAGTCCAGCCATCGTGATTACTTTACTGATCATTGTAATAGCTACTGTGACCAACGGTAAGCAGCCAACAACAACTAACTACGATGTATGTTGTCCCCATTACTTCAGATGTCATGGCAAACTGAGCAGGAAAAATAAACTTGTGTAGATACTTTTAGCATAATAAAAATTCTCAGAATGCCTAAATATATATTGAACATTATTACTATTTATTTTATATAACTTAAAGTAACCACAAATTATTGTGCAAATGTTATTGTGAGAGCAAATATAATCGAACTTTCGCATGGGTGATAGTATCAAGTAAATGTAGCAACATAGCAATCAATCACGGATTAGGATGAGCAACCATGTTAGTGACAAGGTTTAAGCATTGTGATCGTGCGTTGTAATAGTCATCGTCTATTATTTCCTAACGTTATGGCACAAACTGTAATTTTCATATTAAATTTGTGTTTTAGATATGGCATTGTATTGCAAAAATGAATGAGACAACAACCAAAAATGCCACTATCAAACAAATACATTGCATGCATTTGAGGATGAACAGAGGTTCAAGGGTTTAGATAGTCAATTCTGTTACATTAGTCCAAACAACACATTTTTTACGCATCTTAAATTCCTAGTTTTTTTATACCTAATCTCATTTGTTTTTTTCGTAATTTTTTTATATATCCAGAAAGTCCTCCTGTGAATATAATATAAAAGCAATGTCAATCCAACCAATAATTCACGCGCACTATCGATAAAAGAAAAATATTTGTGATATGGAGACCCAAATTGTAATTTACCCAAAATTTAAAGAGTTGTGAGGTTATTGGAATCGAATAATCAAATTATTTTCATGAGATAGTTGAACTCCAATCAAGCACCAGAAAATGAACCATTCATTAGTTGTTCGAAAATATATTTCATAAGAGCTTTATAATGAAATTATATAACGATGTAATATTGAATATTTTATCTTTATTTCCATTTGCACGTTCAATATTATTTTACTAGTAGATGTTCAAGGGTAATTACCTTCCTAATATTATAATACACATAAAACATACATTTAAACTCAAAAACTATACCTACCATAACTCCAATCTATCTTTTATCCTTTATCCTTTCTTTTACAATTAAACACAAATGAAGGATAAAGCCCCCTTTTTTTCTTACCTCTCTCACGAATGCCACCTTTGAAAAGAGATCAATCCGTTAAGGTGTAATGAAGTCTTTAGAAGGATCCATGCCAACTCTTCGCGCAATAAGATAGATGCATAATTTAATGATACATGTTAGGGACTTCCTCTGATTCATAGAACTAGATATCAAACTCAACTACCTTCTTGATGCAAGCTACAACAATTGTTCCTTCTCTGTTTGTTTTCTTACCTTTCTAGTCAGGGGCCTTTTTGTTCATGACATTGTTATGCTACGTGTGTTCTATACATGTCGCAAGATCATACCATCTTAATTGTTTTGATAGAGATTATACCCACTCTTTATATTGTTGAAACTAGGTTAACTTTCATCTACTAAGAAACGGAGAAACCATTAAAAAAGAGCACCAAAAATCAAGTATATGAAGGCACATACACCTTTTAAAATAACAAAACTAGAATTTTGTTGCACTTAGAACATGCAATGAGAAAACGATACCCTGCAGTCCACTACATGAATTGCGAGAATCGGAGCCATTCAGGTGATCAAATGGCCCATGTGTATGCTCCTTGCCAGGGGCACACAATACACAAGCCATCCGGTCAGGCAGTGGAATTGACATGTTGAGTTGTGGTTTCTTCTTCTTCACGTGCTTTTGTTTACTGTGCATACACATCCATGGGTTTCATTTCTCAATAAGAACCCCTTCTAATTTCTATACATGTTGAACACAAACGACCAATATATCAACACTGACCTAAAGAATGTCAAACAGATGGCGGCAGAAAGGATCTGCAATGCATGACACATGTTTAATTACCAGTAATCATTGCAAGAACAGAATCCGTTTTCAAAGTGATGAAAACGACTCCTGTCTCTCACAACGATCCTTCGGTTGTATGTTTTTGAGATGACCTTCATCCATGAGTGGCAATCCCCGCATATACGAAGATTCTTAACTACCAGCAGTGAGCCTCCAGGACTTGTGCTGATTATCCCAAAAGCAACAGCAATCTTCTCGCTATGATAGATTAGCAGACGTTGCTTCTCTTCCTCGTCCACATTTATCAGCACTTGCGAAGTGTCTACAACATACCCTGCAGACCTTAACTTTGTAGACATTTCATTTAACATATGGTAGATTTCCTTTGTCTTTGGATGGGAGTCATCTTCAACAACAAACCTATGAACTACTCCATTGATTGTTATCCAGCTGCAACCAGGATCTTTCCTAATGTTTCTTTCCTTCATCAGCAATCTCACCTCTGCAACTTTATCCCAGTCGCCGATAGAGGCATACAAATTCGATAGAAGAACATAACATCCACCATCGAGAGGTGCCAGATTAAGAAGCTGCTTTGCAACCCTGATTCCAATCTCTGTGTTGCCATGGACTTTACATGCAGCCAACAATGCTTTTAGGATCACATCATCGGCTTTGAGAGGCATGTTAAGAACAAGATCTTCAGCTTCTGCTAGAAGGCCGGCACGGCCTAACATATCGACCATGCATCCATAATGTTCAATCCTTGGTTTCAAGCCATACACTCTAACCATCTGGTTGAAGAAGGCACGTCCTTTATCAACCAATCCAGCATGACTACAAGCACTCAATACACCAATAAAGACCACATCACTGGGTACCACGTGAGCATTTTCCATCATCGAGAAGTACTCCAATGCATCCTTGGCTCTCCCGTGCAATGCAAGACCACCGATCAACGTACCCCAAATAATAGTATTAGTTTTGGGGAGATCCTCAAACAACTGAAGAGCTTTATCTATGTCGCCACACTTTGAATACATATCCATGAGCGCAGAACCTAAGACACCATCGACCTTGATCCCATTCTTCTCAGCATATCTATGTACCCACTTACCCAAATCAAGAGCCCCGAGCCGTGAAATCGCAGGGAGTACACTAACTAATGTGACGTGATTCAGCTTCAACTCTTCCTTCCGCATATTATGAAACAATTCCACAGCTTCTTTAAAGAGATCATTTTCGGCATACCCAGAAATCATCCCATTCCATGAAACGACCGTCCTTTTAGGCATGCCATCGAACACAGCTCTCGCATCATAGATCCTTCCAATGCGAATGTACCCATCCATGATCACATTCAGCAGAACAACACTCGCGTCGCTTGTGGATGGCAACGAACACTTCTGAAGCACCCTCCATGCATCTTCCATGCAACCACACAAAGCATACAACCGAACCATGTTACTTGCAACAAACCCATCTGAGTCCAAACCACATTTCACAACATGGCAATGCACTTGCTTTCCTTCTTCTATGCCCAGCACCTCAGCACAAGCCTTGAGCACGGAAGGGTATGAGTACTTGTTCGGAGGGATGCGGCCCTCACAAAGCATCTTGGAGAAAAAAGAGATACCCAAGACAGCATTTCGTTCGCTCTCAGCGAAGGCACGAATGATGGTATTCCAGGTGAAGCAATTCGGCTCAGACATTTCGTCGAACAGGTAGCGGGCATGGTGAAGATCGCCGTCGTTGGAGAGGGCTGCGTACCTGAGGATCTCTGCCGCAACGAGGGTGTCGTTGATACGGCCTGTCTTGATTGCCTTGGCGTGGAGCTGCTTGAGATGTGTCATGGATGCGCAGGACTTGAGGTCCATCAGGAGGGGAGTTGGGGGCCATTGTGAGGTGCTCGGGAGAAGCGCGGTCAAGGGAGGAGAAACCATATTTTCTTTGGGGATGAAAAATAACCAACGAACCTTTTATGTTCAGTATCCTGATATGCAGCAATCAAGTCGAGACGAACACATCCGACATACCCCATTATCGGCTATAAATATCACCGACAGACCATAGAATGCTGATAAAACAATTTCAAAAAATAGTAGCGGCGCAGCTTGTTGGTTGCTTTACCTCTGTTTCCATGTAATTTTAAAAGGGTAAATTACAATTTGGGTCTCCATATATAGGGGTCCTGATCTTTAAATTGTAACGATTCGGATCTCATGGCCATTAATGTAAGGAACTTTTGGGATCTAATGACGAGTATGCCTTTGTTTAAAAGTTGGAACACAACCCCCATTCCCTTCCCAACAAGGGCATATTCGTCATCAACTCCAAAATTTCCGTTTCCTAAATGGTTATGGGACCCGAATCGTTACAATTTAAAGATCGGGACCCATTCTGGGATCGGACTCATAGATGGGGACCTAAATTGTAATTTACCCATTTTAAAATTTTGCTAAAGTAATATGACAATGTCAGGCAACCCGACCAACTATCTACAGTCTGATCTTGTGGGCGGTAACTAAAATATAGAATATACAGTGATGTACATGTGTGAGATATACTTTTTATTTCTCTGTTGAAGGCCTTATCTCCTCCTACTTTATTCCTTATCGATCACGTAAAGCCTTGACCTAATCTCAGGGTCAGAATCAGCTTGTATATATTTCATATATATAGTCTTTTATTTTTTTATTTTCCATTTTATTTCTTTATTTATTTCTTTATTTCAGGTTAAAAACAATGATAAATATACAATATTTACACAAGAATTGATATTTATAAAAGGGGAGATTTATTGATATTTACAGGTATTTTAGAAGGGATTTTAAGCTAAAATAAATGAATAGATATGATGAATATGAGGCTCATCATCCCCTTATACTTTACCTTTGTTAGTCTCTTAGGAAATACTTATTTGAAGAATAAGTGACTAAATAAAAAAAGAAGAAATGAAAAATAAAGAACTTAGAACAATTTTGAGTTTTAAACTAATCTTCAGAAAATCAAAGTATTTAGCTCGATCAAACCTTTGGATTATTAGTTTGGCGGAACCTTATTGGGAATAGGATTTAAGACCTAACAGCCTTTACTCTCTATTCAGGTCAACTCAACATTCAGGTCAGAACAAGTCCTCATATGCAAATTCTGATGACTATGAATCTACTTGTACTGTGTAAGTAAAACACATCTCTCCACATCAGAAATGACAAAGACATCATTCTCTTAGCAAGGTAACCCTAATTCTCCATTCTAGCTACTCTTTCCTCGAGGAGTGGGGTATTTCCTTCTAAGTTCATGTACGTGTTGTGCCCACAATCAAAAGGGTGAGAAGACAGAATAATAAGAAGAGAAGTGGGGTGTGGCCAGTGTAGACACATCTCCTTGTGAAGTCGGCCAGCGTAGCCAAGACTCCACCAAGATCTGTAATCTCTTTGATGCTGGACCAATGTGGTAAATAAACTTACTTTTTTATTGGAATAACTTTTAGCTTCTATTTGATGGAAAGAATTGTTACATTGCATTGATCCTATTGTGCCTTGACAGATATAGAATCTTTTCCTTCCACCCATGTTTTGGGTCTTTGAAAAAATTGTGCCAGCAGATCATCCCTCATCTAAAGCCTTATTTCAACCCACAACTCCCGTCTATAGATGTCCATGACACTAGACCAGGTTCGGGCGTACTTTCCACTCAAGGTAACTATGTATGTTTCCATTCATGTATGTCTCTTGCTGGAGGATTCTACCCCTCGTCACCTCATCAGTGAAGAGCTATGTGTAAAGCGATTGTCCAAGTTAGGTCACTGTCTAAAAGAATCATGCGTGTGTATGAAATATTCTACTTAGACCAATCAAGATGACATGTGAACATAGTATTGTGGGCCCAAAGAATTAAGTCACTATGACCTGAAAATCTCAACTCCAGTTCATATAAGGTTCCTCTGAAATTAAGTGGATTAAGGTCTTAATCAAGCTCCATTCTTTGATTTTATTCTACACTAGTTTAGACATCAATATCATTCTGAAAAATGCAAATCAAAGCAGAAACACATTTTTTCCAAAGAAAAAAGAAAACAAAAGAAAATAAAAGAACATTTTTAAAAGGTTTTTTCTATAGAACTTTTTGCAAATTTATATGGATTTTATCTTTTTTTCATTTTTATAGAGTTTTTAACAGAGAAGTATGCACATTTACAAGAAATTATAAGGATATTATATACAAAAATTATACAAGAATATACACATTTTATACAAGATTTTTTTAAAAAAAAAGAATATCTATTTACATATTTTATGTACATATTTTACAAAGGATTTTATCTACAAAATAATTTTATACACAATTTTAATTAAAGAATTTTTATGCAAAGGATTTTATTAAAGGAAAGAATTTAATTCACACATATCTTACAAGGTATTATTTACAAGGTTTTATTTACAAAAATTTTTACACACATAATATACACATATATATAAAAACAAATTATTTATATATAAGGTGAGAAAATAATTTGCAAACTATTTTACAAGAAATCTACAAACATTTTAGAAAACCTTTACAAAAAATATTTTACAAAAATATTTTACAAAATATTTTACAAAAATATTTTACAAAAATATTATAAAATTTTACAAAAGTTTTACAAAATAATTTTTACAACCATTTTATTTCAAACATTTTATCAATATTTTTTACAATATACATAATTTTGATACAAAATAATTTACAAACATTTTACAACCAAAATATTTTACAAATATTTTTATAAAAATTTGTACAAAAATAATTTTATACATATTTTTACAAAAAAAAACTACAAAACTATTTTATAAAAAATATTACAAAAGATTTTTTATAGAAAAAGTACAAACTTTTTTTAATCCAAATTTATTAGCCATATTATTAAACAAACAAAAGTACGAGCTGTGGCTAAAGTATATATATAATATATATGATACATCATATATTTATGCCCTCATAGTGACCAAGAAGCGACAAAGTAAGACATAGCTCGTGCTTAAGTATAGTTCGATACAAAAGAATTCTATACTACAGTGACTCAAATCATAAAATGAAATGAATATAAGTCGGTGATCCCCTTATATTTATAATCAAATAATCCTAAGTATAGAAGACTATGCAAACATGGAAAATCAAGGACAAGAATGTAAAAACTCAACGACTCGACTTGTCCTCCCATATACTTAGGGTAAAAGATCCCTAAGTATAGAAAAAGAAAATTAACAAGATGAAGGACAAGCGAGAAAACAGAAGAAATAAAAAAAATGAACAAAATAAAGAAGAAGGAAATGAAGGACATCACTCCTCCTATACTTAGGGTAAAGGATCCCTAACTATAGACAAAAATAAGAATGATGAAACATAACAAAAATGGAACACCTCAAGTCATTCACTTCCCCTATACTTAGGATAGAGTACATCCTAAGTATAGCACACACACATGGAAAAGAGGTGAATGATAAAAATGGAAGAAGAACGAATAAAATGAGAGGAATATATACAAAAGAATATCAACTCATGTATCTGACGTAGAAGATGTCAAAGGATCATAGTCTGATACCACATGGATGGAATCAACTATGGACAGGAATATATCAAGATCGAGATATGGCTTCAGCAATTGTCCGTTCACGACAAATGGCTGTTCATCAGATGATAACCCAGAAATGACAATACTACCATTGTCACGCATAACTTTAACTATGAAAGGTCCTGACCATTTTCTTTTGAGTTTTATTGTAAATAACTTCAACTTCGCATCAAACAATCAAACCTTCTGATCAGGCGTGAAAGTCTTTCTCCTAATGTGTCTATCATGCCAACGATTGACTTTCTCCTTGTACATCAGGATATTGTCATAGGCAAAATCTCAGAATTCCAGTAATCTATTCAGATCCACTTTCCTACTCTATCCTTCTCTCTCATAATCCAAACTACAAACGCAGATTGCCCATAATAATTTGTGTATCATCTCAACTGGAAAGTGACAATGCTTTCCATAAACAAATATATAGGGGGACATACCCAATGGAGACTTGTACGTCATCCGATAAGACCATAGATTTGAGTCAAAAACTAATTCTTCATATTTGGACGTACAAGCTTATGAAGAATCATCTTGATCTCCCTATTCGAAATCTCAGCAAAGCCATTAGTTTGTGGGTGGTAAGGAGAAGCGACACGATGCTCAATGACACACTCCTTAACAAGCTTTCTGACCTCTCTATTGATGAAATGGCTTCCTCCATGTGAAATGAGAATCTTGGGAATCCCGAACCACACAATAATGTTGTCCTTGAGAAAGTGACAAATCGTATGACTATCAGTGGCTGGGGTGGGGACAGCCTCCACCCAATGATAACATAATCTACGGCAAGAAGGATGTACTGAAATCCCCGATTGACAGGGAATGGGTGCATGAAGTCAATGCCCCAGGCATCAAAAATATTTGAAATCTGAATATATCTCAGGGGCATTGCATCTTTGGAACCAACAGTTCCCCCATCCTCTGGAAATCTATACAATGCTTCACATAATCGATTGCATCCTTATATAGAGTTGGCCACCATAGGCCACATTATAAAACCTTCGTTGTCGTCCATTTCTCGAATGATGCCCACCATCCTCTAATCTATGACAATGCTCAAGAACCTTGGTGTGTTCCTACTGAGGAATGCACCTCCTCTAGATACAATCTACACTCTCACAAAATAAGTACGGATCCTCCCACTAATAAAATTGAAGATCTGATAGAATTATGTTTACATTAAGCCTGAGCCAATCTTGTGGAACTTTCTTGGAGGCAAGATAGTTCATAATATCAATGTACCATGGGAATGATGCAACAGATAAAATAGCCTCACCTGAAAATGTCTCTGAAATGAGAAGTAGTAGATGCTTAGGGGACTATGCATCTATATCCAAGAAAGATGATCTATCACAGCAATTTTCACTCTAGGTTTTCTCGAATCTCTAAGTCAAACTCATGGAGAAGAAGAATCCATCTTATAAGGCTTGGTTTAGCATCTTTCTTTGACTTTAAGTATCGTATGGCAGTGTGATCCATGTAGACAATAACTTGAGAACCAAATAGGCGTGATTGAAACTTCTCTAAAGCAAACACCATTGCTAGCATCTCCTTCTTTGTAACCGTGTAGTTCCTTTGTGTCTCATCTAGAGTATTACTAGAATAGTGTATGGTAAATGGTATACCGTCCCTTATCTACCCTAAAATAGCTCCAACTGCATAATCTGATGCATCCATTATGATCTCAAAGGGGAGAGACTAAGTAGGTGGCTGAAGGACGGGAGCTCTAGTAACCGTGTCTTTCATATGATGGAATGCAAGGAGGACTTCCTCATGCAGAATAAACTAACTCTCCTTGCAAAGAAGCTCAGCAAAAGTCCTAAAGATCCTGCTGAAGTCCTTAATGAATCTCTTAAAAAATCCAACGTAACGAAGGAATGGCCTCAACTACTTCAAATTTGTCGGTGGCTCTAGCTTGGAGATCACATCAATCTTAGCCGAGTCAACCTCCATACCATGTTTTGAGATGAGGTGGCTCAATTCAATCCCATTAGTCACCATAAAGTACTTCTTCTCCCATGAGAGCACTAAGTTCACCTCACAACACATCTACTCGGTCCAAATAAGTAAGTCATGTGTCAAAACTATCCCCGTAGACCAATAAATCATCCATGAAGAACTCTAGAAATCTACCTACCATGTTAGCAAAGACTGCCAACAAACACCTCTGGAATGTAGAGGGAGCATTACACAATCCAAAGGGAATCCGTCTAAAGGTGTAGGTACAAAATGGGCAAGTAAAAGTAGTCTTCTCCTAATCCCCAGGAGCGATTGCAACATGGTTGTGGCGAAGTCCCGACGGAGGGCGACGGAGGCAAACTTTGATTCGCCAAATCCGTGGAGGATTCAGGTTGGCAAATGGGGGAAGATATGTAGCACGTGAAGGGAATGGAATGGAGTGATTATTAGGTCCATTTAACAAATAGGTACTACGGATTTGTCCTGGAGCTCGAGCTCCAGGCATAAATAAAGATCAGAGACTAAAATACCTGTAATGAATGGGAAAAGGGGCCTCTAGTCAGGCGAGGGCTGCAAGGCTGAACCGACCAGAGAGGGGTTCCAGTGGTGGTCTAGATCGCCCTTAGAGCAGCTTCTCCTCATTGTAATTCGAGATGAATGAGCTCCTGTCACTAGTTGAACATCATAGGTTCGATTTGAGGGGGCTAAAATCTACTCAAAAGAGGATCAACTTCAAAAAGATGGAGAATGGGGAGATTTAAGGGATGGTGTTTGGGGTTTTTGAGGCAAAGTTGCATGCGAAGGAAGCGGGGTTGGTGGAGATGGAGAGGTCGGCTTGGGTCGAGGATGTGTAGGGATCAGAGGGATGGTTGGCTCGAGGCTAAGGACGGCAAGGTGGTTGAGTAATAAAATGGAGAAGAGAGCCCTCCCATGACATTTCTAACACGACAGCTAGAAGTTAGAACAGTTGACCAGAGGTCAATGATTGAAGGTTCCTCATTGGTCCACATGGACCAACCAGGAAATTGCAAGGCAAAAGTACATTAGAAAATGAAGATAAATAAATAAATAAATAAATTTTTTGTCATAAATAAAATAATGTTTCTAATTTTCTGCAGTATTTCATTAATATTTTTATTTATTTTTTTGAGATCATTTATTACATGTTACTTTTTACATGTGTATACATATGTAAATTGACATGTATTTTGAATATCTACCTTTTATTTTTTACTATATATTTTATCATTTTATACATGTATTTTATATAATTTTGATTTATTTAATTACATATTTAGGTATTTTTGTTGTATTTTTATGAGACTATTTGTACACTTAAATAATTATGAATAGATTCTTTATAGGTATATATAGATATATTTCATCTATGTATTGAAGTATATGATTTATTTTTATGTTATTTTGATCATTTTCATTTATTTTAATTATGGATATGTGTTTTAATTAATATTTATAATTTTATAAAAATAAAAGAATTTGTAAAAAAAGAATAAATATATTGAATAAAATATACATGTTTATTGTACAATATGTATCCAAAATCTAAATTTTGCATCTTAGCTCCAATAAAAATAAAACCACTTCATTAAATATCTTATTAAAAGTTATATAAAATTAAAGGTCATTTTGTCCATTTTGATACAATATGGAGAAGATATAAGTCTGTGAATTTTTTATTTTGGGTTTTTACTATGTGCGTCCCAAGCACACTGTGTATTATTTTCCTTTGAAATAAATTTTGTATTTTTCTTTATATTTTTATCTACAATATCATGTTGAGGGTTTTATTATTTTAAGTATAAACATAATTAAATAAAATAGGTCCTAAGATGCAATACTTGGGCAATTAAATTAGGATTTTGTACATGATTTTCTGTGTATAATATGTACAGTTTCTCTGCCCTATCTTCCCCTACTTTATTCCTTGTCGATCAAGTCATCATGATGACTGGGTCTCATGGTTTAGGGTCACTCAACACCTATGTTGTTTCATTTCTTTTTCTTTACTTCCTTTTTCTTTTATTTGTAATTAAATACAACAAATATACAGTATTTTATACAATATTTTTGTACAATTTACAGAGTGCTTATTTTGGAAAATTAATAATATGTGTGTGTGCATTTATCTAGGGATTTAATGCCAAAATCGAAGAATAAATATGATAAAATGGAGATTAATCATCAAGTGAAACTGTAAACTCTATTACAAAGCCACTCTACCTCGTTGGCACCGGCTACTCCTATTGGGGAAACGACATGGAGATATATATGCAGTTCATAGATTTCAGGATGTGGACATGCACAAAAAATATCTTTGTAAAGCCAATGGTGAAGGAAGGAGTAGAAGAATTAATCGATGCTGAGATCATGGGCATGGAGAGGAATGCCAAAGCCATGAATTGCTATATTATTCTCTTTCCGTAGATGAGTACAATCATGCCTCTCATACCAACACAGCTTACGAAATCTGAAAAACACTCCAGGTTACTTATGAAGGTACGTGCAAAGTCAAGAGCTCTAAAATTACAATGCAAATTGGAAAGTATGAGAATTTCGACATGAAGGAAGGAGAATTCATCAAAGAGATGTATACGAGGCTTACCACCATTGTGAACAACCTCAAAGCTTTAGGAAAGAACTTCATTAAAAAAGAGATAGAAAGGAAAGTTATTGACACACTCTCAAGTGAATGGGAACATAAGGTGACAATGATAAAAGAAGCAAATGTCATAGAAGATATCGAGATGGATGACCTTATAGGGAACCCGACGACCTATGAAGTCAAAAAGAAGACCAAGAAGTCAATCGAGGACGTTAAGGAGAAATCACTTGCTTTCAAGGTTAGTAGCCCGGGCTCATCTGATGAAGATATGATTGATGGACCCCTATAACAACTTCGCCTAGATTTTTTGGACCAATGAGAGTAAAAAGCCTTAGTGGTTGTAGATACTGTTGATGACATGCCCGACGACTCGGGTAAAGGTAATCAAGGGTCGTTGCGACCCAAGTCACCAAGCGGTGTCAATCGAGAAGAAATCAGACCACCAAACAAAGGCAAAAATCAAAGAAACTCAAGTAGCGGTCTCGCTATTATATTAACCTGGTATAGCGACCAGGGTCGAACACAAGGAGCACGTGATGGCCTCGCGGCCTACGAAGTAGTCTAAAAAAAGAAATAAAATAAAACAGAAGTCTTTTTGGTGGATTTTTAAATCTTTTTATATTTTTTTGGATTTTTAATTAATAAAGAAAATAAAGAAACCAATAAAACAACCAACTACTAACAATTATTTAATCACTCAAAAATCACCGAAAAATTCAAATAAAAATATTTTTATGTTTTTTATGTTTTTTACTATTTTTGGTTAATTTTTGGTATTTTTCTGATTTTTATTGGATTTTATAAAAATCAAACAAGACAGAAAAATGAAGGGATTGTCCAGTCAGGAGTCAAGGGCCAATTTAAAATGCAAAATGGCTCTATTAACTCCTGAAGGTAATTTTCCTGTAAAGATCAAAACACTAGGAAAATTTGGCCACTGGAATTATTATTTTTGGGGTTTTTAATTAATTATTAGAATTTTATAGGGTTTTTAGTGTTTTTTTTCAATTTTTATAAGTTTTATAAAGCCAAAAATGACCAAAATTGGTCAGAAAATCAAACAAATCAAAACAACTACTGTATAATTTTTTGTAATTTTTAGAGGTGTTTTAATATTTTTTTGTGAATTTTAACGTTAGACAGTAACAAAAATGCTTGTTTTTGAATTTTTAAAAATAATAAATAAAACCAAAAATGTCTCGAAAATTTAAAAAAAATTTACACCGTGGCAGGAGCCATGTATCCAATTTTCATTAAATTTGGAGTTAATTTGCTATTTTATTAAAAATGAAAACTAAGGTATAGTGCACATGGACCTGTACGCAAATAGTAGAAAATCTAGGGGGTCCGGTGCAATTTCTCCACAAAATCACGCGCGAGGCGCGTGACCTGGGCACTCAGGGACCTATTTGCAAGAAAACTTAGGTCCCTGGACTATTTAGTAACTCGTACTAAAAGTCCAGTGGCGTACCCACTATATCACGCACATGTGCAATTAAACCATTCACAGGGGTATTTATGCAAATACCAAAAACATAGATTCATTCAATAACACCCTAGAACAATAGGTCTATACATGCAAATAACCCAACAAGCACGTGTCGAAGCACATGTTCCACTACACACAGGGGCATACACGTAAATACCAGAAACTACAGGGTCCTCTATGCAATTTACCAAACACAACTAAAAGTTTTAAAATATTTACAGGACCTAAGGTGAACAATTAAAGATCTAAGGGCCTAAGAGATATTTACCATTTACTTAAGTCGAGGGCCAGATGCTCGCCACGTGTAGATCCAACGGTAGATTAGAGGCGCGGCTAACACTGGGGTCCTCGGCTCGCATCGAACGGTTGGGGCCTTGCCACGTGGAGATCGGGCGGCTGAGAAGCAAGGTAGGAAACCCTCGTCGATCGGACGGCTGCGATCTCTCCTCCACTGATCAAACGGTGACGGTTGCTCCTGGCGTGGACGGCTACGATTTAAACTGGAGCTCGGAGGCGATCGGACGGCTGCGGAGGATGGTCGAAGAACTGGACTCCGGTGAGGTTCGCCGGGCTCGTGCTGGTGCTGGAGACCTCCTCAGAGGCCACTGATGATCAGAGAAGATGCGTGGGGACCTCCCGCGTCTAGTGGCGTCCTCCGATGACGCAGCGGAGCTCCGGAGAGCTCAGGCCACGCCAGCAGAGGAGAAGTTGCTGCTCCAAAGAGTCGGAGCCCTCAGATGGGCTCGAATGGACCTGAAAAGCACAGCAACAGACTCGCGGGTTGAGGGAAAATTGCCTCGACCCTGTAAGCGGGGGTGAAGGTGGTCGGTGCGGCGGGGCGTGCGAGCTCCGGCGGAGCGACGACGAAGGAACTCGAGACCCAGTTCCTTTGCGAACTGGGGTGAATGAGTGGGCGGAGAAGGTGCACGGAGGGAAGGCGGAGATGGTCAGTGACTCCGATGATCGAATGGGTGACTAGGATGGTCGGAATCGGCGATGAACGACGTCGGAGCGAATTGGGCATAAATCAAAATTAAAGAAACAGAGAAAGAAATAGAGCTACCTAATGGACACAATCGACTAGGGAAGAGCAGGGGGTGCTCCAGGTCCTTGCCTCAAGGACCGTCGGTGTCCGAGGCTCAAGCGTCACCTCCAGGCGGCGCACGGCGGCGCAATGTCGCCGGATCGATGGTCCTCCACTCCTTCCTCGCTGCAACACTGCCTGGAGCGAGTTGTCACTAACGCCAAGGCGATGGAGGTCCTAGGGTGGCGTGAAATGATCCAAAGATGAGTGAGGAAGGAGGCGGAGCTCGGATTAAATATGGGTGCAGGTCCGAGAAGAGGAGGTCGGGCAGGGTTCCACGAAGCGCGGGTCCCCACACAGATGATCGGGCGAGGATCTTGGATGCACAAGGAAGAAGAAGAGCCCGGGGTTTGCGTATTTGGTGGTCGGGTCATGACGCAAAAATTCGGGGAAGTCGGGTCGGGCGTCATGGACCCGTGGGAAGTGGTCCTGGGGGGAGTTGACCGGGGGGTCAACGTCCCCGTGGAACAATGGGGACAGGCCACGTGGAAAAGATTTGAAAATTCATTTAAAAATAGAGAATGGCCGAATTATTTAAAACTTAAAACATGAAAAATGTTTGTTTTAATTTTTTCTATTTTTTTGTGATTTTTAATTATTTTTTTGTAAATAAAAATAGGGTATTTACATTCTAGTGCTATATATAGGTATATATACAATATGGCCTTTTTTTAAATTTTTGATTTTTAATTTGTTATTTTTGTACATTTTTATTCCTATTTTACATTTTATTTATTTATAGCATAAAATTAGGAATAAAAAGGTATTTTTATTTTATTTTTATTATTTATTTACAAGGGTAAAATAAATAGATATATACATCTATATACATGGTATATTTACAAAGTTCTTTTTTGTTTTTAATTTTGTTCTTTTTATTTTATGTTTGTTTTTATGGTTTTTATTTTATTTATTTACAACATAAAATAAAGAGTATATACAAGATTTGAAGGATTTTAATTTATTTATTTATAAGGCTAAATAAATAGATAGGTGTTCTATGTACAAGGTGAATATATACAAGTGAGTATTTTTAGTTTCTTTTTAATTTTTCAATTTTTGTTTTGATTTTGTATTTATAAATATATACAAATATATACAAGACCATTTTATTCTATTTTTAGAGGAAAATATTTTTGTTATATTTACAGGTATATTTACACACATGAGCTCCCTATCTCTCTCTACTTTGGCTTTTATGCGGTCAGGCCCATGCTGAGCCCTCCCTTGGGATTAGGTTGCTCAATATTTATTCTAAATATTTCCCTCTTTTTCTTTTTATTCTTTATTCTTTTATTTTTGCACAAAAACATGCTAATTATTAAACTTTATACAATGCATGCCTTTTGCTAATTATTTGTATTTACAAGTATCTACATGTATTTGCAAAGGTTTTTGTAGCTAAAATATAAGAATAGAGAGTGATGAATGAGTATTCATCACCCCCTATACTTAACTTTGCTAGTCCCTTAGCAAACACTTATTTGAAAAAGAAGTAAAAAAGAGAAAGAAAAAGAAAAAGAGGAGAATGCACATGGATCAAGGTTGAATATTAAACTTGCCTTCATTAAATTGAATTATGGAGCTCGATCAGATATTTGGATTATTAATGTGTGGAACCTTATTTGGACTTAAGCTTAAAACTCAACATCCTCTAAGTTCCACTAATCTATAATCAAGACTCCTCAATAATCCAGATCAGAACAAGTCATCAAACACAAACCCTAAAGACCATGAATCTTTCCTTGTACTGTGAATGTGAATGTATAAGCTCTCCACCTCAGAAATGGCAACTTGACAACCCTCCCCAACAAGGTAACTCTATGACCCCAATCTGGCCACTCTTTCCTCGAGGAGCGGGGTATTCCCTTCTGAGTTCAAGTGCAACCGGCTCAAGAAGAGGGGGAAGAAGAGAATGGACCATGGCCAGTGTAGCCATGTATCCTTGGGAGCTCGACTAGTGTAGCCAAGTCTCCCTGCTGCAAGCTACATAAGGTGGGACATGAATCTCAAGCTTTGCTTATTGCACTATATACATACTCCGGTGGGATAATCATTTTCTCTCAGACCCACCACTTTTTTGGAGTTATTTTTTTCTTTTTTGCATTTTTTTTCAAGTACATCTATACAACATATACATGTGCAGCATATATACAAGGAGTTTTTCCTCTTGAGCCAGTAGACTATCCCTCTTTTGAAGCATTATTGCAACCCACAACTCCCGTCGTTAGACCTCATGGCAACCAGACCAAGTTGAGACGCACTTCCTTCACTAAAAGAAGAAGAGAGGTTCCGCCTAGAAGTACTACCCTCATATGCTACCCCAAATCAAGGACGACTGCCTCCTCACCACCTCATCCGTTGAGAGCTCGGTGCTAAGTGTTGTGTCCAAGTAAAGCCATTGTCTATATGAGTCATGTGTGTGTTGTTAAGTGCTCTACTTAGGCTCATTGAGATGACATGTGATCATAGCCTAGTGGACTCAAAGAATTAAGTCACCATGGACCTGAAAAGCCTTAAACCTAAGCCCTATAAGGTTCCTCTTAGAAATTAGGTGGATTAAGATCTTAATCAAGCTCCATTTCCCAATTTAATTCCAGGCTAGTTTAAATGTCAACCATAATCCGGAAAAACTATATACATATATACAAAGATGTTATTTATACAATTTTTACAAACATGCAAAATTTTTGGAAAATGTTTTGAAATCATGGATGGATGAATGCAAGGTTTGCAACAGTATTTACACAAATTTACACAAGATTTTTGCAAACTTTTGATTTTCAAAACATTTTGGAAAAATTTTGTACTATATACATAATTTTGATAAGAAAATATTTACACAAACTTTACACAAAAGATTTTTGAAAACATTTTTACAAAAATAATTTGTACACTAGCTATGTATGTGCAATAAAAGAATGATTATTTATAGGAAAATTTTTTAATTTTTGTGATTTTTAAGGTTTTTAGCCATTTTATTTATTAACACACTCATACAAAGTATGAGTTATGGCTAGAGTATATATGAAATATATACACACCCCCCTATACTTAGCTCGAACGATGTCCTCAGAGTCAAGAGCGATGAAGAAGACATAACTCGTGCTATGTATAGGGAAGTGAAAAGGAAGGCTATATACAAAGACGAATGAATGAATAAAAAGTCAAGAGGATCTCGGTTTTTCCCCCTATACTTAGGATCAAGTAATCCTAAGTATAGCAGGTTGTACTCAAAGGGAAAGCCGAGTCGAGAATGTACAGGGTCTACCCCCCCTTCCCATACTTAGGGGAAAATATCCCTAAGTATAGGCAGCAAAACAGGGGTAGAAAGAATCAAAAGAAAAACTCAAAGGTCCTACATCCCCCTATATTTAGGGTAAAGTACACCCTAAGTATAGCATAATCAAAAGATGAAGAAAGGGATGTGGAACTAAAGAATGTGATGATATGGACATCTGGATCTATACAGGTCGGAAGAACAGTGATAATCAGGCGTGAGATGCAATAGATGTGAGTCAAGAGACCACATCTCATGCAAAATGAATCGGGGCAACATCAACGACCCGCCGCTCATGATCTAGAAATGGCTTGAGCCGCTGGCCGTTCACTCAAAAGGTACTCTCAGAAGACAACTCGGATATGTCAATGCTACCGTTGTCGTGTACCTTTCTCACCAAGTAGGGTCCCTTCCATTTGCTCTGTAGCTTCCCTAGAAATAGACGAAGCCTCGCATCAAACAGACATACTCTCTGTCCAGGCTCAAAATATTTGTGGCTGATCTGAGAATCATGCCACTCCTTCACTCTCTCCTTGTAATGTAGGCTGTTTGAGAAGGTGGTATCTCTAAGCTCCTCCAAGGCTGCTAACTCCGCCCTCCTCTGGTCTCCTACACTATCTGGATCAACAAGTATTTCAATGACTGCCCAAAGTGACTTGTGTCTCAGCTCAACAGGCAAATGGCACGACTTGCCACATACGAGGCGAAAGGGAGATGTGCCCAATGGTGTCTTGAAAGACATCCTATATGCCCACAAGATCGAGTCCAAAAGCTGTGACCAATCCTTTCGGTCAGGGCGGACGACTTTCTGCAAAATAGTCTTGATCTCCCTGTTCGACACCTCGGCTAGACCATTCGTCTGTGGATGGTATGGAGTGGCAACTCGGTGGTCTATGCCGAACTCGCTAGCAAGGGCCTTCACCTGGTCGTTGATGAAATGAGACCCCCCATCTGAAATCAATACTCGAGGTACCTCGAACCGTGTGATGATGCACTTCCTCAAAAATCTGCAAACTGTCCTAGCATCAGCGGCTCGGGCGGGGATGGCCTCAACCCAACGACTAACATAGTCCACGACCAACAGAATGTACTCAAATCCCTGACTCTTAGGGAATGGACCCATGAAATCGATGCCCCATGCGTCAAAAACCTCACAGAAGTGAATGGGCTGCATCGGCATCATATCACGCTGTCCACAAGTGCCCATCCTCTGACAGTCAGTACACCTCTTCACGAACTCATCAGAGTCCTTGAAGAGGGTAGGCCACCACAAGCCGGATTGGGGCACTTTCTGTGTCGTTCTCCTCCCAGAATGATGTCCTCCTGCCTCAAGCTTGTGGCAGTAAGTGAGGACGCTATGGTGCTCCTCCTGAGGAATGCACCTACGCCAGACGCTATCCCCTCCTTTGTAGTAAAGGATGGGATCCTCCTAGTGGTACGACTTGGACTTCACGAGGAAGGTCTCAAGCCTCTGCCTGGGCCAACCTTGTGGGACTTTCTTAGCAACAAGAAAGTTCACAATATCAGCATACCACGGGAGTGAGGCGATAGCAAGGATCGCCTCATCTGAGAAGGTCTCACAAATAGGATCAATCTGCTTAGAATCCTCAGGCTGCTCTAAACGGGAGAGATGATCCGCCACCACATTCTTGACTCCAGGCTTATCCTTGATCTCAATGTCGAACTCTTGGAGTAGAAGGATCCATCTAGTCAGTCTGGCCTTAGGCATCCTTCTTTGCCATGAGGCATCGGATGGCGGTGTGATCAGTAAACAGGGTCACTCTAGATCCAATAATGTATGATCTGAACTTATCTAGGGCGAACACTACGGCTAGCATCTCCTTCTCTGTGACTGTATAATTCTGTTGTGCGGAATCCAATGTGCGGATAGCGTAGTGGATAACAAATGGGACTCCATCCCTCCTCTGTCCCAGCACGGCCCCCACGGCAAAATCGGAGGCATCCGTCATGATCTCGAATGGGAGAGACTAATCGGGCGGCTGAAGAACAGGAGCCTCTATAACACACTACTTGAGAGTCTCAAAGGATGAAAGACACTTGTCATCGATAAGGAACTCGGTGTCTTTCATCAGCAGGTCAGTCAACGGTTGGGCAATCCTACTAAAATCATGAATGAATCGTCAGTAGAAACCGAGGTGCCCCAGGAATGACCGTAACTGCTGCAAATTGGACGGTGGTGTGAGTTTTCTAATGACATCTACCTTGTCCGGATCAACCTCCATGCCCCTGTTGGAGATGATATGGCCAAGCATCGTCCCTTGAGTCACTATGAAGTGACTCTTCTCCCAAGATAGCACAAGGTGGACCTCTATACATCGCTGAAGTACTCGGTCTAGGCAGTCAAGACAGGAGTCGAACCCGTCGCCGTAAACCGAGAAATCATCCATGAAGACCTCCAAGCACTCCCCTACCATGTCCGAAAAGATCGACAGCATGCATCTATGAAAGGTCGCAGGGGCGTTGCATAGCCCAAATGGCATGCGTCGGAAGGCGTATATGCCGAAGGGACAGGTAAAAGTGGTCTTGTCCTGGTCCTCGGGAGCGATGGCCACCTGGTTGTAGCCCGAGTACCCATCCAGAAAACAATAGTGGCTCTTCCCTGCCAGTCTCTCAATGATCTGATCTATAAAGGGCAGGGGGAAATGATCCTTCTTGGTGGCCTGGTTGAGTCTCCTGTAGTCAACGCAGACCCGCCAAGAAGTGGGTACTCGTGTAGCAATCTCCTCTCCGGACTCGCTAATCACTGTGGTGATGCCTTTCTTCTTGGGCACCACATGCAAAGGGCTGACCCACTTGGAGTCGGAGACGGGGTAGATAAAATCGGCGCTCCACCATTTCGATATTTCCTTCATGACAACCTCTCTCAGATTTGGGTTCAGTCACCGCTGGAACTCATGCGACGGCTTTGCCTCATCCTCGAGATAAATATGGTGGGAGCACAGGGCCGAACTTATCCCCTAGAGATCTGCTACGCTCCATCCGATTGCCTTGCGGTTCTTTTCAAGAACCCCCATCAAACGGGATTCTTGCTCTCCAGTCAGATCGGCGGAGATAATGACTGGGTACATCTCAGGCTCACCCGCAAGGAATTGATGCTTCAGCGAAGTAGGAAGCGGCTTCAGCTCTGGATAACTGGGTGTTGATGGATCTGGCCTCTGGAAAGTCTATGTGAACGCTGCCAAATCTGCAAGGGAGAACTGAAACTCTCTGTCACTCTCAGAAACTGGAGAAGGCTGCCCTGATGGACTGTCTCTGCTCTGCTCGGCATCTACCTCCTCCTCAGCTGTAGGCTCAGTGGAAATCAGGTCTGGCATGTAATCCTCACAATCTGCCCAATCAGACTCTGACTCCGAGGGATCTGTGTCATCTAAGGTGGCATCAGTACCACTATCATCACAAAAATCAGTGTCGCGGTCGAGAATCGGCTCTGCTGCCTCAGAAGTATCCTGGACCAGGAATGTGCTCTCCAAGCTCTCCTCTGTTGTCGTCTCTGCATCAGTGTGATCTGAAAATGAGAGGATGGCCTGTGCTGCTGGGTCTGCCCATACTGCCTCATCGTCTGTGATCACAAAGACACAATCCTGGTGGATGTCTAACCCTGCATCTATCAGCTGCTCTGTGTCTGAAGTCATCTCTGAGCATGATCTGTCTCTGGCTCTGCTGTCCTCGACCATCTCTATTTGTATACTTTCGCCCTCGACGCGAAAGTATACCTTCCCACTATCATGGTCAGTCACTGCCTTGGTTGTGGCCAAGAACGGACGACCGAGAATGATGGGGGTATCGGTCACTGAATCAGGGATCTCCATATCCAACACTACGAAGTCCACGGGGAATCGCAGACCCTGAATAGTGACGACAACGTCTCGCAACAACCCCTTCGGCCTCTTGACGGATCGATCAGCAAACTGAAGGACTGTCCTGCTCTGTCTAAGAGTGTCCAACTCGAAACGGTCGAGAAGGGCTGCCGGAAGGAGGTTAATCGACGATCTGCTATCTAATAGAGTGCGGTCGAACCTCTGCTCTCTAATGTGGCATCTGACATAAGGGGCTCCGGAATCTGGCCTCTTGGCCGGCAGACGGTTCTGGATCGCGAAACACGTGGCTTTCGTCAGCACATGGATCTCTGAGTGATGGTTCCTCCTCTTCCTCCTGACTGTGGTCCTGTCTCTCAGTAAACGCTGAAGAAGGGGAATGTGTTGCAAAGCCTCCTGAAGAGTCAGCTGTATGTGAAACCGATCTATCAGCTGATGGTTGAACTCTTCCTGCTCTCTCTTTTTGGGATTTTCTTTTTTCTTCCCCTTCCCCATCTGAAGGGCTCTAGGGAAGGGGATCACTGGGTCCTTCTCAGATAAAGGATTAGGAAAAGGTCTAGACAGCTCGACGGCCGGATCCACACATACATCATGCACCACAGTGGGACCAGAAAAAACCAAACCTTTTCCTTTATTCACAATAGAATTCCGAGATACATCAGAAGTAGGAAAAACTACATGTCTCTCAACAAAAGCATGGGTGGCCTCAGCACCACCATCGGCTGGATCGATTGGAAGACTCGCGTCCTTAGTACCGCGCTCTAGCTCGGCATCCTGGGTGGCATCAGTACCACCTCCTCGAACTGGTGAAACGGCGGCCTCAGCACCGCCTGTGGAATCAGCATCCTTGGTGGCATCAGTACCACCGTCATCATATCTAGCGGCCTCAGTACCGCTCTCCTTCTCCTCGTCAGGCGCTCTGGGTGTATCCTCCTGATGTGGCTCAGACGAGGCGCTTCCTGCTGGCATCCTACCGCTCTTAAGTGTGACAAAATCAGTATCAAAAAGATATCCAGTCATATCACCAAATGCATCACTAGGAGTGGTATACTCAGTACAAGCTACCTGCTCAGATTTCCTCTTCAGGCTGTTGGGGTTTGGCTCTATCTGGGTAGGGATGGCGGCCTTCCCTCTCACGATGTCCCGCATCTCCTAACGGAAGTCGTCCATCTCCCATCGGAAAGTAGCCTGCTGATCGGTGAGAAGGCGGGCTATATCATCCAAGGCGGGGCTCTCATGAGAGCCCGACGGGTAGCCTTTCTGGTAGTGAGGCTGCTGGTACTGGTGTTGTGGCTGAGAGGGGTACGGGTGATGCTGCTGCTGCTGCTGGTGAGGCTGATCTCGCCTGCAAGACTGTCCCTGCTGATAGGGATGAGGACCATACGACGATTGCTGCTGCTGCTGCTGTGGTGGGTACACTGGGGTTGCTGCTGCTGCGGCTGGTGATCCCTCTGATGGTCGTACTGACCACCCTGACCTGATGGCTGCTGCTGGGGCTGGGCACCTCCGGTCCCCCAATGGAATCCGAGATGGTCTCGTCGGATACCGGGCTGGGGGCGGTCATACCAAATCCCGTTGACATCCATCAACAGCTCTGCATCGTACTGGGGTGGCGGGAGTACTGCCAGAGGCTGATCCGGCCGGTATACCACCATCTGCAAGTCTGAAGATGGTGGTGACTGGTAGGTGGGCTGCGGCTGCTGGTACGGCTCCGCCTGTACAAGGTGAACCTGTCTAGGCTGCTGGTGTGAGCTGAGCGCTGAGACGAGCTGCTGCTGCTGCCGGAATCGCCTCGCAACTGAAGACAGGGCTGGGAAGCCGTCTGTGCCTCCTGGAGACACCTGAGCTGGGTCTTCATGTCGCTCAGAGTCTGTGCCATCTGCTCCATCTGAGTGATGCCCTGGCACTGCTTCTTCTCAATCAACTCCATCCGGTCCAGCTTCTCGTTGATGATCCCCATGTCTGTGGCTGATGACTTGACCAGTGCTGCTGCTACCGCGGACGAATTGGAAGGACCGACGTCGACCCGTGCTATCCTCTGGTACTGCACGGTCTGTGGCTGCTGGGGTCTGCCCTGAGTGTATAACCGAGTCTGGGACATCACCATGTAGTTCCCAGCCATCTCCTCGTAGATGGCCCAGACCTGGTCATGATCCTTGGCGAAGTAAGACCCGCCACGAGAAGCGTTCACCAAGCCATGAAGCTCTGGTGTCAGCCCGCTGAAAAAGCTCTGCACGAGGTTCAACTTGGAAATGTCGTGGTGCGGGCATCTATCAGTCAGTTCTCTGAACCTCTCCCATGCCTCATGGAACTGCTCGTTGGGGAGCATGGAGAAGTTGCTGATCAGGGCTCTCGCGCCATTGGTCCGCCCGAGTGGATAGTACTTATGCAAGTACTCGGTGTGGAGCTGCTCCCAAGTGTAGACAAAATTCCCCAGATGTTTCAGCCAGGTGGCTGCTCTGTCTGCCAAAGAGAAGGGGAAGGCAATCATCCGTATCGTGTCATGGTCCACCTGACGGTCGTGGACAGTACTACAAATCATGAGAAACTCCTGGAGGTGGAGATAGGGCTCCTCGATGGCGAGCCCATGGAAACGGGGGAGGAGCTGCAAGGTGTTCAGGGGGAACTTGAAGTCCCCCACGATAGCTGGTAGCGCAACCCAGTGATGCATCAGTGTCGATCCGAGGTTGTGCAACTCCCGCATCGGTCTCGGTAGGTCTCCTGCTCCTGCCGCGGCGGCTGCCGCTGCGGCGGCGGCCGCTGCGGCTGCTGTGGCTGCTGCTACTGCATCATCTGGGACTCTCGGCCCGTCTCTACGCTGCTCTCGCTCTGCTCTCATCTGCTCCATCTCTCCTCATATCCAACATAAACGCTCCCTGATCCCTCAACTACTGCTGCACGGTCTCGAGGGAGGCAATCAGGGTGGAGTTGATCGCACCCTGGTCCAGAACAAAATGCTCGGGTTGTGGACCTCTAGAGCGATCATCAGAACTGTCGGCCATGGTCTCTGCAAAATCAAACGATCCATACTCAGGTGCCGATAAATCTGAAAGTCTCTCCTCTGGCACTGGCCTCTCGGAATGGAAAGAAAGGGGGTCAAGGGGGAACAGGGTGGAATCATACTCGGGTTCGGAGAGCTGGTCTCGGCTCTCGCGAACCAACCTAGATGAACGGGTAGACGCGCCCGAAAGCGGTGCAGTCAGAGGCTGCCTAAGAGATCGTCTTCCCATCATCTTGATGTGGCGAGTAAGGCGGATGAGATCTGGAGAAACTATGATCACAAGCAAACCCCCAAGTTCACCAACGCAACGCGAGCTGAAGACCGTAAAGGCTCGGTAAATTTATCTTGTCGATTTTATTTTGGTGAACAATCAAGATATCAGAGCGATTACGTGACCTGTTGGGACACCCGATACTTTCCCAACTGACTGTCCCGCACAGAAGAGTCGGTAATCAGTCGAGAAGAGTACCGGAGGGTTCTACCTAGTGTTCGGGTCACTCTCTCGCACAATCAAACCACACAATGAGGGGGTTGCTCTCCCCAAGACAAGTTTTTAAATGAGGTGTCTTTTAGGATCAATAGTTTTAGCAGTCCCAATTTTATTGTTTTTCTTTTTAGGTCTTTTTCAATAAAAACAGAAACGCCTAATGAATTTTTTGGTTCTCCTGGTTATTAAGTCAAAAACAGTGGGAGAAGACGAAAAAGCCGATGCGCGATAAAATCAATGATGCATGCAAAGTCAGAAATGCGTACCTATCTCCAGCACTCTACATGCAATATGATCTGTACAGAATTGAAAGACAGAAAGTAAACTACCTATATGGTGCAGCGGAAAAAGCCGAGTCCCTAAGCAGGCAACTTCTACTCGAAAGAACCGTCTAGCTGGTCACCAGCCTTTGATCCAGAGAGTCCGGTCTCGGTCTACCCCTCCTCCTCCCGACAAATCGGGTTCAGGAGCAGCGCTTGGCAGGGCAGGTTGCGGCACGTAGGCTCGAAGGAAGTGAGCCAACTATTTTTATTAACTTTTTATTAGTAGGTCCAATTAACGATCTATAGGCATAAGCAGTCTATTAGGTGTTTGGATCCTACTCAGTACGACACAGTCAAACAAAAAGTCCTACGGCTAGGGGCTCGAGAAAAACCGCGTAAAACCGTAAAAGGCAGCGAAAAACTAAAACCACGAAAAAGCTGCGAAAAACCTAAGGGTCCCCCGAGCACACTGGTGCTCGGCGAAACAGACCCGAGAAACTATCCAAGTCCTGCTGAGTGTCCCTGTATTATTACAATAATCAAATGTTACTGAAATAAAACCTAATCTAAGCCTCTCCCACTCAGCTGCTCCTCACGCTCTCCTGCAGCTCCGTGCAGAAGGGAGCCGCCTCCGAATCCCGCGGTTGCGCCGGCTTCTCGAGAGTCGCCGCCTCGGTCCTCGGGCCCTCTCCAGAAAGAAGACAAGTGTCACAGACCAAAATAAACTAATCAAATAAAGGCAGGAAACTAAACAGGTGTATATGTGCAAAAATGACAAATGAAATAAACAAGCAAAAATAAAAAACAAAAATAAAAGAGAAGAAAAGAAAATAAAATAAAACAACAATAAATGAAAACTAAAAAAAGCCGTGAAAAGCCGCAGACTCGAAAAGAGCTGCGGAAAGCCACAAAAAAGAAAACAAAAAGAAAATGAAAAAGAAAATGACTACTAAGCCGTGCTCCCCGGCAACGGCGCCATTCTAATGACACGCCCGACGACTCGGGTAAAGGTAATCAAGGGTCATTGCGACCCAAGTCACAAAGCGGTGTCAATCGAGAAGAAATCAGACCACCAAACAAAGGCAAAAATCAAAGAAACTCAAGTAGCGGTCTCGCTATTATATTAACCTGGTATAGCGACCATGGTCGAACACAAGGAGCACGTGATGGCCTCGTGGCCTACGAAGTAGCCAAAAAAAGAAATAAAATAAAAGAGAAGTCTTTTTGGTGGATTTTTAAATCTTTTTATATTTTTTGGATTTTTAATTAATAAAGAAAATAAAGAAACCAATAAAACAACCAACTACTAACAATTATTTAATCACTCAAAAATCACTCAAAAATTCAAATAATTTTTTTTATGTTTTTTATGTTTTTTACTGTTTTTGGTTAATTTTTGGTATTTTTCTGATTTTTATTGGATTTTATAAAAATCAAATAAGACAGAAAAATGAAGGGACTGTCCAGTCAGGAGTCAAGGGCCAATTTAAAATGCAAAATAGCCCTATTAACTCCTGAAGGTAATTTTCCTGTAAAGATCAAAACACAAGGAAAATTTGGCCACTGGAATTATTATTTTTGTATTTTTCAATTAATTATTAGAATTTTTATAGGGTTTTTAGCGTTTGCTCAATTTTTATGAGTTTTATAAAGCCAAAAATGACCAAAATTGGTCAGAAAATCAAACAAGTCAAAACAACTACTGTATAATTTTTTGTAATTTTTAAGGTGTTTTAATATTTTTTGTGAATTTTAACTTTAGACAGTAACAAAAATGCTTGTTTTTGAATTTTTAAAAATAATAAATAAAACTAAAAATATCTCCAAACATTATAGAAAATTTTACACCATGGCAGGAGCCATGTGTCCAATTTTCATTAAATTTGGAGTTAATTTGCTATTTTATTAAAAATGAAAAGTATGGTACAATGCATAGGGACCTGTACGCAAATAGTAGAAAGTCCAGGGGGTCCGGTGCAATTTCTCCACGAAATCACGCTCGAGGCGCGTGACCTGGGCACTCAGGGACCTATTTGCAAGAAAACTTAGGTCCCTGGACTATTTAGTAACTCGTACTAAAAGTCCAGTGGCGTACCCACTATATCACGCACATGTGCAATTAAACCATTCACAGGGGTATTTATGCAAATACCAAAAACATAGATTCATTCAATAACACCTTAGAACAATAGGTCTATACATGCAAATAACCCAACAAACACGTGTCGAAGCACGTGTTCCACTACACACATGGGCATACACGTAAATACCAGAAACTACAGGGTCCTCTATGCAATTTACCAAACAACTAAAAGTTTTAAAATATTTACAGGACCTAAGGTGAACAACTAAAGATCTAAGGGCCTAAGAGATATTTACCCTTTATTTAAGTCGAGGGCCAGATGCTAGCCACGTGTAGATCCAATGGTAGAAAAGAGGCGCGGCTAACACTGGGGAACTCGGCTCGCATCGAACGGCTGGGGCCTCGCCACGTGGAGATCGGGCGGCTGAGAAGCAACGTGGGAAACCCTCATCGATCGGACGGTTGCGATCTCTCCTCCACTGATCAAACGGTGACGGCTGCTCCTGGCGTGGACGGCTACGATGTAAACTGGAGCTCGGAGGTGATCGGACGACTGCGGAGGATGGTCGAAGAACTGGACTCCGGCGAGGTTCGTCGGGCTTGTGTTGACGCTGGAGACCTCCTCGGAGGCCACTGATGATAGGAGAAGATGCGTGGGGGCCTCCCGTGTCTAGTGGCATCCTCCGATGACGCAGCGGAGCTCCGGAGAGCTCAGGCCACGCCGGCGGAGGAGAAGCCGCTGCTCCAAAGAGTCGGAGCCCTCAGATGGGCTCGAATGGACCTGAAAAGCACAACAACAGACTCGCGGGTCGAGGGCAAATTGCCTCGACCCTGTAAGCGGGGGTGAAGGTGGTCGGTGCGGCGGGGCGTGCGAGCTCTGGCGGAGCGACGACGAAGGAACTCGACACCAAGTTCCTTTGCGAACTGGGGTGAATGAGTGGGCAGAGAAGGTGCACGGAGGGAAGGCGGAGATGGTCAGTGACTCCGATGATCGAATGGGTGACTAGGATGGTCGGAATCGGCGATGAACGGCGTCGGAGCGAATTGGGCGTAAATCAAAATTAAAGAAATCGAGAAAGAAATAGAGCTACCGAATGGACGCAATCGACTGGGGAAGAGCATGGGGTGCTCCAGGTCCTTGCCTCGAGGACCGTCGGTGTCCGAGGCTCAAGCGTCACCTCCAGGCGGCGCACGGCGGCACAATGTCGCCGGATCGATGGTCCTCCACTCCTTCCTCGCTGCAACACTGCCTGGAGCGAGTTGTCACTCTCGCCAAGGCGATGGAGGTCCTAGGGTGGCGTGAAATGATCCAAAGATGAGTGAGGAAGGAGGCGGAGCTCGGATTAAATATGGGTGCAGGTCCGAGAAGAGGAGGTCGGGCAGGGTTCCACGAAGCGCGGATCCCCACGCAGATGATCGGGCGAGGATCTCGGATGCACAAGGAAGAAAAAGGGCCCGGGGTTTGCGGATTTGGTGGTCGGGACATGACGCGAAAATTCGGGGAAGTCGGGTCAGGCGTCATGGACCCGTGGGAAGTGGTCCTGGGGGGAGTTGACCGGGGGGTCAACATCCACGTGGACCAATGGGGACAGGCCACGTGGAAAAGATTTGAAAATTCATTTAAAAATAGAGGATGGCCGAATTATTAAAAACTTAAAACATGAAAAATGTTTGTTTTAATTTTTTCTATTTTTTGTGATTTTTAATTTTTTTGTAAATAAAAATAGGGTATTTACATTCTAGTGCTATATATAGGTATATATACAATATGGCCTTTTTTTTTAATTTTTGATTTTTAATTTGTTATTTTTGTACATTTTTATTCCCATTTTACATTTTATTTATTTATAGCATAAAATTAAGAATAAAAAGGTATTTTTATTTTATTTTTATTATTTATTTACAAGGGTAAAATAAATAGATATATACATCTATATACATGGTATATTTACAAAGTTCTTTTTGGTTTTTAATTTTGTTCTTTTTATTTTATTTTTGTTTTTATGGTTTTTATTTTATTTATTTACAACATAAAATAAAGAGTATATACAAGATTTTAAGGATTTTAATTTATTTATTTATAAGGCTAAATAAATAGATAGGTGTTCTATGTACAAGGTGAATATATACAAGTGAGTATTTTTAGTTTCTTTTTAATTTTTCAATTTTTGTTTTGATTTTGTATTTATAAATATATACAAATATATACAAGCCCATTTTATTCTATTTTTAGAGGAAAATATTTTTGTTATATTTACAGGTATATTTACACACATGAGCTCCCTATCTCTCTCTACTTTGGCTTTTATGCGGTCAGGCCCATGCTGAGCCCTCCCTTGGGATTAGGTTGCTCAATATTTATTCTAAATATTTCCCTCCTTTTCTTTTTATTCTTTATTCTTTTATTTTTGCACAAAAACATGCTAATTATTAAACTTTATACAATGCATGTCTTTTGCTAATTATTTGTATTTACAAGTATCTACATGTATTTGCAAAGGTCTTTGTAGCTAAAATATAAGAATAGAGAGTGATGAATGAGTATTCATCACCTGTCTTGCAATAGTAGATGACTACTCTACGTTCACTTAGACCACCTTCCTAAAAAAAGATCAAATAATAGAATCTTTTATAAACTTTTTAAATTGGTTCAAAAAGAAAATAATGAAGAAATCCTTAAAATTCACGTAGATCATGGAGGAGAGTTTGAAAATGAACAATTCACTTAAGTTTTGTGAAAAACATAGAATAAAACACGAATATTCATTTCATACATCACCTCAAAAAATAAAGTTCTAGAAAGAAAGAACAAAACTTTACAAGAATGTGGCAGAACTTTATTAATAGAATTTGGTACACCCAAATACTTCTGGGCGGAAGCTACTAATATTGCTTGCCATATATTATATAGAGTATTAATATGACCGATCCTTTAAAAGATAAGTTATGAACTTTACAAAAGTAAAATTATCAAGATAATCCATTTTAAAGTATTTCGAAGTAAATGTTTTACATTAAATACAGAAGACAACTTAGACATACAGACTCTTTCATATGGACTCTCTCGTACAAAGTCGTAATTCCCGTTCGTATTTAGCATGTAACTCTCTCACACGGACTCTGATTTTGACATTCTAGGATTGTTGGAAAGGTCTCAATGGATACTAAAAGATGACATGATCATTTGTCTGATTTGATTATTGGATCAAATTAGAGTTTGAGAAATATTGGGGGTCCTTATACGAGGGATCTCACATCAAGGCATATAAAATTTGATGAAAATCCACAAGAGATAAATAGTCAAGAAAATATTATTCAAGATGAAGAAGATAAAGAACAAGCATTCATTTATATAACCAAGATAAACAATACAAATACACATAATCTACCTAAAAAATAGATCTTTAACAAGGAATGTCCTAAAACTCAAGTAGTTGGAGAAATATCAGATAAAGTTAAGACCGGATCGTAATTTAACATTAACTTTGTATTTGATGCTTATGTATCATACATAGAACCTAACAATATAGAAGATGCACTAAAAGGTGAATCTTGGATAATAACAATGCAAGAAGAACTTAATCGATTCACAAGAAATGAAGTTTGGAAGCTTGTACCTAAACCAAAAGACACCTCAATATATAGAACTAAATGGGTTTACAAAAGCAAATCAAATAAGGAAGGTTAAGTGATTAGGAACAAAGCTACACTCATTTGCACAATGTTTACAACCAACATGAAGGTATAGACTTTGATGAAACTTATCCAGATGTAGCCATAGTAGAATCAATTAGGATGCTACTTGCTTATACCGCACGCTTAGATATAAAACTTTATCAAATAGATGTAAAAAATACTTTTCTTAATGGTTATCTAAAAAGGGAAGTTTTTATTTTAATAAATCATGATTTTCTTGATAAAGATAAACATGAATTTTTTATAAAGTGAAGAAAGCTTTGTATGGACTTAAACAAGCACCAAGAGCATGGTATGATAGATTGACATCTTTTTTGCTATATGCTTACTTTGAAATTGGAAAAAGTAGATTCAATTTTGTTTACTAGAAATACAAATGATCTTTTAATAATTCAAGTATATGTTGATGATATTATTTTCGGAACTACTAATGATGGTTTGTGCATAGATTTTGCTAAATTGATGCAGAGGAGTTTGAACTGAGTCTCATGGGAGAACTCAATTTCTTTTTAGGATTGCAAATTCAACAACTGCCTCAAGGGATCTTCGTAAGTCAAATGAAGTGCACATAATATCTTCTCAAAAGATTCGATATGGAGAGTACAAAAAGAAAGCTGACACCAATGGGAGCTCAAGCTTGGCTTGATATAGATGAAAAGGGTAAGTATATTGATGCGACTCGATACAAATATGTGATTGGTTCATTATTATATCTTAGTACTAGTAAAGATGAAAAAAAGATCTTAAAATACTTGAAATATACTTATAATTATGTCTTGTTCTATCCTAGATCACCACACCTTGATTTAAAATCTTATAGTGATACTGATTATGATGGAAGTAGAACTAATAGGAAGAGTACTATCAATATGTGTCATTTCCTTGGAAATACGATGGTCTCTTGGTTCTCTAAGAAGCAAACTGGGTAGCCCTATATCAATAATAGAAGTTGAATACTTATCTGCCTCTCTTGCATGTTCGCAAGTGTTGTGGATGAAGCAGATCTTAAATGACTTTGGACTAAACTTTGAAAAAGTTAAATTTCTTTGTGATAGTACAAGTGCTATAAATCTTTCTAAGAATCCTACATTACACTCTATGACTAAACACATTGACATTAGACATCATTTTCTAGGAGACTGTGTTCTAAAAAGAGAAATTGCCTTAAACTTTGTATACACAAAAGATCAACTTGCTGAAATATTTATTAAACTCTTAAACCTTGATAGATTTACCTATCTAATAAGACACTTTGGTTTATGCTAACGTAATGACATCTCCTAAAAATTACCCTCTAAAACAATATTTTACAAAGGAGGGGACTAAGTAATACTTTGGTTTGGGGCAAAAAGAGGAGCAAAAATTCTTTAAGATATGGGGAGAAGTTTACTGACAAAAATAGGGAGAAGAAGTGTTATTATTTTACCGAGGTATCAAAAGAAAGATTAACAACAAAAACAAGGGGGTATTAATACCCGGATTCAGATAAAAAATTTTATAACTAAAAACATTGAAAGACAAATATAGGTTTGGTCATTAACAAAAAGGAAGAGATTGGTAGTGACTTAAATTTTGTTAATGAAACAATTGCATATTATTCGTAGCTTGGGTAACTTTTCAGGTAGAAGTTCGTAGAAGCTCTTTGATGAAAAGTATAGAGAAACTGTGAAGCCGACTCAAAGCCTAAAAGTGAGTTTGAAAGACTTTGCTTGAAAGCTTAAGATTCAGAACCAAAATTGATGAAAGAATCACAGAAAGACTCAACTTTAAAAGCTCAAGTTTTGAAGACTTCAGATGCTGGCGTGACATATTACATTATTTTTATTTTATGCTGAAAAAATCTTATATTGTTTTGCATATTCTTGGTCAACAAGCAAACTTGAGATAAATCATCAAATTCACAAAATCAATTTTGGACATATAATTGATCACCTTGATAACCATTATCGATCAACCTTGATCGACCATCTTGTTACTCACGATCGACCAACCTCAATCGACCATCCTTTTAACCACGATCGATCAACCATAATTGATCACCTTATTTATACAATCGATCATTTCATAGATTTTCAAAATCAAAATATTGGACTTTCCATTTTTGGAGACCAACGACTCTTTTGAGGCCAACCCTATATAAGGGCCCCTAAGGCTCATTGTTTGAGATACACAACCAAGAGAAACATCTCTACTTTCAAAAAGAAAAGAAAGAGTTATCTTTTTGTGCGATATCGATTCTCAAAACATTTCTGCGCTCATGAGATCTCTTCAATCCAAGGCTTTCTAGCCACTGAAGTTGTTTGTGCTCTCTATGCTTTACTGCGATCATCATCATCATTGTGGAGCATATTCTTCCTTAAAGTCCGTAAGCTTGTGAATTCAAGATTCATTACTTAACTATATTCCGTTTATCATTTTGTACATATATCCAAGTTATGGATTTCTTTCTCTGAGAGAGAGAGGGAGATAAAATCTTTCTTTGAGAGTTGTATAAGGAAGGTACATGTTGTATGAGAGGTTATGCAACCCGTTAAAGTAGCACTAGAGTAGCAGAAACATGCTTTGTCGAGAGAATAAAGGGAAAATCCTATAACATGGTTCTGAGTCGTGGTTTTCACCCGCTTGGGTTTCCATGTAAAAATCACCGTGTCTTTGTGGTTTGATATTCTTGTATCTCTATTATTTGTGAAATATTTCTAATTAGATATTATTATTGCTATAATTGTATATTGCACAATTTACCCACTTTCTTGTGTTGGACTCACACATTTTTCTTCTAAATATTCAAAATACTTGTTATCTATATTTTTTAATATCTATTTCATGTGGGTATTTCCTTATAAGATACATATCAATTTTATGTGCATATCTCTTTTCTTGTCATGTTCTCAAATTTATTTTGATTTTATATTTATGTTAAATTTAAAAAAAGGACTCGAACTATACATTGATTCTAGTTACGGGTCTCATTTTCGAAATGTAACGTAAATGCTGTGATCTTATTTTTTTTATTTCAAACACAATCTTCTGTAATCTTGCGCGATTCCTCTTGACATTAAACCATAAAGTTGAAAGTATTCAGTACCCCAAATTTACATTCCAAAAAATGAGACTTTTAACAAGAAAAGGCACAATTGTTTTTCCCCAGTAATTTACCCTCGTATTCATGAAATACACAGGATTTTAAGTCCCATCATTGATATGGTCTCTTATAAAAAACAAACCGAACCCAACAAGCCACATCTAAAGAACCACAGCTCAAAACGAACCCAACAAGCCAAATATAAAGAACCACAGCCGCTGCTTCGACTGAGCCTCATCGGCATATGGCGGCGGAGCCGGAGGAGTGGTGGCGGTGGGGCGTTGCCAGCTCCGCCCAACTGGCGGCGGGGATCGTCGCAGTCCGCCGGGGTCTCATCGGGAGTGAAGCCTCTATGCCTTTCAAGGCGTTCCTGGTCGCCTCCCTCTTCGTCAGCGCGGGTGCAACTGGCGCGGTGGCGGCCCTCCAAGCCAATGGAATGCGCGATCTCGAGGACTGGACACGGATGGGCGCCGAGGTCAGGTCGTGGCTTGGCGCCCCCTCAAGGCATAGAAGTCAAGACTTGGGGGGAACGACCGTGCCGCCTTCCGAAGGATGAGATTGCCGCAGACGATCCGTTCTGAGGTGAATTGCTTATTAATAATTCAGGAAGACACAAAATCTAAGCTATGTTGAGGCTGCTTCTGTTCTTTAGCCTTATTTAGCTGTTAACTTGGAACAGTTATATACATTCGCAGTTAGAATTACAGAATAGTTTCGATTTTATAAGAATTACTTGCTGCTGGGAACTACGGAATACTTCCTGTCGGCGAGTGTTGTTTGAGGGAATTCGATAGAGTTATCGTGAGAACCGGTATTCAAGAAAACGGGATGTTTATAGAATTTTACTTAATAGTATCTATTCAGTAATGAAGATATATTCTCAAATTGTCCGTTTGGGTGTTGGGTTGTGTCATGGTAAGCTTTGTAGGGTTAGTAGGTTCTATTACTTTTGTGAATGTGGAGAAGAATTGGAATGAATGGACGTTTTTTATAGGGTGTAAGGTTTCTTGTATAGCGTGAAATCTTAGAGTAAAAAAAAGATAATTACGTATGTGATTCCGAATGGGTTACATGACTCAATAAAGAGATTAAATAAAATCAGATAACATTAACACTCCTCTCTCAAGTTGGAGCATATCTATCGATCATGCCCAACTTGAAAATAAATCAAGAGATGCTTTTCTTTGGCAGAGCTTTCGTGAATAAATATGCAAGTTAAAGATCTGTGGAGATATGAGGAGTGATGATCTTTTCTACTCGTACTGCATCTCGAATGAATATGATAATCAACTTGAATGTGCTTAGTCCGCTCATGAAATATGGATTGATGGCAATACATATAATGAACTTTTTGTCATATACAAAGGTACGAGAGTATTAGTATGTGTTGGGAAAAATGAAAGAGATGTTTATTCCATAAGCCCGAGGCTCTCTTATATAGGAGAGTAGCCTATGGGTAAATTACATAAAGCATACAACTGAAAATAAAAATAACAGAGAGACACACAGACAACTAATATATGCGTTAACACTCCCCCTCAAGATGGAGCATAGATATCAATCATGCTCAGCTTGGACGCACACTTCTGGAATGGGCCTCGTAGTAATGCCTTGGTGAATATATCGGCAGTTTGATTCTCTGAGGTGACATGCGATGTAGCAATGAACCCCTTCTGAATCATGTCACGTATGAAGTGACAGTCAACCTTAATATGCTTGGTCCGCTCATGGAAAGCTGGATTGTTTGTAATGAACAAGGCTGCCTGATTATCACATTCTAAGTTCATAGGAAGTGGTACATCTAGACATAGATCTGTAAGTACAGCCTTCACCCACATCATCTCTGTGCTAGCCTGGACCATATCCCTATATTCGGATTCAACACTAGATCTGGCTACCACCGTCTGTTTCTTGCTCCTCCATGAGATTAGAGAATCTCCAACATAGACTGCAAACCCCGAGGTGGACTTCCTGTCCTTGGGACAACCTGCATAGTCTGCATCCGCACATGCTGAGATAGAAATCCCCTTTCCCTTCTTGAATAGCAAACCTGCACCTGGAGATGATTTTAGGTATCTAAGTATCATATGTATGGCATCTATATGAACCTGACGTGGTTGCTCCATGAACTGGCTCACACGACTCACTGCAAAGGATATATCGGGCCTAGTGATCGTGACATACAACAGTTTGCCTACCAGTTCTCTGTATCTCCTCCTGTCCACCTCCTCTGTGTCATCATCATAGAGCTTCATGCTGGGGTCCATTGGTGTCGTAGCAGGCCGACACCCAAGCATACCTGTTTCACTCAACAGGTCCGTAACATATTTCCTCTGCGACATTACTAATCCATACGGATTTCTAGCAAATTCCAGCCTTAGAAAATATCTAAGGACTCCAAGATCCTTAGTGACAAATTCGCTCCCCAGCTTCTCTTTCGCCTGCTTTATGCCTTGCTCATCATCTTCTGTAATCAAGATGTCATCTACGTAAACCATACTTGCAATAATACCTCTTGAAGTCTTCTGTACAAACAAGGAATGATCAGTATTGGAGCGTTTGTATCCCTGTTTTTCAAAGAGGTCTGAGAGCTTCTGAAACCATGCTCTGGGGCTCTGCTTAAGGCCATAGATAGCCTTATGAAGTCTGCACACCTTGGAACACTCCCCCTCAACAGCAAAACCGGGTGGCTGTTGCATATAGACTTCCTCCTGCAGGTCTCCATATAAGAACGCGTTCTTCACATCCAACTGATATAGCGGCCACTCTCGATTGACTGCGACTGACAGAAAGATCCGGAGAGTGGAATGACGGGCTACTGGCGAGAATGTATCAAGGTAATCCACCCCGTACGTCTGTGTAAAACCACGTGCAACAAGGCGGGCCTTGTATCTGTCAATGCTGCCATCTGCATTTTGCTTCACCGTAAATACCCACTTGCAGCTCACCGGGGTCACATCTGGAGGTATAGGAACTAGACTTCAAGTTCCCCTAGATTGAAGTGCCGCCATTTCCTCCTCCATTGCTAGACGCCATCTACTATCCTGCAGAGCATCTTGATAATTCCGTGGAATATCAACAGCTGACAAGGCCACCACAAAGGTCCTGAAATCCCCAGATAGTCGCTCAAATGACACAGAAGCTGCCAATGGATATGTAAACAACTCCTCTTCGATTTGCGTATAGCAATAGGAACATCTAAATCAGCTGTGTCCTCATCTGGCCCCTGCAACATATCCTGCTCAGAAATATCATTAGATCCATCAAGAGAAGTATCTTCAGTACATACCATAGGCGAGCTAGGAGATGAGTCATGACCATGAGCTGGAGGAGGCCTGCGGGTATAATGGAACGGTAGTGGTGAAACGGGGATCGATGGTGGTGGTGGTGATGGTGGTGACGGTGCTGGAGGTGGTGGTGTCATGTATATGGCGTCGGTAGTCAGTGGAGGTAGCTGCTGATCACCTGAGGATGAAAAATACATTACGGATTCAAAAAATGTAACATCTGCACTGACCATATACCGCCTACGCAAAGGATCAAAACACTTGTACCTCTTTTGAGTTCTGGAGTAACCAACAAACACATACTTGACAGCCCTAGGAGAGAGCTTGTCAATATCGGTAGACAACTGGTGGACAAAGGCAACTGAACCAAACACACAGGGAGTAAGGGAAAACAGATCCTTCCCAGGATAGATAATGGAAAAAGGAATCTGTTCATCCAAGACAGAGGACGACATACGGTTAATTAAGTAGCATGCAGTGAGAACCGCGTCACCCCAGTAAGAATAAGGAACATGACTCTGTATAAGAAGTGATCTTGTGACATCTAGCAAGTGGCGATGTTTCCTTTCAGCAATCCCATTTTGTTGAGAGGTATAAGCACATGATGTTTGATGTATAATCCCTTTTGAGGAGTAGTAGCTGGCTAGGACATGAGTGCACAGTTCTAGGGCATTATCACTTCTTACAAACTTCACAAATGTGGAGAAAACATTTTGAATTTCATTCAGAAAATGGATAATAATATCGCATGCTTCAGATTTATTTTTCATCAAAAATACCCATGACATACGAGAGAAGTCATCCGCAATAACTATATAAAATCTGTATCCCTGATGATCAGGTACACGACTCGGACCCCAAATATCAATATGAAATAACTCAAACTTGGAGGTACTACTCCGACCTGGACGACTGGGAAAGGTAGACCTGTGATGCTTTCCCAACTGACAAGCCTCACATTGGATAGATGTGCGAGGAAGACCCTGGGGTAACACACGACGCAACTTCTGAAGCGGTAGATGCCCAAAGCGCAGATGCCACAGTAAAGGAGATATAGGTCCAGTGGGAAGGGATGAGGTTCCAGCGAATGGAGTCTAATTTAGGCGGTAGAGGCCTCCTTGCTCATAACCACGACCGATCACGTTGCCCGTACGGATGTCCTGAAAAATAAGAGAAGATGGATAAAAAATTGCCCGACATTGTAAATCCTTCGTAATCTGACTGCTTGATAACAAATTCATTGAAAAGTCAGGTGCATGTAGCACATTCTTGAGCTGCATAGAAGATGTCAGTCTAATCTCTCCCTGACCAGTGATGGGAGAATGTGTACCATTGGCAATGACCACTGTTCGGCCTGGAGGAATCTGAGAATATCCTGTAAGTAAACTCTGATCGCCACATAGATGATGTGTAGCGCCCGAGTCCATAATCCACGGTAATGTATCTGATCTACTACTGGTAAGTGCAAGTATGCTACCTGAAGCACTGGTAGACGCAGAAGCAGAAGCAGCAGCATCAGATTGACTCTCAGTAGTAGGTGCTGGGCCAGATGGGGGAATAATGCCCCTTAGACGGGCAACTAGATCATCGAACCACTGATCCAAAGTAGCAGCAGATGGAGGCTCAATCTGCTCAGCGACTCATGCAGATGCAGGAAATCCATGCTTCGAGTAGCATGTGTCTTCATTGTGTCCAACGCGACGACAGTAAGTACATGTTGGCCAAGTGCGGCCTCCTCTGCCACGAGGTCCACGTCCACGGGTCTGATGATGAAATCCGCAACCCCTGTTGCGGCCATGGCTGAAGTATTCTGATTCGTGGCCGTGGAAGGCACGGTGATCCGGCTTAGTCTATGGAAGGCTTCCTCCATGGGAGGAATAGTAGAGTCGGCCAAGATCTGGGATCGTGCCGCCTCATACTCTGGATCAAGTGCAGCAAGGAACATGCCCACCATAGTCGCATTCCGATATGTCTTCTATTGTTCTGGCGTGGCTGTCAGAGGCATGAAGCTGTAGAGCTTCTCGAACATCCCTCTCAGGGATGTGTAGAGTGAATGTAGAGGGCGACCATTCTGCTTTATAGTGAATATGTCATGCTGGAGTTGCAGAATCTTTGTCTCGTTCTTCGCCTGCGAATATGTTGCCGCCAGAATGTCCCACATATCCTTGGCCGTGGGTTGACGTAGAATGTCATTGGCAATCTCAATTGCCAACGTACCAGATAGCCAAACTTTGGCGTATGCGTCATCGGCCTCCCAAGAGGCATTGGCTCCAGTCTTCTCAGCAGGCTCTGGTTCGGTAAGAATATGCTTCTTACCTGTTGACTTCATCATGCTCATGAACTGCATCGCCCACAGTTCATAGTTTGTGCCGTCCATTTTGACGATAGGCACCGGACCACGGAAGGCGCCAATGGATGGGATATCCGCCTTGCTTTCTGACATACTGGAAACTGAAGACTGGAGCGATTGACTGAAGATAAGATTTGTCTACAATGACATAGACGAGTTTAGTTGCTTGTGTAGACCTCAAACAACTAAACCCATGTAGGTGACGGTGTGCTCTTTAGGGCTTCGCACACGCTTAGGACTCCTTGGTGCCCTCTGACCTCACAGAAACGTGCACCGTGAAGTTACGCACATGCGTGCACCGTGAAGATAAGATCAGGCGCACAACCGCGCGTGAAGTTGCGTGCACAGGCGCAGAAGAGCGCGCAACCGCGCGTGAAGGAGTACGCACATGCGCGTGAAGGAGCGCGCACAGGCGCAGACCTACGCGCACAGGCACGTGAAGGAGCGCGCACAGGCGCGTGAAGGAGCACGCACAGGCGCAGACCTACACGCACAGGCGCGTGAAGGCGCACAGGCAGGCGCGCAGGGGCGCACAGGCAGGCGCGCAGGCGCGTGGGCATCGGCGGAGGCGCAGCGGCGGAGCAGAGGCATTGGCGGCGCCGGCGATGAGAGAGAGAGGCTCGCGGGTGGGGTGGGGTAGGGTTAGGGTTTCGAGAACTCCGGTCTAGGACCGTCGCTCTGATACCATGTTGGGAAAAATGAAAGAGATGTTTATTCCATAAGCCCTAGGCTCTCTTATATAGGAGAGTAGCCTATGGGTAAATTACATAAAGCATACAGCTGAAAATAAAAATAACAGAGAGACACACAGACAACTAATATATGCTTTAACAGTATGAAGTCAAAGCTCCTATAGAAAGGAGGCTAGCTAGGTAATCTCACAAGTGGCTTGAGCCATCACCTTGTGTTCAACCTCTACACTCGATCTAGAGACCATTGTCTACTTTTTGCTCCGTCATATAACAAGGTTGCTACCAACAAATATATCATAACCTGTGTTAGATCATTTGTCCTCAAGAGAAATAGGATACTCTGCATCTGCATAAGTAATTACATCAGTATGAACATTGTCTTCATAGAAAAGACCTCTCCCCAGAGATTCCTTCAGATATGAAGGAGCAGAAGAACATCTTGCCAATTACTGTAGAGATGTTGCCCCATGTGATGGTTGGATCTACTTACATCATACGATATATCTGGCCTAGTATCAGGGAGATAGAGTAGTTTATCCACGAGGCTTTTATATCATGTAGTATCATCAAACTCAGGATCGATGGATGTAGCGTGTTTCCGTAACTTTGCTGGGATGTCAGATGGTTTGCATCCAAGTAAGCGGGCCCTTGTAAGAATATCCAGTCAATATTTCTGTTGTAATAGATCTAATCCCTCTGCAGTGCATATCACTTCAATGTCAAGGAAGTATCTGAATTGACCAAGGTCCTTGGTGACGAACACCTTCTGAAGGAATGCCGTGATCTCTAAAATGCATTCTTCATCATTAGCGATAACCACCATATCATAAATATAAACTGCCAGTATCACAGTACCAGTAGACCATTGTCTAATGAACATATAATAATTAGATTGTTTTTATGGACATGTGAGCCCACAATGAGCCATTATGCAAAAAAGTTATTGTATATCATGTAAGAATAACTAATTTGCGCAATAGGTCCCTTAGTATAATTAGGGTTATGTACCATGACCATCTTGATATCATACGACTGTTGATCCAAAGGTTGGATCATAGCGGCTGGTGCAGAGTTGAATATCTAAAGAGTTAGATTGAGGACTCAACTGCACCGTCAAGGGGTTATCAAGAAAGGATCTCTAACTTGAGAAGGAGATGGTAATCCTTACTCCAAAGGCTGACATTCGTCCGACCTCTTGATGCAGGTCCTCCGTATATGGATAGAGATTCGGAGGTGTTGGATGAGCTAAGTCAAAGAGTTGACTTTGCGAGATTGAGATAACTAAGACCTATGTCGAATGCTGTCATGTATAGACACACATTCTCTTATAGGAGATATATGTATTACTATGTCTAAGTATGCACATTAGACAGATCATTATGTTGATGACCTACTCAAGGTTTATACATCGACGAGCTAGTACTATGCACACGAGGGCATATGAGTAATACAATCTCTCAAAGGGATCATACATGTTCACTACTGAATCAGAAGACATGAGCTCACTCATAAGATATTGGGATAAACCAAATTCCAACGTTGGTCGTCTTGTCTTAGAAACAAGATAGGATTTGAAGGTATGATATATGTTTTTAGAAAGCATATGATTGATACAAACTCCCAATTATCGAATGAGAAACTTAAGGATAAATCTCTGAATGAGGCAACTCAAATAAGATCCGAACTTTGGGTTTAATTATAGTCTTCCAACATGCAAGATGTACGAGTATTGAGAGTACTCGAGGGGGATGTGATCTTAATCAATTGTATAACCATGATACTTCCATTCCGAGGGAGTGATGAAATATGTTTGTATTTCGTTAACTCCACTCAGTAGACTACTTATCCAATCTTAGTTCAAATGTTGAAGATTGATCTGAATATGATTCATATGCAATGAAAATATTTGATATTCTGTCTAACTTGATCAGACATCTCTGAGAGATCTTCTAGATTTGGATATGAGATTAGACCTCACTATCCAAGTTACTATACGCGGAATATACAGTCGCCTTATCTTTATCTCCAAGTATCCGCAGAGAAGGTACGCTGTTCTTGAAAGAGTTCAAGAATAGTTCCATTGTTAATAATATTTGAGCATTAGAAAATTGGTGGTTAAATTGGATTTAATTATTTATAATGTGGATATGATTCACATTATTTAGATGTATATAGAGAGACATCTAAGATAATTAAATGGGATTTAATTATCATAGATTAGATTAATATGGATAGCACTATCCACTATAATCATGGTTGGATGCGATCCATAATATTATAGAGAGAGTTAATTGTGAATAGGATTCACAATTTAAATAATAATGTGAATTGGATTCACATTAAGCAATCAAATGTAAATATGATTTATATTTAGTTTTGGATGGATGGTTATTAATGATTTCTTTGCAATTGTCACAAATAATTTGTAAATTATTTGTGATATTTTATTGATAAATAATTCTATGAATAAAGATTTAATGTAATAAGATTATATTAAAGGATATTGGAGAGAGAAAAGCTCTCTCTCTAATCCCCATGGTGGACGTCCCCCCTCCTAATGAGGAAGGATGCTATCTTCTTTCCTCTTTCTTGGAAGGTTGCTCTCTTCTTTCCTCTTTATTCATGAGAATAAGATTTATTTTGAGATTAAATTTTGGAATGATGAATTAATAAATGATTTATTAATTCTAAATCCTATTACTTTGAGCACAAATAAAATAATTTAATCTCAATCATTGATCAATAATCAGGAGTGGATCTCCACCATCCATTTTGTTATAAAAGAAAGGCTAATCTTAGTTTTTCTTTACAATTAAGTTGAATCAATTGTTGGAACAACTCTCTCTCTCTCTCTCCTTATACGTCTTCTTTCTCTCAACTCCTTGTGGCCGTCCACTAAGATGTTGAGAGCGTGGTCATCGTTGCGCTGTCGTCGTGCTGTTAAACTAATCGCTCGTGGTTCTCCATCTTCTTCGACATCTCGTGCACGCGAAGGAGACATCAGATTTCGCGGGACAAAATATGGAAGCTCCATACTCGGATCATCGCTTTGGATTGTGAAAATCATACGTCTCATCCACGCGCCTACAAGTGCTCTCTACTTCGGATTGGACTTGAGACATGAGGTCTCTTCTCTTAGGGACTCATGGATCGCGATCACGCTTCAAGAGGTAATCCTATTACTTGTGTGATCTTGATGAAATGACATGGAAATTGTTCCATGTCATGTGGTTTCATCGATTTTTTTTTTAATTTCCGCTTCCTCATCGACCTTGATCGGATACGATTCGATCTCTATGCTTCCGTGATGCGCGAGGCACTATCACATCTTTTAAAGTGGTATAAGAGCCTTGGTTAAAGGTCTAGGATGTTATCCAAACCTTAAGGAAACAATGTTTTGGATATCAGGATGTGCGCGAACTTGTTTGTTCTCGTAGATGCGATTTCAAATTGTTTTTCTACATAGTTTATGTAGTTGTTATTTTGCCCTAATATGGATGAATTTCCAAGATAATAAATCATGTTTAGAATGCCTGAACATGTCCCTAAAAGATTCACCAAAGGTTGGTAAAAATTGAGCATCGTTTTAGATTTGAAAAGTTCTTGCAATGTTATTGTTTTTGCATGAAATGTTATTGTTTTTGCATGAAAACTCAGAACTGTATCTAAACAATTTTTTGTTGTAGTTTTCATGCCATGAAACATGTTAGAAAAATTGTTCGAATTTATTTTGCGTGATTTCGACTCCATTTTTCCTAAGGGATTTTTTTCCCAGCAGACCCTATAATGTTTGTAAATTACCTCTACGACCTTTGAAACATCGATATTCCTCCCTAGACCCCGTAATCTTGCTAACCATTACCGCACATACCCTCTGGTTTGCGGTCGTCTATTTTTACACTGACGGTCGTTATGTCACGGGTGAATGCCCTATTTTACCCCCAATTTATGGACCGTTGGAGGTGGATGTCCTAACATACCCCTTGTCTCCCAACGGCTATTTACAAGGGACAACAACCTTATTTTAAGGTCTCACATTGTGAGATTGGCTTCAATCTGCTCGGACCTGGAGAGATCTCCAAACAAATTTTTTTTGCTGCACATCCAAGAGGTAAGAACACTATGAAGAAATGCACATTGAAAAAACTTTATTGTTGCTTTTGAGTGTTTCGTAGTAAGTATTACATGAATTTTTATATTACAAAAATAACATTTGACATGTTTTCTAGGTTACGAGATGGATCAGCTCTCCACCTCTAGTGTCTCCGGCAATGATCGAGTCAGATGTCAATGTCGAAGCCTTGCTGCTGTGAAGACATCAGCAAGACCATGGAGTAAGGGGAGCAAATTCTATACATGTCCGGATCGAAGCTGTGAATTTTTTGGCTGGGTCGACGACGACACGCCCAATTATCAGACCTCACAAGAAGAAAAGAAAATGGAGTTACGATTATTGCAAGAGTTAGGAAAGGTGGACGAAGAATTGAAGATGATAAAATCTGAACTTGCAAATACAAGGGTTCAAATCAAGAACATATGCTTTCATGTCAAGATCCTGTCAATTTATGCTCTTGTGTTCCTCACAACTAAACTCATGTAGTATGTATTGAGAAGAACTGATTGTATTACCGCAAGTGTCCCTGTTAGTATGCTCCCATCCTTACATTATATTGCTTTGACCTGCAAAATCTCAAGAAACTTTGGACTGCAATGCAAACAAAATAGAACTCTCGAGTCATATGCATTCATTGACAGAATGACATCAACAAAATATGTCCTTGTTCTTCAAACCGCAATTAAGTCTAAGCTATTGTTTATATTACAATTTAAAAACAAAACCCCCACCAATTACACCGTAAGTAAATCAAAGAAAACAAACATTCCAACTGAAGAAGTAAATTCTATTCTGTAGGTGCTGTCCAAAACTTCAAGCTTTAGGAATCTTCATCACAAATCTTCCCAAAAAAGAGTTTTTCCCTTCCCAAAAAAGCACTTCTCTACCCAGTAGGCCTACATGGAAACAAAAAAGTCCACATAATAGCCGTCATATGTATACTCGAGCAATTCAATTGATAACTTCAACTTTGTAAGGAATCAGACTTCCAAAATTACTTGCTGGATACTCAGTAGCGTTGTGGGCAAACATGGATCTTGAACATCTGAAAAAAGTAAATTGAACACCTTAAACACCTAGAAACTCGTAGGATCTTCAAGTAAGATAATTCAAAAAGTTATGGAAGTTTTACATCATTTAGTAATGGGGGGCTCATCTTCTCCAAGTAGAGCCGCTTTCTTTGGCCGCCCCCTCTTTGCGTTGCTTGGACCAGCCTCCCTGGCAACGTTGGTCGTCCTCTTGAAGGCGCTTCCCTAACAGCCACACCACTGCAAGGGACAAGGAATAATGAAGAAATGAATACCCAAACCTGAAGAGTGGTGAGTACAGATCCTAAAATACCTTCGAGCTCCCAATGTAGAAGACTGCCGAGAACAAATTCTCACACTTAGATCCTCCATGGATGCCCGCAATTGGGTTCCATCTTGAGATTCATTTTCAGCCGCCATGGTTCGTGGATTTATCGGATTTTTGCACGTATTTTTGTGATGGCCAAACGAACCACACCTCGTGCATTTGTGGTGGGTCTTCTTCTCCTCGTCCCTCGCCCTTATTCGATTCTTCTTTGGCCTACCTGGAGGCCTCATGGAGTGCGGAGGTAGCACCTTGTATGGTAATTTAACGGGCGTTCAACAAGACTTATCGGGTAAGGGGGTGATGGACTCCGCATAGGTAGTTCTATAACGTGTTATGCTGAAGTAATTGGATAAGTAGTCATCCCAATTCATGTTTTGCAAAGTTGAGATGGAGGCACAAGCATGTGTGCATGGCAAGCCAGAAACCTGCCATCGCCTACATGTGCAATGCTTTGCCGCTAGATCACATACATTATGACTAGTAGGACATTCCACCTCCATGCTAGTCTCGCTTGATCTCCTTACTATGAACCCCTGTAGATTCTTGGTAAAGGTCCTCACATAGTCTAGTGCTGTAGATACCATCACACCTCGCATCTTTTCACCCTTCAATCTCCGATCTTCTAAAGTTGTCATCATCTTTTGACGAATCCAATCTACTAGATCACAAATTAAAAGGTGACATGCCTCATTAATCCAAGAATTGAAGGACTCACTTAAATTATTGGTGATGTAATGGCAGTGAGCAGACGTGCTGAATTGCGATCTCGACCATTTCTAATTAATTCCTATCACGTAGTCAAAAGCACTTTTATTGGTTTTTTGAAGCTCTCTCATCCAATGGAGGTATTGCTTTGGTTCGAAAGCTCTGGCGGCTGACCAAAGTATATGCTCCAAATCGCTGCCTGGGAACTTCATCTTGAAGTTCTTGTAAACGTGACGCATACATGCCCTATGCTCCGCATATGGGAATTTATCTTTGACTGCACCCTTCAGTCCCTTTTGACCATCTGAGATTAATGTTAGACCCTTTCCTTCACCACATTGGATAGCCTCATCCAAATGCTTGAAGAACCAATTCCATGTAACGCTTGACTCATTCTCCACGACCGCGAAGGCAACATGAAAGAGCCCATTTGCTGCGTCTAGGGCAGTAGCAGACAATAATGTCCCCAAGTACTTGCCCTTCAAGTGGCATCCATCCAAACCCAAGAAGGGTCTACATCCAAACATGTACCCATCCCCGTTAGCTTTAAAAGAGATGAAACATCTGAGGAAGGAGTCATCTTCCTCCAAGAAGTAGTGTATGACACTAGCCGGATTGCGACACTTCAACTCGGCAATAAGGGAGGGGACCTTTGCATATGACTCCTCAATGCTCCCAAATAATGCATCTGACGCCCTCCTCTTTCCCTTGTAGATGGTCATATAGGGTAGACGAAGCTTAAATGCCTCGAAGATCCTATCAGATAGCTGCTTCACTGTAATTGAGGGGTTCTGCATCACCCAAGTTGATATCGGTTTGCTACCCAATGCTGGCCAGCCATGGTGTTTCCACAAAGATTGTTCGAAACACAAGTATGTTCGGCCACCAAAGTTCTAACTTTGAACCTGTTGTTGTTTCGAATCAAGGAGGCATGTATCCTCCAAGGACATCCTTCCTCCCTACAGGCTGCCGTGACTCTGCTGCTCTCGCTCTTTATGAATTTGACGGCAAACTCCTTGGTGATGCAATGGGATGCAAGTGCGGAGCGAAAGGATTCCTGGCTTTCGAATTCAACCCCAACTTCAAACTATGGGGCATCCATATCCACGTTCGCCTCAGGGCCATCGTAATCGCACACATTCTCCACATCAGAATCCATAAAGTGATGATAGCTATTCTCAGATACAAGGCCATCCATGTCATCTGAAGCATCACTATCCTCCTCAGCCTTGTCAACTACACTATAATTGGAATCAGAATTATCAGAGGAATCAGAATTGGGTGCTGTATGGTTCACCACATTAGTCCTCTGTGCAGCCACCGATCTCGTATATCTTCGGTTGGATGGTGTTCGGAGGTGTGACCTGTGTACGTACACTCTTGTGCGCTTGATGCGTGTATGCTCTTCACCCATCGGCCCACCTTTAGTCCCACGATCACCCTCCTGCACACCCTCACTCCCTCGATCAGCCACCGGCACACCCTCTGTTCTACCCTCACCCACAGGCACACCTTTAGTCCCACGATAACCCTCCTGCACACCCTCACTCCCTCGATCAGCTACCGACACACCCTCTGTTCCACCCTCACCCACAGGCACACCCTCTCGTCTACCCTCACCCGCAGGCTCACCCTCTGTTCCACCCTCACCCACATGCACACCCTCTGTTGCACCCTCACCCACAGGCACACCCTCTGTTCCACCCTCACCCGCAGGCACACCCTCTCGTCCACCATTACCCACAGTCTCAGCCTCCGTTCCACCCTCGCCAGGATGCGCACCCTTTGTTCCACCCTCACCTGCAGGCTCACCCTCCGTTCCACCATCACCCACATGCCTCTTCGCGATCCCAACATCAGAGTTCCCTCCTTCAAAATTAAGCCAATGCCAAACCTTGTCCCTGGCTCCCTCTTCGCCCATGTTCCAGTCTAACATCTCATATGTAAACGAGAAGGCCATCTTAGAGCCTGCGACACCACCATGATCGACATTGTGGGGATGTGGCTCCGTGGTGCCCTGGGAGTTCTCCGTAGGCGGTATGGGATCCACGGTTACTCTGGCATGCTCCGCAGTCGATACGGGATTGGCCACCGGACCTGCATTCTTCTTGCTCAGAGACTCCTCCGCTTGGATGTAACTCAGAGACTCTACGTCTGTCATTTCCACCACCAGCTCGATCTCAGTTCCATCATTGTGCACATTAAACATTTCCATCATCTCTCTTTCATTCCTAATCTCTGCAAACTTGCTCCCTCTTATGTGAGGGATCTTGTACTTCAAAGTGATCGTACACCTTGGCTCCCAAGGTACCGCCTCAGAGATTGCTTCCATGAGGTCGAACCAGGAGGTTGTGTCTGGATCGATCCCGATCCTCTCTTCGGTTCCAAGCAAATACTTTTCACCCTTCATTCCTCGCGTCCATTTGAAGTACCCACCATGCCTAACGCACACCGTGAGGATCCCTTCGTGTCCACCGAACCACCCCATCGTCAACACCTGCATGTTCGAAATCAACAAAAAAGAACCCATCAGTTAGAAGCCCTAACCCGTTTAGCCTTCATTCGCTCATCTGATGAAACCCTAAACCCGCTTGATCTTGATGCGGTCGACGAAACCAGCGGTACGATGGATTGCAAAAGGAAGGGATGACGTTGATGGAGTGGAGCAAAAGAGGAGAGGTCGACGGAGTGGAGCAGGAAGGGGTCGACGGAGTGAAAAAGGAAGGGGAGAGGTCGATGGAAGCGAAGAGGAATGGGAGGGGACGAACTCGGATGCCTCTTTATCCGAGCTTCCCGCCATAAACATCACCGAGGGCACGTGGCATGCTTCTTGCAGTTGTACCATACAAGGGTTACTCAGACAACTCTGGTTAGGTTACGAAAGAGACGGTGCACAAACGGAGGGTCCATGTGGTCAGACGGAGCAAGATTACGGGGTCTAGGGAGGAATATCGATGTTTCAAAGGTCGTAGAGGTAATTTACAAAAATTATAGGGTATGCTGGGTAAAAATCCCTTTTCCTAAATATGTGATATTTAGTGCAGATGAGTTGGAAGATGATTGAATTATCGTGATGACATTAATTTAATGTTTTTATCATTCAATATTAATTATGAAAATTATGAATTTACCATGATTAAATGATGATTCATATATTTAGAGGAATACGTGACATCCATCAACTTATATTGAATGATTGCCTTAGCCCTTAGGACAAACCCTGGTTTGAAACTATAATAGTTGTAGTTCAACACTTCTATGCAAAACAACTTGTTTGCTTGATATGGCTAGAATTTTAGGGAAATTAAACATGTTTTAATATACCTGAATTTTTGAGTGATTATTATATAGTATCATACAAGGTCGAACGATCGATAAAACCCCTTAGTATAAATTGTACCAATTATGTTGTCTCAAATTAAAACGGTAATGGTGTTTAGGCCTGGATATGTTAATGTGTTAACTAATTGACACCCTGCGTCGCATTTGCAATGGAAACACTCATTGTTAGCATAATTTGTACAACCTGATCGGATCCATTTCAAGTAAAGGTATCATGAGAAGTCTCTGCTTACTTTAATAGCTAATTGGAATAATAAAAATGTACTTAATGATGGTGTGTACTATACAACATATCACATAAATGAGTTGTTTGTTTATTGCATTGCATTGACGATTAATTTAATGTGTTTAAATTAATATAATCTAATCAAAATACACTCAGTATTTAATAAGTTTGGATTTCTGTTGGAAGGGTTGATCGTGAGATATGATTCAAATGATCAATCAAAATTTGAATGGGATACGGAGGATTATAAGATGACATCAATTGTTACCCATCAAGGCAAAGGATTCCGTTGCCATGGATTGTACGGAGACGCCTATACAAAGTCATAGCTCTGACATATAAGCACACATGGATCGAGTTCTTTACTTCTTGAAAAAGTAAGGCCGTATATGTAGTGACCCAAATGTTGTTTCATGTATAGTTGAGGTGGTATTGGATTGCACATAGCGAGTTCTATTCATGTTGACGGTTAATTCCACTGACAACGGGTCAACATCACTTCAGGGGTGGTGTGCTCAGGTGTCAAAGATCGAATTGGGAAATGCAAGGCGGGAAGAGTTTCCGCTTCCTTAACCCAAGTTGCATTTTCTCATCTTATTGGGGTGTGACAAAAGTGGAAGGGAGATCTCAGATCCCGCTTGAGGTAATTTGGTTAACATACCTCATGCTTTGGAAGTTCGAAAGAGAATGAACTTTTAAGGTAATAAAAAGCGAGACAACTTTGATTTAAAACAATAATAACCTTAACCAAAGTAAACAGATTTATGCAAATTATCTTATTTCAAATAACCTTCATTAAACACACTCGAATCTATACCCAATCACAACTTGTACAATATCATGAATTGGATCCATGATCATGATGTAGTACTTGTACTGGGTCACATAATGCATGTGGTTACAATATGCAAGCTTCCTCATAATAATGAAGAATGGCAATTAAAAAGATAGTAAGAGAATAACCTATGGTTTGTGTGTTTCTACAGTCTTGATCTCTCATCAAGTGTGCTTCAGAAATAACATGTTGATGATGATCTTAATTGTCATGATCCTTCTAAAATCGAAGGAGATGTTTTGGCAAACATTTGTGTTCTCAACATTTAATCATGAATTGCATAATTCACTACATTATGCAGATCCGTGTGGATATGATGAGTGTCGTCATTCTACTATCTCTATTAAAGTCCTTCATGAAGCTTCATAATATTCATATTGTTGAATGGTATGAAGTAAATGCTGAAATAGTCTCTCATTGAAGTCCTTTGGGGACATGTTCAATTAGAGAGGTCCTTTATCTTAAGCAATGGTTGTTTAAGCATTAAAGGAAGTTCATTGGAAGCATGGTACGATCCATGTAAGGAGAGTCAAAGAGTTGACTATACTTTTGTGATTTCTACACTTGCGACATCCAAAGAGTTGGATGAATGTTAATATCGTAATAAGCTGATATACTGATAGTATGACTATCTAGACTATCTAGAATCCTTAGAGAAGGACTCAGATAGTGCATCGGTATATTCTACATCTACATATCATCATTGAAATCGACTTACTTATTAGATAAGATTAAAGGCTGATGATTGTATCTCATTCTTCTACTAACAGTTGCAATTAGTTGCAACAATCTCCATTGGATAGATTGCTTACTTATTTCCAGTGGGTGAGCCCCTAGTCTTAAAGAATGTCTCTTTGACCTAGATGTTATTCATTATTTATTGTTGATTTTCTGTAACCCACCTGGACATCAGATGATGGGTATGGGTAGATCGGACTACATGACCTGGATCACTGCAAATAATAAACTTAAACAAGCACAACATTACGTAGCACTTTCAATCACAGATAAACAATTAAACCACAAGTGCACATGTATTTAACGTGAAAACCCCCTTGGGTAAAAACCACGACCCAAGCCTTCCAATTTGGACTTTCAACCTGACTCACACTGGTCTTACCTCTAAACCGGTTGCTTACGTAGGCATCCCACCCATTTACAACTTGAGTTGATTACGCGGTCAACCCAACCGTTTACAAGTAAACAATCCTAATAACCTCAATATCAAAGTAAATATGCAACGAATAATATGAGGGAAAACTAAAACAATCTTACAGAGCGAGGAACTTGATCATAATAATCAATCGCGGAGAACCGGAGCTGTCGGAATTAAGAACACAATAGAAAATATCTCTTTAATCTTTCTCTCAGAGTATATAGTGGAAAGCAGAGAATAGAAAGCTTGTTGCTCTTGGGGTGTATTGTAGAATGAGGTATGGGGTCCTATTTATAGGTCTTAGGATCACATGGATGTTGTCTTTAAAAAGTAGCCATTGTGAACAAATCAGGAATGAAATCGGCTTCAAAAATCTTCCTTACATAAAATATGATCGATCATGATACAAAGGACGATCAATCAGAATCAAATAATCGATCATGGGGATTTAGATGATCGATCAGAATCAAAATATGATCGATCATAGATCTAAATTGATCGATGCAAAATATAGATGTTGTAAATCAAATAATGATCGATCATAAAAGCAAGGTTGATCGATCAATTTAAAGAGGTTGATCGATCAGTTTGACTCTTTGACCTGAAAGTCAAAGTCAAAAGGCTGAAATGCAATATGCATGATTTGAGATCTTTTACAATCTAAAACAATTACAAAAAACAGAACTCAATAAAAGAAAAGACTTCGCCTTCTTCACGAGCTTGAGATCCTTCCTTGAGCTTGAGTTGGAGTTCCTTAACCGTGAACTCCTTTGAGCTTCTTCTTCACTTAAGCTTGAGCTCATCAGGCTTGGGCTTGTTCTTGATCCAATATCTTTCCTGATCTTGACCTAGCTACAAGCTTTGCATACAAGTTTTGTTATCATCAAAATATGCATGTTCGTGCACTAACAATTTCCCCACCCATGCATGCACTCACAATCTCCCCTTTTTGATGATGACAAAATATTTTATGCGTTTGTAAAAATAAACAGTGTATGAGAGAAATCTGTTTTTGTAAACAATCTTATCTCTCCCTTTTTGACATTATCAAAAAGATATAAACAAATACAAAATGTTGATTAATACTAATTGTTAACAGATATCAATTGTTAAAGAGATAATTTTCTCACCCTTTTGATAACATTCTTTTTAATCTGAGCTCCCCCTAAACTAGAGCCCCCTTAACCTTTGCTTAAAGGCTCTGCCTAAAAGATAAGACATAAGAGTCAAGGTCTCATCGTCAATGCATGATATGCAGATCGAGTAAATAAGAAATATAATAAGTCATCTAGGATTCTTGGCGGTGGACTTCTCCAGTCTTGGTAGAATGGGGAGCATGACTCTATATAAGGAGAGTCCTTGTAACATCAAGAAGATGATGATGTTTGTGCTCGACAATACCATTCTGCTAAGAAGTTTAGACATAAGGTCTGATGGAGAATCCCAAAAGACTTCAAGAAATGAGAGAGCTGAGCACTAAGGCATTGCCAGAGTGGACATACTTAATAGTAGATACAGGTTCTTTCTATCAATGATAAGAGTTTGCATAATAGCGCCAACCTCAACGTTCTATTTGCAAACGAAGAACCCAAGAAAGTTTGGAAAAAACATCAACTGCAACAAGATAGAACCCGTGTCCCTTGTGATCAGGAACACGACTAGGACCTGAAATATCAAAATGCAACAACTCTCGTAAAGAATTACTCCTACGACTCTGACTTCTGGGAGAACTGATACGATGATGCTTCCGAAGCTGGCAAATGTCACACTGAAAGGTAGATTGAGAGGGAATCTGCTGGAGGACTTTACACCGCTTCAACACATGAAGATGGCCAAACTGAAGGTACCACATGTACGGAGAGACCGATGTAGTGGGAATAAAAGATCTACCTGTATGAGGAGACTAGACCAATTTGTAGAAACCCCCTTGATCATAGCCGCATCCAATCACCCTGCTCGTTAGTATATCATGATACACAGGCAAGCTTGTAAAAGTCGGCCTGACTAGTCGGCTCGACTAGTCGAGTTGGGGGGGGGGGTAGCTGACTCGATAAGGCCTAGTCGTTCATTAATCAATCAACTCGACTAATCGGGCCGACTAATCGGCCGCGAATCGGCTGACTTTTACATCAAGCTTTTTTATTTTTTATTTTGTGCTTTTTAAGCAAACTTATACTAATATGCTTAATGTTATATTTAAAGTCAATTGCTCTTTTATTTCATTATGATTATGATAGTATAGAAAATGCACAAAACTATGTTAATATATAAGAATATATGTATAAAAAATGATTTATATATTTAAAATAATCTAAAAATTCAAAACTGACTAATGGCCGACTAAATTCGATTAGTCGCCCGACTACCGATTGATTCTTAATTAGCGACCCTGCATTGACTACAACTTTCTGCAACCTTGTATACAGTAGAAGAGGGGTCCGAAATGGCACAACAATTCAGATCCTTAGTAATCTAACTGATAGACAATAATTTCATAGACTAGTCTGGGGCATGTAGCACGCTATGTAGATGCATGGAGGATGGCAACTGAATCTCTCCCTATCCCTTAATAGGAGAATGACTCCCATCTAATGACAATAGATCGACCAATGTGAACCGAACTATAGAATATGAACTGTTTTTGTCACCGTAGAGATGGTGGGATGCTCCAAAGTCTATTATCCATTCTGAAATATCTACCATGTGGGAAGTGTAAGTACATAAGTTATACCCGAGTATTGGCATAGGCTGCAACATCAAATGGGGTCGAAGGAGAACTCATAGAATCGATGAAGGAGCCATGATATTCCTCAGATGGGAGATAAAATCCTCATACTTCTGATCACTATAAGTAGTAGCATGCTCAAACTGCTCATCAACATGAGCATATGCAGGGCTCTATGTTTCTGATAGTATGTATCCTTAAGAGTGTCCTATACGATATTAGTATGCGCAGTGCAGGAGAGGGCGTCCACCTCTACCACATACACCACATCCTCTGAACTGCATTGAGCCTCCTTTACTGCGAGATGCAGCCATCGCAGAGGAGGTTTGAATGGCAGTTGCTGGTAGTATCGTGATCCTACACAGTCTGTTGTAAGATTCCTCCATGGTAGATATTAAAGAATAGGTGAAGAGTTGGCTACGAGCGTCATCACATTGGGAATCAATTGTAAGAAACACGTCCACTATCGTGGCATTCCTATACGTCAGATGCATGAAGCTACGGAGCTTCTCCAGCATGCCCTTGAACCAGGAGTAGAATGCATGGGGATGATGACTACGTGCTTCGTTGTGAAGATGTCGTACTTTGAAAAGTCTTTGTATCATTGCTTGCTTGAGAATATGTGGTGGTGAGAATGTCCCACATTGCCTTGACAGTAAGTTGATGTAGAATTTCATTGGCTATCTCTTTAATAAGGTTATAGAGAGCTAACTACACGCCCATGCATTGTCTTGCTTCCACGAAGCGTTCACCCTTATCGGCTGGCTTAGGTTGCATCGGGATATATTCCTTGTTGCTCTCTGTGATACCCATGAACTGTATAGTCTACAGTTCATAGTTGATCCCATTTTGACGATCGACGCGGGACCTCTGAAGACCCCAGATGAGGATATACCGACCTTGTTATCTAACATGACGAACGAAGGAGACTGAGAAGGATGCAGGGTGCAAAACGATTTGATTTTGTATACACAATCATGTAGAGAACAATTCTTATGTGCAGACTCAGAGCACAACCTTTCACATTAACTCCGAAGGTGTTCTAGGGCATGTGGATTGGATTTAATCGCGCAAATCCAACATGAACTGCACCAAAATCAGTGGCAAAGCATTTCAAAGGGAGTCGTGATTCGTAGGTCAGGCACTCGAGGTCCGCCTATTGGAGGTACAATTTCTAAGGAAGAGCATGATACCTACACAATACCCCTAGGCCCCGTTTGTTATGCAGGAATAGAGAGGAGAATGGAATCACTATTCCTATGTTGATTCCACTCCTTTGTTTGTTAGACCATATTACGACAGGAATAACAATTACAAAGGAAACCCGATTCCCTCATATATGGGAATCACCATTCCTAGGTACCCCCCTAGGAATTGCGATTCCATTCCTTAGAAATGCTAATGAATGTATTCTTATTCAATGTTTTTTAATTAGTATATCATTGTTACAAATATATGGTTATCGACATGGATATATGTTTTCCTTTTTTGGATATTTCTCTGGACACTGACATGGATATGATTTTTTGGACATGGATATATGGACACTAATATGGATATAAATATATGGACGCAAAAGATCAGATAAGTTACAAATATATGCATATATGGATACTGACATGGATATGTGATATTTTTTTGGATACGGATATAGATACAGTTCAATTTTTTTTTGGATAGAGATATGGATATGGTTACAAGATATTCCGACAGATACGAATACATATAAATTAAATATATCTATTACATGGATAAAATATATGAGATATGATTTTTTGCGGATACGGATACGAACATAGATATATTTTTTTTTCCAGATATGGATATGGACATGGATATAGGATTTTTTTCTAATATGGATATGGATAAGGACGTAATTTTCATTTTTTCTAATATATGGATATTTATTATATTTAGCGAATAGATATACGGACATGGATATGGGTTTTAATTTTTTTTTGCGGATACAGATATGGACATGGATGAGGATGGGGGGGCATATATGGATATGGAAATGGATTTTTATTTTTTTGCAGCAATAGATATGGATACATATACCATCTTTAGTTTTTTTAGGATATGGATATGGGTTACATTTTAGCAGATACATATACGGAAATGGATATATGTTTTTATTTTTTGCGTATATGGACACCCATAGCATTTTCATTTTTTAGGATATGGATACAGATATAGTAATAAAACATTTTAGCGGATACGGATATGGATATATCAAATATAACAATATGAGAAAAAAATCAAAGTAGTTTTCATTTAAATTTACTATTGACTCCTTATATGAAATATATCAATTATATGAAAAATAAGTTGGAGGATACCGATTATTTTTTTCAGCTTAATGAATATATCAAAGAAATGTTATTTTCTTTCTATTCTTTTCCTTTCCAAACATAAGAAAGAATGTGTTTCATAATAACATTTTCAATTCCTAATATGAACCAAACATTGGAATGGAAAAACTTATTCCTTTCCATTCCATTGTTAATTCCATTCTTGTCTTGATTCCATTGCATTGTAATTCCTTTCCAATCAAACAAACGGGGCCCTACTCCAACATGGTTGCTAGGCGGTGATCCACAAAGCGTGGGGGTGATTGTCATTGGGTACGAAGCTCGAGGCGGTACATGAGCATTGATCCGAGAGCCATTGGGTGCGGAACCTGAGGTGACACACGGAGACAAGTGGCGTATGGAGGAGGGCAGCACGAGGAGGCAGTCAACGCACAAAGAAGAGGGAGGGGATGGATGGTAGGGTTAGGTTTTTAAGGGTGTCAATGCTAGGACTGCTGCTCTAATACCATGTAAAGAAACAAACGAATATGTTGTTTATTCAGTCACCATAGGGCTCCTTTACATAGGAGAAACCCTAGAGGGCAAACACGCAATGAGGAAATTATGAAAGCGTGAAATAAGAAATACATAAATTCTAGTTACTATAATAATGTCGAGGAAATGCAAAAGGAGGCTGACATTAACAAGCACTAGTACAACAATCCTTGAAACATTACACGATAGTATAAGACGTAGTATGCATCTAAACTAGCCCTAAATTGAACTAGTGTGAGTCTTAATGCATTCTTGATGTGCTTCACTCTCTACAATAACAAAGCGTTGCAGGACCATGGATACGTTGATCCGGAACAATAAAATAAATTAGTTACATATTAGAGTTGCTTAGTCGGTTGGGTTGTGGGTTTTGCTTTTGTTTTTTCGAGATGAGTGAGTATGAGATTATGGAGTGCATGGCTACACTTCGGACTCGGGGTGGGGGGAGTGCATCACGCACTTGGGACTGCTAATGGTAGGTAGTTGGTTGCGACGGAGTGACTGATTGCATATGATGGAGAAGACAGAGCAAAAGACTAGCAGAATAGCTTGCGTCGTGTTTGTTGAGAGGGGTATGCATGGTACTTTTGAAGGCGGTATTGTCTGCCATTCTGATTTTTTTCATGTCGACCCAGCTCCATCTGGTGGGTGTTTGCTGAAGGCTCGAGATTCTGATGGTAGGGTTTTTTGGGCAACATCTATGAAGGGGCAATGATGAAGGAATCACTGTGAAGATTGGTGACAATAACATTCAGAAGTTTCTTTTAGATGCTTGGGATCTATTTTGCAACATGATGGGGAAATTGATGGAAATATTACTAATAGAATAAATCAGATTGGTTAAAGTGGAGAGGAGCATCTACTATTCTCTGCGATAAGAAAATTCCTTTGAAAATTAAAGGAAAGTTTTACAAAGCAGCCGTGAGACTTGCTATGCTTTGTAGATCTAAATGGGGCTTGTGAACCATAGACATGTGCAGAGAATGGCAGTAGCAAAATGAAAATGCTAAGGTGGATGTGTGGACACACATGTGAAGATCAGATTCGTAGTGACGCAATCAGAAGGAAAGTTGGCGTAGCTCTGATCGAGGATAAGATGTGAGAAACCTCTTAAGGTAGTTTGGCCATTTACAAAGAAGGTTGGTTGATTCACCAATTAGGAGATGTGAGTTTTGGGATGTTGAGCCGGCTAAGAGAGGGCGAGGAAGGCCCAAGAAGTGTTGGAATGAGACTATATGAAGGGATCTTAGTTTTTTAGATCTAAGTCCGAGATTGACCCAACATAGTTCTGAATGGAGGCAAATAATTCATGTAGCTGACGTTACTTAATGTGGGAAAAGACTTTGTTGTTGTATCTAGAGAGGGGTAAGAATTGTCTCTGATGGGAGAAAAGAAATCAATGCATTAGACGTTCCCGAGGGCTCTCTTATATAGGAGAATAGCCCTGGGTTAATTACATGATAAGTACACTGAGAAAGAAGAAATTAGACTGTCATACATAGTACGATATTTTACTTAACACTCCCCTTCAAGCTGGAGCATATATATCTATCATGCTCAGCTTGGACCAACACTTCTGAAAAGGACTTTGTGCTAGAGCCTTGGTGAAGATATCAGCTGTCTGATCTCCTGTAGACACGCGAGCTGTAGATATGAGCCCCTTCTGGATCAGATCTCGAGTGTAATGACAATCCACCTCAATATGCTTCGTTCGTTCATGGAAAGCATGATTATTTGCAATGAATAATGCGGCTTGATTATCACATAATAGCTGCACAAAAAGAGGAACATCTATAGAAAGATCAGTCAACACCGATCTAACCCACATCATCTCTGTACTCCCTTGAGCCATAGCTCTGTATTCTGATTCTGCACTTGATCTGGCAAGTACAGTCTGCTTCTTGCTTTTCCATGAGACAAGTGAGTGACCAACAAAAACAACAAATCCTGAAGTAGACTTTCTGTCCGTGGGGCATCCTGCATAGTCAGCGTCTGCACACGCTGTTACCTCCAATGAACTGCCCCTACTGAATAGGAGTCCTGAACCAGGTGAGTTTTCAAATATCTCAAGATCATATAGATAGCATCCATATGAGTCTTTTTGGGACACTCCATAAATTGGCTAACCTTGCTTACTGCAAACATAATATCCGGTCTGGTGATAGTCACATATAGGAGCTTCCCCACTAGCTCCCTGTACCTCCTGCTATCGACTTCTTCAGTGTCATCATCATACAATTTCACATTTGGATCCATAGGCGTCATAGCTGGCTTGCACCCAGTCATACCTGTCTCAGACAGGAGATCCATGACAAACTTCCTCTGGGTCATTACTAGACCCCGATGATTCCTGGCAAATTCTAACCCCAGGAAGTAACGAAGGGTGCCAAGATCCTTGGTCACAAATTCTTTACCTAGGAACTTCTTGGCTACCTGAATGCCTTGAGCATCATCTCCTGTTACAATAATATCATCTACATAGACAAGAATGGCAACTGTACCTCGCTGTGTCTTCTGAACAAACAGAGAGTGGTCTGCAGTGGACCTCTTGAATCCTTGTTGCTCAATCAACTTTGACAGCTTTTGATACCAGGCTCTAAGACTTTGCTTAAGTCCATATATGGCCTTATGTAGCCGGCATACCTTCTGTGACTCCCCCTCAGCAGTAAACCCAGGTGGCTGCTGCATGTAAACTTCCTCGTGAAGATCCCCGTATAGAAATGCATTTTTCACATCAAGATGGAATAACGACCAATCGCGTGAAACAACAACTGCTAGTAAAATCCGGAGCGTAGAGTGTCTTGCCACTGGAGAGAACATGTCCTGATAATCTACCCCATATGTCTGGGTGAAGCCACGGGCCACCAACCTTGCCTTGTAGCGATCCACGCTCCCATCCGCATTATGCTTAATAGAAAATATCCATTTACAGCTTACTATGGAAGCACCATGTGGAGGAGGGACAATAGACCATGTCCCACGAGCTGTTAAGGCTGCTATTTCCTCTTCCATCGCCTGACGCCACTTGTTGTCCTGTAATGCCTCCATATATGTTCTGGGTATAGTAACCACGGAAAGGCCAACAATAAACTTCGTGTACTCATCTGAAAGATGATCCAAAGAGACATGCACTGCAATTGGATATTTAGCACATTGATGACGTGGCTTCCTCAGCGCAATAGGAATATCCAGATCATCCTCCACATTGTCCTCTACAGCAGGGTCATCCTGTAAAACTCCAGGGCCATAAGTAGAAACAGTGTTATCATGACATACCTCAGGCTCAGGCGTGTTGGAAGATGTGGACGGCTGATGAGCAGAAGTGCTAGTAGAAGACCTGCGCGTGTAAACAATGGGTAAAAATTTTGACTGAGGTGGTGGTGCAGGCGTGGGTGGTAGTAGAGTTTGACTTTCTGGGTCGGCTGATGTGGTAGATGGAGGTGGAGGAACAACAATATCGTTTGTATTGTCATTGGATAACCTGTCACCTGTAGGAGAAAAATACATGATAGACTCAAAGAAAGTGACGTCCGCACTCACATAGTATCTCTTATTCGTCGGATCATCCTTTTTGAGTACAAGAGTACCCAACAAACACACATTTGATAGCCCTTGAAGAGAGCTTATCACGACCAGGAGTACAATTATGCACAAACGCAACAGACCCAAAGACACGAGGTGTGAGGGAGAAAAGATCCTTGTCGGGAAACGCAATCAAGAAGGGGACCTTTTCTCCTAGAACAGTAGACGGCATGCGATTCACCAAGTAGCATGCAGTGAGAACCGCATCCCCCCAAAAGGAGTGAGGGACACGACTATGGATCAACAATGTCCGGGTGACGTCAAGAAGGTGACGATGTTTGCGTTCCGCCACACCATTCTGTTGCGACATATAACTACAAGAGGTTTGATGAATGATTCCTTGTGAGCTGAGGAAATCGGATAAATGCAGTGTTGAAAGCTCCAATGCATTATCTGTTCGGATGACTTTGATATTGGTAGAAAAAATGTTATTAACTTCCATAATGAGTTTTCGAATAATAGCACCTGCTTCAGACTTTTGTTTTAACAAGAATACCCAAGATAATCTAGAAAAATCATCAACTGCAACCATATAATACCGATGTCCCTGAATATCAGGTACACGACTCGGACCCCAAATATCAAAGTGAAATAGTTCAAAAGACCGACTACTGTGACGACTCGGACGAACATGAAACGAAGACCTATGGTGTTTCCCAAGTTGACAGGCTTCACAATCCAATGCAGTACGTGTAGATATCTGCGGCAAGACATGACACATCTTCTGTAGAGGCAGATGGCCAAATCGGAGATGCCTAGGGAATGGAGAAATGGATCCTGAGAGAGTAGTAGCGGCGCCAGCACATGGTGATATTGCAAGCTTATACAAGCCTTTCTGCTCACGGCCACCAACAATCTTCCTGCTAGTCAGTATGTCCTGAAACACAAAAGTAGAGGAGTCAAATATGGCACGGCAGTGTAAATCTTTTGTAAGTTGGCTAATTGATAACAGGTTCATCTGAAAATCTGGTGCATGTAAGACATTCTGAAGACTAAACAAAGATGTCAGGGTGATCTCCCCCTGACCAATAATGGGTAATCGGACCCCATTGGCAATGACCACAGATCGTCCTGGGGCAAGTGCTCTGTAGGTAGTAAACTGCCGTCTGTCGCCACACATATGATGAGAGGCTCCGAAATCCATAATCCAGTCTGTCAGGTCCGAGCAAGTAGTACTGATTTGTGCATAAGGGGTACCTGATGAGCTAGAAGACGCTCTGGCTGAAGCTGCACCATTCGTTGAACCTGGAGACGAAGACGAGGGTGTAACAATCATATCACGAAGGCGTGAGACGAGATCATCAAAACGAGCAGCTGGAAGAGGTGTAGCTGTAGTCTCAGTCTGCTCTGCCACCCGTGCAGTGGCGGGATACCCATGCTTGTGAAAGCACGTCTCCTCAGAGTGGCCTGGTCGATGGCAGTGAGTACATGGGCCACGGTGTCTGCCTCCCCCTCTACCACGAGGTCCACGACCTCGAAAATGTGACGCTCCTCCTCTGCCACGAGTGGCAGCCATAGCTGTAGGAGTAGTCTGTGCTGTAGACGCTGATGTAGTAGGAATTCTACTCAATCTCTTATATACCTCCTCCATTGGTGGGATAGACTCACCAGTCAGAAGTTGAGTACGTGCAACATCGTACTCTGAATCAAGGGAAGATAGAAAGACGCCAGTCATCGTAGCATTTCTGTAAGCCTGTTGTTGCTCCGTACTGGTAGTAATCGGCATGAAGCTATGCAGTCTCTCAAACATGCCTCGTAGATGAGAGAAATGTGCATGTAAAGGCTTCCCATTCTGTTTCGTAGAAAAGATGTCGAACTGTAACTGGAGAATTTTGCTCTCATTCTTGGACTGCCCATATGTCGCAGCCAGGATATCCCACATAGCCTTAGCTGTGGGTTGGTTCACAATATCATTCGCAATTACCATAGTCAGCGTCCCAGATAGCCAGATACGGGCATATGCATCATCTTGTTTCCATGTCGCATTTGTTCCAGTCTTGTCCTCCGTCTCAGATTCAGTCAGAATGTGCTCCTTGTTGTGGCACTGCATAAGGGTGCGGAACTGCATAGACCATAGTTCATAGTTGGTCCCATCCATCTTGATAATAGGGACCGGGCCTTTGAAGGCACCCGAGGATGTAAACACGTCACCCTTGTTGTCTGACATGATTGATGAAGAGCCTAGGACCGACGTAGAGAACCAAGTAAACTGTCTACAGAATCATATAAGGGGAAGGTTGTATGTGTAGACTCATACAACCATCCCTAGGCCTTGTGAGGTGCCGACCTTAGTTATGAGCCTCTGGGAGAGGTCGGCTAGACCCGCAGTGGCTGTGAGGACACCTAGGCCTCGTCGGAGGTTAGCACGATGTCGCTAGGGCCGTTGGGAGTTGCTGTGCGGGCCGCTGGGAGTTTAACACGGTGTCGCAGGGGTGCGCGTGGCCGCCAGAAGGGCTGCGGGGCCGGTAAGGCTGCGCTGAACCGCTTGGGGAGGCGGCCTGCGGGTGGAGAAGCACTGGACCGCCGGGAGAGGCGGGAGGCGGCGCCTACGTGGGCGCAGGAGACCGCCTGGGAAGGCGGGGCAGCCCCTGGCGCAGCGCAGGATCGCCGAGAGAGGCAGTGGGGCTGTGCGGAATCGCCGAGAGACCGCCTGGCGCGGTGCGGAAGGGAGCCCTGGGCTCGGGGCTGCGCCGCCTGTGCGCTGGGGCGGTGGGAGATGGGTGCTGGAGCGCGAGTGGCGGCGGCGGCAGGGGGGTGGGCACTTAGGGTTAGGGTTTTGGGTGGTGGTAAACGAAACCCCGGTCTAGGACCGCTGCTTCGATACCATGATGGGAGAAAAGAAATCAATGCATTAGACGCACCCGATGGCTCTCTTATATAGGAGAATAGCCCTGGGTTAATTACATGATAAGTACACTGAGAAATAAGTAATTAGACTAAGTCATACATAGTACGATATTTTACTTAACAGTCTCTATTTGGATGGAAGATGATGGTGCTTACAAAGGAGGATGTGCTTGGGTTTCTGAGGTTGGATGAGATGTATACAACCTTAGTAGCTAAGTAGGTGGGTCGTATTGTATTTGGGAAGGTGGTCTAGACTTGTTGGGTAGGATGATGTTGATCATCCATGATATCACATCGATTCTCTTGATGTAGGTAGGCACAATGCATACTTGTTGAACTTTTAGAGATGCAACTATTTGGTGTTTTCCATAATCTCTCCTATCATTAGGTCAATTTTGGGTGATGGCATTGCTTTCATTTGGATTATTGGGTTGGCTATGAGGTCTCATGTGATTGATTATCATACTTGTTTGCTTTGTCGGATGAAGGGGGTTGTTCTCTTGGAGAATGTTGGGATGGTGTTGGCTGGTTCCCACGATTTCGTATGGATATGTTGAATCATCAAATTGTTAAACTCTTGGTGATGAAGGAATCTCTTTCCATAGTTGAGGGGGGCGTCGGTTGGTAGAGATCACCTGACATAGGTTGACATACACTTCTCATTGGGAAGGCACACAAAAGCTTCTATGTTACAGTTTTGACCCTAGGATTGTGTCATGGGAATACAAACAGATTTGGAAGTTGAAGGTCCTGCCACGGGCCAAGATCTTCATTTGGTTGATGAAGAAGGATTGATTGATGATTAGTGAGCATAGAGCCAAGTTTTTTCGGGGGGGGGGGATTATGCTTGTCAATGGTGCTCTGCGGATTTTGAGTGACATCGATCATTTGTTCTCTGGATAACATGGCTTGAGAGATGTCTAGACAACAACACGCCCGAGTACAATGGCGACAGGGTGCACGCATGCTTCCAGGAGTAGATCGATTGTTTAGATCGTGATTTTTTGGAGGGAAGTTGGCCGTGATTCTCATACTGACAAGATTTGGATTGCGGCTATTGTCATGGCCCTATTGTTGGTAAGAAATGGTGTTATTTTTCAGGTTGAGAGAATGTATGTAAAGAATGTGTTTAAACATGCCAAGATCATTAGGTTATCTTTGTCTTTGTAATATGTGTATGTTTAACTTGTGAATATTTGGGTTTGTATCTTCTCGACACCACACCTTTTTTCCTTAAAAAATATTAGATTATATTGTAAGTTCCATTGGAAATGCATCATCTGTAACTAGGTAAAATTAATTTTGATGTGAATTGGAATATGGTACCTCATCGTGCATCGTTCCAATGCTATCCTTCGAGTTGAAGAAGTTGTCTAATTAGCTTGCACCTTCTCTGCATCCATCTCCAACGGACTGTCACCTCTCCTACTATCACAACCCATATGCAATTTATGATAAATAAGTCCGTCACCAATCTCCATCGTTTTCTTGTGAACGCAAAACCCATACAAAATCCCATGCTATAGTGGTAGTCGACGGACTCTGTGAGACACTCATCTATTGCAATGATCCGAGTAGAAGATATTTCTACATAGCAAACGCATACAATCAATTTACTAACTTTAGGCACCCCCTCATGCCCCCACAATTATATAGGTCATAAACAAAAAAATACATCATAACATTGCATTAAAAATGTGTTTATCAACAACATGGTCATCCAAATACCAACACCTACACCATACGTTCGCAATCGAAGTGATTCCAGCATTTCTTGTTGAGCTCTCAATTATATATAGTCGAACTTGTTAGCCATGTCATGTACATGTTTCGAAGGATTTTTGACTTTGGAACGTAGTTCCCCTTTTCCAATGTTTGTTTCCTATAACCTTTGTGTGTAAAGGAATACATCATTTACCAAATTCTCCACTGTTCTTAGGGTGTCTCGAATTCACAATTGATAATTGCATTCATCCTTTGAATATATGTAGAATAGATGTTACACTGGATTTAATGTCTTCCTCATATCTAACTATTATTGGGTATCCGCAGTGAAACTTTTGGTCGGATGCCACTGATGATTTCCTATGCTTGTAAATATATATAATTTTGTTAGAAAATCTGAAGCGGAAGCGGAATGATAAACATAGCAAAAGAATAGAAAAATATAGACATGGAACACCATGATTTTACGTGGAACCCTACTCCGTAAGGAGCGGGATGAAACCACGGGAGAAGCCCTCAAAGGGGCATATGTTTCATTGCATTTTCTATCATCTGATACGGGAGGTCTGGGGCTCCTATATAGCCTCCACAGAGCCTCCAAGTCCCACCACTGGTAGATGTGGGACTAAACTCTTGGATGGGGTAAATGGATCCTGGAAGTATCCATTTACCCATCTCCTCAACATATAACTCATACAAATAATACTCCAACACTCCCTCAAGCTGAAGCATGCAATGCTCAGCTTGGACAAACATAAAGAAACTCAACTCACGCTACAGGACACTACTGACAATATCAACCCAACGTGCACAACTGCTGCTATCGAGGACGTTGCTTCTCATGCCGTGCTGGTGAGGAGGACGAACGGGCTGGAGTGTGAGTCTGTTGAATCTCCTCAACGTTCACCTCCCCGTCGCTGCTAGTCTGATCTCCCCTCGGTGTCTTCCACGCGAGCTATGCTACGCGACTATATCAAAGAATTTCAAAACAAAGCGTAAGAAAGCTCTGAACTGCACCTGTCAGAGTCACTGCAACTAGAAATGAGTCTCATCGTAGGAGTACTCTGGCCTGCCACAACATGTGGACAACTGCTCCATCTCTGAAAAAGGCCGAACTGAAAAAGGTCGTAGAAGTGCAATCCTCGTCGGAGTCTACGGTCGCTGGAGAATGGAGTCTAAAAGAAGTCTCCTCTTCGGAGAACTGGGTCTCTCCCATCTGGTACAGAGGATGGTGCACTACTCTGGTGACCTATGATACCACATGAAAACCCTTGCCAACATGACATAGAGAATGATCCTCTACTCTAGAGTCCTTATGGCTCATATGAAAACTATGGCCGAAACAACAAGAATGGATGGGGACCTCTGAACTGATGGCATACATGTGCTCATCTGAAAATGACCGCAAACATATGCATGTCTGAAAACGAGCCTCTCTCTGGAGAACTCGAAAATGGGCCTCAACATGGAGTGCCTCGAACTTGGACTCTGACCAATCTGTCGAGTCTGAACAACTGCGCATCACACCTGTGGACTCGGGATCTGAACGTCGAGTCTGAAACTTGCGAATGAAGAATCTTCATCTGAAAACTGTAGAGTCTGAACAACTGGTTGACCTGGAATCTGACATCTGAATCTGGATCAAGGAACAGACATGTGACTCTACACAATACTCACCCTTTCTCCCATACTGGTCGGAAAACATGGATGACAATTATCGACCAAGTTGGGAGAAGACAAATAAATTGAGACATGAGCATTCTTAAAAAACTTCTTGCGGCTCTTTTTTTAATAGCCGCCAAATATTTTTTTTCTTTTAACATAAGCTGTTCATTCTTTTTTTTACGGCTTTTGCAATTTTTTTTAACTTGCGTATGGTTTTTTTCGGTGTACGCGCCTCTTTTTTTTCTTCTCCTTTTTTTAAACAAAAGCTTTGGCCCATTTGGGCCTCTTGCTTCTTCCCTCTCATTTTTTTGTAACACATGCCCCTCTTTTTTTTGTTGTTGGGCCTCCAATAACAACCCCTTTTTTTACAAACAGCCCCCAAACATATCTGCAAAACTGAAGCCCACGTTTAAGGCTTAATTAGGGTTCCCCAACGGGAAACCCTCTCCTGGAAACAGACCGCCGCCATCGATATGAAGGGGCTGACAAGGGGCTGCATATGCGGAGGAATGTGCAGCGGTGCCTAGGAGATCAAGGGTGGAGGAAGGCGCCGCTGAGGGGCCGAGGTGATTCGCGTCTTGTTGGCCTGGAATCACACGAGGATATGGGCTGCGCTGAAGCACGCCATCGCCAAGAGGTCGCGCGTTAGATTGGGTAGCATCGTGAGATGGGGGGGCTCGTGCGCAGGGCTCGTGTGATGGAGGAGGTCGTTGCAGTTGTCGGAGGGCGAGACTGCCTCTGCCTGGGCGAGGAGCCGCTGCTTCGATCATCGCTGATCTGCGGCTTGGGGTGCCGCAAGTGTGGGCTGCCGCCTGGGTCGATCGTAGGGCCGCAAGAGGGGAAGCGGATGGGGTTGCGTCGTCTCGGGATGGCGATCGACTTCGGATCGCTTCGAGGGATGTCTCGCGTGCCTGCACCCTGTGTGACTGTCGCCTGGAGTGCGCGCCGTGCACGCCTGTGCTAGGAGAGACTGTGCGCCGTGGGGGGGGGTTGAGTATGTGCGCACGCGGGGACGTGCCGCCAGCAAGAGTCTGCGGAAGAGGAGCCCAAAGGACATGCCTCCTAGAGGTTCCTCACCTCCTGGAGCGACGCTAGAGCATCCAGAAGTGCCTCCTGCATGCGTGAGCCTGCACGATGGAGAGAGTGCAACGCCTCCTGCATCTTCGTGATAGGGTTCAGAAAACCCTAGATGTGTCATAAGATTAGAAGGGCGGCATGTTGTCTTGCCGCTAGGAAGATGCTGCTTAGAAATTGATAATTACAATACATCTTCAAAATAATCCTCAAGAATATAGTCAGGGCTTCGTTAAAAACCCCAAAACTGATTCTCGAAAAAAAAACGAATCTAAATTCCTCGAAAATCGACCCGCTCTGATACCATGTTAGAAAATCGGAAGCGGAAGCGGAATGATAAACAGAGCAAAAGAATAAAGAAATATAGACATGGAACGCCATGATTTTACGTGGAACCCTACTCCGTAAGGAGCGGGATGAAACCATGGGAGATGCCCTCAAAGGGGCATATGTTTCATTGCTTTCTCTCTCATCTGATACAGGAGGTCTGGGGCTCCTTATATAGCCTCCACAGAGCCTCTAAGTCCCACCACTGGAAGATGTGGGACTAAACTCCTGGATGGGGTAAATGGATCCTGGAGGTATCCATTTACCCATCTCCTCAACATATGACGCATACAAATAATACTCCAACAAATTTATATAACATCATAAATGCATCATTTAAGAAAACTATTCAAGATGGCATGTAAGAGTGGAGAATTATGTCGATAGTTTCTTATAAAGTCAAATAAGCTTGGAGAAAATACAATAAAAAATTACCATAACAGATAACAATATACAATGTATTGTTTAAAATCTCCTTTGACTATTGTTCCAAATTGCATGTACAATTCTATCCCAATGGATATTTCCTCGATGAATATCATCACGAAGTATGCTAAGGACATGTTCTTCACCAACCTCTTCTGGTAAGAACTCCTCAACCTTGTCATAAAAAGGCAATCCCTCCCATTATATGTAATGAAGTTGTGAATGATGCATATGTCCATGGCTATATCCCCTGATACTTTGAATGCATATGATTATATCCCTTAGACATCTAAATCTATTCTTCCATACACCAAAGTTATGCAACTTTGCGTGCCGATGGTCGAAAAAGTCCTTGTGGTTTTCATACAGATAATTATGCATTCGCTAAGAGGGGAGATGATAGAGAGCTGTTATAGTAATAATGCATTTCTAGTATTATGACAACCTTTGATGTTATAGTAGTAATGTATTTCTTATATTATGATAACATTTCGTTTCCTTTTTTATGTGCATGCCTAATAAGGCATCTATGTAGCCTAACACGACAACCTCCTTTCACCTCTGGGGCTTCCTTCTATCTAGGAAGAACCTTATAGCACATAATAACTATTTACTTGTTTCCTTTTCGCATAGCATCAGAACGACGGTCTTGGACCACATCTTTGAGGCATCTTGATACTCTACTCCACCGCCAAGCCTCTCTCTCTCTTGTGTATGCATCAACAGTATGCGCATGATGCACCGGCAATCTCACCAACAAGGAGAAGCAACGATATCCACATATTAGCAGCAATGGTTGCAGGAGTCACAGTAGACACCGACGATGTTGCCTATCGAGTGTGCTCTGGGCTACTTTTCGGTGACTCATTCATACGCGTGACCGGTGCATCTAGGTCATGTTTCCTAGTTCTACGCCCATGTGGCCTTTGTTTCTCACTAAAAGGATCTATGGAATTTCCTGTTCTTTAGATCGTGTAATTTAGGACATCTTGGTCCTGATTTGATCATATAAAATTGAACTTGAGGTGTCTAAAGCACCTATTGGGGTAATGGCAGTGTTGTGTATCAAGTCTATACACAACCTCCTTACTATGCTTGTCTAGATAAGTTTGGTTCATCTTCATCTTAAGGTTTCGTCCTTCCCCTGCTTGGTCAGTCATGGTAGAGAGCAAGTTAAATTCATGAGCATTATTGAGAGCTACAAAAAAGGAATACATTTTGATAGAGCCACATCCAATCGACAAAACTGGTGCTAATGTGACATGGAAGCATGGCATGGGTGCGCCTGAATGTGGATATCATGCACTCTGAACACATGGATTTTTAATGAGACCCTACATCAGTCCATTCTAAAGGCAATGTGGGATATTCTTGCAACAACGTATTCCTAGACTAGGAACAAGATGAAGATTCTTCAGGTTTAGTATGACTGGTGTCTTCCTTGTGGGCCTTGATCCAGTCTATGGCATAGCATGGAGTCGGTTTCTATCTAGCACCTCTATTCCTCCCATGGAAGAGACATACAACCATCTGAGTAGGATCTCTGTGTCATCTGCACTTGCATCTTAGACTTCCTCTGCTATGATTGACTCGTGAGGTAAAGGAGGGTCTGCTCAGTTCAGAGGACCTGGAGTCCATGATCAAGGAAGTGGCCGCCCTCGACTGCAATGCTCTTGCTGGATTTGTTTAGTGCACACCGAGGACACATGCTATCATAAGCATGGTTATCTTACATTGGCTCATGTTGTTGAGTACCCAAAGTCAGCTACAATACCGTTTGACCAAAAGTACGTGGATCTCGTCTCCCGTCTGAGAGAGATCATATGACCTACACCTGCTACGACCAATCTTGCTCCTACATCATCTAACACAGCAACCTCTGCTAGCACTTCAGGCATTGGTCATGCATTTTTCACTTGCCACACCACTGACTTTACAGAGTGTGCAATGGATTCTGGAGATTCTTATCTTTGTGGCAACATAGAACAATTCATTTCTTACAGCTCGATTCCTCTTGGTTGCTTTGTCATCATTGCTAATGGTAAATATTCTCCTATCACATGACATGGAGAAATACATCTGATGCCTTTTATATATTTGTAGAACATCTTACATGATTCCGATTTTTCTATGAATTTATTATCCATTAGTCAGCTTACTAAGGAACATAATTGTCATGCTATATTTGATTTGTCTTCTCTTGCTTTAGGATTACATTTATGGGTAGGTGATAGGATGTGGTTATGAGCAAGGGGGTCTGTACAGATTTGTCTAGTCTCCATATGCAGGTAAATCTTCCATCCCTACTTGATCAATCTCCTCCTACTTGTAGCTTCTTCAGTTTGAACATTTACCTCTTCAAAAGTTAAGATGAGTCCTATATCAAATCTCACTCCAGTCTAGCTTCTAGTGCGAGATTGCCAACTTGGGAAGCATCATTGCACTAGCTTTCCAAGTCATCATGGTCAGTTAAGTAGTTCCATGTTTAAGTTGGTTCATTTTGACATTTTAGGTCCCAATCGTGATGATCACATGTGCATTGTTTCTATCTCATGGTTGTAAATGATTTTTCTAGATTATCTTGGATTTTTTTAGGAAGCATAATTCTGAAGCTGAAAATATTATGTTTTTTTATCATTAAAATAAAGAATCTTTAATACAACTCTCAAGTATGTGCGTTATGACAATGCACTAGCATTTTGCACCGGTCACTTATCTCAGTTTTTCAAGTCACAAGGGATTTTGCATCATACCTTGTGTTCTTATACCTCTCAACAAAATAGTGTTGCTGAGAGGAAACACATGCATCTTTGTATGTCACAAAGACTCTCCTCCTACTGGGAAATGCCGTTCTTACAACATGTTATTTAATTAATCACATGCCATCTTCCGTTTTAGAGTAACTGGGTCCTTTTTCGATTGCATTTCTCGATAATGATTTGTTTTCTCTAATGCCTCATGTCTTGGTTGTGCTGTTTTTGTTCACTAATTGACTCCAAGCTGAGACAAGTTGTCTCCGTGGTCTATCAAATGCATTTTCATAGGATATTCTCGGACTCAAAAGGGATGTTGATGCTTTGAGCCTATTCAACGGAAGAACTATGTAAGGCCTGACACCTTCAACGAGTATTTTATTGTTTTCTCTCCAACAAGGAACAAATTATATCGCCTGAGCCAGACATCGAGGTTTACCTACCATCTCTACCTCCTACTTTATCTCCTTCCACTATGGCTTAAACCTTTTCCTATGTGTCTTCTCGGGGACCTATTATTGAATATCCCCTAGCTCTTGTGCCTTCCTAGCCATCCAACATGCCTCAGGTGAATAATGAATACTTGGTTTCTATAGATGGCACAATTGATGTTTCTGTTCAACATGGTGATACTGTGCTTTAGCATAATGCAACTGAGACATGAGTTATAGTTTAGCAAGATGTGCTTTATAATCCCTCTATCTTACTTGGCCGATTGCTCTTCAGAAGCGTCGGCACACACATGCTAAATTCTGTCTATCTGGTCATCTCTCTCTTGCTTATCTCTCGGAGGACTATAAAAAAGTATGGGAGGATTGTCGATTGTTACTATCCCAAATACACATCAAGAGGTATTACAAGATAGCCAATGCCGACTAGATATGAAAGAGGAGATGACTACATTGCTGTCCAGAGCACTTGGACCTTGGTCACTGCCCCTATCGGTGTATAAGTGGTTGGGTGCAAGTGGTTATTCCCGGTGAGGTATCAAGCAGGTAGTAGCATGGATCGCTACAAAGCTTGATTGGTGGCAAAATAATTCAGCCAAACGTACGTGTGGACAACTAGGACATCGTCTCTCCTTTGGCATGCCATTTTACCATTCAGATTCCTCTCTTCATTGCAATACTTAGAGATTAGCCATTGTTTTAGATGGATGTCAAGAACACTTTTCAATATAGAGACGCGCACGAGGAATTATATATGTAGCAACCTCCATTGTTTGCTACTAAGGGGGGAGCGTTAGAAGATATGCATGCTTCATAAGGTTACTTATGATCTTAAGCAGAGCTCAAGAGCATGGGTTGAAAAGCTCTCATACATGATTAAGCAATATGATTTCACCAGAATTATTGTCTCTCATTCACTATTTTTGGGTAGGACACCGAGAGGTACTGTCGTCATTCTAGTGCATGTAGATGACATCACTTTTGCATGGAATGACATGCATGGTATTAATGAGACAAAATCCTTAGGAAGCAGTTTATCACCAAGGATCTTGGGGAGCTTTGATACAAAGTTTGTTAGATTTCAAGGAGAACTTGTAATGAATCAAACAAAGTATGCGATTGATCTTCTTTTAGAGAAAGGGATGGTAGATTATGTACCTGCCACTATTCCTATGGATCCTAGTGTAAAACTCCATGATGATGACATAGAGGAACTCAACAAGAGGAGGTATAAATAGCTTTTGGGAAGATTCTTTATATGACTATCACTAGACCATATATCTCCTTTGTTGCAAGCAAAGTCAACCGGTTCATGGAGCAACCATGACATGCTCACATGGATGTAATCATGATGATCCTTAGGTAGCTAAAGTCCTCACCAGGTATGGGATTACTCTTTAGCAATGGAACATCCCTTGTTATACAAGGATGTGCAGATGCATATTATGCTGGTTGTCTTAAGGATAGAAAGTAAATATTGGGTTTCACTATTTTCATTAATGTCTTTCTGGTATCTTTGAAAGGTAAGAAGCGGACTATGGTGGCTAGATCAAGCGTAGAAGTCGAGTATCTGGCTATAGCTCAGGTCAACAACGAGATGATGTAGGTTAAGTCAGTCCTGATTAATCTGACCATGGAGGTGCTTCCTATACAACTCATGTGTGATAATCACTCAACATTATTCATTGCCAACAATCCTGCATTCCCTGAGCGGACTAAACACATGGAGGTCGATTGTCATTACTCTAAGGACATGATCCATAAAGATTTTGTTTCTACTTCCCAAGTCTGTTCAGTATAACAGACATCTTATGTATTCACTAAAGCACATGTTAGGGGGCCATTCCATATGGTTGATACAAGCTGAACATGATAGACATCTATGCCCCAACTTGTGGGCGAGTGTTATAGTAATGCTATATTTATTTTATTATGAAAATATTTCATTTCCTTTTTATGTGTAAGCCAATAGTGCATCTATAGCCAACATGGCAACTTCCTAAAACCTATAGGATTTCCTCTCTATATAAAGAGAATCTTAAAGCACATAATAATTATTTGCTTGTTTCCTCCATAGTCCACTTGCTATTTATATCCCTCGTTCACTACAAAGGATCCCCTCCCCATCGATCACTGGAGAACATCGATATAAGAACCCTTCCAACCGATAGCGACATATGTAAAACATTGATTGAAGTCAAGGACAACCATGCCATTCTGCGATGGATATTTGTATCTATTGTTGTAGGTTTCCTTCAAGAGAAACTTAAGCAGGAATGTGCATCCAGTTGATGCCACCTATCATTCCTTGTAAGATTGGGAAGAAGATTAGATCAGTAGAAGCTTTCGTTGATGGAGAATAATACGAGTTTATTGTAGTTTTTGAAATAGCAGTAGTAGCGTGAGTCCAAAGTGATTATATCATGAGTTACATACATTATGGGTACATTCATACAGGGCTTCCCATATTAATATCTTTTTTAGGAAAAAATGTTACAATCTTTGGTAGAACATTCTTTGTATGGTGTGATATGGTCTTAGTGTTGGACATGCGAACCCATGGCGAGCCATTATGCAGTAAAAGATATTGCAAATCACTCGTTTATATGAAATGAAGAATACTAATTTGCATAACATGTCCATTCATACAGTTAGAGTTATATATCCATCGTAATATCATACAATAGTTTTGGATCATAAAGGCTGGTATATGGTTAATTATCTAACAGGTTAGATTGAGGACTCAACCGTACTTTTTTTTTTGAAAACAAGGACTCAACCGTACTGCCAAGTGATTATCAAGAAAGGATCTCTAGCCTGAGGCGGAGATGGAAATTCTTACTCTAAAGTATGAATTCGACCGACTTCTTGATGCAGGTCATCTGCATAAGAATAGAGATTCAGAGATGTCAGATGAGTTAGGTTAAAGAGTTGACTTAGCGAGATCGAGATAACAAAGATCTGTATTATACGCTATCACGATACATGCGTGTATCCTCTCACCGGAGACATATGTATTAGTATATGTCTAAGTACGTACATTTGGCAGACCAATAGATTGATGACGTAATCAAGGTCTAGACACCGGTGCTTTGGTATGCATATGAGTACACATGAGTAATAAGGTCTCTCAAAGGAATCATACAAGTTCACTACTGAACTGGAAGACATGAGCTCCTCATAAGATATTGGGATAAACCAAATTCCAACATTAGTTGTCTTGTTTTCGAAACGAGACATGATTTGAAGGTATGATATATGTGTTTGGAAAGAATATGATCGATACAACTCCCAATGATCGAATGAGAAACTTATTGATAAAACCACGAAGGAGACAACCCAAAACAGGATTCAAACTTTAGGTTTAAGCACATTCTTCCAGTATGTAGGATGTACGGGGATAAGGACTACTCGAAGGTGATGTGATTTTAATCGATTGTGTACCATGACGCTTCCATTCTCAGGGAGTGATTAAACATGTTTATATTTTAGTGACTCCGCTCAGTGGACTAGTTATCCAATCTTAGTCTAAAGGTTGGACATTGATATGAATTAGATTCAAATACAATAAGAAGAATGGACACACTATTTGATGTGATCAAGCATCTATGAGAGGTATTCTAAATTTGGATATGAGATTAGATCTCACTATCCAATTCACTATACATGGGATATACAATCGCCTCGATCTTATCTCCAAGTATCCACGGAGAAGGCACATTATCCTTGAAAGAGTTCAAGGATTCTTTCATTAGAGACAAGATTTGAGTATTGGAAAAAGAGGAGAAATAAGGATAATTAAGTTGGATTTAATTGCCCTAGGTAACATTATCCTAGATAATCTTACCCGTAGTACTCCAAAAATGATATGGATAATATTCACATTATTTTTGGATGTGTGCAAAGAGGCATCTAAGATAACTAAACTGGATTTAATTACCCTAGCTAAGATTAAAGTGGATAGTTCTATCTACAATAATCTGGAATAGTGTGGATAAGATCCATATTATTTTATCGAGACTTGATTGTGAATAAGATTCATGAATTTAATGCTAATGTTAATTATTATACATTATTGTAAAATGGATTTACATTTAATTTGGAGTTATGAATATGATTCATAATTTTGGATGACCTACTTGTAATTGTCACAAATAATTTGGAATTATTTGGTGATAATTAAGTTACAAATTTATTCAACAAATTATAGTTATTAGTTGTTGAAATAATGCAACTGAAAAAAATGCATAAATAAGGAGGGGGGCATCGACCTCTCCACCTTTCTTGTATTTCTCTTTTTCTCTTAACCTATATTTATTGTCAAGTTTGTTAGATAATTGACTTTTTTTTGAATAGTCAACAAGAAAGAGATGAGAGTTGTTGAGATAAAAAGAAAGAGAGAGAGAGAAGAAAATGCTTTTAAAAAGTGGTGGACGTCAATGGTGCAACCCACCATAGGGACATCCACTCATACTTTAAGCATTATCCTTTTTTTGTTTTTCTTTTCTCTCTCTCTAATTCTTTTTTGTTGATAAAGGAAATGATTAATTATTAAAATAAATTGATAATTTGTTATCAACTTTTATCCTAAAGTTGTTGAGGAGCTCGATTAATCTTTGTTGAAGAATGGTCTTGGTGGGCTATGTTTAGTACCACAGCTTGGAGTGGTGACTTTTGGTCACATTAGTGGGGCTATATAAAGAGCCCCACACCCATTATAACCTTCGAGAAAGTGAATGCAAAATCAGCCCTTTGAGGCAGTTCTCCTGTGGTTTCATCCCGCTCCTCACAGAGTAGGGTTCCACGTAAAATCAAAGTATTCTTTTTATCTTGTTCTTGCTTTGATTCGCTTCCGCATTTTATATTTCAACATGGTATCAGAGCTAGTTGATTTGTGGATTTTTTTCCAAAGATACTTTGCTACCATTGGAGATTTGATTTTATTCTTTCGGGTTGGAGGTTGGATTGCATATTCCCCAATATATTTAGGAGATACTTTTGTTCTTGACTCTATCTGCATAGGCGTACCCCGCGTTGTCCCCGATCATCGAGCAATGCAGGCTGCATCGCAACTCCAAGCGGCGCATCTCGCTCGCCCCTCTCCAGGCGGCTCTCCGTCCTCTCGTGCATTGCCATCTTGCATCACTCCAGGTGACGCGCGCTCCACGCTCCTCGACGAGCTCCAGGCTGTGCCTCGCGCACTCCAGCGACGATGACGGCATGTTTTCTGACGACGAAGCCCCCATCCAGGCGGAACTCTTGGGGGATTGAAGGTGCCCATTCTGCTTCTCCATCTATCGTCATGGTGATGAAGGCACCTAACAACACCACCGCGTGAAGGACGGGATCGACAGCTTGGATGGGGCCCCGTCCCACACCTCGCTCGTCCTTCTCCAGGCGAACTCCCCCCTCCTCCCTGATTCGGAGGCGGCGGTGGTACAAGAGCAGAAAAACCCCAAAGGGGGCGACATCGTTAGAAGGTGATTTCCCCACGAAGGAACCCTCCTCAAGTGGGAACCCTATAGGAGAAGTGTTGGGCCACTTGGGGTTACAGTAAAAAAATGGGAGGGGAAATGGCCCAAGGAGGGATGACGTGGTGACACATCAAATGAAAGGGGATGGTGCCTTCTCTGTTTTTGAGATTTGAAAGGCAGTCACTGTTCACTGTTCAATGCATCGTTGATATAGGCTCATTGGGTCCAGTGTTTTATTCCAAAAATGGAAAAAAGGAAGAGAGGGACTGTTGTGTTGAAAAAAGGGGGTGTGTTGAAAAGAGATGCTCTACCCATAAAAAATGACAAAAAAGGGAGACATGCAAAAAAATGACAAAAAAGGGGAGAGATAGTGATGCATTTAATGAAAAAAATGCAAAGATGTAAAAAAAATTTGATATTGAAAAAAGATGAATGTTTGTGAAATAAAAATACAGTAAAAAAAACGGTGGGACTGAAAAAAAGAAGAAAGAATTTCTTTTTGATACTTCGTTCTCACAACTTGGTCGTTTTCGACAAGTTTGGGAGAAAGGGGGAGTGATGGGTAGAGCATTCCATGCTCTACCATTGTTGGGTAGTGGAGTCTTCCCTACCATTGTTTGAAGTGTTGTGTAGAGGTTTCTGAGCCCTACCATTGTTTGAGGTGCTCTATTTGAGTACCTATGTTTTGTGGAGTTCTCCAGAGGGAGACTCGTTGCTTGAGGTGCTTTATTTGAGTACCTATGTTTTGTTGAGTTCTCCAGAGGGAGACTCATTGTTGGCTCCATTCTCTAGCGGTCGTGAACTCCACTATGTATGGATATTCCCACGGCATGTTTTCGTGGCCTTGAACTCCACTATGTATGGACATTCCCACGACGTTCTTGTTGGCCCTTTGAAGTGATGGAGCAGTCTTCAGTGAAGACATGTTGCGGGCCGGAGTACTCCATGATGAAGACTCATTTTGTTGATCAGATATCTCTACGGATCATTATTCACACTCAAGTCTCTAGTTCCTCCTCACCAACATGACATGAGAAGCATCGTCTTCGGCAGCAATCGACAGCGTGCGTTGAGTTGACATTGTATGCTGTTTCATGTATTTTGTATGTGAGTGGGTGCATTCTTTTTCTTTATCCAAGCTTAGCACTGCATGCTTAGCTTGAGGGGGAGTGTTGAAGAATGGTCTTGGTGGGCTATGTTTAGTACCACATCTTGGAGTGGTGACTTTTGGTCACATTAGTGGGGCTATATAAAGAGCCCCACACCCATTGTAACCTTCGAGAAAGTGAATGCAAAATCAACCCTTTGAGGCGGTTTTCCCGTGGTTTCATCCCGCTCCTCACAGAGTAGGGTTCCACGTAAAATCAAAGTCTTCTTTTTATCTTGTTCTTGCTTTGATTCGCTTTCGTATTTTATATTTCAACAATCTTGACCATTCATTTTCAATGAGGATTGCAATCCTACCAATCCGAAAAAGAATAAAAGGAGATGCGGAGCTTGCTCTTCTTAATCAATCAATTTCCAAGAGTTGGAAAATGTAGAGTCTCTCTTCCTTCCCTCTCTTCACACTTCTACCTATCTCTCCCCTTTCCCTGTGCCGTCTGCTACCCCATGGTTGTCCATCTCCACGGCCAGGTTGTCCCCTCTGTGGTCGCCCTGGTATTATGTTGCTCGATCAATTTGATCGACCTTGCGTAAACGATTTTCCTCTTCGGTGCTCCATGCCTACACGTATTTTGTGCGACGAAATCAGGAGCTACAATACTCATATCATACCTTTGGATTACGGGAAGCACGCGATTCATCTGCGCGCCTGCAATTGCTGTCTTCAACAGACCGAACTTGAGACAGGAGGTCTCCAACGTTAGAGACTTTTAGATCACGATCATGCTTCATAGGTATGTCCTAATCTCATGTGATCTTGGTGGAACTGGTTGGGAACGGTTCCCAATCCAGTTTTTAAATTTCTGATGCTATCGTGACTCGAACGACAAATCATTTTTGATTGGATATCATGATCCAATCCACACGCTTACATGATGCAGGTTGCCTAACCGCCTCCCTTTACTTAGCACTATGTTAGACAACCTCTTGAATAATTCTCTTCGAATATGCATGGATGAATGCGTGAAAAAAGATACAAACTTGCGCATCCACATCCAAGTGTCGAGTCTTTGTATATCCATTTTTGACAGCGTCATAAATTTCTTAAGTGTGCGTGTGTGGGGGTTCAAAACTAGTTAAAAAATTGATCCTCATGCCCGACCAACATCCCCAAATCTATACCTGACATCTTAATAGGTTGACTATGCACACGTCATGACATTCATCTATCTTCGGATTCCCATTTTTCTAACACAGATGCACCTACTACTATGATGCATGCAATAACAACTTGATCTCACATCCTCAAATGGGTTGTATCGCACCTCCATTTGATCTAAAGAACAAAAGTTAGGAAAATCCCATCCTCAGGAAAAAATGCAAGATGGATCAATCATATTTAAACGAGTCCGGCATACAGATTTATCCTACACAATTTCAAACTTAAAACATGAAGCACCCGCTAAATAATCAATGACAATGTTTGCATATAAAAATTCATTTGCAAAAAGTAACTATGGTGTTGCGTATATTCATAGAGATTTACTTTTGCACTTTCGATGATCCTGCAGTAAAAAAGTTAGCTGATAAAAATCCGAAATAATGCTCTAAGTTAAGTAGTTGTAATTGTCAAAGAGTTAAGCTAAGACATGTCGCTCACCTGCATGTGAGAAATGTTATTGATAGATTGATATCGAGGAATAGTTTAGCAGTTAGAGTTATCCGTTCAGAAAAAATAGCTAGTATGGAAGTTCAACAAATTACGCCCACTAAGTAATGGTGAGAATAATTTGCAATTGTTGAGCCTCAAAAAAAAATTGCAATTGTTCATTTCTTGTTCATTACACCATGAGGTTAAGTAGGTTGTCTTGTTGTCTCTTCCATCATTTGATGCACTCAATGACGAATAGTTCGCTCATCCAATCGTTAACTTCACAGCTATCTTCTCGATCTACTCAGTATGAATTCGGACAGGTACTGCTTATCTCCTTGCAGGCTTATTCGCATGTTCATGTGGATATCATCTCATCTTAGCAAACTTTTGGGGAAGCATACTAAGCCCCTTCATGCGGATCTCTTTGCTAGCTTCAGTCCTTGTCCCTCCACTCTTCGGCCTCTTGATACTGGAATGATTCCCACATGCTTATCTTTTTTTGAGATGATGACAGGAATCATTTCGTCAATATCTTGTACATCCTCCTGTTTTCTGTTGACGTTCGTCAAGATCTTCGTTGAAGTTCAGCTCCCTTTGGTTCATTGGTGGTCTTTACGTTGTGATGAACCACTGGTTGCTTTTTATTAGGTGGCCCTCGAAACAAAGGAAAAACTTTGTTCTCCTACACCTCAATGATGCTTTAAAACTCTAATCTTTGTTTTTCTTCTTCATCATTTGAGATCAGCCATCCCTGTACAACCGTGTATGTAAATCGTATATGAAAATAAAAGATAATATAAGCTCTATTGATATTTTTTTGTTTCATCCAATTTACCGATTTTTGTGGATAAGACTTATAATCAAACCTGTTTTATGTTAAATTCCATGGATAGATTTAATTCGTCATAGACAAAGGTTCAAACATGAGAAGTACTTTCTGAGTTCTCAGTTCAGCTTAAAAATTCGAGTTAATGCAACAAAAGATTTTAATTTGCTCTTTAAAGGAAAAAGGGTGCTTGCCTTTATTTTTTTGTTCTCACAAGTTTAAGTATCAACATTACAAAGGCCTCAGGAAACATGCTCTAATACATTCTCAACGTAAAAACTCTTGCTTGAAAGATCATCTCATTTCTTGCTAGCCAAATTATCCAAATAATAGACACCGTTTGAATAGCCACATCCTCCAAGCCAACCCGAGATGGGCCAACTCATAAAAGGCAAAGACATTCGCAATGACCACCCCATCAAGATTTATTGATACGTGTTGAGATTCTTATATCTCGTGGTCTCTATTTATATTTGTTTATCTTTCAGTTTATCTTATGTAATTTTTCCATAGAGCTTTTCTCCTATATAAGAGAGCTCTAGAGCTTCGTGAAATACAATTTCATTTCCCTTTCACATGGTATCAAAGCGACGGTCCTAGACCGGAGCATGTGCCCTAGAGCCCTACCCCCACCAAAACCCTACTGCGCGCATGTGCCTGCGCCGCCGTCACGCTTGCGTCGTCGTCCCTGCGCAGTCGGCGCCGCCTGTACATCACCTCGCGTGGCCTGTGCATCGACGCGCGCCTCCGCCTGCGTGTCACCACGTGTAGCCCGCGCATCGCCGCGTGCCTCCAGCGCCGCCTGTGCGCCCCGCGAGCCGCCAGTGTGCTCCAGTCGGTGTCGCACCACGCGCGGTTGCTCGTGTGTTGCTTCCCGTGAGGATCGTGTGGTCCCTGCCCTTGCACTGCCAGTAGAGATTCGACACCGTGTTCTTGGGTACTTCGGTTGTAACATGAATATCTAAAACACCCTAGTTACCCAAAGGAATCTCCAGAAGAATAGAAGAGGTTGTGGTATGAGTCTACACCCACAACCATCTTCCTGTATGTTGGTGTAGATGCAGGTCTTTCTTGTTGCTGACCCAGTCTTGGAGATAGTTGTCATCATGTTTGACAACAAAGCAGAAGTCCCATCCCTGGGTGCCTTCAAAGGTCCAGCACCCATCGTCAAAATGGATGGAACCAATTATGAACTGCGGGCCATGCAGTTCAGGAGTTTAATGCAATGCAATGGCAAGAAGAACATCCTCACGACAGAGGAGCCACATGACAAGATCGGGAGGCAGATGATGCATATGCACGCATGTGGCTATCCGGGACTGTGTCCATGGAGATAGCTAATGATATCTTGAGTCAGCCTACTACAAAGGCTATGTGAGATAATTCTCGCTGCTACATACTCTCCGACGAAGAATGAATCAAAGATATTCCAGCTCCAGCACGATATCTTCACATCGAAGCAGAATGGTCGCCCCCTTCATACCCTCTATAATTCTTTGAGGGGTATGTTTGAGAAGTTACATGGATACATTTCCTTGACTGCTACACCAGAGCAGCTCAAGGCATACAGAGACTTTGTGATGATTGGGGTCTTTCTAGCAACCCTTGACCTTGAGTATGACGTAGCTCGTGCCCAGGTCCTTACTGATGCTACCATACCTCCGATGGAGGAGCACATCACAGATTGAGTAGATTATCTATATCCTCTAGTAGTACTTTACAGTCTCCGACATCTTCAGCTATGACGGTGTCACGTGGTAGAGGAAGCCCTGCACCATATCGTAGTAGGGGAGGCCCTAGCCGGGGCAGAGGAGGGGGTGGTCGACCCTGTCAGCTGTGCACCTACTGCCACATGCCAGACCACTTTGAGGAAACCTGCTATTCTAAGCATAGGTTTCCTACTTCAGCTCGAGTTGCAGAGCAGACACAACAGGCTGGGAGTCCATCATCTGCATTTGACCAGAGATTTGACGAGCTTGTGGCGCGACTAAGGGAGATTATGCCTGTTACTTCTGGATCAACCAATTCTCCTTCAGGATCCTCAGAGGTAGCTGCCTCAGCATCAACATCTACGTCAGTTATAGAATATGCCTTTACTGGTTGTTACAGGGCAGAGTTGTCAGAATAGATCATGGATTCTGGAGCATCCCATCATCTCCGTGGTGACAAAAGGCCAGTTTAGTGTTTTTCGTCCGACTCAGCCTAGACGATCTGTTGTGATAGCAGATGGGACACACTCAACCATTACTGATGGGGGGGTGCAATTGACTCCCGTACTGAGGCTTCAGAATGTTTTTTGTGCTGCTGAATTTTCTATGAATTTACTATCACTTAGTCAAATCACCAAAGATTTACATTGTCGTGCCATATTTGATCCATCTGCTCTTGTGTTTCAGGATATACTTACAAGCATGGTGATTGGACTGAGCAAGGGGATCTCTATAGACTAGTGCAGTCTCCATATGCTAGTGCATCTTCTCTTCGCACTGGATATGTTTCTCCATATATGTGGCATCTTCGATTTTGTCATCTTCCTCTGCAAAAGCTGAGTCACGTTCTTCCACAGATTTCTCCTCGCTCTACTTTTCAGTGCGAGGCCTGCCAGCTTGGAAAGCATCATCGGTCCACTTTCCAGAGTCGTCAGGGTCGAAGTAGTCACAGTCTGTTTGAGTTGCTTCATTTTTGATATTTGGGGTCCCAGTCGTGTCCCAGATCATCAGGGACACATGTTTTATCTTGTTGTTGTTGATGAATTTTCGAGATTGTCTTAGGTCTTTCTTCTTAAGAACAAGTCTGATGCTGGTCCTGTTATTCAGTCCTTTATTAATGAAATAAGGAACATTTATCTGCAAAAGTAAAGTTTATACGTTCTGACAATGCACTAGAATTTTGCAGTACTCAACTTTCTCAATTCCTTAGGTCTCATGGTATTGTGCATCAGACATCTTGTGCATATACTTCCCAACAGAATAGGGTGGCTGAACGAAGACACCGCCATCTTTTGGACGTTACCAGAACTCTTTTGATTTAGAGTCGTGCTCCTCATTCATATTGGGGGGATGCAGTTCTAACTGCTTGCTATCTGGTAAATCGTATGTCCTCTTCGGTGATGGGGGAGAAGATCCCGTTCTTGATTGCGTTTCCCGAGACGAATCTTTTCTCACTTACGCCTCGTGTTTTCGGTTCAGTAGCTTTTGTTCATCAAATGTCTCCTGATCTTGACAAGCTCTCTTACAGAGCTGTCTGTGTTTGTTGGATATTCCAAGACCCAAAAGGAATATCGTTGCTTTGACCCTGTTCGACAAAGGTACTACGTCAGTGCATATGTCACCTTTTTTGAGTCCATTATGTATTTTTCTCCCACAAGTAACATGCTTACTCCTTCAGAGGATGGAGAAGAGGTCTATATGCCTCTTCCTCCCTCATTACCACATTATACTCCACCTATGCCACCACATCGACCGCCACCTCCACCGTCTCTTACTTTCTTTCCGCAGGTTTACCAGCGACGACCCCATGCTCATGTGCCTCCTCCATCATCCAGCACGCCCAAGGTATGTATTTAACATTTGAGTTCTTCTAATGGTACTGGTGATTTGCATGTACAGACTGAGGTACATATGTCGTGGATACTATATCATCTACAAGTAATGAGGATCTGGACATACCTATTGCTCTACGAAGGCAGAAGCGGGCTTGTACTATGCATCCTCTTGCTTCACATGTTTCCTTGGATCGTCTTTCCAAGGACTTTCAGAGGTTTGTTGTGAGACTGTCTTATGTGGAAATACCACAGACCTATCAGGAGGCGTTGCAGAGTAGCCATTGGCGTCTCGCTGTCGCTATGGAGGAGATGGCAGCTTTACAATCTCGTGGCACATGGAGCATTGTACAGGCTCCACCAGGTGCGTCTGTGGTTGGCAGCAAGTGGGTGTTTACTGTGAAACACCGAGCGGATGTCACTGTGGATAGATATAAGGCCAGGTTGGTTACTCGAGGGTTCACTCAAACTTTTGGGGTGGATTACCAGGACACCTTTTCTCCTGTTGCGCGTCACTCTACACTACGAATTGTTGTTGTTGTTGTGGTACGTGACTGGCTGCTTTTCGAATTAGATGTAAAGAATGCGTTCTTGTATGGTGACCTACAGGAGGAGGTTTACATGCAGCAACCACTAGGGTTTGCTGCTGAGGGGGAGTCCAGTATGGTGTGCTGTCTTCATAAGGCCATATATGGTCTTAAGAAGAGTTTGAGGGCTTGGTTTCAGAAGCTCTCAGAGTTGATTGAACAGAAGGGGTTCGTCCGATCCACTGCAGATCATTCTCTTTTTGTTAAGAGAACTCAGAAAGGTACAATTGTTGTTCTGATTTATGTTGATGACATCGTTGTTACAGGTAGTGATGAACATGGCATTCAGACGGCTAAGGATTTCCTTGGACAACAGTTTGTGACCAAGGACCTTGGTACTCTATGTTAGAAGAAAGGAGTCTTCGTTATGATAATAAGAAAACCCTAGGCTCTCTTATATAGGGAGAGGCCGTAAGGGTAAATTACATGGATGTCTGAATAGAAGAGAGAAATAGAAACAAGGTACATAAACATATAATAATAGTAGAAACTATCTCTACACTCCCCCTCAAGGTGGAGCATAGATGTTGATCATGCTCAGCTTGGATGAACATCTCTGGAATGGTCCTCTGAGCAATGGCTTGGTGAATACATCGGCAGTCTGATCTCCTGAGCTAACATGGGCCGTGGATATCAATCCTCTCTGGATCAGGTCCCTAGTGTAATGGCAGTCAACTTCAATATGCTTGGTCCTCTCATGAAAAGCTGGATTGTTGGCAATGAACAATGCTGCCTGATTGTCACACTGAAGCTTCATAGGTAGAGGTACTGCTACATGTAGATCTTCTAATACGGAGCGAACCCACATCATTTCCGTGCTGGCTTGGGCCATTGCCCTGTATTCGGATTCCGTACTGGATCTTGCCACCACCGTTTGTTTCTTGCTTTTCCAAGAAACCAGAGAGCCTCCAACAAAGACTGCAAACCCTGAGGTTGATTTTCTATCCTTAGGGCATCCTGCATAATCTGCGTCTGCACACGCTGAGATGGATAAGTCTGCACCCTTTCTGAATAGTAGCCCTAATCCAGGAGTAGACTTCAGATACCTCAGTATCATGTGTATAGCATCCATGTGAACCTGTCTGGGCTGCTCCATAAACTGACTCACCCGGCTAACTGCAAATGCAATGTCTGGACGGGTTATAGTAATGTGGAGGAGTTTTCCCACCATCTCTCTATATCTCCTCTTATCCACTTCATCAGTATCACCATCATATAACTTCATGCTGGGGTCCATGGGGATGCTTGATGGTTTGCAACCATCCATACCAGTCTCAACCAGGAAGTCTGTAATGTACTTCCTTTGTGTCATCACCAAACCATGTGCATTCCTTGCAAATTCCAACCCCAGAAAATATCTTAGGGTTCCAAGATCCTTTGTAACAAACTGACGACCTAGGAATGCCTTCGCCCTCGCTATGCCCTGAATATCGTCTCCTGTAACTAGAATATCATCCACATAGACCATTATGACAACCGTACCTCCCGAGGACTTCTGGACGAACAACGAATGATCAGCATTGGACCTCTTGAATCCCTGGTGTTCAATTAGGTTGGACAGCTTCTGGAACCACGCTCGTGGACTCTGTTTAAGGCCATATATAGCCTTGTGAAGTCTACAGACCATATGCTTCTCCCCCTCAGCAGTAAACCCGGGTGGCTGCTGCATGTAGACTTCCTCCTGTAAGTCCCCGTACAGAAATGCATTCTTGACATCTAGCTGAGAAACGCTCCAGTCACGAACCACTGCAACAGACAGGAGGATACGGAGAGTCGAGTGTCTCGCCACTGGAGAGAATGTATCCATGTAATCAACGCCATATGTCTGTGTAAATCCACGGGCGACCAAGCGTGCTTTGTACCTATCCAATGTGCTATCTGCGTGATATTTGACTGTGAAGACCCATTTGCAGCTCACAACGGATGCATCTGGAGGTGCAGGGACCAAAGACCATGTGCCACGGGACTGCAAGGCCCCCATTTCTTCTTCCATATCTAATCTCCAGCATTCACTCTTCAAGGCTTCCTGGTATGTCCGTGGTATGTCCACGGAAGACAAAGCTGTGGCAAACTTCTGGAAATCACCTGTGAGCCGGTGAAAGGAAACCTGTGAAGCAAGTGGATAGGATGCACACTGTCGTCTCTGTTTCCGAATAGCAATCGGAACATCAAGATCATCATCTGGGTCCGCCTGTGAGGAGTCATCCTGCATATGTACCAAACCTGACCCGTCATTAGTAACATCATCTGAACATACCTGAGGCGTAGTGATTGGCTCATGAGCTGCCTGAGCGGGACCTGAACGACGCGTATAGTGGTTAGGAAATGGCGATATGATTCGCCGTGGAATGGGTGGAGGTGGAGGTGGTGGGGGCGGTGGTGCTGGCATGGGAACTGACACAGGAGACGAGTCAGGTGACAAACAAGTAGGTGGTGGTGGAACCAAAATATCATCAGTGGTGGTGGATGGTTCCATTCTGTCCCCAGCTGGTGAGAAATACATAACCGACTCGAAGAAAGTGACATCCGCACTAACAAAGTACCTGTTGGTTGTAGGATCATAACACCGGTATCCCTTCTGGGTTCTGGAATACCCAACAAAGACGCACTTGACTGCTCTTGGAGAGAGCTTGTCAAGTCCATGAGATAGACGATGAACAAACGCCACAGCGCCAAAGACACGTGGTGGCAGTGAGAATAGCTCCTTGTCCGGAAAAATAAGTGAAATGGGTATCTTCTCTCCAAGGACAGAGGACGACATTCTATTGACCAGATAGCATGCAGTAAGGACAGCATCCCCCCAGAAAGAAATAGGAGCACAACTTTGAATCAACAAGGTACGAGTGATATCCAAGAGATGGCGATGCTTTCTTTCCGCCACACCATTTTGTTGGGACGTATATGCACAGGTGGTTTGATGAATAATACCCTTCAATGACAGAAATTGAGAAAGAGAACGCGTACAAAATTCCAGGGCATTATCCGTCCGAACATATTTGACTGATGAAGAGAAAACATTCTGCACTTCATTAATCAAATTTTTGATAACATCTCCTGCTTCAGACTTATTCTTTAGAAGAAAAACCCAAGAGACACGAGAAAAATCATCTACTACCACAAGATAAAACCTGTGCCCCTGGTGATCGGGAACACGACTCGGACCCCATATATCTATATGTAACAACTCAAAAGGGGAGCTACTGCTCCGACTCTGACGACCTGGAAAGCTCGACCTGTGATGCTTTCCTAACTGACATGTTTCACAACGAAACGACGAACTTGGAGAGATCTGGGGCAGAAGATGGCGCATCTTCTGGAGCGGAAGGTGACCAAAACGAAGATGCCAAATGTAAGGTGAGACTGGTCCAGCTGAGTGAGTGGAGATGCCAGCATAGGATTCCCGAACCAGCCGATATAGACCGTTCTGCTCAGAGCCACAGCCAATCACCTTGCCCGTGAGTATGTCATGAAAAATGAGAGAAGACGGGTCAAATATAGCACGACAATTCAAATCCTTTGTAATCTGACTAATAGACAGCAAATTCAGTGAGAACTCAGGGGCATGTAAAACATTCTGTAGCTGCATAGTAGAGGATAAGAAAACCTCCCCCTGGCCAACAAGGGGTGAGTGGGAACCATCTGCTATCTGTACTGAGCGACCTGGAGGAATAGCCCTGTAGGCCTGTAGTCTTCCTCTATCTCGACAGAGATGATGTGTAGCTCCGGAATCTATAACCCAGTCAGATATATCATGTGAAGGTATGAGGGCTGATGATCTACCTGAAGAACTGGCTGCGGCGGATGAACTGGCAGAGGCTGTGGCAGCAATATCTGAAGAACCACCAGATGAATCACCAGAAGAATGTGGCATTATATCACGGAGACAGGCCACGAGTTCGTCAAATCTATGATCTGCCGTAGACGGTAATGGAGACTGTGAATGCTCTGCAACCCGTGCCGATGCTGGGAACCCATGCTTTGAGTAGCATGTCTCCTCTGAGTGTCCGGTTCTGTGACAATACGAGCACATCTGACTGACTCGGCCGCCTCTTCCTGGAGGTCCACGGCCACGTCCACGACCACGCCCAGAAGGTGGTCCACCTCTCCCCCGCGAAGCTGCCATCGCAGATGGGGGTGGAGTAGAAGAGCTGGATGAAACTGGAATACGACTGAGCCTCCTGTAGACATCCTCCACTGGAGGAATGACTGCATCTGCTAAAATCTGTGACCGTGCAGCATCATACTCAGGATCGAGGGCAGCAAGTAGAACGCCTACCATGGTGGCGTTCCGAAACGTCTTCTGCTGCTCCGGAGTAGCAGTCAGAGGAATGGTACTGTAAAGCTTCTCGAACATCCCTCTTAGGGATGTGTATAGAGAATGGAGAGGTCTGCCGGCCTGCTTCATCGTAAAGATGTCATGTTGAAGCTGCAACATCTTTGTCTCATTTCGCACCTGCGAATATGTAGCGGCAAGGATGTCCGACATCGCCTTAGCAGTGGGCTGATGGAGGACATCATTAGCTATCTCCATCGTCAACGTACCAGACAACCATACTTTTGCGTAAGCATCATCGGCCTCCCATGAGGCATAGATCCCTGTCTTCTCCGCAGGCTCATCCTCGGTAAGAATGTGTTTCTTACCATTTGATTTCATGAGACTCATGAACTGCATAGCCCATAGCTCATAGTTAGACCTGTCCATCTTCACTATTGGCGCCGAACCTTTGAATGCGCCGGTGGAGGGCAAATCGACTTTCGATTCTGACATACTGCTGCTCGAAGAAGACGAGGGGATAATAGACACTGTGATGAATGTCTACACCAACTGCATTGGATTTGAGTACGTGTGTAGACTTTTACGCACTCAATCCATAAACCGGAGGAAGAGGGGTCTAGGGCACGCCTCGAAGGAAGCTTACAGCCCTTGAATCGCCTCAAAAACGACGCCTATGGACTGCTGGAGGCTATGGAAGCCCTACGGCGGCAGAGGGGGGTGCCGCTAGGGCGCCAAGGGCCGCATGGGCGGCTGGAGGGTGCTGCGGGGAAGGCTGGAGGTGGCAGAAGGGGCCGCTAGGACTGCGGGGGGTCCCGCTAGGGCTGCGCGGGGGGCCCGCTAGGGCGGCAGGGCCGCTGACGTGTGCGGCTGGGAGCCGCTGTGTGGTGCAGCGGCAGCGGAGGGGGGCTGCTCGGAGGTGCAGCGGCCGGGAGCCGCCGTGCGGCTAGATGAGAGAAGAGGAGGGGCGGCGGGTGGGGAAGGGGGGAGAGCCCTAAGGCGGCTCTGATACCATGTTAGAAGAAAGGAGTCTTTGTTATGATAATAAGAAAACCCTAGGCTCTCTTATATAGGGAGAGGCCGTAAGGGTAAATTACATGGATGTCTAAATAGAAGAGAGAAATAGAAACAAGGTACATAAACATATAATAATAGTAGAAACTATCTCTACACTCTACGTTACTTCCTTGGCTTGGAGTTTGCACGGAATCAACATGGTATGGTTATGACACAAAGGAAGTATGTCATTGACATTCTATCTGAGACAGGCATAACGGGATGCAAACATGCTACTACACCAATGGATCATAATGCTAGGCTCAATAATAATGACTCTGAAGAGGTGGTTAAGAGACGTTATAGAGAGCTGGTAGGAAAGTTGTTATATGTTACTATTACAAGGCCTGATATATCATTTGTTGTGACCAGGGTCAGCCAGTTTATGGAGCAACCCAGATAGGATCACATGGATGCAATGTGCATGATTTTGAGATACCTGAAATCTTCTCCATGGGCAGGTCTTCTTTTCAGAAGAGATACATCTCTCACAGTTACTGGATGTGCAAATGCGGATTATGTTGGATGTCCCAAGGATAAGAAGTCTATCTCAGGCTTCACTGTGTTTGTTGGTAGCTCATTGGTCTCATGGCGAAGTAAGAAACAGACAATTGTTGCTCGATCCAGTACTGAATCAAAATATTGATGTGGGTTAAATTCGTTCTGACTGACCTAACTATTGAGGTGCCCCTTCCTATGCACCTCAAATGTGATAATCAAGCAGTATTGTTCATTGCTAACAATCCAGCCTTTCATGAGAGAACAAAGCACATTGAGGTAGATTGTCACTACACTCGTGACTTGATCCAGAAGGGGCTAATCTCCACTACTCACGTTGCTTTAGGTGACCGGATTGCAGACATGTTTACCAAAGCTCTAGCAAGGGGTCCTTTTCATCATTGTTGTTCCAAGCTGAGCATGATAGACATATATGCTCCAGCTTGAGGGTGAGTGTTGAGATTCTTATATCTCGTGGTCTCTATTTATATTTGTTTATCTTTCAGTTTATCTTATGTAATTTTCCCATAGAGCTTTTCTCCTATATAAGAGAGTTCTAGGGCTTCGTGAAATACAACTTCATTTTTCCTTTCACAATACGCGACAGTCTTGCAAGGTAACACATGAAAGAATAGATGATCAACATCCTTCATGCTCTCAGCACACTATTGTTAGGAGCCATTTACACCATGAAAGATCCTGATTCTCCATGCACTTGACATTACTCGATCCCTTCTCAACAACTATAGGGACACATTGACTCATAAAGGATATTTTTGTTCCCAAATCTTTCTATAATCTGAAGTAGCAATCCACGGATCCAACATGGTGGAAGCATATAGTATCTTATATACCTTTTTTACAGAGAATAATTTCTCCATCTCCAGTGGTAAATCCCATCTGAAGGAACCCTAATAGAGGAAATAAATTCCATTATTGCCAGAAACTCCCCCATAGAGTGACCAGAGAGGTATGAACGGAATTGGGGAGACCATACCCAGTCGTCCAAGGTCTTGCCAACATACATCCCTCAGTCAGCAACCAACACATAAAGGTGAACGTGTTACATAGCTCCCCATTACCGTTCAATGGTCTTACCAAAATCGAAAGTTGCAACCATCACCTAACAGAAGATTCAACAAAGTCTGGATTGCAGGAATAATAGTTCACATTTCCCTCCAGGAATTAGATAGGGATCGCATCAAAAACTGCATAGAAATCCATGTAAAAACCTTATAGAAGCCGAAGCAAGGAACAAAGCAAGCATTAATAGTTGCCCCAAATGAGGGCGACCTATTTGTATAACAATGCCTTGTTCATGTCTCCAAGCTAGGCACCCAAAACCACCATCCTTCACAGAGTGCATCATTATCATCCTCCAACTGATCATCAACCATCCCCAACAATTCCTCCGAGTTCAATTAGAAAGACCTCTACATCAATGTGTCTAGGTGCCTCCTTACTCCCTCAGGAAGTAGGCATGAAGAAAATTGGAATGGCTGAGAGCCCCTCCTAGAGGAGGATAAGGTGGCGTCTCCTTGACAAACAAAAGGCCTGCCGACCCTCGAGCCTATTCTTTATATTATCCACCAGAGGCAATCAATTAGATTGGTGACCGTGACCATATACTAAGTCCGAACCTAGATAGCTAATGGGAAGGTATTGCACCACGTATGAAAAGATGCCACACATGCCTCCTCCATTCAAAGGGATTAAAACCGATTTTTCTCCACAGACTCCAAGGTCTAAGAGATCTTCGAAAATTTCGACACTGTAATAATCCCTTCACCTCTTGCATACCTCTACGAAGAAAATAATTTCATCAACATATTGCCGTAGATGGATGGAGATATCACAATCCTAAAACCAAAATAAATGTCCCATGAAACTTCCCGATACACTATCTTTAACAGTGCATCATCCACCAACATGAAGAGCAACGACGTCGAGAGACATCCTTGCTTGATACCCCTCAATAGTTAACAAAAGCCCCTATCAGGATACCTATTCATCATCACCGGACACGAGGTCATTATTACACATCTCTTTATCAAACAATCTACTCATAGGAAATCCTTGACGTGAAGGGGACATCCAAATAAACCTCCAATCAACATATTCATAGACTTTGGAGAAACAAGCCTTCCAAAGCAATCAATTGACCTTCTTCCTCTTTCGAAACACAATAATATTATAAGCCATAACCACCCTATCCATCGCATGTTTTCCCATGATGGAAGCTGTGTGGGTATGTGTAATGATAGAATCCAGGACTAAGCAAAGGCGATTATCAAGGACCTTCTCCACAATGAAGAAGATTTAGAAACCGTTCAGATCAGGAGAACATCCACAACATCGACCAACTCCTAGAATACTTGAACAAAAAAGATCTAGAAACCGTCTGGACCAGGAGATCCATCCACATTCAGAACAAAAATCACCACACAGGTCTCATTGCTGCTAAAAGCATGCATTAACTCGAAATCTTGAACCTTAGACAACAAAGTCACATAAGTGTCTAACCACAGCGATACCAATGATCCCCTCACTCTCCACCTGCTCACCCCCACTAAATTAGAATGGATAATGTATCATCTTCTCCTTTCATTGGTCGCGACATGAAAGAAATGGTTGTTCATGTCCTCATCCTTCAATTAATATCGGTGGGAACGCTGCTTCCATTCCACATCTTTCTTGTCCTCCTCCTAGAGAACCCTAAGATGGTCCTACTTAGAGGTCATCTCCTCCTTATGTAACTCCCTAGAATCCTCAATTATGTCCAACCTGACAAGTCCGCCCCATATCGCTCTATCAACTGAGCTATATCCCCCTGAATCAAGTGAAGCATACATAGAGGAGTCAGATGCTTTCTCTATTGTTTTCCTTGTACAACTTGGCCATCGTGAACTTGAACAAGAGACTTTACCTATTAAGTAAATCCTCTGTTTATCATTGACTGAAGAATTTGAGCTTTTCACTATGATTGTCACGAATTGAATTACAATCAAATAGCTTCGAGTCAGTAACCTACGTTAATAATTGGAGATTACACAATTCAAGCAATTAGAATTCAAGGCAAATCAATATAGACAAAGACAAATCTTTGGATTCAAAATCAATTACTAATTATTCCGGATCTAATCGTGAAAACTAAGAAAATTCACGTATTTTGACCAATTCAAGGTAAAAAATGGGGTTGCTCCCTCAACAAAACTTGGATAAAGTTGAGCCAAAAGATCCCGAGTTAAGATAATAAATGAGGAAGTTCCTGGGGTGGCCAAATAAGGTTTAACGGATCCTATTACTAAATAGTCCGCATGAACCATTAAAAATGGTGTTGCTCCCTTAAAAAACTAGGATAATTAAAACTACGATAGGATAATTAAAACTAGTCCGCATGATCTTATTTGGTTACCCCACTGGGGTGACCAAATAAGGTCTAGTTAATCTTATTACTAAATAGTCTACATGAACAATTAAAACTTGACCAGATTTTATGTGTGGTATATGTTTGAATAAACATATATTTTCACTTTACAGGTTCTGCTGATAGTCATCCCATTCAATCTGATTTGTGTGCCCTTGTCTTTGACATGTATCTTGGGAAGAGTAACATAAAGATGATAATTCTAGGTGTATTCATTGATCCTTCCTCTGACTTTGGACCTCCTTCATAAAGGTAAGAACCATATTCCCTAAAGCAACATTGTGCCTACAATCCGGGTTGTTGATTAAGAGCCTTAATGATTCTGCTAATAAAGCATCAAATGATCATGGAAACCCCCCTCAAGCAGACACGAGCACTCAAATCAAAAGACGCTCTTGGGATGCCAACCCTCCCTAGAATTCTAACAAATTAGTGTATGAATCGAGTGATACTACAATAGGTTTTGGATTGACTCCAACGAAAAAAACTCTAAAAACTCCAACAAACCAAGAAATCGGTTAATATGTGAGTGGGACAAGGAGTTCTGCCATGGGTATTGTGAGTTCGTTGCATCCATCATCTCTAAAGACGTCTCCATCGAACCTAGCAAAGTTGAGAGAACCATGATTCATGTCATTCCTTGCCTTCAGATGATCATCAAAAAACAAGTGAATAAATTCGCCTTGTACAATCCAGGGGAGATTAAAAAATGAGGATGGATCGGTTAAAGCTAGTCTCACATTTCCACACGAAGTCTACCTTAGATAGCCCATAAATGAAAGAGAACACCTAGCCATATTTTCCTTCTGGACCAGCATCATATGCATTGAGTAATGTGTTGCAACTAAATCATTCAACTCCAAACTATCCGAATGCGACCTAAAAAACACCATCAGATGCCCCCACAACGGCCACCACCTTAAAATCCATGAGACGAACACTTAAGATCGTCCTTTGCAAGATGGTGTCCCAAACTTCAATCTTCATCTCATGTAGACAAACCACATCGACCCTCCATGACCTCAGTAGAGAGAGACTCCACCACATTTGCGCTTGTCTGGCTACCCCATACCCCTGACATTCCAGGAAACAAACTTCATTTTGGCCACCAAGGGGGTCACCCCCGCCAACTCCTCTTCAACTCGCTTCGCCACCTACACTCGGAGGGAAACCTCACTCCCCACACCTTTTGCGCCGAAGCATACACCCCCTCAGAGTCGCAACACTAATCACCACTCTCTAGTTTTTTAGCTTCTAGATCAACTCCCTTTCTTCGCTACTCTTCTGTGCGAAACCCCACAAGCCACACCCCTCCTACTCGAAGAGACCTTCAGCTTCCCCTCACCCACCAGCACCTTCCAACGACGGCGTTGAACCCCATATACCCACTATGAAATCCTTCTCAATCAATGGCTCAACATGAGCCTCCCTTTCACCAACAGATCATGCTAGAAGTATTGGGCAATAGCCTTCATCACTACTTCCGTGGCCATGCTACCAGACTCTACATTGCCTACAAGCACCAACTCTGCCAGTCAAACCTAATCGTGGGCTAGCAGGAGCTTTGCCTCCCATGCATGGGCCTTGCAACCACACATGGCACAACCTCAAGTACTCCCATAGACCCATTAGCAACTGAAGAAATAGACCCCCATTAGAGCCATAGATAAATGGGGGAAAGGGCGAAGACGGGATTGGAATCGAATCTAAAGATGAGTTTCGCGCCTACATCCACCATATCAAGAACATTATAAGGCCAAACTATCTACCTTCTAAATGTGCCTCCTGAAGAAATCGTCCCTCCAAATACACGAATAATTGACTCATTCATGAAGGCTACACTGCAACCAGAGCTCCAATGACCATCAAGAAAGAGAGTAACCACATGGGTAACACAATAGTTCATGAAATGTGGAACCTCACCTAGGGTGATGCCTAAACTCAGTCATCATCAAACACCTTCATATGATGACGGTTTTCTCCCACCATCGCAGTCACTTCGCTGATCAAAGAGAGGACCTCCTTCATCATGGTGAAACTTTGACAACAAAGAGGAAGCCCTGCGACTCGCAGCAAACATCACGTATCTCGTGTAAGAACTGAATGCCTCCAAGAGATTGTCGAGGGTAGCCCCTTAAAGGAGCTCTAAAGAAGACCACTCACCTCCTCCTGCGACAAGCTCTTTACACAGAAGGCTTCATTCTCAAGATAAAAAAAATCTCGAACAAAAGTGTGGAAAGAGTAGAAATGCATATCATAATAGAGACACTAGGGCTCTCTTGTATAGGAGAAAATCCTTGGGTAAATTACATTGGAGTTACACGGGAGAAATAGAAATAAGAAATAAATACATTGAGATACAAATATCTCAACACTCCCCCTCAAGATGAAGCATATATGTCTATCATACTCAGCTTGGAACAACATCTCTGAAATGGACCTTTAGCAAGGGATTTGGTAAATATATCTGTAGTTTGATCTCCAGTAGAAACATGAGAGGTTGATACATGACTCTGGTATAGTGGCAATCCACCTCTATATGCTTGGTCCATTCATGGAATGCAGGATTATTGGCAATAAAAAGAACCACTTGATTGTCGCATAGAAGCTGCATGGCAAGAGGTGTCAAGATCGATCTAACCCACATCATCTCTGCGCTCTCCTGAGCCACGACTTTGTATTCAGACTCTGCACTGGATCTAGCAACCACAGTCTGCTTCTTGCTTTTCCATGACACAAGTAAGCTCCCAACAGAAGTAGCAAAATCAGAAGTAGACTTCCTATCTTTAGGGCATTTTGCATAATCTGCATCTGCACAGATTGTCACCTCAAGAGATATACCTCTGTTGAATATAAGAGACATACCTGGTGAGGTCTTCAAATCTCTCAAAATCATATAGACAACATCCATATGAACCTTCCTAGGCTGCTCCATGAATTGGCTCACCTTGCTTACAGTAAAGGATATGTCTGGCCTCGTGATAGTAGCATAGAGGAGCTTCTTAACAAGCTCCATGCATCTCCTCTTGTCTACCTCCTTAGTGTCATCATCATATAATCTCATGCTAGGATCCATAGGGGTAGTAACATGCTTGCACATTGTCATACTTGTCTCAAGTAGAAGATCAGTCACAAACTTCCTCTGGGTCATCACAAGACCACGTTGGTTCCTGGCAAACTCTAATCCAAGGAAGTAAAGAAGACTGCCAAGATCCTTCGTTACAAATTACTACCCTAAGAACTCTTTGGCAGCTTGAATGCTCTGCTCATCATCACCCGTAACAATAATATCATCAACATAAACCAGAATGGCAACTGTACCTCTATGTGTCCTCTGAACAAAAAGAGAATGATCCGCACTAGACTGCACAAACCTCTAGTGCTCTATCAACTCTGATAGCTTATGGTACCAAGCTCTCGAACTCTGCTTCAGGTCGTAAATCGCCTTGTGGAGCCTACATACTTTCTGAGACTCCCCCTCAGTAGCAAACTCCGATGGCTGATGCTTATAGACCTCCTCCTGTAGATCGCCATAGAGAAACGCATTCTTCACATCAAGCTGGTAAAGAGGCCAGTCTCGAGTCACAACAACAGATAGAAGAATGCACAAAGTCGAATGTCTAGCCACTAGTGAGAAGGTATCGTGATAGTCCACCCAATATGTCTGGGTGAACCCTCGCGCTACCAACCTTGCCTTGTAGCGAACCACACTGCCATCTGTACGTTGCTTCACCATAAAGATCCATTTGCACTCCACAACAGAGGCACTTGGAGGAGCAGAAACAATGCTTTAGGTACCACGAGCAAAACGACCATATCCTCTTCCATGGAAGTCCCCAGCTACTATCCTGTACGACCTCCTGGTATATCCATGGGATAGTAACAGCAAAGAGTCCCACAACAAACCTCCTATATTCTTCTGAGAGATGATCCAAGGAAATATGAGCAACTAGAGGATAAGTGGCACATGTACGACGTGGCTTCCTCAATGGCTCAATCCAATAGGTACATCTAGATCACCTGACTCTCTGTTCTCTGGTAGCAACTCCTCCTGTACAGTGCCATGTGGTACAAGCATGTCACCCGTGCCATAAGTAGAAACAATATGTTCAATACATACCTGAGGCGTGCTGGATGACGGGGAAGGCGCATGAGCAGAAGGGTGAGTAGAGAGCCTGCGAATGTAGAACCTTGGCAGAAACTGAGTCTGGGTAGACGATGGTGGTGGAGATGACTGTGGCTCAACATGGGATAGTGACGAAGGAGATAACGAAGGTGGTGGGACAAAGACATCGTCACCATAGTCGGAGTTAGACAACCTGTCACCTATAGAAGAGAAATATATAATAGACTCAAAAAATGTGACATCAGCACTCACACAATACTTTCTCCTTACATGATCAAAATATTTATACCCTTTTTGGGTATGAGAATAGCCAACGAACACGTATTTGACAGCTCTTGGAGAGAGCTTGTAAGTACCAGGAGAAAAATTGTGGACAAAGGCCATAAACCCACAAGACTCTGGGAGTAAGGGAGAATAGGTCCTTTTCTGGAAATGTAATAAAAAGGCACCTTTTCTCCAAGGACCGAGGAAGGTATGTGGTTCACTAAATAGCAAGCAGTGAGGACCGCATCACCCCAAAACGAATGAGGAGCTCGACTCTGAATCAAAAGAGTCCTCGTGACATCAAGAAGATAACGGTGTTTGCATTCAGCAACATCATTCTGCTATGAAATGTAAGCACAAGAAGTCTGATGAACAATACCAAGAGATCTGAGGAAGTCAGACAACTGTAAATTGGATAATTCCAAGGCATTGTCAGTGCGAATAAATTTCACATTAGCAGAAAAATGTTCTTTATTTCAATCAGAAACGATTTAATAAAAGGATCGGCTTCAGAATTATTCTTTAACAAGAAGACCCAAGATAATTTAGAAAAATCATCCACAACGACCACATAGAACCGATGTCTTTGTTTGATGATCAGGAACACGACTCGGACTCCAAGTGTCAAAATGAAACAACTCAAATGACTGAATGTTGTGACGACTTTGACGACTCGTAAAAGAAGGACGATGGTTCTTCCCAGTTGACATGCCTCGCACTGGAAGATGATACAAGTAGAGATCTGAGGGAAAACATGCTACAACTTATGCAGAGGAAGGTGTCCAAAGCGAAGATGCCACATGAATGGAGAAACATATACAAAAGGAATGGTTGCAGCACCATCACGTAGTGGCTGAATCAGTCTGTAAAGCCCTCTCTACTCATGGCTACTTCCAATCACCCTACTCGTGGCCCTGAAAAACAAGAGACGAGGGGTCAAATATGGCACGACAATGTAAATCTTTTGTGATCAGACTTATAGACAAAAGATTCATCTGAAAAATAGGTGCATGCATAACATTATGCAACTATATTGAGGGTGTTATGATAACCTCCCCCATGGCTTACAATGAGTAAGTGAACCCCATTATCAAGCACCACCGATCTCCCATGAGGTAGAGAACTGTAAGAGCTAAACTGCGCTCTATCTCCGTACATATGATGAGATGCTTCAGAGTCCATGATCCAATCAGTAAGGTCCAAGCTGCTACAACTGGTAAGTGCATAGGCTATACTTGAGGGCGCTAGTGGAGGCTCTGGCTACAACAACTGTATCGACAGAACCTGTAGGAGGTGCAGTCGGAGTAGTCATTATCTCCCTTAATCGAGAGATAATGTCATCAAGCCTTGGGTCTGGAGTAGTAGTAGTCTCTGTCTACTCGGCCACACGTGCAGATGTTGGGTAACTGTGCTTCTGATAGCACGTGTCCTCTGAATGACCTGGTCTATGCTAGTATGCGCATGGATCTCGTTGACGTCCTCCTCCTCGACCACGTGCACCACGACCCCACAACTGATAGGTACCTCCCCATTCACGAGAAGCTGCCATCACAGAGGAGGTCTGAGTCACTGAAGTGGAAGAACTGATCTCTGTTCAGTCTTTTGTAAGCTTCCTCCATTGGAGGAATAACCTCTCCTGTGAGGAGCTGAGTACCTGCATCATTATATTCAGAGTCAAGAGAGGATAAAAACACTCCTGTCATGGTGGCAACTCTATATGCTTACTGCTGCTTTAAGCTGGGAGTGATAGGCATAAAGCCATGAAGTCTCTCGAACATGCCACGAAGATGTGAAAAATGGACATGGAGAGGTCGACCATTCTGCTTGGTCGAAAAGATGTCATACTGAAGTTGGAGGATCTTGATCTCATTCTTAGGTTTCCCATATGTGGCAGCTAATATGTCCCACATAGCCTTGGTTGTGGGATGATTGACTATGTCATTGGCAATTTCCGTGGTGAGAGTCCCGGAAAGCCAAATCCGTGCATAAACATCGTCTTGCTTCCAAGACGCATTAGCTCCTGTCTTGTCCTTCGGCTTTGGATCCGTCAGGATATGCTCCTTGTTATTGTATTGCATGAGGGTGCGAACCTGCATGGATCACATCTTGTAGTTGGTCACATCCATCTTTACGATGGGTGTCAGCCCCTTGAATGCACCGGACGACGAAAATAAATCACCCTTGTTGTCTGACATGATCACACCAAGGATGCCAGAAATAGGAACTCGACAAGGGAGTAGACTACTTTGAGAGAGTCTACACAATCATACTTAGGAGTGGTTGTATGTGTAGACTCATACAACCATCTTCTTCAACCCTTGTTGCTTGCTACAACCGGAAAATGCGATTTACAGGTCTGGAATCGCTTTTTCGGTCAAAAAACAGGACCGATTGCGCTACAGAAATCGGCCTTACAACCTGCCGATGGCGGCCCGATGGCCGGAGGGCAAGTTGCGGGTGCAAGGGCGACGGCCTGGGGGCCGAGCAATGGCTACATGGGCAATGGTTGCGAAGCAGCGGCAACCGAAGCGGCCTGGTCGAGGCAGCCGAGGTGCCCTAGCGACGACGGCGAGCTGTGAGGCCGCCTGTCGGGGGTGGCCGAGGCGGCCTAGTGGCGACAGGGACCCCAAGCTAGGGTTTGAGAGGCTCGCAGGTGGGGAATGGCTCCGATCTAGGACCGCCGCTCTGATACCATGTGGAAGAATAGAAATGCATAGCATAATAGAGACTCTATGGCTCTCTCATATAGGAGAAAAGCCCTGGGTAAATTACATAGGAGATACTCGAGAGAAATAGAAATAAGTAATAAATACACATTGAGATACAAATATCTCAACAAAAAGAATTGCGGATTCAGTCCGTGAACCATTCAACTAGAGATGATAACGCCTTTGAAGGTCTTCTAACCACAGTAGCCCTCTGAGGATCATCATCATACATCTTCCACTGCACCATCATGTAGGCATCCCTACCCGATTACGACACCACTAGACTCCATGTGTCCTACACTTAACCTTTTAGTGAGTCAAGGCTCTGCATCAAGCAAGGCCACTTGTTGGTGTAGAGTGTAGACCTTCGCGAAATGCCCCTCAAACCCGCATTAAAAGTGCCATGAAGTGCCCCTTAATCACAACCCCCAATGGTGACTAAGCACACGTAACCTCTAACGCTTCCAAATCCCACCATCATCGCCCTCAACAAGATGGATCTCCCCCTCGTAAGATGGATCTCCCCCTCGTCCTGTGCCATCAAGACTGTACCCTCTACCTTTTGGCATCGCTCGGGCACCACCCCTCCTTGCCACAAAACTCTCTTTTATGGGCTGTCTCACTCCCCTCGAGGGAAGTCACTCCCAACGCCTTAATTGAATGATTGCACGTCGCTCTCAACCAACCCATCACCCTCTCTATCGCCCTTTCTACCGAACCAAATCCCAACGCTCATCACTTGTCCAAGTATTAGGTGTGATCCTAATTTGTTCTTAATATAAAAAAGATATTGTATGATTGACCAGATTCCAAGAATGCAGTTGAATTGTCACTTAGTATACTCCCTTTTCACGGACTCCCAATTAGTCAAATGTTCAATTTAGTTTAGGTCAGAATGGAAATTCTATATGATGAAAAGATATTGGTGATAATAACTATATATATATATTAAATGGATGTGTTTGTGATAACAATTAGAGTGATTCCCACGCTTATCGGGTAATATATTAAAAGAAATTAAACCCATATGGCAAGAACTTCTGCTTGAGTGGGTGGACACGACCAGTAGTGAGGTTTTCTGGGAATCAGTATATAATGCGACGGATCATTCGTCCGATTAGCTTTTACTTCGGCTGCAATATGGGTGATCTGGTTATTGAGAAATGGGGTGATTTTTTTTCTTTTGATCAGTTTATTTTGAAAATGTAATTTTCCATGCGAGGACTTTCCTTGAGTCGTGGATCTTATAAGGTAACCCTGTATTTCATCCTCTTTTTTATTTTAACATAACTTGGGACGGACATCATAAAGTGTTTCCCCCTTTTTGGCCTCAAAACAAAAGGAGAAAGATTTGCAAGAACATGTGCATGAAATTTTGACTGGGGCATGTGTTCTAAATATCGTCATAGGTTTATGCATAAGTTGTTAGGTTGTAATAGAAAAATGGTTCCTTGAGTAATGTTTGATAAAATGGAAATATCAAGTATCTGATTTAACAAAAAATTTGATTATAAAATGGATTTTTATGGTCTCAAAAAATGGATTTTTAAGTTATATACTATATTCAAGTGCATTCATCAAATGTATAATGTAAACCAGACAACAAACACACGCTTAAAGCTAGTTTTTATATTGGTTTAAACTGAATGTTCAATATAAGTTTACCTGTGGCTGATCTACGACATGTAGCAGAAAAAGAACTGCAATGCGTATGTATCCAAAGTGATCAGGCTTTAAATACTCCTCACACAACATATATTACGAGTATCACATAAGAAAAACATAATACGGAAGGGCCCGAGAGTCTGAAAATTATACAGTACTCTGATGTATGCCATAATGTTTTTTAAGTGCAACCATGGAAGTAGAGTCATCGGAGGTAGGTGACAAATTCTCTGAGAATACAACAATTAACCGTAGAGAGAAAACAATCAACTTAAACATAATGCTTCTCCACTGCACTATTCCTTTAACGCAGATCTGGAGGAAACCATTAGCTTGCCACCACTGGAATTGAGATGGGAAAGTGGACACACCACAGACCATTCTCGGACTCCACAACAGCAGAGAGGATGGAAACACGTCTCCCTTCACCCACCCACGTCTCTGCACACAGTCTCTCTGCTCACTACTCCAAAACCATGTCCTTCACCCACACAATATTTTAGACTAAAACAACAAAAATCGTACAGTACTCTGATGTATTCTCGAAATCGAAACTTCAAACAAGAAAACCATACCACAACTGTCTGCTGTCATCTGGAAGTTGAAACTTCAAAAAAGCTAGTTACACAGAACATGGACAAGATTTGTAGCAAACGAGTCTGGTATATTCAGGACCAAGATTTTACAAGTGAAAAAGAATTGGAAGTAACAAACAGTACAATTTCTATATACATTCCAGGCATGTACTAGTAACTAGTCTTGAAACTATTCTTTCAGAAGGACCAGTCTTGAAACTGTGTTGGAAAGAAGTTACTTCAATTTAAAATGGGTTTCAATATCTCCAAGATGTCCCAACCTTCTCCTCAAATACAATGATTCTAACTTCAACAAGTGTGTGCATGGAGAACATCCCTGTTACGGTTGCTTGATACACATTAAATCATCCCGTAGACCCCTCAGTCGTCCTCCCCTAATAGGATTAGGGGACACATCTGGGCACCAAGCTTAGATGAGACCTTGAGGCTCATCATCACTTGAGGAGACTTGTGTGATGGCTTGATTGTTGACAATAAATGGGTTGGACAACACAAAACTTGCCCATGAAACTTGGAGTGGGCAATGGTCCTTCATGCAGAACTGACTTCTGCAAGGCCAAAAGGGCTACGGCTGTCGTGCAACGTCTTGTTCAGTTGGTAAATAGATATTCCATTGTAGTTGCAGTGGCTTTTACAGGAGCTTGTATTTGTCCCCCTTTGCTTCATTTTGGGGGGGAGAACAAGAGAGCACGCCGATGAAGAAGACGTTAGGTATGGGATAGGCTTCATGCATGCCTTTCTTCTCGAGGTTTTAATCAAGACATGAATGAATTGTCATGAGAGCCTTGATGTGGCTGTTTCTCCCTCGCTGAACGCAGTACAACCACTCTTTATCCAACACATTATCGCCGCAGACATGCTAATACTAACCCACTATCAAATGCTGAGCCCTTCAAACCTGGTATAGCCCACCAACCAAACTTTCCCTTGTTAATGTGCTGTTCAGATACGAGATTGGCAATTTATCTCATTCCTGCAAACCTGGGATTGCAAGGTGGCCCCGACCATGACATCGAGGTATTGCGGGACAACTTTCCTTTTCTTATCCCATTGCTGGTGATTTGTGCTTGGGGTACTGCACAAGGGGAGCTTCTCCAACCACTCTGTCACCTCGCACTCTGTCGAGCACGCATCGGTCTCCTCCGCTGCTGGACCTCCAGGTTGATTAGCCCAGCGTTAGGTCTCTTGATAACCTTGAACGGCAAATTTATTTATGAAAGCTTCTTGGAGGGGGTCAAGGGCTTTGACATCTTGTTAATGATGGGAGTTTGGGAGATTTGGATTGAGGGGGGATGAATAGGATGTGACATCCATCGTGGGCGGATGTTTGCTCGAGAAAGGTCTTTTTGAAAACTTCTACAAAGGTTTCCCAAGAAATAAGGCGGGACAAGATGCTATCCCTCTCCAAACAGTATCTGTCAGAGATGGACTCTCTTTGGCAATAGATGCAGTCAATCTAGGACTAGTCAACGAGAGGTACAAGATGTGCTCGATATCATTGCTTTAGTCGGAGATGCACTTGCGTTGCCAGGGGATCCATTAGTTCGAGTGCCTCAAGTATGCGAGGTTCCATAGCAGTGGTGATAGTCGCATTCACGGTCTCAACAATGAGTACTGCCAACTAATGTCGAGCAGAGGAGCATGGATCACCTTTGGTTTCATATAGCTAATGCCATGTCAAGCTTGATGATGGGGCCATGTGGGAACTTGTCGAGCCCGACCATGGGGCCATCATCGACAATGGAGTGGAGGGGGAGGATCAAGTACAAAAATCTAAAAGGTAGGATGAAAAAAAAAACATAATTTTGAAACGAATAAACACGTCATAGCTACCACTTATCCATTATCCTTTATTTACCAATTGAACATAGAATAGAGTATAACTACCGCTTATCCCTTTTTATCCTTAAAAATCCCATCCTTAATCGAACAAAAATGAGGAATAAGCCCCCCTTATACCTCCTTATTCCTTATCCCCCATCCGAATATACCTGGGTCCTTTGGTTATTGGATACAACTGACTTGAGATTTGGTTGTTGTACTACAACATAGGCAATTTTATTTATTTCCCAACAATAGCTTTCAACTAGCCAAACATTACATTATGTGTAGAACTATGAGAGGACACTAAGTTTTTATGGCAGAAATGGTATGAACCTCCTTTAGAGATTCATCCAAAGAATATATTTAATAAAATTAAAATTATATACAAAATTACAGATGCCAACTCTTACAAAGAGCTCCAGCATGCTCAAGTATATTTTATGTATAGAAGCTCTCCTCCTTGAAGATAACACCATTTCTCCCTAGCCAAATGGCTCATACAATTGCACATACTCTGAACCTCTCTCCTACTGGGCATGACCATTCTGAACAAATGAACGCCCAAATGACTCAAAGCAGTCCCACTGCACCATTAGTAGCCATGCTTTTTCCCACATCTCCCTAGACCTGGGGCACTTGAAGTCTCCTCACTACCGGAGAAGAATCGTGTTCTTCTTGCGCTCGTCATAAGTCAGCTTCTTCTCATAAGCCAAAGGAAGATCTTTATTCTCGTAGATAACTTCCACCCTCAGATTCTAGCACAGTCTCGATCAATGTCCTCATGTAGCGAAGTAACTAGGCTAGAGATAACCTTGTAGGCCTTTTACACCGAGAAGACCCCATCACTCTAGCACCAAGCATCTCTTCCTTTTGACAGCTCCTCCATTCTTGTTAACCTGCCTGAAAGAGAAAGAAACTCATCTAGTCTCTGATCTGACAACTCCGTCACGAACACAAACGACTAAGATCTCTCCGAACACATATTTGTCATACTTACCTCCCTCCTCGTGACCAATGCAAAAAGTCGCGGATATAAATCACAGAAGGCTCCTTCATCTGTTCATTCATCCCGTCAGAATCTAAATCCCCTCATGTTGCCCAGCAAAGGTCGCATCGAGGATGCAATATCCGACAACACAATGCAAATACCTCTCCATAATGTAGTCGGCGAGGCCACAACTCCCACAGTAGCGTACAAACTAGGAGAAACATAGTAAATGCATCTTATCAACCACAAAGTTAGATCTCTCCCATCGCCCCCGATTCCCATCACCCACTTTGCCAACAGAGCCTTGTTCATGTCTTCAAGTTGTAAGGCACCCAACCCCTCCTTTGTTGGCCTTGTCACCGTCCCCTAATCTACCAAAGCCATGCCCTTCTCCTCCGTAGTAGATGCCCAAAGGAAGCGCTTCGTCACCCCTTCCAAGAGTCTTCGAATCCCAACTGGCACCAACCCAATAGACATAAAAAATCGAGATCACCGACAAGATTGCCTTCACCAACACTAGCCTCCCACCCCTTGCCAAGCACACAGCATTCCACCCAGTCAACTTCCTTTCCAACGTCTCTATCATTGGTAGCCAATCTCCCTGCCTTAGTCTCCCACAAATCAAAGGCAGTCCTAGATAATTAATAGGCAAGCTTCGACGTGCAATTCCAGTATATGCTCACAAGTCACTAACTCTTTCGACAAAAGGTTAAATGGGACAAAGGTAAATTTTGCCCCATTTATCTTTAGCCTCGCCAACAACCCAAAAATATCCAACACTGCTCTCACCGCTCTACACTCTTCAACGCCCCCTCCCCCCGCCCCGATGAAAAATATCATATCGTCAGCATACTAAAGAATTGGGATTGAATGCCCCCAAAAGAAACTTCTGCCAGTCCTACATAACCACCAATGCCTCTGCAATCATAACAAACAATGAGAGGGCCAAGGGACATCCATGTTTCACCCCTCTTTGCAGCCGAATAAAAACCCCTTCTGGCCTCCCATTTACCATTATAGAGCAAGAGGATATCGTTATGCACCTCTTCATCCAATCAATCCCCTCATCAGGAAAAACCCTTCTAGCCAAAGAAGCCCAAACAAAATTCTAGTTCAGGAAATCATATGCCTTTGCAAAATCTACCTTCCATAGGAAACCCGAAATCCCTCTTCTTTTCCAGCTCGCATCGATTTTTCACGCTAGAACCACTCCATCAAACAACTGACATCCTGGGATGAATGCCATATGTGCAGGCAGGATAAGTTCACCAAGCACACCCCCGAGTCGATTCGTCAAGACCTTGGCAACAATAAGATAAAAAGAATTGGATAGTGATATGGGCCTGAAATCCACCATACGCTCCGCAGCTTCCTTCTTGGGGATTAAGAGGATTAAGGATCTATTTGGCTTCTCAATGCCCTGATTCACTCCCTTGAATTCTGTAATCCACTCCATGTATGTTTTTTAACTACATCCCAGACCTCTATATAGAAGTATACAGGAAGATCGTTCGGACATGGATATCCATCAGCGTTGAGATCAAAGACTGCCCTGCATACCTCTATCCTAGTAAACTTTGCTATAAGCATCTCCGCCTGCCCCTGCTGTAATGAGCGCACTCCCCTTCCACTCCATCGAGCTCTAGAAGACACTGACCTCCCGGAAATGAGTCACCATTTCCTTCCCTATCTTGTCATCATCTTGTACTCACCCCCACTACAAGATCATGTATCATGTTTCTTTCTCCCGCTCGCCACAACATGAAAAAAACGTGTGTTCTCATCTCCTGTAACCCACTTTTGCATCGATCTTTGTCGCCATTGTACCTCTTTTTTCATATCTTCGTTTGCTATTGATGACCGTAAAGGCTCGGTCAAATTATCTTGTCAAATTTTATTTTGGTGAACAATCAAAATATCAAAGCGATTACATGACCTGCTGGGATACCCGATACCTTCCCAACCGACTGTCCTGCACATAAGAGTCGGTAATCAATCGAGAATGGTACCGAAGGGCTCTACCTAGTGTTCGGGTCACTCTCTCGCACAATCAAACCAAGCAATGAGGGGGTTGCTCTCCCCAAGACAAGTTTTTTTCAATCAAGTGTCTTTTAGTGATCAATAGTTTTAACAGTCCCAATTTTATGGTTTTTCTTTTTAATCTTTTTCAATGCAAACAAAGATGTCTAACGAATTTTTCGGTTCTCCTGGTTATTAAGTCAAAAACAGGGGGAGAAGACGAAAAAGCCGATGCACGATGAAATCAATGATGCATGCAAAGTAAGGAAGGCGTACCTGACTCCAGCACTCTACATGCAATATGATCCGCGCATAATGTAAAGACAGAAAAGTAAACTACTTATATGGTGCAGCGGGAAAAGCCGAGTCCTAATCAAGCAACTTCTACACGAAAGAGCTGTCTAGCTGGTCACTCAGGCCTCGATTCTGAGAGTCCGGTCTCGGTCTACCCCTCCTCCTCCCGACAAATCGGGTTCAGGAGCAGCGTTTGGCAGGGCAGGCTGCGGCACGTAGGCTCGAAGGAAAATGAATCAACTATTTTTATTAATGTTTTATTAGTAGGTCCAATTGCGATCTATAAGAACATGCAGATAATTAAGTGTGTGGATCCTACTAATTACAGCACAGTCTAGAAGAAAGTCCTAAATCTAGGGGCTCGAGAAAAACTGCGTAAAACCGTAAAAGGCAGCGAAAAACCAAAAACCGCGAAAAGCGCGAAAAAGCTAAAGTAGCTAAAGGGTCCCCCGAGCACACCGGTGCTCGGCGAAACAGACCTGAAGAAGTCTCAAGTCCAAGCTGTCCTTGTATTATTACAATTCAAATAAAATGTGCTAAAATAAACCTAAACTAATCCTCTCTCACTCATCTCCTCTCTCGCTCTCTCCTGCAGCTCCGTGCAGAAGGGAGCCGCCTCCGAGTCTTGCGGTTGCGCCGGCTCCTCGAAAGTCACCGCCTCGGTCCTCGGGCCCTCACAAGAAAGAGTCAGAGTGTCACAGACCAAGAATAATAATCAAATAATAGCAGAAAAACTAAACAGGTGTATATATGCAAAAATGGTAAATAAAATAAACACACAAAATCAAATAAAAACAAAAACACAAATAAAAGAAAATAAAGGAAAATAAAATAAAACAAAATAAGAAAAAAAGAAAAAGCCGCGAAAAGCCGCGGACTCAGAAAGAGCCGCAGAAAGCTGCGAAAAAGAAAATGAAAAGAAAATGAAAAATAAAGAAAAGGACTACTAAGCCGTGCTCCCCAGCAACGACGCCATTCTGATGATCGTGCAAAGCGACTAGGGTAAAAGGTAATCAATGGTCGTTGTGACCCAAGTCACCAAGCGCAGTCGATCGAGAAAAATAGACCACCAAAATCAGATGAAAATCAAATAAACACAAGTAGCGGTCTCGCTATTATATTAACCTGGTATAGCGACCAGGGTCGAACACAAGGAGCACGTAATGGCCTTGCGGCCTACGAAGTAGTCTAAAAAAATGAATGAAATAAAAGGCAACTATTTTTGGTGGATTTTTAATTTTTATAATTTTTTTTGGATTTTTAATTAACGAAGAAAACAAAGAAAACAAATAAACAAGCCAATACAACTAATTATTTAATCACTCAAAAATCACTCAAAAATTCAAATAAAAACATTTTTATGTTTTTTATATTTTTTTACTGTTTTTAATGAATTTTTGGTATTTTTCTGATTTTTATTTAATTTTCTAAAAATAAAACAATGCAAAAAAGACAACAACAATGTCCAGCCAAGCTTGGGGGACTTAGATAAAATATCTAAAAGTCCCTAAAAAGCCTAAATGTAATTTTCCTGTATAGTATAGACTACAAAGAAAATTTGGCCACTGGAATTATTATTTTTGGGTTTTTTAATTAATTATTAAAATTTTTATAGGTTTTTAGGTGTTTTCAATTTTTATGGGTTTTATATAATAAAAAATGACCAAAATTGGTCAGAAAATCAAACAAGGTAAAACAACTACTGTCTAATTTTTTTTGTAATTTTTAGAGGTATTTTAATATTTTTTTGTGAATTTTCAAATCAGACAGTAAAGAAAAAGCTTGTTTTTGAATTTTTAAAATATCAAATAAAACCAAAAATGTCTCCAAAAATTCTAGAAAATTTTACAACATGGCAGGAGCCATGTATCCAATTTTCATCGAATTTGGAGTTGATTTGCTATTTTATTAAAAATCAAAACCAAGGTACAGTGCATAGAGACCTGTACGCAATTAGAAGAAGTTCCAGGGGGTCCAGTGCAAAATCTCCAAGAAGTCACGCGCGAGGCGCGTGTCCTGGGCACACAGGGACCTAATTGAAAAGAAAATAAGGGTTCCTGGACTATTTAATAACATGTATTAAAAGTCCAGGGGCCTTATTGTAAAATACCCACTAATTTCAACACATGTTTAAAAAACCACGCACAGGGGTATATATGCAATTAACTAAAAACTTTCATTCATTCAATAACACCCTAGAACTACAAGGTTAAACATGCAAATAACCCAAATAAACACGTGTCGATGCACGTGATCCACTACACACAGGGGCATACACGTAAATACCAGATAAGACATGGTCCACTATGCAATTTACCTAACTGAAATAAAACAACTAAAATATTTACAGGACTAGAAATGAACAACTAAGAAACTAAGGGTCTAAGGGGATATTTACCCTTTATTAAGTAGACCGTCGGATGAGCGCCACGTGTGAAATCTGACGGTCGGGGAAGGGTGGCGCTCAACACTGGGATCCTCGTCCTGATCGAGCGGCTGGGGTCTCGCCACGTGGAGGATCGGTCGGCTAGGGAGCAACGTGGGATGTCCTCGCTGATCGGACGGTCCCGATCAACCCTCCAAGGATCTGACGGTCACTGCTCCTCCATGAACGAACGGCTCGATGAAGACCTGGAGCTGGGGCTGAATCGGACGGCTACGGAGGATGGTCAAAGAACAGGGCGCCGGCGAGCTTCGCTGGGCTCGTGTACGCGCTAGGGTCCTCCTCGCGGGCAGCTGAAGATTGGGGAAGGATCGCCTTGGGCTCCCGCGTCTACTGGTACCCTCCGATGACTCAACGGAGCTCTGGGGAGCTCAGGCGAGTCTGGCGGAGGTCAAGCTGCTGCACCTAGATGTCGAAGCCCTCAGATGGGCTCTTGGGAACCTACAAAGAAGCGCAACAGACTCGCGGGTCGAGGGCAAGTTGCCTCGACCCTGTAAGCGGGGGTGACGGTGGTCGGTGCGGTGGGGTGGGGTGGTCGAGCTCCGGTGAAGCGACGACGGAGGAGCTCGAAACCCCAGCTCATGTGCGAGCTGGGTTGAATGGATGGGCGGAAAAGATGCGCGAGGGGAAGGCGGTCGTGATGGGATGGTCCGATGATCGAGACGAAGGCGGAGATGGCCGGAATCGAAGGTGAACGACGACGGCGAGATTTGGGCGTAATGCGAAATTAAAGAAAAAGAAAGAGAACTAAGGCTACCTGGGGGGATGGGTCGACTGGGCATGAGCTCTGGAAGCTCTGGGTCGTCGCCTCTCGGGTCGTCGAGGCCCGAGGCTCGAGCTCTACCTTCAGGCGGAGCACGACGGCACTAAGACGCCGGATCAGTGGTCGAGACGTCTCCTCCTCGCAGCAACAACGCCCGGAGCGAGCTGTCACTCTCGCGAAGGCACTGGAGGTCACTGGGTGGAAGGCGAATGAGCCAAAGATCGGGAAAATGGAGGCGGAGCTCGGCATTTATACAGCCAGGGGTCCGGCTAAAGTCGATCGGGTAGGGCAGCTCAGAGCCCGGACCGCGAGGCGGGCATCCCGACGAGGGTGTCGGATCTGGCACGAACGAGTAAGACCTTGGGTTTGGGTAGACGGAGGTCGGGTCGTGACGCGAAAAATCTGAGAAATCGGGTCGGGCGTCACGACCCGTGGGAAGTGGTCCACAAGGGGGAGTTGACGGGGGGATCAACCTCCCCGTGGACCAATGGGAATCAACCACCTGGAAAATATTTGAAAATTCATTTAAAAATAGAGGATGGCCGAATTATTAAAAACTTAAAACATAAAAAATGTTTATTTTTTTTTTCTATTTTTTGGTGATTTTTAATTAATTTTTCAAAATAAAAATAAGGTATTTATACTTTAGTGCTATATATAGGTATATATACAATATAGGATTTTGATTTTTGATTTTTAATTAGTTATTTTTATATATTTTATTCCCATTTTATATTTTATTTATTTATAGCATAAAATTAGGAATAAAAAGGTATTTTTATTTTATTTTTGTTATTTATATACAAGGGTGAAATAAATAACTATATACAAATATATACATGGTATATGTACAATGTTATTTTTGGTTTTTAATTTTGTTCTTTTTATTTTGTTTTTGTTTTTTTGGTTTTTTTTATTTTATTTATTTACACCATAAAAGGTAGAGTATATACAAATTTTATGGAAATTTATTTATTTATTTATAAGGTGAAATAAATATAGATAAGAGGGCTATGTACATCATGAATATGTACAAGGTGAATATTTTTTTTCTTTTTAATTTTTTCTATTTTTATTTTGATTTTATATTTACAAATATGTACAAGCCACTTTTATTCTATTTTTAGAGGAAAATATATTTATTGTATTTACAGGGATACTTACACACATGAGCCCCTATCTCTCTCTACTTTGGCTTTTATGCGGTCAGGCCCATGCTGAGCCCTCCCTTGGGATTAGGTTGCTCAATATTTATTCTAAATATTTCCCTCTTTTTTTTCTTTTTAATCTTTATTCTTTTATTTTTGCACAAAAACATGCTAATTATTACTTTTTACACACTGCATGCTTTTGGTAATTATTTGTATTTACAAACATATACATGCATTTGCAAAGGTTTTTGTAGCTAAAATATAAGAATAAAGAGTGATGAATGAGTATTCATCACCTACCGCCTTCCGTTGCTCAGATCTGACCTGCATTTCTTCCATACTAAGATCCCTCGTATCCTCCATCTTACCTAGTCGTGCTATCTCCTCCTCTGCCTTACCACACTTCTCAATTTGTACTAATATTCAAATCCTTCTTGTAGCCTTTAAGCATCTCTCTTAGACTCAGAATCTTATGTGCTAGTCTTTACGATGCCAACCCCTCCACTTGTAGTGATCTCCAAAACTTAGCAACCATCTCCTTGAAGTCATCTTCTAGCATTTCTTTCAAATATGAAAAAGGATCTAGGGATCAACTACTCACCCGACTCCTAACATGCCTGTGTATGGTCTGATCTTGTCTTTGGAAGAGCCCTCGTCGATGACAAAGGAAACAACTCTAGCATCTCCACTATGATAGAAAGTGATCTGGACTCGATCTAGAAGAACTGCTCCTCCACATGTACTGGCAATTCCTTGTGTCTAACATCTCCATCTCTAGCTCTCAACGAGGTCCAAGAACACCTTAGATCTCGGCTCCCGCCTCCCTCTGTCGTCGGGCATGTCTGAGGTGAACATCGTGACATTGAAGTCCCCCCCCCCACAAGCCGATATCAAGTCCTCCCACACCTCAGAACCAGACTGACCTCCGGATGCTTCGTACACCGAACTCAACATCACCCTTCCCGCAGCTGACCTCCTCTCCAACACCACCGTCACTACTTTGCTTCTCACTTTTTGACTTATAAGCATGGCAAGATTGCCATCCCAAGTTAGAGCCACCCCACCCGCACTTCCAACTGCTGGTGATGCCCTAAATTTCGAAAATCTGTGACTCCCTACCGATCTCCACATTCCCACCTCCCTATTCATAATCTTTGTCTCCTACAAAAACACCACGTTTGCATGCCAAGAACTCAATAGTCTTCCCACACCGCTTCTCCTGGTCCCCCAACCCTCGCACGTTCCAACTAATAATCTTCATTAAGACCTTCTCGAAGGTTTAGCGACGAGTATTACAACCCCAAGGCATTCCGCAAACCGCACGTTAGGGCTGCTAATCAAACCGAACTGTAACGAACGAACCTATGTTTGAGTTCGGTTCGATAAGGAAGTTCGAATGTTCGAGTTCGATTCGATAAATGTTCGATAGGATATGTTCGAGTTCTGTTCGTTTAGAAAACGAACGTTCGAGTTCGGTTCGATAATAGTTCGTTAACGATTTAACTTAATTATAACTTGTTATACAAACAATTTCGAAACTAAAGTTCGATAATAAAGTTCTATACACAGTAAAAATAAGAAATTACTTAATTAAAGTGATATAAAGACCAATAAATACCACAATCTCTTTAACAACATAATTTATCATTTGTATAAATATAAAATCACACACACAAATACACATACATATACATATATCGAACTCGAACTTTTATCGAACGAACATATGTGATGTTCATGTTCGGTTCGTTAAGCTATTGAACTAAAATTTGAAGTTCATGTTCAGTTCGTTTAGAAGTGAACGAACATTTTCCGAACTATTATCAAACGAACTCTAATCGACTACGAACATGTTCAGTTCGATTAGCAGCCCTCCGTGCCAAGTCCAGAATGCATATGGCTTCCCTCAATTTCATCTCCCCCAACTGAACCACCTGTCCAACCACTTCCTCTTGGTTCACAATACCTCCTACTTCTTTCTCTTCCATCTCCCTCTCCAGACAATCCCTATCCTCTGGCTTTCACCTCTTCCTCAAGAAGGAAAGTAGCGTACGTGAACGAGCTTTACCAGATCCCTCTCCCAGCTTAAGATGCCTTTCCTGATTCACCTATGCCACATCTACAATTCTCTTCTCGCCTTGGGATGTGTGCTTTAACGCGACGACACTGACGCCCCCAAAGGATACTATATCCACAACCCCTGATCCTGCAACCAATGCAAGTCCTTCCGGTCGAACATCTCCCTTCACATCTGAACCCTTTCTCTACAGCCCTCCCCCACCATCACTAGCTAGTACACTGTAACTTGTGATAAGGGCGAAGAGACTTCCTCCACCATTGCATCACTTGTAGAGACCTCATGGAAAGGTAGAAAGGTCGCTCCTGGAGCTCCTCCGGAAGCAGCGTATTGGCGTGGCAATGAAACCCCGATAAAGCTTGAACCCGGTCGAACAATTCCTTTTGGTCGAACATCTCCCTTCTCGGTCGGACCCTTTCTCTTCAGTTCTCTCCCACCATCACCAGTTAGCAAAACTACAACTTGCGATAAGGGCAGAGGGATTTCCTCTACCATCGCATCACTTGTAGAGGCCTCGAGGAATTGCAGAAGGCCTGCTCCTGCAGCTTCTCCCGAAGCAGCATGTTGGCGTGACAATGAAACCTTGATATAGATTGAACCCGATTTCGAGATGGACCCATATCCTTGTCCGTCTATAGATGGACCCTTTCCTCTCAAAGACCCGCTAGGGGGAGTCGGATTGATAGGAAAATACCGAGTCCAGTTTACTAAGAAACCACTTCAATTATTCGGGTTGTAAGATTCTGACTGATAACTTGCCAATCTCTCCGACCCTACTTCTTTCCTCCCTCCGAAAATATCTTCTCCATCTCCTTATACTTAGGACGGAATTCCCACAAAAGCACCGTGAAATTATCGTGTGTGACTGCCGCCTCCTTTCGCATATCACTCACCGACACTTGAGGCTCCTTCAATCGAAGCTCCAACATTCTTTGGTTTGCCGCTAAGCCAATTTGCATTTCCGACTCCTTTCACTGTATGATATTACTTCCAGATTCTGCCGAACACGATCTCCTATCTCCTCGTTAATCCACTTCGCAACCTCCAAACCACACTGACTACGTCAAGGCATGTGGAGCCCCCTTCATCAACATGAAGACTACACATCCCTCACCCAGATTCAAACCGATGCTGAGCACCTCCTCAACTTTGCCCACCAAACGTGGAGCATCTTGCACCGCCCCAAGGCCCTGGCACCTCAACGACATACCTTGGACTTCCACCACTCGCCTGGTGTTCATCTCTGCAACACCATCCCACAGTCTCATCTTCCTCCAGTGTACCTTTGGTGGAATAAGCCTCCTTTCGCCAAGAAGCCATCAATCTCATCCTTGTCCACTCCTCGAACACAAAGAAATGGATCCGGCAACCATACTGCATCTTCTGAGCACCCCAACTCCCTCCCCTCTGCCAGCAAACCCAAAATAACCAACAAGTCTTCTCTTCGGCCTTCTGCAACAAGTACACCATCAATCGGTTCAAACTTCTCCCTTACCTCATCCATATCACTTCTTGTGCTCACAGAAGTCAAACGTACAACTTCCTCTCACAAGGGCAATCTCTGCGAACATGTCCCCCACGACACCGGTAGTACAGTGGAGCGTCTGCAAGGCAGCGAGCCACCATATGTCCCTGATACGATCATCTCAATATATTGATCTTAGCAAAATCCCTGATTTCAATCTCAAATAAATGTTCATAAAATCAATAAATTAATAAAATAACTCTTGTAAATAAGATACACTAATTATTATATATTATATTGTACAAAATAAATTAATAATAAAAGGCCGTAAAATAAAGGAGTTTTCACCTGTAAATAGCTCAAAACTTCATGTATTTTTGATAATTTCATTTCAATTCCTTTTTGGTTGATTCTTTCTCCAACTTGTTTATAAAAATGTATATAAAAAATACAAAAATACAAAATAAATTTCACCTCAAACAAATACTCCTACATCCCAAAGAGAAAAAGCCGTAAAGTCCAACTTCTCGGCTAAATTCCCACTCCGTTTAAAGTTTAAGTTAGAAAATTATCTATCCAATGAAAGTGATTTTATTAAAATCAGAGCTCGTTTGCAAAATATGATTTTGGAAACTAGGAGTACTTTGTATATAATGTACATATTTTTCTTTTCTCGTTTTTTTTATTTTTCTTAATTACTAAAAAATAAAAAAAACCGTGTTTCATTTTATTTCTAGTATTTATTTTATTTTTATTTTGTAAATATCTTTCATTAAAAATGCAAAAAAATTAAAATTATAAAAGTAAAAAATGTACATATTGTTTGTTTTATTTGTTGACTTACTTTTGTAAATTCTCCACTCTTTTCTTTTTATTTTTAGTTTATGTAAGTAGCCTACTTTATTCTATGTTATTTCTTTTATTTTTTATTCTCTACACTAACTTCTCTTTTCCTCCATTAACCACCAAGTCTCCATCTAACCTCCCATTCAACTCCACCATGTTCTTTAACCTCCCATTCAACTCCGCCATTCCATCATGTTTATAACTTCCATTTTCTTCTCTTTTCATACATGTCCTCTTCTTCATTTCCCTTCATCCGCCATTCTTAGAGAAAAAGTAGAGAGCTTGGAGCGTTTTATCGGTGACAGCGGCTGAGCATCATCCTCAAGCGACGACCTCCTTCAGGTGAGATCCACAGCGACCATCATTGTCGTATCACGAGTTTCCCATCAAGCTCTCATAGCTTCTTTGATTTTTTTACTAATCGGATCGAGGCCACGACGGGAGTCCAGCGTAGCTGCTCTGCAAATCCGACGATCTCAGGTAAGTATTCCCTCTCATTTCCCTTATTATTTTATTTTATCTAATATTTTATTTTATTGTTTCACCATAATCATTTTTATATCACACCACCACATCATCCCCACCATTTACCATCTTCATTATCCCCACATCTTTATTTTCATCTTCATTTCTATCACCACAAAAAAAATCACAGCAAAAAATAAAAAAATAATAATAAAACAAACAATATGAAAAGCAGCGAGCCCGCCGCCCACTGCTCCTCTTCGCCCACACCGCCAGCCCACTACTGGCGCTCCTTACGCATGGCCCCCTACAACCACCTGTACCCCGTGGGCGGCACCACCCCGCCTCCATCACTGTGGTTGTCCGTGAACCCCCTGCAACCTCTCCACGTTGCTCCACGCTCACAGGTACTGCGCTCCAACCTCCTCGTCGCCACCGTGCTCAGACTGCCGCCTGAAGCCCTCTGCCAGTGCGCCACCGTTCGCGGACTCCCTCGCACAACCGCGCCATCTCCAGCCCGCCGCCTTCATCGTGCTGCCCCGCCTCCAGCATTGCGACCGTCCGTGAACCCCCCTGTAGCCACTCAGCACCGCTCCACGCCCGCAGGTCCTACGCTCCAGCCTCCTCGTCGCCGCGCTCAGACCGCCGCCTAAAGCCCTCTGCCAGCGCGCCACTGCACGCAGACTCCCTCGCGCAGCCCTGCCATCTCCAGTCCGCCGCCTTCATCGCGTCGCCACGACCCTCCCCGCTCTAACCGTCCACCGGCATAAACGAAGAAGAAGGTTAACTTCTTTTCAATTTTTATTGTAACAATTGCATGTTTTTCTGCATACATTTTTGTAATTCCAAAAGTGCCCATGTGCACATTTTGTTTGTATGTTTTTAATTTCTGTATTGCACGGATACCCCTTTGTTTGCATATTAATTTGGACAACTATTTTACATCATTTTATTTAATGAAAAATAGCATATTGTTAAGCAACTAATTTTCTATCATTTGGCCATTTATTTGGATTTTGTGTGCATCCGGTAATTAATTAAAATTATTTAAGTGAAATATTGCATATTTTACCCAATTTAAGCTCTTAAATTCATATTTAAATCACAGTTGCTCTGAAAATTCCTCAAAAATTTAAAAAAATGCCCTGAAATGTGTTTTAATTACTACCCAAATTCCATCCTAATTGGAGTTGTCACGTGCCTTAAATAAATTGTAGAATGATTTTTGTGAATGATTTTTAGTTAAATCCACACAAATTATTTTTGTGAAATTTAAACTCCTGGATTGCTTATTAAATACCTTTTTGAGATAATTCGCTCTCTAGATGACTTGATATTGTGGATTTATTAAGAATTAAATACTCACAATCACTCTATTTTCATTAAAATATTCATAAAAATCATATATTGTCAGAAAATTTCAAAAAATATTGTTATCTCATTTCATCGTATTTAATTTCCAGTATTTTTTTCATAATTTTGTATTCTGTTTGTGTGAAAAATTGCGTAAAAATCCATAAAAATGTGTATCTTTCATTGTTGCATTTTAATCCTTAAAATTTAAAAAATGTGTTTTGCATTCCTCAAGTTTCTAGGAAAACTATAATTTGGTTAAATTGGATTAATTTCACATTAAAATTAATTTGGCTAAGTTGTGCATTTTCTTATTAACTTAATTCACCTGCATTTTGCATTCGCATTTATTTTTGCATTAATTTTTTTTGAAAAATCCGCATTGGAAAGTTAGACCTAAGTGTTCTAAATTAACCCAAAGTTGTTCCTTTGCCTCCATGTATTCGACCCAGGACTTGCCTGAGATATAAATTTAAGCCGAGTCCTCTTCACATAGACATTTGATCGGTTCTGATTAGTTGGTCGAGTGTTGTGCTACAACGAGTACCTAATATAACCACTTAGACGATTCGTCAGATGACGCTATTGCCGGGGAGGTAAATAGCTTAGGGTTTAATTTAAAAAAATAGATTTAGGTTTTCTCTCACTCGGGTAGTCTGACCCCCGAGCCACCTTGTAATTAATACATTTTTCTCAATTATATTTCTTCTTATTTTTGTATATATTTTGTTGTTTATCTCTCTAATATAAATTTTATTTTCCTTGCGAGGGCTCGATGGACTTGGAGTGCATCGGAGGTCGATGGACGTGACGCGCGCCGACTGCTGAAGAGCATGAACTTTTAATTTATTTTGAGAGCATTTTCATTTTTATAAAATTTTGTAGTTATTGTGTTGTAATAATTTAGGTAATTTGTTCATTTACAGCGGCTCTTGTTTGAGAGCTCGCGCTTGTATCTGGACTGGAAATTTGACCCATTCATGGTCGTGTGGTTGATTGGCGTAGAATAGGACTTGCACTCGCGACTCTTAGAGCATTTTTACTAGAATATTTTTATTTCTTATGCTCTTAACCTTTAGGACCACACATCACATTTAACGAGACACACTTAGACCACATAGCTATTAGTCCAAATTAAATTGTTCATCACTCGCTAATAAAACTACCTGTCTAGGAATGGTTTTCTCGTTTGCATCTCATATAGTATAAAATTTCAATTATGCATTGCATCTCGCATGTAGAGCATGAGGATCACTGTAAGTCTTCTAAATTGGGCATGCATCATTGATTTCACTATTTGCATCGTTTTTCTCGACTCCCTTCCCCTTGATTTTGAAACTTAGGTTAAACGGAAATCGGGACTGATCGTTAGACGTGTTGTGTTTGGTGGATTAATCAAGTGATAATCGAACTTAAAATCAGGACTGCTAATCAGAGTTGACCAAAAAAATTGACTAAAATTATTACTTGTTTTTGGAAGAGCAAAACCCTCATTATGCTTGTGTTATTGTGTTGAGAGGTGAGGACGCATCCCTAGGATAGTGCCTAAAACCTACTTATAAGCCTTGTGTAATTGGATGTATATCTTGATTTATCACCTAATTAAAATTGAAAAGATAAACAGTCGGACTCTTGCGACCATCACTGTGTTGAGTAGGTCAACCCAGGGTTTGCTCTTGTGTTTGTCTGTTTGTGTTATTCGGTGCACTTACACACTTTCTTCCTCGATCTGCTTCATTCTCCCATCTCTCTTCAAAGATGTCGGAATATTGGTCATTATATCCATGTCACTCTTCTTCGACCATATTCTGACCATCTCCACCCTCTTATTCCTCCTCATACCCACACCCCGATTTCGAAGTTAGAACTCTGACTGACTTCCTCACTTCTTCATACTTCTCACCTACCCCCACATTTTTACGCCCCTGACCCACATCCACCCTGTATTGACTCGCCATATTCTCGTCTGCTTGCTGGAATTAAGGAACAAATCGAAGAGCAAACCACTGCTGAGATGAATGATTGGCAGAATCAGTTGCCCCCACAGACCTCATTTTCACCTTGAATTGGGACATGACAACAATTGAACTATACACATCCCGACTTGACCTTAGGGTATAACATGATCGACCAAACAAACCGAATGGAGAGGCATGCACCGCATGATCTTCCTGACTTGATTGACCTGAGTGATCAAGCCCACATTGACTAGCTTTCATATCACCCATTCGGAGAGCCGACATATACTGAAGATTGGATTCATGCGACCAATTTACAGACCCCCTGTCTACTGACTCCACCTTATGAAGCTTCGACTAATAGCTACCATACAAATGGGCCATACTCAACCCAGCATTACACGCCCGAGTCAAGGTAAGTTGAGTATAAGAGCCCGAGTTCTCAGCAGTATCCTCCAACTGAGCAGACTTCTCTCATGATGTGTCATGAGAACTTTTTGGAGGATGACATTTCTAGATAAATTAAGAGTCCAGTATGAAAGTGGATCACCGATTTCTCGGATTGAATTTTGAAAATCTAGAAAACACCTGATTGACCACACATCATGTACAGCTGGAGTCCCTTCTACCTCCCTTTTCTACTAACCACTTTTCCTCCAAACTAAAGTATGTACATTCTCCTATTCCTCCTTTACCTATCAAAAAGACCCAAAAATTTGAAAAAGCAGAAAATTTCATAAAAACTGAAAATGGAAAAGACCTAAAAAAATTAGACCCTGTAGTTAGGGAAGCGATTGATAGAGAGTTGATTTTTGAGCTTCCCTTAATAATGATCATTGAACACTTTCTCGACCTCAAAAAATTTATGAGAAGTAAATTAATGCCTAAAAGGTCGGGCAAGAAGAGGACTAGGACTGAGAGACACATGGTGTCTATGGCCACTTCTTTGGTGATAGGGAGAAAACTCAAGAGCCACAGAGTGAAGCGGTTGCCTAGGTTTAACTGTGAAATCAAAGATACTACCTTCACCCATGCAAGAATCTATGATGACTCACCGATAAATATCCCCCGACCTCTGTGTTTGTCAAGCTCAAACTCGGATCTGCCAAGAAGTCAAGAGAGATTGTTCAGTTTGCTGATGGGTCCATTAAACGGTCAAGAGAAACCATTTCAGTCATCATTACTTTCCAATGCTATAATCCAGATAGACTCCACGATCATTTGATATTGTGCACTGAGGAGAGTTTGTCCAATCTTCGATCATTCTCGGGAAGCCGTTGTTAGCTTTGTATAAGGCAACTATAGATTTCGAGACTCGCGAGATCGATTTCACTGTATTGGAAGCACTCTGACCTCATGATGACGCGCCTGACAACTCGGGTTAAGTATGTAAATAATCAAAGGTCGTCGTGACCCAAATCACCAAGCGCGGTCAATCGAGAAAAATAATCAAACCACTCAAAACGGATAGAAATCAATGAAAAATGTAAGCGGTCTTTCGCAATTCTTTTTACCTGGTATAGCGACCAGGGTCGAACACAAGGATCACGATTTAAAAACTAAGTAGTCAAATTTCCAAGTTAATTTTTTAGTGGTTTTTGAATTTTTATTTTTTTTTAAATTTTTAAAAGAAAGCACAGTATTCACAAATGATAAAAAGCACACGCAATCTTTTTATATTTTTCAAAATGATAAAAAATGTACAGAAAAGTCCAAAGAAAATGTTTTTGGGTTTTATATATGTTAAAATATTTTTGGTAATTTTTTCGTAATTTCCTGATGCTTTTGTAATTTTCTAAAAATGAGACAATGCAAAATAAGCAAATTACTCACAATCAGGAGTTTTTTCAATTTTAAAGTTCTTTAAAAGTTCAAAACTCCAGGAGATTATTTTTGAATGAAACTAGAAAACCATATCTACAATTAGAAACTGAAATCACTATTTTTGGATTTTTCTATAATTTTCTACAATTTTTATAAGATTTTTCGTATTTTGCAATTTTTTTGAGTTTTATAAAGATTTAAAGAACAAAAATTGGATAGATATTAAGAGACATCAAAATGCACCTACAGTAAATTTTGTGGGATTTTTAGGCACTTTTTCGAATTTTTATGAATTTTCAAAATGTAGACAAGCAAAAAGACAATGTTTTTGATTTTTTAAATATAACAAATGACAATAAAAAGAAATGAAAACTTTATACAATGTTCAAAACTGTAGCAGGAGCATATGTGAATTTTCGCAGAAATTTTAGAGCAATGCAAACATTTATTTCAATGCAAAGTACATGTCAAATTAAAGTCTGCAGTACAGGGATTTAATTGCAAATAGTTCAAGTTTTTGCTTCAAAAATTATTATGAAATAAAAAGTGAGGGACAGAATGCAAATTACCCAGTGAGAATGGTGCTTGACATGTGACTTGCTCACTGGAGGGGACTTCTTTGTACTTTTAACAACTTTCAAGGCTTTATTGCAATTTTTTCCTTTTTTAATTGAGCCCTAGGGCTTCCCTTCCTTTTTGATTCACGAACAGGAGCAAGGAGCAAGAGGCACAAGGGAGACCGCCGCCGCCGCCACAGAGGAGGGAGGGCACGACCGTGGGGCCGGCGGATCACGCGCAGACGGTGGGAGGTGACGCACGCTGGCGGTTCTGGATCGCGCTGGGGCTGCGCGTAGGCGGTCGCGCGCGGGCGAGAAGGGCGTGGCGGCGCCGCTGCGGTCGGAGGGGGACTTCGGTGGCGAGCGGGCGGCGCCTGCCGCACAGGCGGTCGCGGAAGGGTGTCACGGCGAGGGGCGGCGCCGCAGGAGGAAGCCCACCGGCACGGGCGGTTGGGTTGCCCTGAAGGGGGCCCACGCGCGGTTGGCTGGTGGGTTTGCTGGTCGCACCGCGCGCGTGGGCGACGCGGTGGGGGTGATCTGGAGGGAACGGGTCCAGGAGGAGGTACGGCTGGGTGGCGGCGCCGCCACAGCCTGTGGAAGGCGCCCACGCCACCGCTGGGGGCGGCGCGCTGAGGCGCGGGTGCGGATGACGGGCGGCCTGCTGCTTTATTTTTCTATTTTTTTTGTTTTTATTATTCTGTAACCTGCATGAAGAGGTTAAAACAATATATTTTTTTGGTTTTTTTTAAACAGCAAATGTAATTAAAAGAGAAATGATTTTTTTATTTTTTTAGTTTTGACCTGTAAAATAGATTGTTAGAAAAAGAGACAAATGATTTTTTTTATATTTTTCTTCTCCTGCAAAACAAAATGTTAGAGATGAACATAAATATATGGTTTTTTTTGTGTTTTTTTTATTTTGATGAACCTGCAAAACAAATGATTAGAGAAAAAAGCAAATTTTTTTTATGTTTTCCCTGCAAAAACAAATGTAAGATGAACAGGAAAAATCCTTATATGATTTTTTTATTTTTTTATTAATTTTTTATTTATGCACAATAATAGGAGGCGTGGATGGGGATCCGGTGGAAATGTGAGGAATGGATCCGAGTCTCCGACCACCGTGCGTGGTCGGAGGTGGAAGGTTGCGTGAGGTAGAAATAGAACGCGTGGAGATCGCCACGTGAGATGAAAAATCGGTGTCGGGCGAAAATGTATGGAGATTTTTTTTATGATCTAAATTCTAAAATCTACACCTACACTAACATCTAAACCTACAATTTACCTACGAGAAACGACAAGTAAAAGTGGATCTCACCTTGGGGTTCGGACACGCCATGATGGCCTTGATGAAGCTCAAGTCGCTGTCACCGACTGGATCAGAGGCTAGGACCCTCTTCAACAAGAAACCTCTCGGAAATCGGGCTCCTCTCCGTCAAAGATCGATCAAAGAAGAAATGAGGGAGGAGGAGCCCATTAAAAAGAGAGAAAAAAATAAAAAAGGAATGTATGGACAAGTATGGAAAGTTTTTATTGGTGAATTAATAAAATAATTAAATTAATAAATTAATGAAATAATTATTTACAAAATTCGGAATAAATAAATCAAATAAATAAATGAATTAATTGAAAACCAATTAACCACCATAATGGTGGTCATATAAGGTGTGTAATCAAATCTAACATATATGGTAGCTTATTAAGTCACATAAATCATATAAAATCAAATGATTAAATACAAAATTCGGAATTAAATTAAATTAATTATTTAATGTTAGATAAAAAAATTTTTGATGGTTTTTATTTAAGGAAGTTAGTGGTATACATATATTATATACATATAATATAATGTACATAGGTGCAAATAAGGAAATAATTTTTATACAAGATTTTTTTATTTTAATTTTTTAATTTTTATTTTTATTGAAAACAATATTTATAATATACACATTATGAAAAATAACTATTAATAATTATATACAACAAATATATGGGTAAACTGCACAATACACCCAGAATACCGACTTTTTATCCGTAACTCCAAAAAATACAAAACCACATCCATTTGAAAGATAATTTAATTTATAGTATTATGCAAGTGAGTTTGGTTCGATTTGGGATCGTATGGAGCCGGAATTGATGTTTCAATTATTGTTTTGCGGCTTCTTCTGAGTGTAATTATTTGCATTATATACATTATTTTATTTTACAAATATTTTTATTATTTACAACACAGTTTTATTTACAACTTTTATTTACAAAAGTAATTAGTTTGAGGTCAAATTATGTACAAACAAAATAATGTAAGTTTTATACAAATATACAAAAAAATATGTACAAGACATTTTCTTGATTTTCTGACAGAAGACCTTATCTCCCCCTACTTTATTCCTGGTCGATTAGGTCAAGTCTTGACCTTCTCTCGGGGTTTAGGTCAGTCTGTATTTATTGCATAAATACCTCCTTTTCTTTTTCTTTTCTTCTTTATTCTTTTATTTATATACAAAAAGTGTTAAAAATGCATAATTAACAAATGCATGCAAAATGGTAATTTTATGAAATTAGTGGTTATTTACAGGTATTTGACTAAGGAAAAGAGGCTAAAAGAAAAGAATAAAGGCGATGAATCGTGGATTCATCATTCCCCTATACTTTACCTTTGCTAGTCCCTTAGCAAACACTTATTTGAAAAATAAGTGAAAATAAAAATAAAGAAAAGAAAAAGGAAAGAAGTTAGAATAATGTTGACTTTCAAACTTATCTTCATAAAAATTTAGTCTGGAGCTCTGTCGGACCTTTGGATTATTGGTGTGTCGGAACCTTAATGGGACATGGAATTAAAACCTAACAGCCTCTAAGTTCCATAAGACTCCTATTCAGGTCTCCTCAACAGTCAGATCAGAACAAGTCTACATACACATATTCTTATGACTATGAATTCTTACTTGTACGTGTAAGTGAAATATAGCTCCTCATCTCAGAAGTAACAAAGATTCAGCCTCTCTCAGCAAGGTAACTCAAATAACCCGGTCTGGCAACTCTTTTCTCGAGGAGCGGGGATATTCCCTTCTAAGTTCAAGTACAACCAGCTCAAGAAGAGGGGATGGAGAAGAGAATGGACGGTAACCAGTGTAGTTACCTATCCGTGGATGCATGACCAATGTAGCCATGTCACCCGCTGCAAGCTCACAAATATATGACATTGAAGCTCTTATTCTTTTTTTTTACAGGCATTTTATTTTTCTTTCAGGCCTGTCCACTTTTGGAGATTTTGCTTTTTTTGCTTTTTTTTTTAAATATATACAAGGTGCAGCATGTACATAAGGAGTTTTTCCTCTTGAGCCAGTAGACTATCCCTCTTTTGAAGCATTATTGCAACCCCACAGCTCATGTCTTTAGACCTCAACATCACCAGACTAGGTTGAGACGCACTTCCCTCCCTAGAGGAGGACGAGAGGTTCCGCCTAGATGTACTACCCTCGTATGCTACCCCAAGCCAAAAGATTCTGCTCCCTCACTACCTCATCCATGAAGAGCTACGTGTAAAGTGCAGTGTCCAAGGTAAGCCACGGTCTGAAAGAATCATGTGTGTGTTGTTAAATGTTCTACTTAGACTCATCAAGATGATATGTGAACATAGTCTTATGGACTCAAAGAATTAAGTCACTAGGACCAGAAAAGTCTTAACTCCAAATCTTATAAGGTTCCTCTGAAATTAAGTGGATTAAGGTCCAACTAAGCTCCATTCTTCAAATTTATTCCAGACTTAGTTTAATAGTCAAAATCATCCTGAAAAATGCTCATGCAAATGCAAGAAAATATGTACATGCAAGGAAGAAAAAAAATCTTTTTGTGAAACAATTTTCAAAATTTTGAAATTTTTATGGATTTTTGAAAGATGATGCATATGCAAAAAGTTTTTTATTCTTTTTTTTGCAAATAGTTAGTAATATATACAAATATATACAAAAGTTTTTTTTCATTATTTTTTTTAATAAGGGTTAGAGAAGATACATACATATTTACACAAGAGTGAGGCAATTATTTTACAAGAATCATGATGCAAGAATTTACAACTTGAGTAATTTATACAAGTATATACAGAGTTGGGGTTTTTTTTTACAAAATTTTTTTAGAATTTTTTTTGAGTATTTACACAATATTTTAGCCATATTAAAAAAATACGAAAGTACGAGTTATGGCTAAAGTATATATACAATATATACGACATCTCCTTATACTTAGCTCGAACTATGTCCTCATAGTGATCAAAGAGCTGGAAAGAAAGACATAACTCGTGCCGCGTATAGAAAAGTGAAAAGAATAGTATACTACAACGACGAATAAACAATAGAATCAATAGGAGTCGGTGATCCCCCTATACTTAGGATCAAGTAATCCTAAGTATAGCAGATTGTACACAAATGGAAACCGATGAGTAGAATGTACAGAGTCTACCTCCCCTATACTTAGGGTAAAATATCTCTAAGTATAGGCAACAAAATAGAGGTAAGAAGAATTAAACGAATAATCACAAGTCTGACACCCCCCTATACTTAGGGTAAAGTACACCCTAAGTATGGAATGATCATGCGATGGAGATGGGGTGTGAGACCGAAAGAATGTATGATATGGACAGATGACCTATACAGATGTGAGTTGATAAATGTTGAGGTGCCTCTCAACAAGCGCTAGAGTTTACGCCCCTAGCTGGGCGCAAATGTTAGGATAACGCTGTATCGAGGTTCAGGACGGCATCTGTCAGGCGAATACCGTAATGTCGTTGCAGTCTCAGTGGGAGAACAACAACGAGTTCAACAAAGTAGAAGATAACACCCAGATAATCAGTGAGGCGGGTGTTTGCTACCGGGTCAAGATACGGGCAGATGAAGTCGGGCTCTGGTAACACAAAAGAAATCATCGGCTCAAGATCTATATGGAGTGAAAGGGCAGAGCCAAAGAAGTCGAACGTGGAGAAGGAAGGATCAGTCAATGAATCCTCCACGTCAATCACCATCTCGAATAGATAAGGAAGATCAAGATCAGGAGACTCACTATAAAGGCTGATATCCGATGCATATAATTTAGACAAATCAGTGAAATCATCGAATACCTCAAAGATCGGGTCATCCTCGCGAGGGTCGTCGAGGAGAGAGACATCAAACTCATTATTAGAAATATCAAAATACTCGGTCTCGTGATCCGACAGATCGGATGCATTCTCAGAAAGTGAGACCGAGTACACATGGTCCATGGCATCCTCCCGCAGATAACCCTCGGGAAGTAATGCCGAATCATCAGGGAACTGGGGATCAATGCTGTCAAATGTTAGGTCCTCCAAAAATATATCGACCTCATCTAATGGGAGGACACAAGGCTCAAATACGGGACTATCAAGTTCTATAAAATCCAAAATCGATCCCTCATCAAGCTCTCTATGCTGAGATGAATCCAAGTATATCTCCGAATCTGAGAAGATCTCCTGAAGACAAGACACTGAATCAACTGCGTATGGATACTGGAAAGATTCCGAGGGTGGCTGAGATGTGGGTCCCTCATCTATCTCTTGGGATCCTAGCAGATCTAGAATCGAAGAATCTTCTACGTGACAGAGCGGGACTGGCTTAAAATTTGACTTTAAATCCAATTGGTCCTCAACCAATGTCCGGCTCTGGGAACTCACAAAAGTAGGCAACACATCCATCAATTGAGAAGTAGTAGCATCCATATCCTTTGATCGGTGTGTGATGTCAAGATCAGCATTATGTATCGCACACTCAACAGTTGTCATCTCTCCCTCATGTGTTGTCCCAAATAAATCATCTTGTGAATGTAGAATATCTGAAAGTGAATTCAAGATGGTCTCAATTAAATCCAGGTCAGGACTGTGATGTGAACCACCACACGAGGAAATGACATATGCAATCTGCTCTGCGGTCCTCCCCCTCATGGCGATATGGATAAGGTCAGTCATCGAAAATCCATGATCAGGAAATCGCCTCAAAAGTTCTCGTAACCTCAACCATGAATCTATCAATGGCTTCTGGGGGTTAACTGAAAAATCATGAATACACGACCGCATCGTCTCTGCTCTACACTGGGGGTAAAATTTCTGCAAAAATAATGATCGTAAATCTCCCCATGTAGCAATCTTCCTTCCCAACCTTCTGTGCCAAGTCTTGGCTCTACTCCGAAGTGTAAATGGGAAGGTAATCAGCATCATTTCCTCAGAAGTGATATCCGAATATGATCGTGATCTACAAATATCCTCAAATTCTTCGATATGTAAATATGGTTCCTCGTGCACTTCCCCTAAAAACTTGGGCAAAATATTAATGAACTCTAAATCCAAAATGAATGGGCTCAGTGTAGAAGCGGAGTGTGCTTCTTGATCGGTGTACTCATCCATCATCTCAGGATTAAAGTCATCTAAAACATGCCACTGCCTCATTTGATCGCCTATGGGATGCACTCTCATCTCAGCAAGGTGAACACCCAGGTTTTTTATTTGGTCAATCTGGTCTCCTCGAGTGTCACTCACAGCATGTCCCAAATGGGAGGGTGGGTAGGGGGAAGATGGGAAATCGGATGGGGTTCCGACCTCCCAAGGAAGTGGACGGGAATGATGGGTGTGAAGATAAGAAGCCGCAGAATTCGGCTGGATTGGAATGCGACCCATCATGAAGAGAGAGAAATGAAGGGCGGGAGGGTGGGAGAGTAGAAAGAGAGATAGAAGGTGGAAAAGAAAAGAGAGAAAGGAGGGAGGAAAGGTGACTGCTAATGATCCAGGAAGATGATTGTAACCGACTCACACCAAAGACATTCAATACACAAAGCAAACCCCCAGTTCACCAACTCAACACAAAGTGAAGACCGTGAGATTCGGTCTTTTATCTTTTCAATTTTAAGAGTTAGGTGATAAGACAAAGTTGTACAAACACTTAGGAGGCTTGAATAGGATTTGGGCACTACTCCTTAGTGTGTACGTGAGCAATTAAAAACGCAGACAATGAGGAGATTGCTCTCCCAATACAATGAAGTGGTCAATTACGTTTAATTTTAGAGTCAAGTTCAATTAGCAGTCCCAATTTTTAATTTTTAATTTTGTGATTTTTTTTGGATATTTTCAAAAATAAACGCCTAACGAGCTTTTTGATTTCCTCTTTGATTGATTTGAGTCCAAAAACAGGGGGAGGAAGTCGAAAAAGCCAATGCACGGTCAAAAACGATGATGCATGCAGAGATAGAAAATGCGTACCTTACTCCAGCACTCTACATGCAATATGATCCGCGCAGAAATTTAAATATAGTAATAAAACTACCTAAATGATGCAAGCGGAAATCCGAGCCCTAAGCAAGCAGTTCTACTCGAAAGAACGTTTAGTCAACCACCAACCTCCAATCCAAGAGTCCGGTCTCGGTCCACCCCTCCTCTCGACAAATCGAGTTCAGGAGCAGCGCTTGGCAGGGTGGGTTATGGCACGTAGGCTCGAAGGTAGTGGATCGACTATTTTATTGATCTTTTTATTGTTGGTCCAATTACCGCTCTATAGGTACAGACAGATTTATTATGGTGCTTGGATCCTATTTATTACATCATAGTCAAGAAGAAAATTCTGAGGCTAGGGGCTCGAAAATTGCGTGAATCAAAAAAAAATAAAATGCAAAAAAAAAACAAAACCGGCGAAAAACAACGGTGAGGTCCCCCAAGTGCACCAACACTTGGCGAAAAAGACCCCGAATAATAGTTCAAGTCCAAGAGTCTAAGTTATTACAAGAATAATTGTTCTCTCTCAAAAAATAAAAACTTCTTCTCCTCTCTGCTCTTACTTCTGCGCGGGTCCTCTAAAAAGAAACTCCAAGTCGTCCAAGCAGTACCTCGCACAAAAATCCAAGAGAGAATGTCAGAAAACAATTATTATATAGAGAGACAAATATCACAAAAATGAAAAATGACTACAAAGTCGTGCTCCCCGGCAACGGCGCCATTCTGATGACGCGCCTGACAACTCGGGTTAAGTATGTAAATAATCAAAGGTCGTCGTGACCCAAATCACCAAGCGCGGTCAATCGAGAAAAATAATCAAACCACTCAAAACGGATAGAAATCAATGAAAAATGTAAGCGGCCTTTCGCTATTCTTTTTACCTGGTATAGCGACCAGGGTCGAACACAAGGAGCACGATTTAAAAACTAAGTAGTCAAATTTCCAAGTTAATTTTTTTAGTGGTTTTTGAATTTTTATTTTTTTTTTAAATTTTTAAAAGAAAGCACAGTATTCACAAATGATAAAAAGCACACGCAATCTTTTTATATTTTTCAAAATCATAAAAAATGTACAGAAAAGTCCAAAGAAAATGTTTTTGAGTTTTATATATGTTAAAATATTTTTGGTAATTTTTTCGTAATTTCCTGATGTTTTTGAAATTTTCTAAAAATGAGACAATGCAAAATAAGCAAATTATTCACAATCAGGAGTTTTTTTCAATTTAAAAGTTCTTTAAAAGTTTAAAACTCCAGGAGATTATTTTTGAATGAAACTAGAAAACCATATCTACAATTAGAAACTGAAATCACTATTTTTGGATTTTTCTATAATTTTCTACAATTTTTATAAGAGTTTTCGTATTTTGCAATTTTTTTTGAGTTTTATAAAGATTTAAAGAACAAAAATTGGATAGATATTAAGAGACATCAAAATGCACCTACAGTAAATTTTGTGGGATTTTTAGGCACTTTTTCGAATTTTTATGAATTTTCAAAATGTAGACAAGCAAAAAGACAATGTTTTTGATTTTTTAAATATAACAAATGACAATAAAAAGGAATGAAAACTTTATACAATGTTCAAGACTGTAGCAGGAGCATATGTGAATTTTCGCAGAATTTTTAGAGCAATGCAAACATTTATTTCAATGCAAAGTACATGCCAAATTAAAGTCTGCAGTACAGGGATTTAATTGCAAGTAGTTCAAGTTTCTGCTTCAAAAATTATTATGAAATAAAAAGTGAGGGACAAAATGCAAATTACCTAGTGAGAATGGTGCTTGACATGTGACTTGCTCACTGGAGGGGACTTCTTTGTACTTTTAACAACTTTCAAGGCTTTATTGTATTTTTTCCCTTTTTTAATTGAGCCCTAGGGCTTCCCTTCCTTTTTGATTCACGAACAGGAGCAAGGAGCAAGAGGCACAAGGGAGACCACCGCCGCCGCCACAGAGGAGGGAGGGCACGACCGTGGGGCCGGCGGATCACGCACAGACGGTGGGAGGTGACGCACGCTGGCGGTTCTGGATCGCGCTGGGGCTGCGCGTAGGCGGTCGCGCGCGGGCGAGAAGGGCGCGGCGGCGCCGCTGCGGTCGGAGGGGGTCTTTGGTGGCGAGCGGGCGGCGCCTGCCGCACAGGCGGTCGCGGAAGGGTGTCACGGCGAGGGGCGGCGCCGCAGGAGGGAGCCCACCAGCGCGGGCGGTTGGGTTGGCCTGAAGGGGGCCCGCGCGTGGTTGGCTGGTGGGTTTGCTGGTCGCACCGCGCGCGTGGGCGGCGCGGTGGGGGTGATCTGGAGGGAACGGGTCCAGGAGGAGGTACGGCTGGGGGGCGGTGCCGCCACAGCCTGTGGAGGGCGCCCACGCCACCGCTGGGGGCGGCGCGCTGAGGCGCGGGTGCGGATGACGGGCGGCCAGCTGCTTTATTTTTCTATTTTTTTTGTTTTTATTATTCCGTAACCTGCATGAAGAGGTTAAAACAATATATTTTTTTGGTTTTTTTAAACAACAAATGCAATTAAAAGAGAAATGATTTTTTTTATTTTTTTTTAGTTTTGACCTGTAAAATATATTGTTAGAAAAAGAGACAAATGATTTTTTTTTATATTTTTCTTCTCCTGTAAAACAAAATGTTAGAGATGAACATAAATATATGGTTTTTTTGTGTTTTTTTATTTTGATGAACCTGCAAAACAAATGATTAGAGAAAAAAGCAAAATTTTTTTATGTTTTCCCTGCAAAAACAAATGTAAGATGAACAGGAAAAATCCTTTTATGATTTTTTTATTTTTTTATTAATTTTTTATTTATGCACAATAATAGGAGGCGTGGATGGGGATCCGGTGGAAATGTGAGGAATGGATCCGAGTCTCCGACCACCGTGGGTGGTCGGAGGTGGAAGGTTGCGTGAGGTAGAAATAGAACGCGTGGAGATCGCGACGTGAGATGAAAAATCGGTGTCGGGCGAAAATGTATGGAGGTTTTTTTTATGATCTAAATTCTAAAAACTACACCTACACTAACATCTAAACCTACAATTTACCTACGAGAAACGACAAGTAAAAGTGGATCTCACCTTGGGGTTCGGACACGCCATGATGGCCTTGACGAAGCTCAAGTCACTGTCACCGACTGGATCGGAGGCTAGGACCCTCTTCAACAAGAAACCTCTCGGAAACCGGGCTCCTCTCCGTCAAAGATCGATCAAAGAAGAAATGAGGGAGGAGGAGCCCATTAAAAAGAGAGAAAAAAAATAAAAAAGGAATGTATGGACAAGTATGGAAAGTTTTTATTGGTGAATTAATAAAATAATTAAATTAATAAATTAATGAAATAATTATTTACAAAATTCAGAATAAATAAATCAAATAAATAAATGAATTAATTGAAAACCAATTAACCACCATAATGGTGGTCATATAAGGCGTGTAATCAAATCTAACATATATGATAGCTTATTAAGTCACATAAATCAAATAAAATCAAATGATTAAATACAAAATTCGGAATTAAATTAAATTAATTAATGTTAGATAATTTTTTTTGATGTTTTTTATTTAAGGAAGTTAGTGGTATACATATATTATATACATATAATATAATGTACATAGGTGCAATAAGGAAATAATTTTTATACAAGATTTTTTTTATTTTAATTTTTTAATTTTTATTTTTATTGAAAATAATATTTATAATATATACATTATGAAAAATAAATATTAATAATTATATACAACAAATATATGGGTAAACTGCACAATACACCCCAGAAAACCGACTTTTTAACCGTAACTCCAAAAAATACAAAACCACATCCATTTGAAAGATAATTTAATTTATAGTATTATGGAAGTGAGTTTGGTTTGATTTGAGATCGTATGGAGCCGGAATTGATGTTTCAATTATTGTTTTGCGGCTTCTTCTGAGTGTAATTATTTGCATTATATACATTATTTTATTTTACAAATATTTTTATTATTTACAACACAGTTTTATTTACAACTTTTATTTACAAAAGTAATTAGTTTGAGGTCAAATTATGTACAAATAAAATAATGTAAGTTTTATACAAATACACAAAAAAATATGTACAAGACATTTTCTTGATTTTCTGACAGAAGACCTTATCTCCCCCTACTTTATTCCTGGTCGATTAGGTCAAGTCTTGACCTTCTCTCGGGGTTTGGTCAGTCTGTATTTATTGCATAAATACCTCCTTTTCTTTTTCTTTTCTTCTTTATTCTTTTATTTATATACAAAAAGTGTTAAAAATGCATAATTAACAAATGCATGCAAAATGGTAATTTTATGAAATTAGTGGTTATTTACAGGTATTTGACTAAGGAAAAGAGGCTAAAATAAAAGAATAAAGGCGATGAATCGTGGATTCATCATTCCCCTATACTTTACCTTTGCTAGTCCCTTAGCAAACACTTATTTGAAAAATAAGTGAAAATAAAAATAAAGAAAAGAAAAAGGAAAGAAGTTAGAATAATGTTGACTTTCAAACTTATCTTCATAAAAATGTAGTCTGGAGCTCTGTCGGACCTTTGGATTATTGGTGTGTCGGAACCTTAATGGGACATGGAAACCTAACAGCCTCTAAGTTCCATAAGACTCCTATTCAGGTCTCCTCAACAGTCAGATCAGAACAAGTCTACATACACAAATTCTTATGACTATGAATTCTTACTTGTACGTGTAAGTGAAATATAGCTCCTACTCTCAGAAGTAACAAAGATTCAGCCTCTCTCAGCAAGGTAACTCAAATAACCCGGTCTGGCAACTCTTTCCTCGAGGAGCGGGGATATTCCCTTCTAAGTTCAAGTACAACCAGCTCAAGAAGAGGGGATGGAGAAGAGAATGGACGGTAACCAGTGTAGTTACCTATCCTTGGATGCATGACCAGTGTAGCCATGTCACCCGCTGCAAGCTCACAAATATATGACTTTGAAGCTCTTATTCTTTTTTTTACAGGCATTTTATTTTTCTTTCAGGCCTGTCCACTTTTGGAGATTTTGCTTTTTTTGCTTTTTTTTTGAAATATATACAAGGTGCAGCATGTACATAAGGAGTTTTTCCTCTTGAGCCAGTAGACTATCCCTCTTTTGAAGCATTATTGCAACCCCACAGCTCCTGTCTTTAGACCTCAACATCACCAGACTAGGTTGAGACGCACTTCCCTCCCTAGAGGAGGACGAGAGGTTCCGCCTAGATGTACTACCCTCGTATGCTACCCCAAGCCAAAAGATTCTGCTCCCTCACTACCTCATCCATGAAGAGCTACGTGTAAAGTGCAGTGTCCAAGGTAAGCCACGGTCTGAAAGAATCATGTGTGTGTTGTTAAATGTTCTACTTAGACTCATCAAGATGACATGTGAACATAGTCTTATGGACTCAAAGAATTAAGTCACTAGGACCAGAAAAGTCTTAACTCTAAATCTTATAAGGTTCCTCTGAAATTAAGTGGATTAAGGTCCAACTAAGCTCCATTCTTCAAATTTATTCCAGACTTAGTTTAATAGTCAAAATCATCCTGAAAAATGCTCATGCAAATGCAAGAAAATATGTACATGCAAGGAAGAAAAAAAATCTTTTTGTGAAACAATTTTCAAAATTTTGAAATTTTTATGGATTTTTGAAAGATGATGCATATGCAAAAAGTTTTTTATTCTTTTTTTTTGCAAATAGTTAGTAATATATACAAATATATATAAAAGTTTTTTTTCATTATTTTTTTTAATAAGGGTTAGAGAAGATACGTACATATTTACACAAGAGTGAGGCAATTATTTTACAAGAATCATGATGCAAGAATTTACAACTTGAGTAATTTATACAAGTATATACAGAGTTGGGGTTTTTTTTACAAAATTTTTTTAGAATTTTTTTTGAGTATTTACACAATATTTTAGCCATATTAAAAAAATACGAAAGTACGAGTTATGGCTAAAGTATATATACAATATATACGACACCTCCCTATACTTAGCTCGAACTATGTCCTCATAGTGATCAAAGAGCTGGAAAGAAAGACATAACTCGTGCCGCGTATAGAAAAGTGAAAAGAATAGTATACTACAACGACGAATAAACAATAGAATCAATAGGAGTCGGTGATCCCCCTATACTTAGGATCAAGTAATCCTAAGTATAGCAGATTGTATACAAAGGGAAACCGATGAGTAGAATGTACAGAGTCTACCTCCCCTATACTTAGGGTAAAATATCCCTAAGTATAGGCAGCAAAATAGAGGTAAGAAGAATTAAACGAATAATCACAAGTCTGACACCCCCCTATACTTAGGGTAAAGTACACCCTAAGTATGGAATGATCGTGCGATGGAGATGGGGTGTGAGACCGAAAGAATGTATGATATGGACAGATGATCTATACAGATGTGAGTCGATAAATGTTGAGGTGCCTCTCAACAAGCGCTAGAGTTTACGCCCCTAGCTGAGTGCAAATGTTAGGATAACGCTGTATCTAGGTTCAGTACGACATCTGTCAGGCGAATACCGTAATGTCGTTGCAGTCTCGGTGGGAGAACAACAACGAGTTCAACAGAGTAGAAGATAACACCCAGATAATCAGTCAGGCGGGTGTTTGCTACCGGGTCAAGATATGGGCAGATGAAGTCGGGCTCCGGTAACACAAAAGAAATCATCGGCTCAAGATTTGTATGGAGTGAAAGGGTAGAGCCAAAGAAGTCGAACGTGGAGAAGGAAGGATCAGTCAGTGAATCCTCCACGTCAATCACCGTCTCGAATAGATAAGGAAGATCAAGATCAGGAGACTCACTATAAAGGCTGATATCCGATGCATATAATTTAGACAAATCAGTGAAATCATCGAATACCTCAAAGATCGGGTCATCCTCGCGAGGGTCGTCGAGGAGAGAGACATCAAACTCATTATTAGAAATATCAAAATACTCGGTCTCGTGATCCGACATATCGGATGCATTCTCAGAAAGTGAGACCGAGTACACATGGTCCATGGCATCCTCCCGCAGATAACCCTCGGGAAGTAATGCTGAATCATCAGGGAACTGGGGATCAATGCTGTCAAATGTCAGGTCCTCCAAAAATATATCGACCTCATCTAATGGGAGGACACAAGGCTCAATACGGGACTATCAAGTTCTATAAAATCCAAAATCGATCCCTCATCAAGCTCTCTATGCTGAGATGAATCCAAGTATATCTCCGAATCTGAGAAGATCTCCTGAAGACAAGACACTGAATCAACTGCGTATGGATACTGGAAAGATTCCGAGGGTGGTTGAGATGTGGGTCCCTCCTCTATCTCTTGGGATCCTAGCAGATCTAGAATCGAAGAATCTTCTACGTGACAGAGCGGGACTGGCTCAAAATCTGATTTTAAATCCAATTGGTCCTCAACCAATGTCCGGCTCTGGGAACTCACAAAAGTAGGCAACACATCCATCAATTGAGAAGTAGTAGCATCCATATCCTTTGATCGGTGTGTGATGTCAAGATCAGCATTATGTATCACACACTCAACAGTTGTCATCTCTCCCTCATGTGTTGTCCCAAATAAATCATCTTGTGAATGTAGAATATCTGAAAGTGAATTCAAGACGGTCTCAATTAAATCCAGGTCAGGACTGTGATGTGAACCACCACACGAGGAAATGACATATGCAATCTGCTCTGCGGTCCTCCCCCTCATGGCGATATGGATAAGGTCAGTCATCGAAAATCCATGATCAGGAAATCGCCTCAGAAGTTCTCGTAACCTCAACCATGAATCTATCAATGGCTTCTGGGGGTTAACTGAAAAATCATGAATACACGACCGCATCATCTCTGCTCTACACTGGGGGTAAAATTTCTGCAAAAATAATGATCGTAAATCTCCCCATGTAGCAATCTTCCTTCCCAACCGTCTGTGCCAAGTCTTGGCTCTACTCTGAAGTGTAAATGGGAAGGTAATCAGCATCATTTCCTCAGAAGTGATATCCGAATATGATCGTGATCTACAAATATCCTCAAATTCTTCGATATGTAAATATGGTTCCTCGTGCACTTCCCCTAAAAACTTGGGCAAAATATTAATGAACTCTAAATCCAAAATGAATGGGCTCAGTGTAGAAGCGGAATGTGCTTCTTGATCGGTGTACTCATCCATCATCTCAGGATTAAAGTCATCTAAAACATGTCACTGCCTCATTTGATCGCCTATGGGATGCACTCTCATCTCAGCAAGGTGAACACCCAGGTTTTTTATTTGGTCAATCTGGTCTCCTCGAGTGTCACTCACAGCATGTCCCAAATGGGAGGGTGGGTAGGGGGAAGATGGGAAATCGGATGGGGTTCCGACCTCCCAAGGAAGTGGACGGGAATGATGGGTGTGAAGAAAAGAAGCCGCAGAATTCGGCTGGAATGGAATGCGACCCATCATGAAGAGAGAGAAATGAAGGGAGGGAGGGTGAGAGAATAGAAAGAGAGATAGAAGGTGGAAAAGAAAAGAGAGAATGGAGGGAGGAAAGGTGACTGCTAATGATCCAGGAAGATGATTGTAACCGACTCACACCAAAGACATTCAATACACAAAGCAAACCCCCAGTTCACCAACTCAACACAAAGTGAAGACCGTGAGATTCGGTCTTTTATCTTTTCAATTTTAAGAGTTAGGTGATAAGACAAAGTTGTACAAACACTTAGGAGGCTTGAATAGGATTTGGGCACTACTCCTTAGTGTGTACGTGAGCAATTAAAAACGCAGACAATGAGGGGATTGCTCTCCCAATACAATGAAGTGGTCAATTACGTTTAATTTTAGAGTCAAGTTCAATTAGCAGTCCCAATTTTTAATTTTTAATTTTTAATTTTGTGATTTTTTTTGGATATTTTCAAAAATAAACGCCTAACGAGCTTTTTGATTTCCTCTTTGATTGATTTGAGTCCAAAAACAGGGGGAGGAAGTCGAAAAAGCCAATGCACGGTCAAAAACGATGATGCATGCAGAGATAGAAAATGCGTACCTTACTCCAGCACTCTACATGCAATATGATCCGCGCAGAAATTTAAATATAGTAATAAAACTACCTAAATGATGCAAGCGGAAATCCGAGCCCTAAGCAAGCAGTTCTACTCGAAAGAACGTTTAGTCAACCACCAACCTCCAATCCAAGAGTCCGGTCTCGGTCCACCCCTCCTCCTCTCGACAAATCGAGTTCAGGAGCAGCGCTTGGCAGGGTCGGTTGTGGCACGTAGGCTCGAAGGTAGTGGATCGACTATTTTATTGATCTTTTTATTGTTGGTCCAATTACCGCTCTATAGGTACATACAGATTTATTATGGTGCTTGGATCCTATTTATTACATCATAGTCAAGAAGAAAATTCTGAGGCTTGGGGCTCGAAAATTGCGTGAATAAAAAAAATTAAATGCGAAAAAAAACAAAACCGGCGAAAAACAGCGGTGAGGTCCCCCAAGTGCACCGGCACTTGGCGAAACAGACCCCGAATAATAGTTCAAGTCCACAAGTCTAAGAGTCTAAGTTATTACAAGAATAATTGTTCTCTCTCAAAAAATAAAAACTTCTTCTCCTCTCTGCTCTTCCTCCTGTGCGGGTCCTCTAAAAAGAAACTCCAAGTCGTCCAAGCAGTACCTCGCACAAAAATCCAAGAGAGAATGTCAGAAAACAATTATTATATAGAGAGACAAATATCACAAAAATGAAAAATGACTACAAAGCCGTGCTCCCCGGCAACGGCGCCGTTCTGATGACGCGCCTGACAACTCGGGTTAAGTATGTAAATAATCAAAGGTCGTCGTGACTCAAATCACCAAGCGCGGTCAATCGAGAAAAATAATCAAACCACTCAAAACGGATAGAAATCAATGAAAAATGTAAGCGGTCTTTCGCTATTCTTTTTACCTGGTATAACGACCAGGGTCGAACACAAGGAGCACGATTTAAAAACTAAGTAGTCAAATTTCCAAGTTAATTTTTTAGTGGTTTTTGAATTTTTATTTTTTTTTAAATTTTTAAAAGAAAGCACAGTATTCACAAATGATAAAAAGCACACGCAATCTTTTTATATTTTTCAAAATGATAAAAAATGTACATAAAAGTCCAAAGAAAATGTTTTTGGGTTTTATATATGTTAAAATATTTTTGGTAATTTTTTCGTAATTTCCTGATGTTTTTGTAATTTTCTAAAAATGAGACAATGCAAAATAAGCAAATTATTCACAATCAGGAGTTTTTTTCAATTTAAAAGTTCTTTAAAAGTTCAAAACTCCAGGAGATTATTTTTGAATGAAACTAGAAAACCATATCTACAATTAGAACTGAAATCACTATTTTTGGATTTTTCTATAATTTTCTACAATTTTTATAAGATTTTTCGTATTTTGTAATTTTTTTAGTTTTATAAAGATTTAAAGAACAAAAATTGGATAGATATTAAGAGACATCAAAATGCACCTACAGTAAATTTTGTGGGATTTTTAGGCACTTTTTCGAATTTTTATGAATTTTCAAAATGTAGACAAGCAAAAAGACAATGTTTTTGATTTTTTAAATATAACAAATGACAATAAAAAGAAATGAAAACTTTATACAATGTTCAAGACTGTAGCAGGAGCATATGTGAATTTTTGCAGAATTTTTAGAGCAATGCAAACATTTATTTCAATGCAAAGTACATGCCAAATTAAAGTCTACAGTACAGGGATTTAATTGCAAATAGTTCAAGTTTCTGCTTCAAAAATTATTATGAAATAAAAAATGAGGGACAGAATGCAAATTACCTAGTGAGAATGGTGCTTGACATGTGACTTTCTCACTGGAGGGGACTTCTTTGTACTTTTAACAACTTTCAAGGCTTTATTGCAATTTTCCCTTTTTGAATTGAGCCCTAGGGCTTCCCTTCCTTTTTGATTCACGAACAGGAGCAAGGAGCAAGAGGCACAAGGGAGACCGCCGCCGCCGCCACAGAGGAGGGAGGGCACGACCGTGGGGCCGGCGGATCACGCGCAGACGGTGGGAGGTGACGCACGCTGGCGGTTCTGGATCACGCTGGGGCTGCGCGTAGGCGGTCGCGCGCGGGCGAGAAGGGCGCGGCGGCGCCGCTGCGGTCGGAGGGGGTCTTCGATGCCGAGCGGGCGGCGCCTGCAGCACAGGCGGTCGCGGAAGGGTGTCACGGCGAGGGGCGGCGCCGCAGAAGGGAGCCCACCAGCGCGGGCGGTTGGGTTGGCCTGAAGGGGGCCCGCGCGTGGTTGGCTGGTGGGTTTGCTGGTCGCACCGCGCGTGTGGGCGGCGCGGTGGGGGTGATCTGGAGGGAACGGGTCCAGGAGGAGGTACGGCTGGGGGGCGGCGCCGCCACAGCCTGTGGAGGGCGCCCACGCCACCGCTGGGGGCGGCGCGTTGAGGCGCGGGTGCGGATGACGGGCGGCCTGCTGCTTTATTTTTCTATTTTTTGTTTTTATTATTCTGTAACCTGCATGAAGAGGTTAAAACAATATTTTTTTTGGTTTTTTTTAAACAGCAAATGTAATTAAAAGAGAAATGGTTTTTTTTATTTTTTTAGTTTTGACCTGTAAAATAGATTGTTAGAAAAAGAGACAAATGATTTTTTTATATTTTTCTTCTCCGGCAAAACAAAATGTTAGAGATGAACATAAATATATGGTTTTTTTATGTTTTTTTTATTTTGATAAACCTGCAGAACAAATGATTAGAGAAAAAAGCAAAATTTTTTATGTTTTCCCTGCAAAAACAAATGTAAGATGAACGGGAAAAATCCTTATATGATTTTTTTTATTTTTTTATTAATTTTTTATTTATGCACAATAATAGGAGGCGTGGATGGGGATCCGGTGGAAATGTGAGGAATGGATCCGAGTCTCCGACCACCGTGCGTGGTCGGAGGTGGAAGGTTGCGTGAGGTAGAAATAGAACGCGTGGAGATCGCGACGTGAGATGAAAAATCGGCGTCGGGCGAAAATGTATGGAGATTTTTTTTTATGATCTAAATTCTAAAAACTACACCTACACTAACATCTAAACCTACAATTTACCTACGAGAAACGACAAGTAAAAGTGGATCTCACCTTGGGGTTCGGACACGCCATGATGGCCTCGACGAAGCTCAAGTCACTGTCACCGACTGGATCGGAGGCTAGGACCCTCTTCAACAAGAAACCTCTCGGAAACCGGGCTCCTCTCCGTCAAAGATCGATCAAAGAAGAAATGAGGGAGGAGGAGCCCATTAAAAAGAGAGAAAAAAATAAAAAAGGAATGTATGGACAAGTATGGAAAGTTTTTATTGGTGAATTAATAAAATAATTAAATTAATAAATTAATGAAATAATTATTTACAAAATTCGGAATAAATAAATCAAATAAATAAATGAATTAATTGAAAACCAATTAACCACCATAATGGTGGTCATATAAGGTGTGTAATCAAATCTAACATATATGGTAGCTTATTAAGTCACATAAATCAAATAAAATCAAATGATTAAATACAAAATTCGGAATTAAATTAAATTAATTAATTAATGTTAGATAAAAATTTTTTTGATGTTTTTTTATTTAAGGAAGTTAGTGGTATACATATATTATATACATATAATATAATGTACATAGGTGCAAATAAGGAAATAATTTTTATACAAGATTTTTTTATTTTAATTTTTTAATTTTTATTGAAAACAATATTTATAATATATACATTATGAAAAATAAATATTAATAATTATATACAACAAATATATGGGTAAACTGCACAATACACCCCAGAAAACCGACTTTTTAACCGTAACTCCAAAAAATACAAAACCACAGCCATTTGAAAGATAATTTAATTTATAGTATTATGGAAGTGAGTTTGGTTCGATTTGAGATCGTATGGAGCCGAAATTGATGTTTCAATTATTGTTTTGTGGCTTCTTCTGAGTGTAATTATTTGCATTATATACATTAATTTATTTTACAAATATTTTTATTATTTACAACACAGTTTTATTTACAACTTTTATTTACAAAAGTAATTAGTTTGAGGTCAAATTATGTATAAATAAAATAATGTAAGTTTTATACAAATATACAAAAAAATATGTACAAGACATTTTCTTGATTTTCTGACAGAAGACCTTATCTCCCCCTACTTTATTCCTGGTCGATTAGGTCAAGTCTTGACCTTCTCTCGGGGTTTAGGTCAGTCTGTATTTATTGCATAAATACCTCCTTTTCTTTTTCTTTTCTTCTTTATTCTTTTATTTATATACAAAAAGTGTTAAAATGCATAATTAACAAATGCATGCAAAATGGTAATTTTATGAAATTAGTGGTTATTTACAGGTATTTGACTAAGGAAAAGGGGCTAAAATAAAAGAATAAAGGCGATGAATCGTGGATTCATCATCACCCAATCTTTGAGGATCCACGATATCCTACGGTAAACCATACAGTCGCAGACAGTCATGACCTCTAAGAGACAGTTGAGTCATATCTCTCTACTACACCTAAGATACCGACTGTCCAGACGACCATTAGTTCAGAGACTCCCTACACTCCACATTACCCACTGCTTGCATCACCACCACCACCTTGACAGCTTCTAGAGAGGACTTTCAACCAGAAGCTACCCCTGAGTCGGACACGATCATTTCTGATTTCCTTGACTATTTCAATGATCCGACGCATGAGCTGATAAATGCCAAGCCAACTGAGAACACTATAACATATCAGAGACGTGTGCTGACCCTGCAGGAGTATTACAATACATATGATGACTCATCTGATGATGAACCTCTTGTCAACACCTCACACACACTACATCCAAGACCTACACCAAAAGAGACAACTGGGACCAAATTGACCAATCCCGATAAATCGGTTTCTCCATCCTCTAGTCGGTCATCTGGTAAGAAGAAGAAGAGTATTGATTCCTCGAGGTATTCCCCCGAACTCCTCAACACGTATCACTCTCCTCTTCCTCTTGATGCTTCAGATTCTAGAAAGCTGGCTAAGAAAGTTGCCTTCGACATACCAGAGAAGGATTTTTTTGGGAGTCCTCATCAGGTCCGGATGAGGTGATTTATATGAGTGAGCTCAGTTCAACTGTTCTTAAGCCATATTTGAGCAAGCAGTCGCGTGTCGACCTTGTTGGACGTTCCCTACCCCTCACTATTATTCCTCTGAGGACGATTTTGACAACGATATATATATATATGTATGTATGTATGTATACTACTCACCACCTTGTTCCTACAAGAAGGTCCGTCACAAACCTTCTTGATCCTTGTTTATTCTCGCTCCTCCTTGTATAGTTTTTCTTTTATTCCCCTCCCTCCGTGATTCTCATTACTCGCCCCAGTTCCGTATCGTTTTTATTGTGTGGCTATACTTAGAATGTCTAGATTCTAAGTATAGGGGGGTGTGTGACTCGAGTTGCTCCGTCTCTTCTTTTTTATTTTCTTTTTGTATATTCTTTCACACTCTCATCTGTCTCCCAATCTTGTGTTCTCTCCAATACTTAGGCTGACTAGAGCCTAAGTATGTGGGGGTCGATGCCCGTTGTGTATTCTCCAATACTCTTATATTCTTTTCACGTCTATTCTTTTCACCCACTTATGCTTAGTACGAGCTATGTCTTTTTGTCACTTTGTGCCATACATAGCACTTGCTAAGTATTGAGGGGTTTGTATATATTACATATATACTTTACCCATAGCTCGTACTTTCACATATTTTTGTATATATTATACAATAATTACAGGGTGGGTAAAATGAATAAAATCAAAAAAATAAAAAAAAACTTTTTTCAAAAAAAACTTTTCTTTTCAAAAAAACTTAAAAAAACAACATTTTTCTTTTCCCCCCCTTATCTGCTTTAAAAAAACCAAAAAATCGTTTTTAAAAAATCTTCTTTCTTCTTTCCTTTCTTTTTTTTAAAAAATCACAAAAATCAAAATAAAAAAAACCTAACTAATGAATTGGTTTAGTCCCTAACACTTACGCATTCATACAAGACTAGTGAAGTTCAAAAACACTTGGTTATGAGGTTTTGAGACTTTGAGTTAACCAACCTTAGTCATTAGTATCTTTGATTTAAGTATCCACATTTCCCTAGTTTGAAAGATTTGCATGCTATATTGCACGTTTAGTCTCTACCTTAAGAATATGATCAACACCTCACATACACGACTGCAGTTGTGATGAGATGAGTTGAAATTTCACTTGAGGAACTGGATGGGGGATTTGAGTTTGGACCTGATTTAACGATGCTCGATGATGGGATAAAATCGATGAAGGCTTCATGAATCCTGAGTGTATGCACCTCTAGCCAGTATGATAATATGGTTCTTGTACTATCTCTTGACATTTACCTATGTGCCAAGGTGTGATGAAATCTAAAAAAATGTTGATTAGTGTGCGTCAACTTTTGGTAAAAGCAGTGGAGCTAGCCAAAAATTCAAGAAAAAAAGAGAAAGAAATGTTGAAGGAAAAGCTCTCACCATACAAAGTCAAATATCAAAGAGCTTCCATCAAAGGCGAGCGCTTCCAACCATTTCAAAGTATCCACTTGGACCACCGCTATTAGGATCAGGAGTCGGGCTAGCACTCAAAAAGGGCTCTGCATCGTGTAGTGATACAAGTGGATGTCGAAGGTATCTTAGATACTCAAAAGAGACACACTCCGGTGTACTCCCAGGAAAACAAGTGCAGACGACTCCAAATTCTCTTGACGGACACACTGATCAACAACCAAAAAAATACATGTGTTTAGTTAATAAGGCACTCGAGAGGATCCTTGTTCCAATGAGAGGGAGAGAAGAAATGAGACAATCCTATACCCTCTATCAACTGGCCTTCCATCTATACTTTTAAGTTTGACAACTAAAGAGATGATGGATTGGATGTAAGAAATGGTTTATTCCCTAATGTTGAGGATCGGGTTCTTGGGAGAGTCTCTTGGACTGGAACTTTGGGTGAAGTTGCGACTCTACTCTTGTAACTGCAGTCCACACTTAATGCCATATCCTTATTATATATGTACACAGAGAGAGTCTAATGATTTAGGGAAATTGGATACCGTTTGACTAGAGCTTGGTTCAACTTAAAATTTTAGGATGACTAAAACCGAGAGTTGTTCAATAGATCAAGTCTTATATTCACATGCACAGTCAGGGGTTAGTCTAACTCATTCATTCTTTATTTGCTCGAGGACTAGCAAAGTTTAAGTATAGGGGGGTACTACTAGCGGGAAAGAATTAAATTAATTTGAGCTAAGTAGTACGTGCCCATGTGCATCTCATTATGATTCTTATCCGTTGTGTGAATCTTCTAAGATATGTGTGACCTAAATTACGAAGGGCACAAACAAATTTGATGTTACACTATCGTGTACCTATCCTTAATTTTGCCAGTCAAGTTGAGCCCCACCATCACTGGAGAGTGAAACAGGTCTTGACACACCACAAAATAATGTTCAAGTCTCTTTTTACACAGTCGGCCTTGGCCGCACTTGGAGCATCGTAGAGCCAATGTCACATGCTCTCGCAAGGTGGCCCTCCCTCTCCTTCTCTCGCAAACCCTCAGGACCATTTACGTCGCTCCTCTTTCCCATCTTCCCCATCTCGCGCTCCATTGCCTTTACACTAAGTTGTAACAAAAAGAGCTTACATACATTATAAATCCCACCAAAATAGCAATATATCATCTTAGAATCCATGATTATGAGATTTGCCGCATGCGATGGACGAATGGGCAACACCAGTAGTTCAACGGAGATTTCATTCTTGTCATAACCTCTAAACAGTGATCACAAGTACAATGCTAAATATGACACCACTACTATATGATCCCTAACGTTTTAAGAGAACACAAACCCAAACCACCCTCCTTTTTGGGGAGACATACTTTTCATACGCATTATCGTGACAACATTATTCTCAACGGAAGTCTGCTTACATTTCCTTGATTCGACTTGCTGTCGATTTGGCGCGAGTCATACCTATACTTTGTCATGTTGTGTTAGAAGTTAAACGTGTTCTGGGAGCCTTAATTCTTCTTTGTATGTATTTTGGTTCGGTATGGAAATATATAGTTTACCTTACTTATCAAAAAAAAAAGATTGGTAAATGATGGTGCTGACCTTTTGTTGCAATCACGGAGTCGGGAATTTGGTCAATTTAGGTTTATCCATTAATTTTAGCCGGTAATAGATTTTATTTTCGTTAAACAAATATAAAATGATTATAGTTTCACTATTTGTGACGTCCGCAGATCCGAGTTATCCGTTTGCAACATTATATTCGCTATTGATCGCATTAGGTTACAGAAAACGAGAATATTTTTTTGCGATTCGAATGACATTCCTATTTTTAGCAACAAGCCACAGAATAACAAGTGACATCAAATTCATATTTGCATTAATATCAATATAGATTTACATGTAATAGAAGAAACTGACAATTTGTACATGTAACTCAAAATGTAACAGTAAAGAAAGGAAAAACCATTTACATTATCTTATACGAAATCATAACATGTGTACCGTCGAAAGTAACTGTGGAAGCTTAGGGTCCAACTGTCGGACTACTGTGATGCATGTGCTTTACCTGCCATTCATGCTGGAAATAAGAGAAATGTCAACAAACAATCTATTTTATTAAAAATAAAACAGGTATTTCCGTGGTTTCAAAAAGAAGCAAATAGATATGTGTTGACATGTAAAATTTAATAAGCTACTTACATAGAAATGAGTTTTCAGACTGTTTTATATGTATATCACATGTTCACCCATCACCCCTTAACTTTATATATATATAGCATTTTCATTTATTGATTATATGATCCATATGTAGGTTATCAACTTTTTATCACGTACTACTTATGTCGATGGATCTTGAGATTGTAGATGATGAGTCCCTTATCTGATCTTTATCTATGTCAAATTCTCAATCTTAGTGGATAGTCTGTGGTCTTAGTCTTATTGTGATATCACGCTATGACTCTAAAGCGTGAAGAATGCCTAAGGGATGGAGTGCCTCCGTAGGTATGCGGTGGAGTCTAATGCATCCTAAGTTCCTAACATGTCCACTAGTGTCACCTAACATCCGTAGTAAGAGTTCTAAATTTTGATTAAATGTCGATGATCGGAACAGTGAACAACCTCAAGAATAGTACCAAACTCAACTGTAACCAACTCAACAACACCTGGCAACGATCTTTTCCTTGCCAAGACCTACTTGCGGAACAATAAATAAAACTCAAGCGGTGAATAAGCCTCCGAAAAGACTCTTCCATCTCATCCTCCCAATGGAAGTGCGGTCGAGGAGAGGTCTAGGCACACTCCAAACCTACGTCCCAGAGACGGGTGGGAGAGACTTTCCGAACTAAGTCACTCCAAAATCGGCCCGACCGGTACAAGCAAAAAGAGCTCGAAAAATAAAATCAAGGGGCATCTTCTTTAGGTACCCTACTGAAATAAGGTTAGTCAAACTGAGCAGAAATCTGGATCCCAACGAAGTATAAAAAACTACGAGATCGTGTAAAAATCATAAAAAGGACTGGGATCCTAGACTCGCGCACTAGGCATCTGCTGCCCTAACTGGACTTTCTATCTCCAGCCCAGCCGAGGGTCACCGAGCCTTCGCATGGTCAGGTGTAAGGGTCACCATGACCGGCACAAGTAATTGCCATCAGTGATTCACCATCATACTTACTTTCTTGATTCATCATCCTTTCTCGATCTCTGATGTGGTTACTTTATAGATCTTAACATCCTATCAACGATCTTATTATTTATCAATGTCAGTGATTACCGGATTATTTCATGAGGATGATCAGTCCTTGTGATCACATGTTATCATTTTTATAGTCGTAAGATTAAAAGCTAGTCATTGGATCTGGATCTAAGTTTAAATCAATGCAAAATTTCCAACCTTTCTTATTTAATTCATGAGATTAGAGGCTACTCATTATATCTAGATTTACGTCCAATTCCATAATACAATTCACGTAAAATCTCCAATTCTTTTATATTTTAAATCATGAACCTAGTAGCTAAATAAGTGATCCTGAATTGGGTCTATTTTACATGTTAATCATCCCAAGTCTATATTTTTTAACATGAAATCAATGGTTAATTAATGACATAAAATTAGATTTAGTTGTATGCAAATTACCTAATATTCTTTCATTGTTCAACATGATATTAGTGCATAACAGTGGACTAATTTTAGGCAATAAAAAATATGCAAATCACTTAAAATTCTTTCATTGTTCAATATGATATTAGTGCATAACAGTAGACTTATTTTAGGCACTAAAATGCAAGGCCTTAAAAGTCGGATTTCGGTTTCGTTTCGGTGAGGGACCGAAACGAAATTTCGATCGAATTTCGGTCGAACTTCGACCGAAATTTCGGTCATTTTGGTGGTTTTTTGAACTAGACCCCCCCCCAAATTTCGATCGATATAGCCATTTCGACAGAATTTCGGTCACCTACCGAAACCGAAATTCGACCGAAATTCGGCCGAATTTCGGTGAGATTTAAGGCCATGCTAAAATGGATGTCATTCACCCAAAATTTCTCACATTTCATGTATAAAATCCATAGCTATTAATGTTCTGAATTTAGATTTAATTTCAAACTATTAATCCCCAAATTCTTTCAAATTATAAGCATGAATTAATAGCTAATCATTGATGCATATCATGTATATCAATTTCATGTTATTTATCCTCAAATCTTTCACAATTTAACAAGTAATTATGCATATTAGTGGTCTTATTTTAGTACTAAAATGCATGTAATTCTCCCCCAAATTTCATATTTTTAAGATACCAAATTCCCATCTTTTTAAGCCCAAAAAGTGCAACATACAGTGGTATGAAATTAAGTGTAAAATTCTATATTTTCATCATATTTTCTATGAAATTAAGGGCATATAATAGCTTAACAATGGTCTGAATTTTAAAGCTAATTATATGCATTCCATCCCAAAATTTGATCTTTAAAATCCAAGATTTAGAGCTATAATTTGATCTTAATTTCAGATATAAAAATTCACAATCTCAATAGCTTTAGAGAGTAAAATCTTTATGCAAAAACCCCCAAAGTTGATCTTTCAAATGTTAAAAACTATACCGAATTAATGGTCTAAACTTAGATCTATTGGCATGCAAAACATATACAATTCTCCATCACCATGAGACGCGTGATTATCTTTTATGAAGTATTCATTGACATCATTCGTCGATAGATGGTGGGTGGCGACAATTTTTGAGATGGGACACGAGCTCGATGAGATGATTTTGAGACAAGATTCAGATCCCACTTCTTTTTTGGGAAGTGGAAGGAGTCCCAGTGCCAACTATTCGCAGAGCTTCGACAGGGGCAGGTGAGAGCTAGATAGTATTTTATTCGCTACACCGAGCTGTCGCGATACATACCAGCAGTCACTGCATTCCCTGAAGAGAATTTGGATAAGTTCATCAGAGGGATGCGTGAAGAGGCACAGGAGAAGCTGGCCGGACTATGTCTCACTTCCATCTTCGAGTCTACTGACACAACAGAGAAGTTTGAGGACATCAGAGAGAGACGTTTTGGGAGCTCGCCAGGAGCGGTACACACAACAACAATCATTCGAAGTGATTAGACGATCGTTTCAGCATCGGAGATCAGCCAAGTGATTTCATCCTTCAGGTTCAGCATTCTCTAGCAGTGCTTGCTCATCTCCAGCGACTACTTTAGGAGGAGCACTCGCCAGATGTGGCACCAATTTAAGATGACTATTTGGGTCGTAGAGAGTTGAGAGACCCAGGATATGACTGACTCGGAGCACCGACATGACTATTATGCCTACCACGTCTGTGTAATTCTACTTGTGCAATGAAAGGGGTCATTACCGGTATCAGTGCCTGAAAAGGCTCCCACTACCCTTGTTAATTCAATCAAACTAATGGTCAAATTAATCGATGTCGTTCGTTGCAGTCGGATAATGAGAGCAGATCAAAAATCACTTTTAATTAAAGCAAGTTAATCTCGACCGGCATTTTTTTTACTTGCGCAAGCCCAAGGTCGAACTCAGGGAATTTTTTTAGCAAAGTCCAAGGTTTTTGGCAAAGTCCAAGGTTTTTAGCAGCCCAATGTCAAAATAATTTTTTTTACTTGCAGGCAATTTTTTTTACTTGAGCAGTTGTCTCCTTAGGTAGATTTTTAGCAAAGTCCAAGGTTTGATTTTCAGGGAATATTTTTTTTGGGTCTTTTTCGGGGTTTTTATGCAAGACACATGCACAATCCAACCAGTTTACAAGTTAATTCAGATAAGTGATCAAATCAAGTCCAAAAATTATGAAACTTGGCCAGATGATGAAATGGGATGAAATTAAACTACACTAATTTTTTTGGAAATTTCTGACACTAAATGAATTTATTGTGAATTAAAAATGAATGCAAAGTGATTTTGACTAAATTAATTTTAATAAATATCAAATCACAAGATTTATGGAAGTAAAAATTATCCTAGATACATCTGAAGGTGAGGAATCTAGGAAAATTATTAAATCTAAATTTCTATGTGAAATGATCTTATTAAAAATCAATTAAGGTAATCACTAAATGAATTATTTAGGCCTCGGGATGCGTGCAATTGAGATGAAATTTTTGTGCATTGTAAATCTATTTATCTTAGATCTAATGTGATTTTTTGGGGATTTTTGGAGTCACAGAGAAATTACTATCAATTAAGAGGCATAAAGGGTCGTCATGGAGATCGAGGGAGTTGGCGAAGATGAGGGATGAGTGGGCGATGTCGTGGTGGTGTTAGGTGGCTGAGAAGGTGATCGGTGAGGTGCCCGAAATAGAAAGGGGGCGGCCCCCTTGCGCACGGTGGAAGACGTGGGCGCGGGGCGTGCGGAGGTAAACGACGACCTGGTGATTGTTGGATCTCATGATCCGAAGGCTATGAAGCGGACGATAGCGAATGGTGTAGATTAGGTCGCTGGGATGAGATCGAAGGGCGAGAGGCGTGCCACATGGCAGACGCAAGGTGAGACGCTAACGGAGGGCCCGGATCACAGATGGCGAGAGATCGGAGGGTTGAGATCGCAACAGGAGTATGTGATGAATCTCGTATTCATCACTCTAAATCTCATTTATTAAGCTCAAAACCCTCAAAATCAATAGCATTCTCGCATCTATTCTGCATAATTAGCACTCATGCATGTTTTCATAATAATGACATTTTAGCACAAGTTTCTGCACAAAATAAGAAGCCAAAAATCCAAGCCAAAAGTGACCTATAAATAGCCTAACTTCCCGGATTTTTAACCCATTCATGCTAACTCCGAATGACTCAAAACCACTTCCACTGTGTACATATCACTAACAAGAATAAAAAAAATACAAAAAAATAACTAACCCAAATAAATGGACCAAAAAACCCAAACCCTAATTTCAGGATTTTCGGACTAAAAGCCCCATATCTTCCTCATCCAGTGTCCGTTTTAATCCTACTCACTTTTGAACTAATATACATTCAATTACCTTCAAAACAAGACCAAGTTCAAGTGAATCGGAGCTCATATGTGAAAGTTGGGTTTTGGGCCTCTTTTGCATATTGTATATTTTAGCTATTTTTGACCTAATATTTCATGTACATATTTTATCAATTAATAAAAATCCAAAAAATTAGATTAAAGTGTCTTTATTTATCATTGATTTTACCATAATTTTTCCGGATTTTTATCTGATCAAAAAATGACATAAAAATTACAAAACCCCAAAATCAAGGTGTTCTATGTACATGGGATACCCCAAAAATACCAATTTGTGCAAATGATCTATTTTGGTTTTTATGTCTTCATGAAAGTTGTAGATCTCATCCAGACGAGCAATTTTCATGAAGAAACTTTTTCGATCCGAGGCCATTTATTATTTCTTTTATATTTTACAAAGTAATTAATTTGCGAATTTTCTGGTGCTGACACGTGGCAGCACCTGGTGCCGCCACATGTCAGCCATTTTTGGCATATTTATATACTCGTTTAATAAAAAAAAATCAAAAAAAAATAAATTTGTTTTCTTTTTTTTCTTTTTTTAATCCGTCGACGTCACCTGCTTCTGCTCCACCGTCATCTCGGTCGTTTGTCGGCCACCGACTTCACCCACAGCCACGCCACCGCTTCATCGCCTCCGCCAGAAGCCGCAGCCTCCACCGCCTTCGAAGATCGCCGGCACCTCCGCCTGGAGCGGCACTCCGCCGCTATCGTCTCCGGCCAGCCATCCTTCGCCGCCAACACCGCCAGGGCCGGGCACGCAACCCGAGGCCCTCGCACATGCCGAGGGAACGTCAATAGCCTGCTCTCAACCCAGGGTCACGCGATCTGCACGTGACCCGCTGGGTCATTTGCTGAGACACCCCTGGACTTCCTCCTAATTGCGCCAAAGCCCCGCCAACCCAGGGGTCACGTGCTACTGGAATTTTGCAGAAATATCCTCCTGACTATTGGTAATTACAAACAAGCCCCCCCACTGCAGTTTATTCTTTATTTATTTTATGTTTAATTATTGCAAGTATACCCCTGTGTTCCTCCTTAGTTTTGAACATCTTCTCTACATTATTTTATCAATCAAAAAATAGCATTTTGTTTGTCAATTAATTCTCTACTGTTTGACATATTGTGGGTAATTTTATGATTGATGGTTAATTAATAAATAATTATTTTATGGAAATTTGCATATTTTACCCATTTCTTGCTTTGAAATTCATAGTTGATTCACCATTTCTCTAAAAATCCCTGAAAAATCTTAGATTGTAGAGTTAATTGTTCTTAACATTGTGCCAAAAAAGATTTGCATTTGCTTACATATTTTGCTCTGTAAAAATCATTTTGCGTATTTTAGTATTTAATTTTTAATAGATAATAAACCCCACATTTTCAAGGTTTAGGATTTTTCTGAGATCCATCACCTAGTGTTAGATCTTAGACAATTTTATTTCTTGAAAATAAGTAGGTTAATATTTATTAAAATTAAATATTGAAAATCATTCTATTTGCATTCAAAAATCCATAAAAAATTCATATTGCATCAAAAAATTCCAAAAAAATTATAGTGCACTCATTTCATCATATTTTACATCTCACCCAAGTTTCGTATTTTTCGGACATAGTTTGAACGTAATTCACATTTTAGTCCCTAAAATAGGCCGAATTTGCATATTACACCCTTTATTGCATTAAAAATTCCAAAAAAAGACCGCCTCGAAAACCGAACACAATCTTTGATATAGACTTAACTGTAGGTTGTTCCTTTGCCTCCTTGTGATCGACCTTGAGACTTGCCCAAGTAAAACAAACATAAAACCACGAGATTAAAAATTGAATAAATTATTTGTGGTATTTTCTCGACCGATTCTGATTGCCGCCTACAACGAACGACATAATTTTTACGCACTTCACGATAAAAACAACTTTTTAAAAGCGATATTTTCGGATTCGTCAGATGGCGCCGTTGCCGGGGAGGCAAACGGCTTAGTTTTTTGTCTTGAAAATTTTTGTTCGGTTTTCCGCATTCGGGTAGTCTGATCCCCGAATTTTTTTTCATTGTAAATCTCATTTATTTTCAGCATTTATTTTTTCTTGTCTATTTTGTCATTTTTTTGAGTCACTCTCTTACTTTATCTCTCTTATTTTTCTTACGAGGTACACGGCATACGTGGAGCGGTTTTTCAAGAAACCAAGGCATCTTCACCGACCTCCTAAAATCTGCAATTAATTTAAGATCGAGTCGAGTCGTGAGAGAGCGTAGAGTCTAGGATTTTGTTTCTGCAAATTTTAATTCCTGTAATTAATTGCTTATTTATAGCGGTGTCCGTTTGGACGCTCGCGTGTGTAACAAAACCTCTAACTTTATTCTGTGGTGTGTCGTGGCCTGTTTCACTCTCCGGAGAGGGTGGGGCCCGACTTGAGTGGCGAATAGGATAGACCTGCACATACGGCTCTCAGAGCAATTTAATTTTTGATTGTGCTCGTACAATCAAGCCACATTGCACTATTAATTGAGACGCACATAGATCGTTCAACTTAGCCAAATTTAACTCAATTCTTTCCCGCTAATAGAACTTTCTGCTTAGGTGCGGTTTTCATCGGCTTGCATTCCATATAGAATAAATTTAAATTTCTGTCTAGCATCCCACATGAAGATTGCGAGGATTCACTGTAAGTCTTCTAACTGAGCATTCATCATAGTTTTCCGCGTGCATTGGCTTTTCCCGACTTTCTCCCTCTTGTTTTATCGCATAATTCTAAAGGAAATTGGGACTGGACGGTAGACGTGTTATTCTGCTCACTTAATTCTTCAGTGATCACCTAATTAAAATTGGGACTGCTAAATATAGCCGATCTTAAGAATCCATAAAATCAAGAATTCTTGCGGGAGAACAACCCCGACATTGTTTGATTTTATCTTCCAGCGAGGAGAGAGACGCACACTAGGATAGAGCCAAAGCCAGGATTTTCATACTGACTACTGATTCTACCAAAAGCGATTAGCTACTTCTCAGTGAGGATCTACGGGTAGCCAGTAAACGGTCCGGATTTCCTTAGCAGAGTGGGTGGTTTAGAGGACACTGCGTAAGGCTCCGTCCTCAAGTAAAGGGTAGTCGTTCTACGGTCCTTACTTACTCCCATACTGGCTGAAAGTAGGTGCAACTAGTCGTAAGAATTCGGGACAGTCGGTCGGGAAATACAGGCACCTAACAGCTCGTTTAAACAGCTTGCAAGATTTGAATTCTCACCAATTAAAACTGAAAAGATAATTGGCCGAACTCTCACGGCCTTCACTGAGTGAGTTGGTGAAACAAACCCTTGAATTGTGTTTGATTTGTGCGTAAAACTTACTTGATCATCGAATACCGCACACTTATGCCTAGATCATGAATCGTACACCTCTTGATAATCTTTTGGATTCGAGAATGGAAGATTGTGGTAATTTGTGTTCGGACTCAGCGAACCCCTTTCTGACCACCACAAACTTACCAGTCTCAAACGTTCTGAGCCACTCTTACTCAGAACCACCTTGGATTCATGGACTCCTTCCCCTGGAAACTTCCTCTTATAATTCTTTTCAAAATATTGACTCCAATTTCTCACAATCTGAAGGTGAAAAGAAGTACTCACGAAAGATGCCTCCAAAGAAGAGCAATCAGGAAGATGAACTCAATGAAGACCCAATGCAGATGGTTCTAGCAAGACTAGCCGCGTCTGAGCAGCAACAAAATTTGATAAGGGAACAGCTAGAACGGTTGAATGCAGAGGAAGAACCACCAATGGAAGCCGCATACAATCCCGGGCAATATAGAGTCAGAAATTACTTGCAGCCACCTCAGCCTGAGGTTCACCATGAACTGAAGCCACACTTCCTGAGTCAATTACCACAATTTCATGGTAATGCAGATGAAGAACCATACGAATTTTTGCGTGATTTGGAGCTAGTATGTTCTAATCAGAGGCACCCACAAGTCAGCCAGGACTACATTCATCTCACTGCATTACCTTTCGCCTTGAAAGGTAAAGCAGATTACTGGGTGAAAAATTTGGAAGTGACGATGACCACTTATGATAGGTTCAAGAACCTATTCTTGAAGAAATTCTACCCTCTGAGTCGAACCAATCAAATGAAGACTCGCATCACTAGCTTCTCTCAGATGCCTAATGAACCACTTTGTGATGCATGGGATAGATTTAAAGATCTGCTGTAGAAATGTCCCTGTCATGACCTATATAATAACATCCCGGTCCAATCTCTCTATTCTGGCCTTAACCACGGGACTCAGGGTTTAGTCAGCGCTGCCTGTGGAGGAAATTACACATCCCGAGGAGCTGATACCGTCTGGAAAATACTGGAGCAAATGGCGGAGACTAGCCGTTCACAAATTGCTAGTAGAGCTTACACTGATTCACTGAACACCTATCAAGCCAAAGGAGGGAAACAAACTGTCGCAGAAATAACAGAGGACTTGATTCCCAACATGAACATCATCATAGATAAATTAACAGTTGTGGATCACATTAATAAAAGGGTGAACGACATCTACAACCGGCTCTCCCAGTTTCCAAAGCAAATGGAGGAACTTACTGAGAAGGTATCCAAGATAGGGATACCCACTGCACCTGCGGTCCCGATTTATCATGTGCATCATGTCCAGGAGCAGCCAGGGTCAGGACAACCGCAACCGTGGGCTCAGGACCAATCCTATGCCCAACCTTCCCATCATTCACCTCCACCAGCCGAGACAGTCGTAGAAGCCCCGCCTCTGACATTCGAGATAAACGGCATATGGTACACACAGGATAATACCCGACAGGGTAATACGGGGGACCGTCAGCAATATCAACGTCAAACCACCTTCTATAATGCCGCATTTCCCACAGCTCCATAACAAACTCAACACTCAAGGCAGCAGCAACCACACGACCGTCAGAACCAACCTCAACAACATCGTCAGCAGTATCAAACTCCAAATCAAACATCTCGATCATCCAAGCCTCCAGAAGACCTGGTGGATATCCAGAAACAAATGCTGGAGGAAATTCGCAGCTTCCGGAATGAACTGTATGATCTACGGGTAGATGTTAATCGTCTATCCCGTTGGAAGGAAGAGCAGACAGCCCCAGCCACAGCCATTCCCGCCCAAGTTCAAGCTAACCCCAATAGCTTGAACAAATCTCAATCATCTCAATACAATAATCAGGTATACTATTCAGATTTTTCCACATCTGAACATGAGATCCTTTCGTTTGACAATATCAATGCCATGTCACTCAGGAGTGGAAGGACCGTGGTCGTACCTGACTGGGCAAGGGAAGCTGACCATCAAGACTCGGAAGATCAACCGGAGGATGCTTCTGAGGATGAAGAAGAAGGACGGCCGAAGATTTCAGCACAAGATAAAGGAAAGGCATCTATGGAGACCGCAGAGGACCTTGAACCTCTAGTTGCTGCGAAATTACCTTTGTCACCATTTCAGCAGCATAATTATTATGATTGTAATAAGAACTCCAAATCTAATAAAGATGCTCTTATTTGTGATTCTGGCTCTCTTTCTCCTATCTCAAATGCTTCCATTCCTTTCCCTCATGCTCTAAAGAAAGGAAAACAAAAGAAAACCATTCAAAATGACCCAGTAATGGAAAAATTCTGCCAACAGAATATCACAGTCAAAGTACCCTTTGATCAGTATGTAGCCAGTAATCCAGCATTTCAGAAATACTTGAAAATGAAATGTACTCCCACCAGGACTCGTACAAAGAAAACAAATCAGATTGTGGAGACTCATGTCCTGACAGTGGCTACTACCAAATGTGTCAGAAATCAGCATTTACCAAGGAAGAAAAGGGACCTGGGTGCTCATTATGTGGAAAGTCGCATTGGCGGTATTGCATTCGCACGCACACTTCTCGACAATGGTTCTTCCATCAATCTTCTTCCCTTAGCCTTATATTACAGATTGGAGTTAGGTCCTCTCCAGAAATCATTATCTTTACTCCAATTCGCTGACAAATCCACTAAAAGGCCTAAGGGAGAAGTGAAAAATGTTATCATTATGGTCGAGGGTACGGAATACAAAGTGGACTTTACTGTCCTTGATATGGAGACTCCGAATCACTAGAAGGAATCGCAAATCATTCTTGGAAGACCCTTCTTAAGATCCGCCAAGGTTGTATTTGATTACGGCACCGGAATGATGAAATTCCGCTCCCTAGATGGAGAAGTTGATCTAGAAATGAAACAAACAAAATGGCAAAGACCAGATTCTGAATCCACCACTGAAGATGCCGAAACATCCGAGTGTAATCTCATCAGCACTACTGGACCGTGGGACCAACTGCCGGACCTCCAGATTGCTAACACCCCAGCAGAAGAAGAATCACTGCACCAGTCAGTATGCGAGATAGTGTCATACAAATCCAAACACACGTATGTTTATAATCTTGATGACACAGAAATCCTTTCGGATTTTTCAATCCCATCTTCTTCAGGAAAATCAAGAAAAATAGATGACGAGTCGGACGCGGCTTTGGCCGAATTACCACACTACTTTTGCGATCCGACTCACATTCCTTCAGGATTAGTGGCTAACATATCACAGAATGATCCATCACCAACAAGCACAGAGCCAGACTTAAAAGATATTCAACCAGATTTGATTGATGATGTAGATCTGCCAGAGCTGAAACCTCTCCCTCCCACACTGAAGTATGCATTTCTCAATGGACCCAAAGACAAATTCCTTGTGATCATTATCTCATCATTAACCTTAGACCAAGAATCCAGACTACTAGAAGTCCTTGAGCGAAATCGAAAAGCCATCGGTTGGACTGTGTCGGATCTCGTTGGAATCAACCCTGCTCTCTGCTCGCACCAAATTTATGTTGAGGATAACGCAAGGCCTTCCCGTGAATTTCAGAGAAGATTAAACCTCAATCTTCAGGAAGTGGTTAAGAAAGAGATAGAGAAATAGTGCAAAGCAGGTTTTATATACCCCATTTCTGACTCCAAGTGGGTGGCCCCCCTTCATGTCGTCCCGAAGAAGTCGGGAATCCATATGGTCACCAACGAGGAGGGGGTTGAGATCGCGACCCGAGTACCCACGTCGTGGCGTGTCTGTGTCGATTACAGGCGCCTAAATGCTGCGACCAAGAAAGATTACTTTCCACTGCCATTTATTGATCAAATCTTGGAGAGACTTGCAGGGAAGGCATTCTTCTATTTTCTTGATGGGTACTCTGGCTACAATCAAGTAGCTATCGCTCCCGAGGATCAGGAAAAAACCACATTTACATGTCCCTTCGGTACCTACGCATTCAAGCGCATGCTATTCGGGCTTTGTAATGCCCCAGGCACATTTCAGCGGTGCATGATTGCCGTATTTGCCGAAATGGTGGGTGATTTCCTGGAAGTCTTCATGGATGACTTCTCGGTCCATGGTGATTCATTTGATACATGTTTAGCACACTTGGACCGAGTCCTCAAGAGATGCAGGAAGGTTAATTTGGTACTCTCCTGGGAGAAGAGTCACTTTATGGTGACTGAAGGTATCGTGTTGGGGCATGTCATCTCCAAAAAGGGAATGGAGGTCGACCCTGCCAAGGTGGATGTGATAAAGAAACTTGAGCCACCAACCAACGTCAAGTCAGTGCGGTCTTTTCTAGGGCATGTTGGATTTTATCGAAGGTTTATCCCTGATTTTTCAAAGATCGCCCGCCCACTGACTGAGCTGTTAGGAAAAGACACCGAGTTTATTGTAAATCACAAGTGTCTTGAGGCCTTCGAGCTCTTGAAAAAGAAAATATGTGAATCGCCGATATTATAAGCTCCCGACTGGTCTCTTCCCTTTGAGATCATGACTGATGCATCGGATTTTGTTGTTGGAGCTGTGCTTGGACAAAGACGGGATGGAATCCCTTATGCGATTCACTACGCAAGCAAAGTATTGGATCCTGCACAGAAAAATTATACAGTGACTGAAAAGGAAATGCTCGCGGTTGTTTGGGCCCTTGAAAATTTCAGATCATATATATTGGGCTCCAAGGTGACAATTTTCACTGATCATACGACAATTAGATACCTCATGGATAAGAAAGATGCCAAGGCACGGCTTTTGAGGTGGATCTTGTTAATCCATGAATTTAATTTGGAGATCAAAGATAAACCTGTAATTAAGAATGTTGTTGCTGATCACCTTTCCCGAATTGAGAAAAATGATTATCCTGACACTGGACCTATTAAGGAGACTTTTCCAGACGAATCTGTTTGCGTTATTGATTCAACCCCATGGTATTCCAACATCGTGAACTATATTGTCTCCAAGAAGGTTCCCTTTGGTTGGACCAAGAGAATGATTGATAAACTAAAGTCGGATTCAAGAAAATACCATTGGGACGATCCTTTCCTTTTTTATGAAGGAGCGGATTGTGTCTGGAGAAGATGTATTCCTCAGGAAGAATACCAGAGTGTCCTCACACATTGTCACACTCTCGAGGCTGGAGGGCACCATTAGGGAAAGAGAACCGCACACAAGGTACTACAATGTGGATTTTACTGGCAGACCTTATTTCGTGATGCTAATGAATTTGTACGGTCTTGCCCGATTTGTCAAAGGATGGGAGGGACTGTTGGATATAGAGATGAAATGCCCATGCAACCAATGATTTTTTGTGATGTTTTCGATGCATGGGGGATTGATTTTATGGGTCCCTTTCCCAATAGCAATGGATTTGAGTACATCTTGTTAGCGGTTGATTATTTGTCTAGATGGGTAGAGGTTATTCCAACCCGAACCGCAGATAGCAAAACCGTCTGTAAGTTCATCAAGGATAATATCATTGCAAGGTTCGGAATACCAAAAGTTTTGATTTCTGATGGAGGTAGCCACTTTGTGAATAAGGAGATGAGATCTTTGGCTAAAGAGTATAAATTTGAGCATAGAATAGCCAACCCATATCATCCACAATCTAATGGCATGGCAGAGGTTTCTAATAGAGAGGTGAAAGGTATTCTTCAAAAATTGGTTCGTCCAGATAGGAAGGACTGGTCAAAACTATTGGACCAGGTTCTGTGGGCCTATAGGACAGGCTATAAGACTCCACTCGGTACTTCACCTTTTAGGATGATCTATGGCAAGCCATGCCATCTACCTGCTGAATTGATTCACAAATCGGAATGGGCGATCAAAAAGTTGAATTGGAGTTGTCACCTTGGGAAATTATGTCGAGACTTGAATTTAAATGAGCTAATTGAAATCCGAAACCGAGCATATGACAATAGTGTAATCTATAAGGACAAGGTCAAGAGATGGCATGATAGACATATTCGAGATAAAACCTTTGTCCCTGGACATAAAGTGTGGTTGTTTAATGCTCGGTTAAAGATTTTTCATGGGAAACTGAAATCAAAATGGACGGGTCCCTATATTGTCATCGATGTGCATACCAATGGAAGTGTGGATATTGCCGAACTTAAAGATAATGCACAACCTTTCTCAGTGAATGGACAATTACTGAAGCCATATATAGAATCATCCAAAGAGCATACAGTGCAAGTTGAGGTCATCTACTTCACGCAGAGTGAGGACATTGAAGATTTATCAGATCAATCCCACCCTCCCTCCCGACCACATCAGTCTCCTTGTACAACTTCTTCCTTTACTTAGGCCAAGGCCTAAGTATAGGGGGGACCGATGCCATCTATATATACCATCACACTCCATCTCCAGACCGACTCGCCTCCACCCTTCTTTTATACTTAGGCTAACCAAAGCCTAAGTATAGGGGGAACCGACGCCCACCTGTATATACTCTCCTCATTCACATACCCTAACCGCTTCATTTTTTTCTTTCTTTTCCTCTCTTCTTCTATACTTAGACTATTCACAGTCTAAGTATAGGGGGCGATTATGTAAATCTTGTTCTTTTTCTTTTTTTTCCACTCTCTTACGCTTAGCCCGAGCTATGTCTTCTTTACGCTTCTTGTGCTCTGAGGACACAACACTCGCTAAGTATAGGGGGGTCTGTATATATACTTTGTATATATTTTAGCCATACCTCGTACTTTTGCGTAAGTCTAGATGTATTTACGGGGTGGGTGATTAAAAAAAACAAACAAAAAAATTTGCTTCTAACACCGACTATGCCCAAAATTTTTGAAAAAAAAAGGATTCTTATTCATTTTTCCATAAAAATCCCTTGCATGAAAAAAATGTGTCTGCATTCCACACACCTGCACTTCATCCAGCATTCATTTGCATCTGTGAAAGTCATTAGGTTCTGAACCGAGTTATGAGCCGAAACCGAGAGTGGTCTGGACTTAACCTTAATCAACCTAATTTTCAGAGGAACTTCATCGAGAAATAGGATTTTAGAGTCTTCAGGTCTGTGACTTAATTCTTTGAGTTCCACATAACAATGCACAGAGTTTGACTCTTAGTGTCTAACCTGGTCTCTTCATTCTGGGTACAACTCTGGAATAAGGAATTAATTTGTACTCTCACACTATGCACTTAGCTCAACTCAGACGGGATGTTGGAAGACTGTGTGAGTTTCTTTTCTGGTAGTGTGGAAATCTAAAGACCGGAGTACTGGTTGAAATAAAGCTTCGGAAAAGGGATGGACGGCTAGGCACAATTTTTTCTAAGACCCCAAAAAATGTACGGAACAAAAAGATGTTATATCCGTAGGGGCACAACAAGATCCAAGCAGAACCACCAAAAATTCCAAATACAAAGAAGCATTCTACCAAATAAATATCTGACCAAAAAGGTCCAAGCTTCAAGAAAACCTGCAGATCTTGGTGGAGACTCGGCTATACTAGCCATCTTCACAAGGAGAGGTGACTACACTGGCCACCCTCCAGTTCTTTTCCCCTTCTTCTATCTTCTCCCCCCAATTCGATTGTGAACACAGTGCAACAGACCTTAGAAGGAAATACCTGACTCCCCGAGGATGAGTTACTGGAGAGGAGATTTGCACGGTAGTCCGGTATTCTGGATGGGAAGAGCTAAAACCTTTCACACACATGAGTCGATTATTCAATGTTCATAGGGTATACTTTGGGAAGAAGATCGATCTAAGATGACTTCTGAGCCGAAACTGTAGCAATGATGTGTAGAACTTGAGGGCTGTTGATTTTAAAATTCTAAATCTCACAGAAGTTCCGACACACAACTAATCCAAAGGTTGAGTTTAGGTTCACTTTCACCTTCAACTCATGGTCTTGGTATGGAACCCAATCTCATTTCACCTCATGGCATTTCTTTTTAATGCTCAGGGACGAGCATGGTTTAAGTATAGGGGGATGATGAATCTCGTATTCATCACTCTAAATCTCATTTATTAAGCTCAAAACCCTCAAAATCAACAGCATTCTTGCATCTATTCTGCATAATTAGCATCCATGCATGTTTTCATAATAATGACATTTTAGCACAAGTTTCTGCACAAAATAAGAAGCCAAAAATCCAAGCCAAAAGTGACCTGTAAATAGCCTAACTTCCCGGATTTTTAACCCATTCATGCTAACTCTGAATGACTCAAAACCACTTCCACTGTGTACATATCACTAACAAGAATAAAAGAAAAATACAAAAAATAACTAACCCAAATAAGTGGACCAAAAAACCCAAACCCTAATTTCAGGATTTTCGGACTAAAAGCCCCATATCTTCCTCATCCAGTGTCCGTTTTAATCCTACTCACTTTTGAACTAATGTACATTCAATTACCTTCAAAACAAGACCAAGTTCAACTGAATCGGAGCTCATATGTGAAAGTTGGGCTTTGGGCCTCTTTTGTATATTGTATATTTTAGCTATTTTTGACCTAATATTTCATGTACATATTTTATCAATTAATAAAAATCCAAAAAAAATAGATTAAAGTGTCTTTATTTATCATTGATTTTACCATAATTTTTCCGGATTTTTATCTGATCAAAAAATGACATAAAAATTACAAAACCCCAAAATTAAGGTGTTCTATGTACATGGGATACCCCAAAAATACCACTTTGTGCAAATGATCTATTTTGATTTTTATGTCTTCATGAAAGTTGTAGATCTCATCGAGATGAGCAATTTTCATGAAGAAACTTTTTCGATCCGAGGCCATTTATTATTTCTTTTATATTTTACAAAGTAATTAATTTGCGAATTTTCTGGTGCTGACACGTGGCAGCACCTGGTGCCGCCACGTGTCAGCCATTTTTGGCATATTTATATACTCGTTTAATAACATAAAAAAATCAAAAAAATAATAAAAAAAATAAAACCACGCACGTGCGAGGCACGTGCCACCCAGGCACGTGCGCCGCACGTGCGCCCGCCTTCCTCATTCCCTGGCTGGCCATGTGGCCACTTCCAGGCTATCCGATCTCGGCCGATCGAACGGCCCTGGCTTATCTTCTTCCTTCCCAATTTCGCCGCCGCCCCACGATTATCTCCGCCCGCCGCGAATCTCTTCGCCCCGCAAATCTCGCGCCCCCGCCTGTTTCTCCATCTCTGATCCTCCCCCCGAATCCCGTCGATCTCGCGCCACCATCCGCAATCGCATCGCCTCCGCGTATCTCGCTCAATCAAATCCCATCTCCGACCCCCGCATATCCTCTCCGATCTTCCCCTCGAATCAGCGACCTTCCATCGCCGTGCCTCTCCCCCGCAGCCTATAAAAGAAGCACCGCCGGCCCTCCTCCACTTCATCCGTTGATTCTGAAGGTGACCGTGAGTCCGTGACAACTCCTCGCAGGCGTGATCCGAGAAGCCCCAGCTCCTCGTCGCAGCCAAGCACCTTCACTGTCGCTGCTCGCTCCGGCCACTCCCAACGCCGTCGAGCCCCCTTTCGCAGGTTATCTTTCTCTCTTTCTCTCTCTTTCTTTCTCTCTCTCTCTCTCTTCCCCCGCCTCGAGCTCTTCGTCTCGCCGTCTTCGCCGTCGACTACGCCTCGCCGTCATCGACAACCTCCGCCTGCAGCAACTCCGCTGACCACCGGGGACGCCTTCGCTTCACCGCCTCAACTCCGCCGGCCACCATCCTCGACTTCGCTCGCCAAACGGCGCTCCACCGACTCCACCTTCGTCCTCAGCGCCACCAACTTCGACTCCAGCAGATCATCTTCTCCGGCCGCAACTCCGTCAATGCCATCAACGCCACAACAGAGGCCCACCTCCGCTTCACGCCTCCGCCTGCTGGGCAACCTCCACCGCGACAGCAAGCCGCCTCCACCCTCGCTTCACCGCCCAACCACCGCAGGAGGCGGTGGTTCTCCAGTTACGCAACCGGCCGCCGCACCACCAGGCTCCAGCCAGGAGCAAGTACCATCGCCACCTCCGCCTTGTACCGGTACTCCTCCATCACCGCCACGCTCGCCACCGAAGCCCCGACACCACCATCAGCCGCCGGGCGTGAAGCTCGAGGCCCCCGCCTCACGTACGTCGCACGTGGTGGGGGAACGTCCTCATTCACCAAACCCCTGGTCACGTGCTCGGCACGTGACCTTGTGGGTAAATTGCAGTTGCCCCCTTGGAGGTTTCCCAATTTGCACAGCAACCCCCGCCTCCAAGAGCGCGTGCCTGGCACGTGCCACTTGGACATTTCGCAGCATCGCCCCCTTCTATTTTTGGTAATTACACAAGCCCCCCCCCCATTTGCATTTTTATTTATTTACATATTGCAGACATACCCCTGTGTTCCCCTTTTGATTTGAACCTTCTCTCTACATTATTTTTATCAATCTAAAAATAGCATGATGTTTATTGACTAATTCTCTACATTTTAACATATTGTGGATATTTTTGTGAAAAAAAAACCACGCACATCGTCGACGTCACCTGCTTCTGCTCCACCATCATCTCCACCGTGACGAGGATCTGAGCTCCAGATGAGGATCGAACGGCGCACAAAGTGACACTTGGCGGATTCTGGCTGAAGCACTAGCGGGCGGTGAAGATGCGATCCAGGGATTGATCCGATGGTGTGGGATTAAGGCGTAAGTGGAAGTCACTGGGCCGTTGGATCTAGATTGAGATCCAACGGTCAGGGATGCGGGCGGACTGGTTAAAGGGAGCGGGCCACGTGGCGCAATCAGAGGGCGCCACGTGGCCAGCTGTGAGTGGCTGAGAAGAAAAATAAGATTAGAGGGAGAAAGAGGCCGAATTCGGAAAAACTCAAAACATGAAAGTTGTAGATCTCGATGAGATCTACAAGTTTTATGTTGATCAAAAATGGATATGAGGTCAAATGTGATACAAAAAATACAAGAATACAAATATACATATGTATAGTATACAAGGAGGCCCAAAAACCCAAGTTTTGCCTACGATCTCCGAATTGAATGAAATTGGTCTCATTTTAAAGGTCTCTAGATGTGTATTCATCTGAAGGTGAGTAGACCTAATTCGGATTTGTAAGAGAGAGATATTGGCATTCTAAGGTCTAGGGGGTTTGGGGCTTTATTGGGTATTTTACAAGAGAGGGATTTCTGGTCTTCTTCCTTAGATTATTAATGGTGTACAATATAAGGAAGGTGTTATTTCATTTTGGAGGGGATAAAATACAAATAAATAGGTGGATATTTTACAAGTGGATTTTACACATGAATTGGCGTCTTATTTAAATGCAAATATGAGTATTGAAATGCATATCTTGTGGATTGATGCATGAATGCTATTTATGCAAGATAAAGGGAAATATGATGCTAAATACTCAGGGACAAAGCTCTATTTTTAACTTTAAGAGTGATGAATCACAGATTCATCAACCCCCTATACTTAAACCTTGCTCATCCCTGAGCAACTAAAATGAAATGCAAAGGTGAAATGATTTTGGGTTCCATACCAAGGTCATGAACAAAAGTTAAAAATGGAGCTTGACTCAACCTTTGGATTAATTGTGTGGCGGAACCTCATTGGGATCTGAACTTAAGACCTAACAGACTTCAAGTTCCACAAGTCTTCTATTCAAGACTCCTCAATAGTCAGGTCAGAACAAATCCTTAGACGTAAATTTCTGATGACTATGATTCTTACTTGTACTATGAAGTGTGAAATAGCTCTCCATATCAGAAATGGCTCAGAACCAGCCTCCTCTAACAAGGTAACTCAAATAACCTGATCCAGTAACTCTTTCCTTGAGGAGCGGGGTATTCCCTTCTAAGTTCAAGTGCGACCAATTCAAGAGGAGGGGGTAGAGAAAAGAATGGACGGTAGACAGTGTAGCTACCTATCTCGGGATTCCTGACCAGTGTAGTCAAGTCATCCAACTACATTTCTTTGCTAATATACATACTCCAACATGTATTTTATTTTCACTTGGACCTGTCTGATTTTTTTTGGAGTTTTTGCAATATTTTTTTTCGAACTATATACAGGGTACAACATGTACATCAGGAGTTTTTCCTCTTGAGCCAGTAGACTATCCCTCTTTTGAAGCATTATTGCAACCCACAGCATCCCGTCCTTAGTTGTCAACACCACTAGACTAGGTTGAGATGCACTACCCTCCCTAGAGGAGGACGGATGTTTCCACCCGTGTGCTACTCCAAGCTAAAGGATTCTACCTCCTCACCACCTCATCAATGAAGAGCTACGTGCATTGTGCTTGTCCAAGTTAGGTCATTATCTAAAAGAATCATGCGTGTGCACGAGATATTCTACTTAGACTGATTAAGATGACATGTGAACATAGACTTGCAGACTCAAAGAATTAAGTCACTTGACCTGAGAAATCTTAACTCTAGTTCCTATAAGGTTCCTCTGAAATTAGGTGGATTAAGGTCAAATCAAGTCCGTCCCCAATATCTACTCATAACTTGGTTCAGAACCCACTAGCTTTTCACCTTGCATATGCAAGATATGCGGATGAGATGCAGATGACATGCTATGAAATGCAAGACTCTTTTTCTTTCTTTTCTGATGTAGAGATGATATGCAAGAGTAAATAAGAAGCCTTTGAATTTTTCACATTTTTTAATTAATTATTTGGTAAACCTCCTATGTTACAATAATTTACAAGAGTATTATACAAATTATACAAGTGTATTTTACAAAAAAATTCTCCAAATTTTACCCAGCCCATAATTATTGCGAAATATATACAAAGATACGTGAAAGTACAAGCTATGGGTAAAGTATATATGTAATATATACACACCCCCTATACTTAGCGTGTGCTATGTCCTCAGAGCACAAAAAGCGAGGAAAAAGACAAAGCTCGTGCTAAGCGTAAGAGAGCCAAAGAGAACGAAAAATGTAAAGAAGTCGTCCTGCCCCCCTATACTTAGGCTCTGGCAGCCTAAGTGTAGAAGAAGAACAAGAATGGGGTGGACGAGGTCAAGAGGAGAAATGGATGAATATACAATGCGGGCATCGGTCCCCCCTATACTTAGGCTCAGGTCATCCTAAGTATAGGACGGAAGTGAGTATGAGGACCAATGTGATCTGGAGGATGTACAGAGACTCGACTTAAGTGGCTCATCCCCCCTATACTTAGGATCTGGTCATCCTAAATGTAGTCCAAGATGGTGATCAATGAGGCTGGGATGAGTCACTAGAGTCGCGGGGGAGAAAGGACAGAATGTACAGGAATGATGGTATATACAAGTGAGTCGGTCTGAATCTTTCAAGATGCTACAGATGGCTAGAGCTCACTGCTGTAAGGTCTCATGCGCGGCTCGAGATGTATCTGCTGAATCTGTCTCGCGCATGAATACAATCTCCTCAACATGGACTAATTGCTCATTGGATTCGACGAAGTGCTTCAACAATTGTCCATTCACTAGGAATGTCAGTGCGTTATCTACGAGATCTGAGATCTCGACACATCCACTATCATGCACCGTACGGACAACAAATGGGCCTGTCCACTTGGACTTCAACTTTCCTTGGAAGATCTTCAGCCTAGCATTAAACAACCATACCTTCTGTCCAGGAAAAAAGGTCTTTCGTCTGATATATCTATCGTGTCAACGCTTAACCTTGTCCTTGTACACCAAACTGTTATCATATGCACGGTTTCTGACTTCCACAAGCTCATTCAGATCCATATCTCTCTGCTTCTGCCCAAGGTGTGTGTTCTAATTGACCTTCTTGATCGCCCATTCTGATTTATGCACTAGTTCTGCGGGCAAATGGCACGGCTTTCCGAATACCATTCGGAATGGGGAGATTCCTAATGGTGTCTTGTAAGCTAACCTATATGCCCATAGGACTTGATACAAGATCTGAGACCAGTCTTTCTTGTCTGGGCGGATAAGCTTTTGCAATATAGTCTTCACCTCCCTATTCGACACCTCAGTCATACCATTAGTCTGTAGGTGGTAAGGACTAGTGACATGGTGTTCGACGCCGTAGTCCTTCAAGAGTTTCTTCCCCTCCCGATTTACAAAGTGTCTACCCCCATCTGATATCATCATTTTGGGACTCTCGAACCTAGAGATGATATGCTCTCTGATGAATTTACAGACAGTCCTGCTGTCTGTGGCTCGGGTCGGGATAGCCTCCACCCATCTGGATAGGTAATCTACCGCAAGAAGGATGTACTCGAATCTGTGGCTAATAGGGAATGGGCCCATGAAATCGATGCCCCGGGCGTCAAAGACATCACAAATGATGACAGGCTGCATCGACATCTCATCCTTGGAACCAACGGTTCCTCCATTCTCTGACATACTGGGCACGACTTCGCAAAGGTGATGGCATCGTGAAACAGAGTCGGCCAGTAAAAGCCACAATGAAGTACCTTAAATGCGGTCCTCTTCCCGGAGTGGTGTCCTCCTGCCTCCAAGCTGTGGCATAAAGAAAGGACACTCTGGTATTCCTCCTGAGGAATACACCATCTCCTGACACAATCCGGTTCTTCAAAGAAATGGATCGGATCCTCCCAATGGTAGTGTCTAGCATCCGACTTCAGTCGGTTGATGTGGCTCTTGGGCCAACCTTCGGGAACCTTCTTGGAGACAAGATAGTTCACGATATTGGTATACCATGGGAGTGAGTCGACAAAAAAAATCGACTCGTTAGGGAAGGAGTCTCGAATTGGTGAATCCTCAGAAGTATTGATATCTTCAAGACGAGAGAGATGATCAGCTACTACGTTTTTCTTTCCAAGTTTATCACGGATGTCCAAATCAAACTCCCGGATAAGCAAAATCCATCGGAGAAGACGCGCCTTCGTGTCCTTCTTCTCCATCAAGTATCGTAGCACCGTGTGGTCAGTGAACACAATTACCTTGATCCAATTAAGTGAGATCTGAACTTGTCCAAGGCAAACACTACCGCAAGCATCTCCTTTTCCGTAACTGTATAGTTACGCTGAGCGGTATCAAGCACTTTGCTTGCGTAGTGGATTGCAAATGGTACGTCATCCCTCCTCTGTCCTAACACAACCCCAATAGCAAAATCTGATGCGTCCATCATGATCTCAAAAGGTAGAGACCAATCTGGGGCCTGTAGGATAGGTGCGTCCATGATCGTTCCCTGTAATAGCTTAAAGGCCTCAAGACATTTATGATCAACGACAAACTCCATGTCTTTGCCTTAAAGCTCAGTTAGCGGTCGGGCAATCTTAGAAAAATCCTTGATGAATCTCCTATAGAATCCGACATGCTCGAGGAACGACCGCAACTGCTTGACGTTGGATGGTGGTTGGAGCCGTCTGATCACATCCACCTTGGCAAGGTCAAGCTCCATTCCTCTCTTGGAGATGACGTGCCCCAACACAATGCCCTCTGTCACCATGAAGTGACTTTTCTCCCAGGAGAGCACCAGATTAACCTCACAACAGCGTTTAAGGGCTCGGTCTAGATTCCTAAGACAGGAATCGAAGGAAACGATGTGGACCGAGAAGTCATCCATGAAGACTTCCAGGAATTCGCCGACCATTTCGGCGAATACAACAATCATGCACCTTTGAAAAGTACCTGGAGCATTGCATAACCCAAAGGGCATGCGCCTGAAAGCATAGGTACCAAAGGGGCATGTGAATGTGGTCTTTTCTTGGTCCTCCGGAGCTATGGCTACTTGATTGTAGCTCGAGAACCCATCCAAGAAACAGAAGAACTCTTTCCCCGCTAGTCTCTCTAGGATCTGATCAATGAATGGCAGGGGGAAATGATCCTTCTTTGTCGCAGCATTCAGGCATCTGTAATCCACACAGACGCGCCACGACGTGGGCACTCGCGTCACGATCTCCTCTCCGTCCTCGTTGGTGGTCATCTGAATTCCCGACTTTTTCGGGACCACATAGATCGGGGCCACCCATTTAGAGTCGGAGATGGGATAAATGAAACCCGTGTTGCACCATTTCTTTATCTCCTTCTTCACTACCTCTCGTAAATTTGGATTCAAATGACGTTGGAATTCACGAGAGAGTTTGGCTTCATTCTCCAAGTAGATATGGTGCGAACACAGAGCGGGATTTATCTCGTGGAGATCGAAAATGCTCCAGTCTATTGCCTTGCGGTTTTTCTCCAGGATCTCTAGCAAGAGATATTCCTGCTCCTCGGTCAATCACGAACTGATGATGACCGGATATTTCTTCTCTTGACCCACAAGGAAGGCGTATTTTAGTGTTGTGGGTAAAGTCTTGAGCTCAGGTAAGGTGTGATCATCTAGGAAATCTGGCTCAATCGAATCTGATTCGGTGTTGGGAGTGGCTGGATCTTTCTCTGTAATTGCTGCCACCAAGTTATTCGGCTCTGGAGTCGGATCGTCAAAGGTCTCCATGCAATCGGCAAAAGCCACGTCCGACTCGTCATCCTCATCTTCCGATTATCCTAAAGAGGGAAGGACTGACAGGCCCAACTGGGCCTCTAAGTCATCGAAGATGTAGGTGGATGCGGGTTCTGAGCTGTATTCGTTTCTGAGGACCTTGCAAACCGACTCATGTACAAGATCATCTCCGGAGGGGAGGGACTCATCGGTACTGGCTGGGTTCTGTCTCCATAGTCCAACTGTGTCTACATGGTCGCAGTCTGCTTCGGTTGAAGAGTACTCTGTGCTGGTTTCGGAATCCGGTCTTTGCCATCTGGTTTGCTTCATCTCAAGTTCCTCATCTCCTCCTGGAGTTTGGAACTGGATCTTCTCGATCTTGTAATCAGATAAGGCCCCCGCTGTCCTGAGGAAGGGCCTGCCTAAGATGATCTGAGAATCTCTCCAATTACGAGGGGTTTCCATATCTAGGACAGTGAAGTCCACCATGTATTCTTGACCCTCGACTTTGATGACAACATTCCTCAATTCTCCTTGGGACCTCTTGGTTGATTTATCAGCGAACTGCAGGAGGGCTCTGGATTTCCTAAGAGGTCTGAGATTAAGCCGCTCATAGAGGGTTGTAGGCATTAAGTTAATTGAGGAGTTGTTGTCTAGGAGAGTGCGTGCAAATGCAATGTCATCGGCATGACTTACCACGTAATGTGCACCCATATCTCTTCGTTTTCTTGGAAACGAGTTCTTTATTGCATAAGTCATGGCTACTGACAGAACGTGTTTCTCAACACAGCTTTTGGTCTTCCTGCTAACCCTAGTAGGTGTGCATATCACCTTAAGGTACTTCTGAAATGCAGGAGTCATTTCCACGTACTTGTCAAAGGGGATTGTGACCTTGATATGCTTGTTGCAAAATTCTGCCATCTCAGGGTCATCTTTTTGGATTTTTTTAGTTTTCTTCTTTCCGCCCTTAAGAATTCGAGGGAAAGGGATTATTGACTCCAACTCAACTTCTGAAACTGAAATGTTTTCATTTAATGCGGGAACTGAGTTCTTTACAAGACTCGGACTCTGAAACGGACTCAGACTCTGACTCTGACTAAAAGGAAAATGTTGTGGCGAAACCGGTGATGCGTCTTCCGCGACTTCTGGACGGTCCTCCTCAGATGGAGGTGTGAGCTCTTCGTCAGTTTCGTCGGACTCTCTGCTGGTGCGGGTTTGCTGCTGCTTCGAGGACCCAGAAGTCCTCTTCTTCTGCCGGTGGTGGTGATGGTGGTGCTGCTCCTCTTCTGCCTCCAAGTTCTCCTCAGGTAGAGACTTGGTGGCTCCTTCCTACGGTGTCCGTGCCCGATCAGGTATGATCACGGTCCTTCTGCTTCTGAGGGACATATGGTTCACAATATCATACGAAAGGATATCATGTTCAGATAAAGAATTATCTGAATAGTATACCTGATCACGAGGTCGGTTCTGGCCTTGGGCTAAGATGTTCGGGTTGGCCTGAACCTGGGCGGGGATTGGGGTCTTTGGCGCCATTTGTTGATCCTGGGTACGAGAAACATGATTCAGATCGATTCGCATATCCAGATAGTCATTCTGGATTTGTAGGACCCTATCAGACAGGGTCTGGATCGCCAAGGTGAGGGACTCCAATTCGGTGGGCTGGGCTGGCTGATGCTGACTTGCGGATGAGGTTCTGTACTGGCCCTGATGGCCATGCCGATACTGCTGCTGCTGATGGGGTAGTGACGGGCCATGCTGGCACGAGTGGAATGTGCGCTGCTGCTGGTGGTGCTGCTGAGGCCGGTACCCTCGTTCGGGCCTGGACTGAACAAAGCGCGGTGCAGGGACAGAGCTGGTTTCCTGGTAAGCTGGGGAAGGTCGGTGAGGCTGACCATTCCCCATCCCCGCTTGTCTGTTGACGGGGTCACGGTTGTACCACAACCCGTTGATCTCGAACACCTGCGGAGGCTCCTCGTATCCGGTTTCCACTTGTGGGGGTGCATGCTGGTCCTACTGGGTGTATGTCTGATCCTCTACCCAGCCACTCTGAGGCCCTGGTGCCCGTTCCTGTACATGATGGACTCGGTGTACAGGCACAGGTGGTGCAGAAGGGGCAGGTAGCTTTATCTTGGCTACCTTCTCAGTAAGTTCCTCCACTTGCTTCGGCAAACGCGAGAGAGACTCAAGGTCAGTGACCCTCTTGTGGATCTGCTCGACCATGGTTAACTTGTCAGCTATCATCCGCATGTTGGGGATGAGGTCCTCTGTCAGATCTGCTACAGTCCTCCTAGTTGTCTCGTTGGATAGGAATGAGGGAGACAACTGATAGGCCCTGGTGGCCTACGACCTGCCTGTTTCCGCCATCTGCTCTAGTATCTTCCATACAGTATTCTCGTTCTTGTTCAGATAGCTTCCTCCACAGGTGGCACTGACTAACCCCTACATCTCCGGGGTCATGCCACAGAACAAGGTCTGGACTAAGATCTCCTTAGAAATGCCATGGCAGGGACATTTCTGAATTAGGTCATTAAACCTATCCCAGGCTTCATGGAATGGTTCACTGGTTCCCTAGGAGAAACTAGCAATCTTTGTTCTCATTTGATTAGTTTTATTGAGAGGGTAGAACTTCTTCAGGAATAGGTCCTTGAACTGCATCCAGGTTATACATATCACCCCTAGGTTCTTCAGCCAATGTGTTGCCTTATCCCCTAAGGCAAAAGGGGTGGCCTTCAGTCGATTGTAATCCTGCCCAACCCTAGGATGACTAAGGTTGTTGCGAACCAGCTCGAAGTCTCTGAGGAAGGCATATGGTTCTTCATGGGCATTTCCGTTGAACTTCAGAAGCAGGCTAAGGAAGCAGGGCTTGAGCTCGAATGCTTCAAGGGGAACCGCTGGTGCCAACCAACTGTGCATCTCATTCTCTGCTGGGTTGTAGGCATCAACCATTGGTCGGTCGATTCCTCCTACTGCAATGATCTGTCCCATTCTAGCTGTGAGATCTACATTTTGCTGTTCGGCTGTGGAGAGGCGATTAAGAATTTGTCGCAACGGGTCCTCATCCGGTGGCTGCTTAGGTGGCATCTTGTCCTCTAGTCTGGGTATGAAACATGGTCTGTGTTAGAGGACAAATCAAGGAAGGGGTTCTTACCGAGGCGATGGTCTTCCTCGGTAAGCTCAGAGGAGAGGAAAGGGTTGGTTTGAGAGTAACCACCGTGGGTGTGAGGGAACCAGAACTTAAGAGGGTCATGAGTCTTGGGTAGTCCAAGTTGCGCTTGGGCCGGTGAAGAAGAGTTTCGTGGGGAGATCAAAGAGAGATTGGTGAATAAGGAGTCGATGTCCCCCCAGTTACTCATCTTGGTTTGGCGAGAAGATTCGGGAGTTCTAAGTGAAGATAGGATTTGACTCCTACCTGAAGCAAATAATTCAATCCAAGATCCTGGGTTCACACTCAAAATAGTGAAGGACCCGAAACCGAGTCCATTAATCTTGTTAATTTTAAGTGTGATTTTTCAAGCAAGATAGCAAGGATTACGCGGACCATAGGGAAGTCAGCTCAAAGCCGGATGTGTCTTTCCTGTTTAACCTGTCGCCTAAGATACCGCCGGTCCTTCCTTTCTTCGCTCCTATCCCAAGTTGATGGATTCAAAGTCCCGCCCCTATCTACCTGCAAGCAGGCGGAGGCTGACAAGGCCGGAACTTCGTCCTGGGGGGTTACTGGCAACTTGTCGCGAAGTACCGCAATTTCACCCATATCTACCTGAGACAGGCGGAGGCTACTTGGTACTAGTCAGTGAACCTTAATAAATTCAACTTGTGATATTTGCTAGGATTAGTCGGAACGTGATATGGAAGGCGGGGATTTGGGCTCTGCCTTAAGGTGTTCAAACACACGCAAGTACCCTCACTCAGCCTGAAAACAAGGTCGGGGATTAGTATCCCGCGAAACAGATTTTCCAATTTTATTATTTTTTTGGGTCAATAATGTTAGCAGTCCCAATTTTAAGTTAAGTTATCACTTGTTAGTCCAACCACACAGCACGCCTATCGTCCAGTCCCAATTTCTGTTTAAATTAAGTTTGAAAAACAGAGGGGGAAATCGAGAAAAGCTGATGCACAAAAAACAATGATGTGTATGCTCAGTGTAGAATACTTACAGTGATCCATTCGCTTTATGCAGGATGCAAAACAGAATTGAAATCTTTTTTACACTAAATGCAAATGCAGACGATAAAATCCGCTCCTAGATAAGCAGTTCTATTAGCGAGTGAAGCACATGTTATTTTGACTAGATCTGCGGTCTAAGTGCGTATTTTAAGTGTATTGTATGGTCCTAAAATTTTACGAGCATAAGAAAATCCTAGAGTGGCTCGAGGAGCTGCTAGTTCAAGCCTAATTTATAATTCAATCCACACATCACACGGGGACACAATTCCATTATCTTTACACACACAAGAAACCAAATGGGAACCGCTGGAAATGATGCGAAAATAAAAAATACAAGTTCTCTCGAATTACTCAAGAAATTAAAATGCAGGCTCCTCGAAGCATCTTCGACTCCTCGCGTTCCTCGCACAGAAATAATTTGAGGTCAGATAGATAACGACTCGAAAAATACAAAAATTAAAAGACAGAAATATTCACAAGAAAATCGGAGGTCAGACTACCCGGGGATAGAAAGTCAAACACTCAAAAATTACTACAATTTAACCTAAGCCGTGCCTCCCTGGCAATGACGCCATTTTGAAACGGCTCCCACTACCCTTGTTAATTCAATCAAATTAATGGTCAAATTAATCGATGTCGTTCGTTGCAGTCGGATAATGAGAGCAGAACAAAAACTACTTTTAATTAAAGCAAGTTAATCTCGAGCGGCAAATTATTTTTTTACTTGGGCAAGCCCAAGGTCGAACTTAGGGAGGCAGTTGTCTCCTTAGGTAGATTTTTAGCAAAGTCCAAGGTTTGTTTTTCAGGGAATATTTTTTTTGTCTTTTTCGGTTTTTTTATGCAAGACACATGCACAATCCAGCCAGTTTACAAGTTAATTCAGATAAGTGATCAAATCATGTCCAAAAATTATGAAACTTGTCCAGATGATGAAAAGGGATGAAATTAAGCTACACTAATTTTTGGGAATTTTCTGACACTAAGTGAATTTACTGTAAATTAAAAATGAATGCAAGGTGATTTCGACTAAATTAATTTTAATAAATATCAAATCACAACATTTTTTGAAGTAAAAATTATCCTAGATAGATTTGAAGGTGAGGAATCTAGGAAAATTATTAAACCTAAATTTCTATGTGAAATGATCCTATTAAAAATTAATTAAGGAAATCACTAAATGAATTATTTAAGCCTCCGGATGCGTGCAATTGAGATGAGTTTTTTTATGCAATGTAAACCTACTTATCCTAGATCTAATGTGATTTTTTGGGTATTTTTGGATTCACAGAGAAATTACTATCAATTAAGAGGCATAAATGGGCAAAATATAGTAAAATTGAACCAATTAACTAATAGGAAAATCCACTGATACTATAAAAATATGCCAAGTGTCATATAATGAAGTGGACAATGTAAGCTACACAATGCAATTTTCTAAACTGAAAAATGGATTAAGATGAATGCATAAATATACGTGCAAAGATAGGGGTGTAAATGCAATTACATGAATTAAAATTGCTAAAAATAAAACGTGCTGACAGGGACCAATATGCAATTACCTATAATGCTGAGGGGGTGGATGCAATTTCTCCACAGAACACGTGCTCCTCACGTGGGGTCTTCTGACAGGGACTGAAATGTAATTCTTGAAACCTTTAAGGGCCTCGATGCAAATAACCCAGGACATACGTGCGGATCACGTGGGGGGTCTCAGGCTCGGTGCTCTTTGGAGGCTCGGAGCGAGGCTCGGGTGGCTCTGGAGGTTCGGATCTGGCTCGGAGTAGCTTCGGGGATCCGAGCCTAGTGGTCGGGGAAGAGGCTCGGATAGGGCGACATGGCCTGATCTGGATCGTGGGATCAAATAGGATCCAACGGTGAGGAACTGCTGGTGCGTGGCGTGTTCGGGTCCGTTAGATTAAGATCAATCCAACGGTGACGGGTCGCTCCTAAGGCGAGGACGTGGTCGATCAGTAACCGTTGGATCTAGATTGATCCAATGGCACCTGGAGCGAGCGGCGACGATGACATGGTGCGGTCTGGACACGTAGGATCCGCCTGATCCTACGGCCGCGGGATGTGGTGACATGGATGACTCCTGAGCGTTCGATCAAGAGGATCGAACGACTACTGGTTGTCGTCCCCAACGATCCTCCGCCTCCTGCGGCGGAGAGGACTGGGCTCCGGCGAAGCTAACCGAGCTCCGCCTCGTCCTCCCATCGTCGGTGAAGGGTGCTGAAGAGTCTGGCGTAGCTTGGGAGGCTCGTAGAGAGGCGGCAGAGCGTTCGATGATGTTGGTTGAGGCTGAGGTGGCCTGGATGCCACTGGCGATGAAGCTCGAAGGTGCGCCGGTGAAGTCTCCGGCCAATCAAGGAGATAGTACTGCAAGGGTTAGCGATATAGCCGAAGCGTGCTATATGTTCGTGGAGTGCTGTAGAGTGAAGTACGAGGCCTGTGGAGCAATGGGGTGGTCCGGTGGTCGAGCTCCGCCAAGGTGGCGGAGCTGGCATCGGTGAGAAATGGAGTACGTCGTCGGAAGGAACGGAGGGTGATGAATCCACATTTCATCATCTTTATTCTATCATTTTGGCACCAAAAACCCTAGCAAATGCCTGTAAATAGTCTTAAATAGAGCATTTTAGCATTCATGTATCTGTGTGTAAATAGTGTACAAAATGTGGTTTTTAAAAGCCAAAATTATAGAATAAATAAAAGAAAAGAAAAAGAATAAAATATTGTAAATATTTTATGACCCGAAATCCTGAGACCTAGGCATCTCGATGACTAGGACGACAAAGAATAAAGTAGGGGGAGATAAGGGTCAAATACAATGTGTTCCTATTCATTCTTCAATTCATTTTGGGACCTATTTTTGGTTCCACTTTTTATTCATCAAATAAAGAAACTTTGTACATCAAAGTTTTAGATAATTTAATAAAGAACAATACGAAATTGATTTCACTAAAAAATAATGCACAGATAAAAAGTTATGGTCTGAATAAAAATCCAGAATCCCAACTTCCCAGACCCGTATCTCACAACTGACAACTCCAAATGCAACAAACTCACCTTTAATTATATATAGAATAAAATAATATATCCAGTGGTGGTGGTTTCGCATTTGGCGGGGCTACGGTTTGAAAGTTGAGTTTTGGACCCCTAATGTATACTTGTACATATTAAAATATTCAATTTATTAGTTAGTCATTATTTTATATTTTTATAATCTTGTAAATATTACTTATAATAACTATGTACATTAAAATCAGAATTAAAATGCAAAGAAAACTAAAAATAAAAATATTTGTAAATGAAATATGCAGGTATTATACCTATGTACATACCTATACTATATCTACTTATATTTTATTTAATATACAAAACACCTCAGAAAAATAGAATAAAAATATATTTGTATATATAAAAGTGTATTATAATTTTAGAAAATAATATATAAAAATAATAAAATCAAAATACACAAAATAAAAATTAAAGACTAAAATATATAGGTAATATACCTATATAGGGTGTAAAAAGCAATTTGTAAAAATATAGCTCATAAAAATAAACAAAAATCACCATAAAATACTTCATAAAATTACAAACATTTGTTATTTTACAATCAAAATTTAATTAATTCATCTGTTATTTTTAATTCATTTTATAAGGTTTTTTCGCCAAGGAATTTTCTGGTTGGTCCACATGGACCAACCAGAACACTCCATTGGTTGACCTCGGTCAACTCCCTGACCGAGGTCTGAACCTTGTCAGGAGCGGGTTTGACCCTGATTTCACCCATTTTTTCGAGGCTGCCTCGATCACCATTTGGTGATGGTTCCTTCTTGGAATCTCTTCCTCGGTCAATGGTGATTCACGCCCAAGTGATTCCTTGGGCTGTGGATCACTGACCGAGGCGTTGGGCCCTCATCTTCCACGCCTCGTCGTCAACCCTACAAAAGAGCACCCCCGACTTCAATTCAAATTTTAATCCTTCTTCCGCCATTTTCAATCGAAAATCCCTACCTCCTCGTGCTCCTAGTGACAGTGGGAGTCGAATCGACCCGGGGTTCGTGTTGTTTGGTGTAGAATCAAAGTGATTCGACCCCTCACCGGAGCTCCACCGCGCCTCGCAGCCCGTCGTCTCTGGTGAGCTTCTTCCCTTTTTCTTTCCATTTTCTTGTAGCTTTAGTTTAGATTAGGTTAGCTTCGTAGCAGTTTTGCCTTTCGTCTCGTTTATCACCGTAAATTCCACGATCTAAGCCACGACGGAGCTGAGCTCCGCCCGTCGTTTCCGACCACTTCAGTTGTTGACCGCCGCCAAAACCACTTCCATTATCTTCCCCTTCGCTCCGTCATTACGCTCCACCCTTCCATTCACCTCGATCTCGCACAGATCGAGTCGCCCGAGCCCCCTTCTCCGCCGCTCACCGGAGCTCTTCGCCCGCACCACCTTCCGCCTCCCTTGACCCATCGGAACCACCCTTTTTGCTCGACTGGGTTTTGCGTATCTAACTTTGCAGGTCCAAGCCCAAGAGGAGGCTCCCTCGACCATCGACGACTCCAGGAACAGCCGCCCAGGTCAACTCCGCCGTCCGAGCACCTCACGCCGTCCTCGCCTCGATTGAGACCACCAGCTGACGCGGAAGGGCCCCAGGATCATTTTGCCCCTGATCCTAGGGCCGGGGCGGCCGTGTGTCGGCCGCAATCGCCGATCAAACCTCGCCGGGGAGGTGTTCTTCGTGAACCTTCCCCTGCCGTTGGATCAGAAGCCATCTGCAGACGCTACGCCAGCCGTCCGTTCGCCAGGTGTTCCCCGCCGTTCGATCAGCCATCCAAGTTCTAATCTCCGCCGTCCAGGATGAAGGGGTACCAGCCGTTCGATGCTCGCCACGTGTCCAAGTGAAACTCCATCGGCCGTACGATCGATCCCCGTGGGTAATTTGCATCTTCAACCCACGTGCTTTTGTATTTACTTTTTAGTCTCAAAACTTTCGTCTGAAGTTTAAAAACTTTTGTGATAATTGCACTTGGGCCCTCGTACTTTCACTATTTGCATTTTGGTCCACGCCACGTCACCTCACGTGACTGGGGCGCGTGACTTTTGGGCATTTTGCACTTTTTATCTTGAACTTTAAGGTATATGCAGTTATACCCATGTGTGTAGATATTTAAATATGATTTTGGAAAAATTGCATGTATGCCCCGCCGGTTTTCTGATATTTACAATTATGCCCCTGTGAATGATATATCACGTGTGTTGCGCGTGTCTTTTTGGAGAAACTTGCACTTGAGCCCCTGGATGTTTATACAATTGCATTTATACCCCTGCCAGGCTTAGGATTTTTGTATGCTTGAGCTATTTATTTCACGCCTCATTTAAATGCCAAAATTCTCAAAAAAATAGATTTAAGCCCTTGTTTGCTTATACTTTCACGCCATATTTTTAGTTTTTGATTTTATCACATTTTTATATTTATAAAAATCAAAAATATCCTATTTCAGTACTGTCTAACTTAGAAAATACCAAACAAATATTAAAATACCCTTAAAAATTCCAAAAAAAAATCTCTGTTATGTGTTTTGATCTACTTTATTTTCAGTCCAAAAACCACTAAAATTTTCAAAAGAAAAACCTTAAAAATTCAAAAATACATAAAAACTAAAAATATAATAAAATCAAAGAAAACTCAGAAAAATATAAACTCAACTCCTGTTTGTTCCATATTTTATTGACTTTATTTGAAAATTAGTTAGAAAATTTTTGTGACTGTTTATTATTTTTAATTTGCATTTTACTCCCAGCCAGTACCTATTTCACTGTTTTCTTTCATTTCAGCAATTAAAAATCCCAAAAACACTTTAAAAAAAATACCCAAAAATCACAAAAAACAGTAAAAAACTCTAAAAATATCAAAAACATTTTATTTCTAAATTTTTGGTTATTTTTGCACATTTTTCTAAATAGTTGATCTTCCCTTTTATTACATTGTTTTTATATTCCAATATTGAAAAAAGAAAAAAAATATAAATTATAAATTATAAAAATTAGGAAATTAAAAACCAAAAGACAAAATTAAAAATTAAAAATTAAATAAAAATAATAATAATTAAAAACCCACAAAAAAATTAGTTTAGCTAAGTGATTCATTAGACCTAGGTTTGGATTTTTGTCTATACTCTACACCCTTGCTTCATGTGTTTGCCCCCTACTTGCTTGCCACTATACTTTGTTAGTAGGGTATAATAAATTTTAATCCTTGCTATTGATTGCTTTATTGATTGTGTGGGTTAATTGTTGGCAAACGAAGAGGCTTGAGTAGTCGCATCAGCGACAGTGAGTCTGTGTTGTCAGACCACTATTTAGCGGCTCTCACTTTTTTCGCTTTTCAGAGGTGCTCGCAAAGATCAGAGATCTCTTGCGAAGCTCGGGGAATGGTTGGCGGAGCGAGACGATGCTTGTGGACGACGAATAGAATCGGAGAAGTCGAAGAAAAATCAAGAAGAAGATCGAGGGAGAAATGGAGGGATCTACCTAGGATCAGAAGCTCGTAGGGAGCTTCCAGGTTGTCGATCAAAGGCCGGTAGGAGTCCTGAGCTCGTGCAGCGCCTTGGAGGAGCTGCGACACGACGGTGGTGAGCCGTGGATCTCGCCGGAGGTGTTCTCAGTCTTCGCTCGACCTAAGGACAAATTGTTGTCACCAATCTGAAGGTGGGAGCTCGGAGACACTCTCCGTGGTGGCGGATGGGGGCGAAAGTGGCCGGAAGAGGCTCATTTATAGGATGAAGGTGACGGCATGGATGACGAGGAGGTAGTGTTCGTGGGTGTCGTGGAGCGAGGTTGAGGGTCGTCATGGAGATCGAGGGAGTTGGCGAAGATGAGGGACGAGTGGGCGATGTCGTGGTGGTGTCCGGTGGCTGAGAAGGTGATCGGTGTGGTGCCCCGAAATAGAAAGGGGACGGCCCCCTTGCGCACAGTGGAAGACATGAGCGTGGGGCGTGCGGAGGTAGACGATGACCTGGTGACCGTTGGATCTCATGATCCGACGGCTATGAAGCGGGTGGTAGCGAATGGCGCAGATTAGGTCACTGGGATGAGATCGAAGGGCGAGAGGCATGCCCACGTGGCGGGCGCAAGGTGAGGCGCTAATGGAGGGCCCGGATCACAGATGGCAAGAGATTGGAGGGTTGAGATCGCAGCAAGAGTATGCGGTAGAGATCTGAGCTCCAGACGAGGATCGAACGGCGCACAAAGTGACACTTGGCGGATTCTAGCTGAAGCGCTAGCGGGCGGTGAAGATGCGATCCATGGATTGATCTGACGGTGTGGGATTAAGGGGTACGTGGAAGTCACTGGGCCGTTAGATCTAGATTGAGATCTAACGGTCAGGGATGCGGGCGGACTGGTCAAAGGGAGCGGGTCGCATGGCGCAATCAGAGGGCGCCACGTGTCCAATTGTGAGTGGCTGAGAAGAAAAATAAGATTAGAGGGAGAAGAAGGCCGAATTTGGAAAAACTCAAAACATAAAAGTTGTAGATCTCGATGAGACTACAAGTTTCATGTTGACCAAAAATGGAGATGAGGTTCAAATGTGATACAAAATATAAGAATACAAATATACATATGTATAGTATACAAGGAGGCCCGAAAACCCAAGTTTTGCCTACGAGCTCCGAATTGAATGAAATTAGTCTCATTTTAAAGGTCTCTGGATGTGTATTCATTTGAAGGTGAGTAGACCTAATTCGGAGTTTGTAAGAGAGAGATATTGTCATTCTAAGGTCCAGGGGGTTTGGGGCTTTATTGGGTATTTTACAAGAGAGGGATTTCTGGTCTTCTTCCTTAGATTATTAACTAATGGTGTACAATATAAGGAAGGTGTTATTTCATTTTGGAGGGGATAAAAATACAAATAAATAGGTGGATATTTTACAAGTGGATTTTACACATGAATTGGCTTCTTATTTAAATGCAAATATGAGTGCTAAAATGCATATCTTATGGATTGATGCATGAATGCTATTTATGCAAGATAAAGGGAAATATGATGCTAAATACCGGGGACAAAGCTCTATTTTCAACTTTAAGAGTGATGAATCACATATTCATCAGTGCCCCTAGGCTTCTAGTGAGCCTCGACCGTAGCCATAGCCTTCACAGCTGCAAGCACATCGTACTGGGTGTTTCCATGGCAGGAACTCCAACTTCAGGAGGTCGCAGAGACAGATACAGATTGTGGCTGGTTCGAGCACCGTACCAGCTAGGCAGGGTCAGTTACATGCAGTGACTGAGGAGCATGCCCGATCAACAACTATTGCGATGATATGTATGGTCTCAATCTTGAGCCAACCTTTCCATATTTTGTTTGACTCTGGAGCGACACATTCCTTCATTGCTTCGAGATTAATAGCTTCATTAGGTGGAGTTGCAGAGGCCCTATATCCTTCTTACCACATCCATGGGCTAGTGTCCAATTGTTCGTCATTTCATGGATAGTCAGAGACTTACCAGTGCTGATTGATGGTCTGAGATGATCATGGACTGCCTGCTATTCCAGCTTGATGAGTTTGATTTGATTTTAGTCATGGATTAGTTGTCAGCTCATCATGCCTTAGTTGATTGCTTTAGGAAACGGTTTCTCTTCAGGATTTCAGACTTACTTGAGTTTACCTTTGAGGGTACGTTGCATGACTCCAAAAAAGAGTATTAGTGATACGAAATAAGGTTTATTTGCATGAAATTCACCACCAAAACCTTCAATTTTTAACATAAAAACAATGGATAATAAGGAATCTTGTATTTCGATATTAGACTACATGAAAGGCAACAAATGGAGGGAGATTGTACCTTAGATCTCCAAGGTTTGGAGATGAAACTTGGCATGCAGCAGTGACTAGGAGCAGCAGATGCTTCACTTGGGAGCATGCAGCAACATGCTCTAATAGCAAGGAGCAACAACTGCTCTTTACAGCTTTTCCAGTTGCTGGAAACAGTAGCAGATGGCTGCTTTAGAGCAGTTTTTGGTTGCTGCAATTGGTAGCATCAACAAGAAATGTAGCAGCAGCAGCAGCTCCTTTGCTAGCTGGACCTCCAATGGGAGCAGCTACAACTTAATCAGTTGCTTTGGGCAATGTTGATTGACAGTCACGAGATGATTGCAGATTGTCTGGTATTCTAGCTTGACAAGTTTGATTTGATTTTAGGCATGAATTGGTTGTCATCTCATCATGCCTTAGTTGATTGCTTTAGGAAAGGACAGTTGTCTTCGAGATTCCGGACTTATGAGTTTATCTTTGAGGGTAAGTTACATGACTCCAAAATGGAGTACTAGTGATATGAAATCATGTTTATTTGCATGAAATTCACCATCAAATCCTTCAATTTTTAACATAAAAATAGTGGCTAAATAAGGGATTTGTATTTGGATCTTAGACTACATGGAAGGCAACAAGAGGAGGGGGATTGTACCTTCGATCTCCAAGGTTTGGAGATGAAACTTGGCATGTAGAAGTGATTAGGAGCAACAGATGCTTCACTTGGACCATGCAGCAGCATGCTCTAAGAGCAAGGAGCAACAACTGCTCTTTGCAACTTTTCCAGTTGCTGGAAACAGTAGCAGATGACTGCTTTAGAGCAATTTTGGTTACCGCAATTGGTAGCAACAATAAGAAATGGAGCAGCAGCAGCTCCTGTGCTTGGTTGGAGCTCCAATGGGAGCAGCTGCAGCTTGATCAGTTGCTTTGGGCAGTAGTTGTAGCCCTTCCAACTGCTGGAAGTATCAGCATAAACTTCAGAACAAGGGGCAACAACTCTTGTGGCTTCTTGCAGTAGCCAACCAATCATCAAATGGCTCCAGTGGTATATGGAGGAGAAGGGCTCATCGGCGGAGAAAATAAGAGGAACTTTGGCGGAAGTGAGAAGAATGAAGGGGTTTTTGGGTTGACATAAATAAGGGGAAGAGGGCCTCGATTATTTGACAAGTGGAAGAGAAAGGGAGCCAAGTGTTGGTTGTCTTGGAAATTTGAAAATTATTTTTATTTTTTAATCATTATCTCCCTCTTATCTAGAATCTCAAAGTCATCCGTATTTGCACATCGAATCTCTGATTCCGATGAGCAATAGCTCATTTCGACCATCTCGGAATGACAATCAAAATGAATATAATATTCATATACTTCTGATCTGAGATGAATTCAGAAATTTATGAGATACGATCTTGGATTGCGATTAAATTTCGTGATTTTAAATTGTCAAACGACCTTCGACCGATGAAGATCGATTTTGTTGGTCTTATTTTATCATTTTGGATTTTATGGTAGTCTCGGTTTATTTTGCAGCTTTCAATTGCACCGCGGCATTTCTATGGCACATATTACGAAGCGGTCCACTTTTAGTCTATCGCATCTGAACATAATTCAATCTGTGATTTATGGATCGATCTGAGTTATTTAATATTAATTGAATATTAATTGATCATGTAGACCCTTAATCAGGTTGGATTCATGTTATTCATATCCAGATGTCACACAATTTATGGTATATAATTTTGGTTAAAGATATTTAAGGCTCAATCAGGGTTTCTCTGATAGTCAATTTTTATTTTTTCTTATTTATTTTAAATACACCCCTCCTTATATAAATGGTTAGGAGTCCATTGTTGAGAAGACAAGCTATGCTACGAATTGAATATATGTTTTGGAGTACTCCAACTTTATCTCTCCCTTGCCTCTATTTTCTAGGATTTCTCTTCTCAACCCGTCTTTATCTCATCTCTCTCCCAAATTTTCTGACTGCACGAAGTGTTATCAGAGCATGGAAACCAAATCATTCTCACGATTCAATGATCTCGTCATGTTTTGGAAAATAAAATTTGAGTTAAGCTCCCTAGGTCATGGCTCGTATTTGAAGCAAAAGAAATGGAAGGATTATTTTCTATCAAACATAAAGAACAAAGATGGATGGATTCGTGGTTCGAAGAAGGTACATTCATTCCCATATAATTAAAGTATGCGATAACACTCGTGCATGACACCATCAATAACAAAGCCATCAAAATAGAAGAACCACAACATAACCCAACCATTGTTGCCACCTCCTCCCTCGTCGGCCCCTGAGTCCCTGACACAACTACCACCTCTTCCTCACCTGCTTCACCTTTCCCCACACACCACCATCACATCTATTGAGGTCGTCTGCTGCACTGGCACCACCATCGCCATCTCCAAAACACTCGCCAACAACCCTTCAAATACTGGCATTAGCACCACCCCTCGCGTGAATATCACCACCACTTTCTCGACAACACCAACTGCCGCACTCTCTACGTAACAAGCGGTACAAGTTTTTATGTTTCGTGGTGGCACAACCACCACCGTCAATGCTATCGTCGGAACCCTTGTTCTACTATACCCACCATCGCCTCCAACAAGCTTGTGTTGATGAAACCTGGCAAAATTAAATCAATGATAGTAAATTGTTGAAACTCGCTTTAACATTAGAAACTCATTTGTATTCTACGTTCATTTTTACATGAATCAATACATCCATTCCACATGAACAAATTCTTGGTATATGTTTTGTCCTATTTCATCATCTTATAAATACGAGTCAAAAATATTTTCGAAGATATCCATTTTGTGTTAAAGTCTTTGATCTTTTATTTATTCTTGATTTACATTAGCTACTCCTTTAGCTTAGAAAAAAGTTCATTTTAAGAAATATTATCATTATCTTCGATTGTGTTTCGTATTGGAACAAATCACTATTGCCCTCCTACGAATCAGACAACAGTTTTCACAAGTTTTACAAATAGAAGCTCTTATTTTCATATTCATGATTCCCTATATTTTTTCTTTTTAATTATGAATCTACTTCTTGAAGAAAAATCATTTAATTTTGGAACCTCAAATTTTGTCCCCATGAGGGCGATGCTAAAAAAACCTAATCGTTAGAATTCTTGTTGTGTTTGGTAAATTATACATCCTCTAGTTGAATCATAAAAACTTACTTTGATTTTGACCCTATCCCCCAGTAATATGCGCATAAAATTGCATCGGATCTTCTGAAACATAACCTAGAGGTAGATCCTCATTATTTAAATGGACATGGAACATACCATTGGGAAGTGATTCAATAATTGATCCTTCACTAATTGTGTTCTTTCATTCCGAGTGACTCCCGTTGGAAGTATCAACTAATGGAGCAATCATATAACTTAATTTTCCTTTCCTTTTCACTAGTAATAAGTTCGTCGATCTTCTTGATCAACATATGTGTATATATATGTTCCTTTTCATGGGAGATCAAAAAATATTCTTTTTTATGGTAGATCAACACACACATGTGTATATATGTGTTGACCTTGAGTTTTTGGGTTTTAGAATTATTAAGAAGAAAATGAATCAACGTGCCGTTGCAAAAAAATCAATTCAAACAAAAGTTATTATTTTTATTCAAATGAAGAAGAAATGCTATAAATTAACTAATATAGCTTCCAGGATCAAATTCAGGGAGGCTACAAAGAAACGAGGGAATTAATTATTGTTAATTAATATAGATTTTATTTTCTTTTCTTTTTCTACTTTTTATGCCTTTTTAATGATATTATTTTATGGATTTTAAAATGTTATATATTTCTTATTTTTAAATTTTTAATTTATTTTAAATGTTCAATTTATATATATTTTTAATTTTTGAAATCAATGTACGTATATATAGGGCCCTTCTAATGAATGTGGGCCTTTCCTGAAATTTAAAAGTCACTATCAAATTTGTAAATTATTTAAAAAAATTATAAAATATAAAATGCACGTTGTAAAATAACAATGAACATATTGTTTTGTAAAATATAGCATCCTATTGTAATAACATTTTATATCAAATATAATAATATTTTCATAAATCTTTCTTGATATACATATTATGTTAACGTTTATTATTAAATATATAGAGTTAGAAAATGTAAAATAAATAAAAAATACCCAAATGGGTGTGGCTTTCCATGCATCCAGGAAAGGTCCACCTCATTGGAAGTTTCCATATATATAAACAAAAGAGAAAAAGCAACCTTTTTGTATTTTTCAAATATATAAAAAATGCTTAAAAATTTAGATATAAAATATTTGTGTTTTATCAAATTTTTCCTATTTTTAATTATTTTTAGATTTTTTTACAATTTTTATGATTTTTTTACTGATTTTTTACTGAAAACAATTTTAAAGTAAAATCAAGCTATTATTTTTGCATTTTTAAATATAAAATAGGTAAATTAAATTTGGAAACTAATTTTTTATGCAGAAAAGATTTTATCAAGCTTTCAAACAAGGCAAATTACGTATTTGCTATTTTTTATGAATTTATATGATTTTTATGATTTTTTCTGTATATCTTAAATTTTATGTTTTTCTGATGGTATTTTATCTAAATTTTATAAAAGTGATAAAATATAATGAAACGAAAACTGTAGGTAATTTTATAATTTTTTCAAAATATTTCCAAATTTTTTGTGAATTTTCTAGTGCAAACAGAAAAAATAAATGATGTTTTTTGTATTTTTAAAATAACAAATAAAATAAATTTTCAAAAAATTTATATGTGTTAAAACAATCAAACAAGAACTTAATAGAAACTTTATGGATTTTATGGAGTTATCTAACAATTTTATAAGAGCAATTAACAAAGAAAATATATTTTTGCAGAAAATGGACCTAAATGTAATTTACAGAAATATTTTGACTAATTATTAACAAGAAAATAAAGAACATGGTGAATTATGCAAAATATCCAATTATTTACGTGTTGGAACACATGATTTATGATTTCAGGGACCAAAATATCGATTATAAAACTATCAAATAAATTATTAACAAGATAATTGCAAGACTTTTATTACAAATTCACCAAAGTACACGTGATAGGCCACGTGAGTCCACAAAGGAAGGACTAAAATATAATTAACAAATCAATCAAGAACACAAATGCAATTATTTAATAAGTCTCATCATGACACGTAACATAATAGGTTTTATTTACAAATAAAGAAAACAAACGATGAAGTGCAAATTCACCACTAAATGTGCGGAGCACGTGCAGAGTGGAGGCTTAGATCTCCGTTCTTGAATCTGATCGAATGACTGAAATTCGGGCGTTGAAGGATGACCTCGATTGGATCTGGAATGGTTTGTGCTTGATAGGATGACGATGAAGGTTGTTGGAAGAACGATGAAGAAGGTCGGGGTTGTCGAGCTTAGATCTCCCGGATCTCGATCGATCCGGGATGGATCCGAGCTCTGATAGGTTCGATCGACTCTTGATGGACCCCTACATCGATCTGAGGTGAAGATTGGGTCCAAGTCTCGCTGATCAGAGATCCGGAGTGGTGTGCGTAAATGAGCTACAAATGTGATTCAAACGTCCAGATCTCGCTCTAGGAAGCTCCTCTGGGACCTGCGTGTTATTCTCAGCTCGAAGACGATGCTCCAGCCCAGGTTATTCATAAAAAATGAAGCAAAACAGAGGTTGGGGGGAGGGGTGGGGGGGTGAGGATCGCATGCAGAAATGGAAGAGGGAGATCGAGCTCGAAATAGTGAACTCAAGGTGATTTGAGGTCCTAGCTGGAGAATGAAGAAACGCGGGATATCATGGATGAGGTGATCGGTTAGATTCGGGTGAAAATCAGATGAAATTGACCTTTGATCGAGTAGATCTGAGGTTGATTCTCTAGATCTAAAAATCAAATTAAACTACAGTGAAACAAAATTAAAAATATCTAATTATACCTAGAATGGAAATGCAATAGAATGGGGTTATTCTAGCCTCTATTCGGCGATGGATTGGCTGAAGAATGGTTTGCATGATGGAGCTCCAACTACTGACGATGATCTCCTCGATCTCGAATCCTCTCACACTCTTGTTTGCCTGGGATGTACTCCTGTCACCAACAAATCCTCAAGTGGACTAAGCTCGGGGAAAGAAGGAAGAAAGACGGATCCAGAGCAAGCTGGAACCTGGAGCTTTATTTATAGGGTTGAAGAGGAGTGGAATTCAAAAGGATATTAGGCACATGCAACAAGGCGAATCAGTCGAAGAGTTATTCGATCGTGGATCTACGTTATTCGGTAGATCACTAGGCGAAGAATTCGGGTCTGAAGGAGGAAGGAATTGGGTACAATAAATCATAGAAGAAGGTGGATTAGATTGGAATTGAATTACTAAGAAGAAGGGGTTGAGTTGACCCAGGTCAACGGACTCGGGTCTAGCTAATGAGGTGTGAGTCCGAATAAGGACAAGCACTAAAAGACAAAATAGCTTTAATAAATAAAATGTAATTATAAAATAAATAGTTTAAAATAAATAGTAAATGATTTTAGTTAAAAATATTTTCAAAATAAAAATGTTTATAAATTAAGAAACTATTTTTAGTGATTTTTAATTATTTAAATGATTAATTTATTTGGTTAAATAATTAAATGCACTTATTTACAAGTATGAAATACATATATACACAATATACATAAATTTAATTATTTATTTTTACAAATATACTCATTATTTTATATTTTATTTATTTATAGAATAATTATAGTATTTTAAATATATTTTTTGTTTCCTTTTATGAATTTTATTTAATGTATAAAATAAGTATACTTATGTACAATATAGGTACGTTATTCCTATGTAATATACAATCATTTTATTTTTGATTTTTTTAATTTTATTTTTTATGTGTATTTTATATGAATAATATAATATATACAAAATAATAAAAATATAATATATGTAAAAATATAAATAAATAAATAAATAGGTCCGTATAATATATACATGTAAGTGTAATAACACTCCAAAAAAGCTGACTTTCACACCTTAATTCTGAATTTTATGAAACCACTTTCATATTAAAGCTTATTTTATTTTGAACGTAATAAATGTGAGTTTGATTTTTTTTGAGTTTATGTGGAGTACATATTGGTCTTTCAATTTTGGCTTTATGATTTTTTCAGAGTATTGCCCCCTTTATTCTATACATGAATTATTTTTGTAATTATTTTTATTATTTAAAGCACATTTTAGGTACAAGTTTCAAGAAGGAAATATTTTTGTTTGAGATTGAATTAATGATAAATAACATAGTACAATATATACATATGAAAAATAGTGATGAATGTGTACATATGAAATTTATTTTATGATAGTTTTATACAATGACCCTATCTCCTCCTACTTTATTCTGTATCAGTTCAGTCAAGACTTAACCTACTCTTATGGTTTGGACCAACATGTATTAATTTCATATATACAACCCTTTTTTTCTTTTTTTTTCCTTTATTTTTTTATTTTGGGTTAAAATGATGATAAGAATACACTATTAACAGGTGAGATTGTGTTATTAAGGAGTGAGAATTATTGTTATTTACATGTATTTTGTAAGGGATTTTAAGTCAAAACTGATGAACAAAGATGATGAATTGGTGATTCATCATCCTCCCTATACTTTACCTTTGCTAGTTCCCTGGCAAACACTTATTAGAAGAATATGTGACTAAAAAGGTAAAGAAAAAGGAAAAAGAAAGAACTTAGAATAATTTTGATTTTTAATCTAATATTCAAAAAATCTAAGTATGGAGCCCGTTCAGACCTTTGGATTATTATTTTATTGGAACCTTATTGAGTATAGGATTTCAGACTCAGGAGCCTTTAAGTTCCACAAGTCTCTATTCAGTTCACCTTGATAGTCAGGTCAGAACAGGTCTTCATACACAAACTCTTATGACTATGAATCTTACTTATACTGTGAATGTGAAATATAGCCCCCCACATCTAAAATGATAAAGTACATCCTTATCTAGAAAGGTGACCCTAATTCTCCAGTCTAGATACTCTTTCCTCGAGGAGCGGGGTATTTACTTTTATGTTCGGGTACGTGATGTGTCCACAATCGAAAGGAGAAAGAAGATAGAAGAATGAGAAAAGAAGTAGAGTGTGACCAATGTACTCACGTCTCCAGTGAAGCCTGGCCAGTTTATCCAAATCTCCACCAAGATATGCATACTCTTTGAAGTTTGGACCATTGTGGTCATGAGCAGAGGCTTTGGCCATGGCGAGATATATTTTGTTGCATTACATTGCTCTTTTCCCCCCAACGGATGTAGAATCTTTTTTCCGCACATGTTTTGGGGTTTTAGAAAAAATGTGCTAGCAGAACATCCCTCATATGAAGCTTTATTTCAACCCACAACATCTCATCTTTAGACGTTCGCATCACTAGACTAGGTTCGGGTACACTGACCTCCAATTGGGGCTATGTATGTTTCCATTCGTGTGTGTCTCAAGCTAGTGGATTCTGAACCTCACCACCTCATGTATGTTGAACTACGTGCAAAGTACTTGTCCAAGGTAGTTCACTATCTAAAAGAATCATGCGTGTGTCTAGAAATATTCTATTTAGACCAATCAAGATGACATGCGAATATAATCTTGTGGACTCAATGAATTAAGTTGCTCGACTGAAAAGTCTCAACTCCATTTCCTATAAGGTTCGTCTGAAATTAAGTGGATTAAGGTCTTAACCAAGCTCCATTCTTCGGACTTTATTCGAGACTAGTTCAATTCTCAATATCATTATTGAAAAATGCTAATGTAAATGCAACAGATTTTTTGAACTATATTTTTTTATTTAAGTTTTTAATGTGGGTTTTAGAGAGCTTTGCAAATTTATATGAATTTTGGATTTTTTACGTTTTATGTATTTTTGATAGATGTAAAGAATAGAATGTATTTACAAGAATTAACAAGGATTGTGTACATATTCACAAAGGATTTTATACAAAAGTATGTACAAGAATTATACAATTTTTATACAAGATTTTATTTACACAATAAGTTAATTTACATGTTTTATATACCATTTTTACAAAAGAATTTTATATACAAAATTTTAATACATTTTTATGAAAGAATTTTATTAACAAGTTTTAAATACAACTTTTATGAAAGATTTTTATTTACAAAAGAGATTTATACACATAATTTACAAGTAATTATGGATTTTGTACACATGAATTTTACAAGTTCATATACATAATTTTACATGCACAAGCTATGTACAATTTATTTCAAAACCTAATTTAGATAATAATCCAAAATATTTTACAAAATAATTTTACAAAAAAAATTTACAAATAATTTTACAAAACCTTGTAAAAACATTTTACAAAAAAATTACAAAAAATTATTTTACAAATGATTTTCAAAAGATTTTTACAAAAGTTTTACAAACCTTTTTACAAACTAGTTTACAAATATTTTACAAATCAATTTCTCAAAACATTTTATGTTAAAACATTTTACAAATATTTTACATAATAATAATTTTATACAAAATAATTTTATGGAAATTTTACAAATAAAATGATATTACAAATATTTTACAAATTTTTTTACAAAAATAATTTTACAAAGGTTTTTACAAAGAGTTTTACAAATCTTTTAACAAATGTATTTACAAAATGTTTTACAAAGAATTTTGACAAACATTTACAATTCATTTTACAAAATATTTTTATTCCAATTTTATACAACATGAGTTATATTATTAAAACTCAATAAAGTGTGTGTTATTGCTAATGTATATATACAATATATACGACACCCCCTATGTTTAGTTCGAACTATGTCCTCATAATGACCCAGAAGCGACAAGGAAGACATAACTCGTGCTAAGTATTGAAAAGTAAAAGAATCCTATACTACGATGACTCAAAGAATAAAGAATAAAATGAATAGAAGTCAGTCATCTCCCCTATACTTTGGATCAAATAATCCTAAGTAGAGAAGATTGTACACATAGGGGATGATCGAGGAAAAGAATGTACAAACTCAACGACTCGGCTTGTCCCCCCTATCCTTAAGGTAAAATATCCCTCAGTATAGAAAAGAATGTCAACAAGTTGAGGGACGGGAGAGAGAATAGAAGAAAACAAAATGAAAATAAAGAAGATGAAAATGAACGACATCACTCCTCCTATACTTAAGGTAAAAGATCCCCAAGTATAAGCAACAACATGAGTAATGAAACAGAACGAAAATAAAACAACTCAGGTCATTCACCTACCCTATACTTAGGATCTAGTCATCTAAGTATAGCACACACACACAGAAAAGAGGTGAATGATAAAAATAGAAGAAAGAAAGAATAAAACAAAAGGTATATACAAGATGAAAATCAGCTAATGTATCGGACACAGAAGAAATCAAATAATCGTCGTTTGATACCGCTTGAATATAATCAACAATGAACATGAATGTATCGTGTTCTAAGTAGGGTTTCAGCAATTGTCTGTTGACCATAAATTGTTGTGCTTCAGATGACAACCTTGAAATGACAATGCTACCATTGTCATTCGCATTTCTTACTATAAAAGGTCCTAACCATTTGCTCTTCAGTTTGCATGGAAATAACATCAACTTTGCGTCAAATAACCACACCTTCTGCTTAGTCTCGAAACCCATTCTCCTGATATGTTTGTCATGCTATCTCTTGACTTTCTCCTTATAAATTAGGCTATTATCATAAGCATAGTCTCGGAATTCCAACAATCTATTTTGATCAACCTTCCTACTCTAGCCAGATCTGGGGTGCTTGTACTCTCATCGGATGACTAGTGACGACGCTGGAAGAACATGAAAAGGGACCATCAACTAAGAGTTGATCGGGAATATCTGGAGCTGTAGTGTCCTGATCAACCGTCCAAAGGGTCCACCAGCATGTTGGAGCGGTTCCACGTCGGAGGGGATGCTCGGATGGCTCGATGAGTAGCACGATGAAGATCTGGGAGGTCCCCAACCTGGAGTAGCTTTGCTTCTCAGTTGGGACTCGATTTGATGCTCTTGCATGCACCTGGACCTGCAAAGGGATGCGGAGCTCGGAGGCGATGCTCCGGTTGGAGTTATTTTGCACGGAAAACAAAAGAAGTAATGGGGGAGTGGATTGGACCTCTGACGTAGATGATGGAAGGAGGTCTAATCTTAATCTCAATTCGATGATCGAGCCTAAGGATGATCAGGTTGCATGGGAACATGGGAGGTGATAAAGCGAAGGTATCAATGTGGGTAGATGGCCGGAGGGAGCTCCAGACCTGGTGGTCGGAGCAACGAAGGCAGAGAGCGATGGTGATGATTGATGAAGAACTAAAAAAGAAATGGCAAAATGCAAGGACTGAAGGATACATGATGGTTCTGTAATGGATGGTAAAGAACAACGAGGTAAACATCAGGGTTGTGTTCTCAACCAGGCTGCGGAAGGCCAAGGAGGCTAGTCGCAGTGGAGGGGTCCACGAAGCATCTCGACTCGATTCAGCACCAATCCGAGCTCCAAGAAGGTTTGGTAGGGTACCCGCGCTATCTTATAGGCTCTAGTGGAGGAAAGGAGGCGCGGGGAGCGAGCTACCCGACACATGGAGGGTAGAGATGATTTATAGGGTGCTCCCAGGTCCTTGGAAGAATTGAGAAGATTCACACGAACCGAGGAGGATCCAACACAACCTAGGTATCCGCAAAGGTCGCGGATCCAAGATGAACAGTCGGGCGCGCTTTTGGATGCAAAAGGTGCTCGGACCCGTGCTGGAGAATATGGAGAAATCAGATCCGACAAATCTCCAGTTGGGTCGGACTTGGGAGTGGGGGGAAGGTTGACCCGAGTTAACGGACCCTGGTTGACCAATAGGAAAAAGGGAAATTGAACAGAAAAGAAAAATCAAATAAAAATAGTTAATGATTTTAAAATAAATAGTAGCCAAAATAAAAAAATATTATTTAGTTTTCAAACTAATTATTGGTGATTTTTAATAATTTTAATAATATATATAATACTCTATACAGTATATATTAGTATGTATAGGTACATTATACCTATATATCATATACATATATTTTTATTTTATTATTTTTACATAAATATCTAAATTTTGAATTTTATTTATTTACAACATAGCTTAAGGTACATAAAAATATTTTTATTGGATTTTTACAAATTAAAAATAAGGTGGTTCTTTTACACAATGAAGACTTGATTTAATTTTTATTTTATTTTGTGTTTTATGAATTTTATTTTAGTTTTATATAATTATTTGGAATATTGTCAAGAGTTTTAAAATACAATATATATACAAATTAAATAAGTAAATACACAAATACATGTATATGTACTGTACAATTGTTTAAGTCACATTTTTATTTACATTATTAAGGAAATAAATTAATTTGAGATCATTTTATTTGAAAAATAAAATAGGTTCATGATATATACAGAATAAATAGAGGATGATATTTACAATGGGAATAAATACAGAATGAATAATATCTACAATGTGTTTTTGGATTATTATTAAATAATGACCCTATCTCCCCCCACTTTATTCCTTATCGATCATGTCAATACTTGACCTTCTCTCGGGGTTCGGATCAGTTTGCATTTATTGCATAGTTACAAACTTCTTTTATTTTCTTTCTTTTTCTTTTCTTCTTTATTCTTTTATTTTGGGTAAATAAGTGTTAATTATGCAATATTAGAACAAGCATGCACAATGCTTTATTGGATTTAATATATATTTACAGTTATTTTGTGTAGGGATATAATATACAAAATACATGTATATATACCTATATATGTACATGTAAATATCTACATGTAATAAATAAAGTTGTAAAAATAAATAAATAAAACTAGAAATATTTTTCATGTTTTAAGTGTTATTTAATAGTTTCATTTACTATTCAATTTGCTCGAATTTTTATTTCTCTTTTGTCTTAACTTGGTCCGTATAGACCAATCAAGAGCCTTCTTTTGTTGACCTTGGGTCAACTATATTCCCTATAGATATGCAACCTGTCATACCTGTGACTCACCCAACTTCACCATTTATTATGCCCTCTCCTAAACTACATTCCCCTTGAGACCTTCACCATTATGCACCTCCCATCTTCCTCTACCACATCCTAGGTGTAGACTCCACCAACTCCTTTCCATATTCACGACATCTCCGTCACATGAACACCCCTTCATTATTTGTATAAAATCTTCCTCATACCTCCCTTTGAAATTTTGATCACTCTCAATCCCCTATAACCCCTATCCCAATAGCAAGCGTGACTCTTGGTGACAACTGAAGGTACCTGCAGGTGTCGGTGAGGAGAAAGGTGGCTAGAAAAGTTGATCCACCATCGCCGAGCACCATCTCCGATGAGGGTCTGCTGCTCCTTGGTTCATGACAAGTTGAGCTATTAGGTTAGTGTTTTAGTTTGCATTTCCATTCCTTAGAGTACATCTAGGTCTATTTTACTTTAATTTCTTATTATTTAGTGTTAATCTTCAAACCATAGTTCGCCGGTGCTTCAGCCCCGACCACTATGCTCAATGTGATCAACCGTGTCTATGACCCCCCCGAGGACCCCATCACTTTCCCCTTAGCTTCTACATCCTTTCCCCTCATCTAGATCAACTTGGTCATGCTCCTATGAGTGATCCAGATCTTCACCTCTGCCACTCGCCGAAGATCTATCAACCACCTCATCCCTAGTGCGTAATAGCTTCATTTTGGGTTGAGAGCATAGCTCTCGAGCCCTTTAACATTTTTACATAAGTTTGGGCTTCAGAAAAAGCATCTGGGACTGATATTGATCGAAGAATAGAAAGCTCATGTGTCAGACGAAGAAGATCATGTCAGGCCTCCTCCAACATGGCATGGACTAATTGGAACCCCCTTGTATGCGCGGGAAGCTCTCAGGAAGAAGAAGAGCTGGCTAGCATAGCTGTAGATGGCCGGACCTAGGCGAAATCAAGGATCTAACGAGGAACAGGGAAGTGTTCTTCCATATTCTCCCTGACTGCCCTAGAACCGCCAGGTCAGAGCCTCAGTCCAGATCTAAAAATGGTCATGCATTCAAGTCGAACTGGTACCCGTCCATCATTGTTGGATCATTAGTGAATATACGTGGCAGCACAAGGACCACTCATCAACGCCCCACGTGCCAGGTACGTGGACCCCTTGGGTTATTTATGAAACACCCCGCCCCTCCGGCTACCGAAACCGAAGAGACGGGAGCGTCGGACCTACGGTCCGAATATGCCCATGATCTATGATAATCAGCAAACCATCTTATATACATTATATTAACATTTGAAATATAAATAACAACTAAAGAATAACATGAAATGGAAAGAAAATGTAATATCCATTCTCGTTGATAACAATAATCATCAAGTGCATGTCCATAAAATGAGATACATCATATAATTATAATTTTGTAGAAGAAGCTCTTAAAATATCTCACTACAATGTCTCTCAAATAGAACGTAAAATAATGCGGAAATAAGTAAGTTACTCTAAATAGAACGCACCCTGTCTAGTGCAAGTATGACGTAAGAAATATGATCTCCTCAAAGGCTGCTACTGTTATGACTGCTGCTCAGGTACACCTGTTGGGTTCATACAAGGGTAACGTTATAAGCAATTACCCGGTAACAAGACAAACACTATAATAGTTAATGCAGAGGAAAAAGGTATGTATACTTGATTCTATCTAGTGACTTTTGCATATATTGTAGAACAAGAATCTACCATATTATTCTAACTTACAAGGGGTTACGTGGTCGCCAATTTCATTTATTTATATAATCATTGTTTAAGGACTACCACACTGGTCCTGATATTTCTATCCATTAATTAGAATTCACAACAGTATAAAAATTTCAATTATCAAACTTCGATCGTTAATCATTTCTTGTATTATTTTAGCACACATACGTGCACGACTCGTAGGCCTCCGCTACGCGGGGACCTGATATTAATCTTGAGTAAACCCTTAAGAACCTCTTTTCAATCAGGAAAAAAAAGAAGATCATAACCCCATTCTCCAACTTCAAACCACATCCCGGAACACCTCTCACTATAATAATACTCGAAGTAAAATTTGATGCAGCCACATCTAATTTTAAATCGAGTCTTAAAATCATGTATAAGTGAGAAGCCAAAAACACCAACCGTGCCACCTGCCAACTTCGTCGAGCGACTCCGGATACAACTGGGCAGCTAGGTGCAGCGTCACCCAACTCATCCATTGGGGTCGCGGCCTTCATGGCATCTACCCGAGGCCCGAGGGTGCATGCCCAATCCCTTGCGGCGCTTAACTCCTTCTACACGACCGTCACAGAATCAAATCCATAGTAAGATGGTTACTACGATTAGTATCAATTTTAGGCCGACGTAATCATTTGTGAGTTGTATTCGAAATGCAACCGTAACTCAACAAACCACATCAATCCTACCGACATTGCAAGTTACATCTTACAGAATTAATACCGATACAGATATGATATGTTAAATCTTTTTTTTGCTACCTATCATGCTCGTGAGACATCCATAAGTAAGCAAACTCCCTTTCCCTTTTCTTTTCCCTTAGGGGATTGTCCGTAAAAATATAATAATAATTATCTTTAATCAGTGGGTACAAAGAGATGACGAAACGTACGGAATACTAAAATCACGCATTCCTCATTATTAGTCTTCTTTTAACGAACCTTCATTTTACCATGCATTTCCAAGGAGAGCATAATTAGACTATATGAATTGGTAAAAACAATGTGTTCAATGCCCTAATCCTCTAGCCGTTTTCGCATAAGCATCAAAATGCCATTCTCCATTCAGATCATGATTATATAACATATAACATTTGTTCATGTAAAATGGTTAACACATTAACGTTATTACCTTGGACAGTGTTAATATTGTATTAAGAGATTCGAATGTGGAGACCCACATTTGGGCCTAAAGGTTTACGACGGTATCATTCCCTTTTTTTCTTGCATATGACATTCTTATAATTTTCTGTCCCCTATGAACATTGTAGATAGATGAAGTTTAATTGCTATCGTTTCATGGACACAGATTTTAGGCAGAAGAGGAAATTAATTTTTCGTGGAGCCATCATTAAAACCATAGGTCAAGGTATATAATTATATGTATAATATGTTACTAAAAAAACCCAATTAGAAATACGGCAACTTTATATGTAACGTCATATTCAAAATCCAAGAGATCAAGTATGAATTAATCTTGCCATTAATTCTGACGTTATCACGTATTAGTACAGAAATAAAGGCTGAAGATCGCCATTTTTTTTAACTAATATGATGCCAAGATTCACAAACAGCTCCTGAAAATTGCGTTACCCATTTCCATAAACAATTACAAGTCCTAAAAATGTAGAACTTTATATTTAGTTTTAAGACCATGATCATGTAAGTAGAGCCTCCAGGTCATTAGGGACAAAAATCTAAAGAACATGTTATATAGTTACGGATGTTATCTAAGCATACTTTATAAGCATACAATATAGATATAATCTAGGATCCGATATATTATTTGCTCTATGGAAGATGATATGCATTTGATCATCTCATATACAACTATGTATAACAAAACAAACATCTCTTTAGCATCGGGGAAGACAATATAAAACAATCACAAATTGATATTCAAGGTGGCAAAAGCGAATGAAAACCCGAGATCTATACAATGCTCAAATGAAGAATCATCAAAGACCATATGAACAAACAACAAGGAGGAAAGGAAACATCGTTACCGGTATATGACTCATATCATAAGGATAATCAAAACTCTAAGCATGTTCAAACATATGGGAACAAAAGTATGTGGAAACCAACAACAAGAGGGAGGGATTCATCGTTACCTCTGAGGATGTTCCCTTGGGATCTCCTCTCACACGGAAATAGTATTTCTGTCGCTTGATCGCAATGCGAATGCGCGTACGAAGGTGACCTCGAGCTTTCCTACGTGATGGTAGTTGCGGATCTTTGATCGGAACTTCTTCTCCGACGTCGACGGCTTCCCTCCGACGACTAAACTAGCCAAGGTGGTGGTGTTCCAATGAGAGGAGAGGATGGTGGTGGCTAGGGCTTTTGAGAGAGCATCTTATCATGTTCTATTTATAGAAGAAGAGGTGAAAATGGGTGCAATTTCGGATCTGGTTCGGATCCATATATGGGTCCCAACGGTTATACTTAAAACATCGATAACTTAAGCTGGGAATGTCGGAATTGGGTATTCTTGGACTCGTTGGAAAGACCTTGACGAGATCTACGTAATGGTGTGATTATTTGATTTTTTTGGATGTAAAAAATACTCCAGATTTTATGAAAAAATACGGGGTTTCACATCATAAAAATCTTAAAGGAAGTCTCGTCCTCGAGACGTAAGATTTAACATATATGTTTTTGGATGTGACATAGATCCAAGCATAAAAATCTTAAAGAGAACGAAACTCATAAAAAATTTTAAAAAGGATTAAAATAGGGTTTCATGATCATACCTTCAAAAATATAAGGGTATTTCTGTCGCATATCTGCCTCAGGCTCCCATGTAGCCTCCTCAACGTTCTGACTTTGCCACAATATCTTAACCAGAGGAATGTCTTTCCGTCGTAACTTCTTGATTGCTCAGTCTAAAATCCGAACGGGTGCCTCAGAGAAAGATAAATTTAGTTCAACTGCGAGGTCCTCATAGCTAATCACATGTCGAGGGTCTCGAATATATTTCTGGATGTTTGACACATGGAATACATCATGCACGCTTGCCAAGTGAGGGGGAAGTGCTACTTGGTATGCTACCTTCCCAATACGGGACAAAATCTCGAAAGGACCAACAAACCTTGGTGCCAGCTTGCCCTTAATACCAAATCTTTGAATACCCTTCATTGGAGATACTCTCAAGAAGACAAAATCTCCGACTTCAAACTCGAGATCACGACGCCTCTGATCAGAATAGCTCTTCTGACGGCTCTGTGCAGTCAATAATTTCTTCCTAGCTGTTTCCACGACTCTTGTTGTTTCTTCGATTATCTGAGTGGAATAAATACCCTTGTCGCCCACTTCCTGCCAACACAAGGGAGTGGTGCATCTCCGTCCATACAATGCCTCAAAAGGTGCCATGCCAATACTAGCATGGTAGATGTTGTCATAAGTAAACTCCACCAGTGATCCTTCCAAGATCCTTGCCACTCAACGGCACATGCTCGGAGCAGATCCTCAAGAGTCTGAATTGTCCTCTCTGATTGTTCATCTGTCTGCGGATGATATGCTGAATTAAGACACAGTTCAATTTTTAGGACCTTCATGAATTCTCCCCAATAATGTGATGTGAAACGAGAATCTCTATCTGATACTACCTACTTGGGGATCCCATGCAAGCGAATAACATGCTGGATAGTTTGGCCAGATCTACCGGAGTGCAAGTCATGTTCACTGGGATGAAATGTGCAGACCTGGTTAGTCGGTCTACAATAACCCAAATAGCATCATATTCACCTATTGTACGGGGTAAGGATGTCACGAAGTCTATAGAGATACTCTCCCATTTCCACAACGGAATAGGAAGTGACTGTAACAAGCCAGGAGGACGCTTGTGCTCTGTCTTCATCAATTGACACGTAAGGCAACGACTAACATGTTCTGCAACATCTCTCTTAATCCCTTCCCACCAGAAGTGCTGACGGGGTCTCTATACATCTCAGTGCTTCCTGGATGGATAGATAATCTAGAACAGTGAGCCTCATCTAGGATGTCTCTCCTCAACTCATTATCATCAGGAACACAAACACGGTATCCCTTCCATAATATGGACTCACAAACTCTGAATCCTTCAAACTCCTCCTTTAGACATCGATGGAACAAGTCTTGTAATTTTTGATCTGTCTGTTGACCATGTACAATCCTGTCCCATAGTCCACTATACTTGGTAGGTACAGTTACGACATCTGTAGTACTATCAAATGGGTACCACTCACTGAGTGCCGTGAGCATATCCCAAGTCTGTAGTCATGCTGCGGCGCTCTCGGTATGTGCTCTCCTACTCAAAGCATATGCTACTATATTTCCCTTATCCGTATGATAAGAGATCGTGCAGTCGTAATCTTTCAACAGTTCCATCCATCATCTTTGCCTCATATTCAACTCTCGTTGGTCAAAGATATATTTGAGACTCTTGTGATCTATAAAAATCTCAAACGTGACCCCATATAAGTAGTGACGCCATATCTTCAGTGCGAAGATTATAACCGTCAACTCCAAGTCATGAGTAAGGTAGTTCCATTCATGGTTCTTCAGTTGTCATGATGCATATGCCACGACATGACCACGTTGCATTAACACTTCTCTTAAACCCTCCTTTGATGCATCAGTATACACTGTAAAGTCTAAGGTGCCTAAAGGAAGGGTGAGAATCAGAGCACTGGTCAGTCTCTCTTTCAACGTGCGAAAGTTTAGCTCGCACTTGTCGCTCCAAATGAAAGGGACATCTTTCTATGTCAGACGAGTAAGTGGTAGAGCTGGCTGCGAGAAGCCCCTAACAAAATATCTGTAGTAGCCGGCAAGGCCTAAGAAACTACGTATCTCGGTAACTGTCTTGGATTGCTCTCAGGACATTACTGCCTCTATCTTAGTTGGATCAACTGCCACACCTGCTCTCGAAATTACATGGCCGAGGAAAGCTACTTCAGTAAGCCAAAATTCACACTTACTGTATTTTGCATACAACTTGTGTTCTTTGAGTGTCTCGAGAATAGTATAAAGGTGCTACTCATGCTCATGCTCATCACGTGAGTAGATCAAGATATCATCAATGAACACTACCACAAAATGATTCTAAGTATGGACGGAAAATTCTGTTCATCATGTCCATGAACACGGCAGGTATGTTCGTGAGTCCAAAAGACATGACCACAAACTCGTAGTGGTCGTATCTGGTGCGAAAAGAAGATTTAAACACATATGTGTCCTTAATTCTCAATTGATGATAACCCGATCGTAGGTCAATCTTCGAGAATACTGTTGCACGCTCAACTGATCGAAAAGGTCATCTATTCGTGGAAGTGGATAACAGTTCTTTACTGTCCTTTTATTCAATTGCATGTGGTCGATGCACAATCGCATAGACCCATCCTTCTTCTTTATGAAAAAGACCGGCGCTCCCCAAAGAGATGTACTAGGACGAATAAATCCCTTTTCAAATAACTCCTGAAGTTGTACTTTGAGCTCCCTGAGTTCGACTGGTGTCATCCGGTATGGAGGGATGGAGATGGGTTGTGTATCGGGTATCGAGGTGATCTCGAACTCGATATCCCTTCTTGGTGGCAGTCCAGGTAACTCCTCTAGAAAAATGTCAGGAAAATCCCGCACAACTCTACCATCTTCAATCATGCGATCCTGGGCAGGTAACTCCACAACTTAGACGAGAATACCTATGCAACCATGATCGAGCAAGTGTTGAGCCTTCAATGCTGATACATATAAGGTCTCACTATCTAGGGTACGTCCATCAAATTGAAAGGTAGGTATGCATGAGAGACGGAAAACTACCGTCTTCTCGAAGCAATCAAGGCATGCATGATGTTGCTCGAGTAACTGAATGAGTAAAAGATATGCGGGCATTAGGTGCCCACCAATCTGCACTGCTACATCCTCCACTGCTTGTCGCACGATGAATAATTGGCCCCCTGGGCCCTTGATGTAGTAAGGAGATGAAACACAGATTGGTTCTTTATCTAACTTGGATACTAGTCGATGTGCTAGAAAAGAGTGCGTAGCTCCCGAATCAAATAAGGCATGTAAGGATATACCATGCACTGAAATCATACCTCGTACTACGGCTCATGAGGCATGGGCCTGTTCCTGCATGATTGCATTCAGCTGTCCCTGAGGCCGTGGTGTTGCGTTAGAACCTGCAACACTGAGGGTTGGTCGTGGTGGAGGACGTTGAACGCCTCGACCTCCATGACTGGAAGTTGATCCATGTGACTGTGAAGATGAGAAAGTTGGTCTTAAACTTGGTTGTTGGCCACCTGAGCTACTGGCAAGTAAGGGGCACTTGGCCTTGAAATGGCCCGGTTGCTGGCAGTGGAAATACCTACAATCTCCTGGCTGAGAAAAGGAGCCTCCTGAGACAAGGCTAGCACCTCCTGTCTTGTGATTCTAGGAGTGTGTAGAAGAGCGGAAGGAAGTAGTACCGCGACTCGCCAGGCCTTGCCCCAAAGTAGGTGTAGGAGCAAACCTGCTAATGGTAGGAGTGTTCGCCACTGGGTGGAAACGACGATCTCTACGAGCTCTGTAGAAATCTCGGCGAGTAGATCTCCCTGACTGATGTGGTTGGAAATGTGATGGACTCCCCTGAAGCCGACTCTTAGTTGCCTCCATCTTGGTAGCTTTAGCAGCTACCTCCTTGATGGAAGTGAAATCCAATGCAGATAGGTGGTGTTGCACATCGTCACGCAGTCCCAGGACAAACTTCTGTAAATTCTCCTCAGGAAAAGCAGTAGTCGTTGGTGAGTGGCGGGAGAGTTCAGTGTAGCGAATGAGATATTCTTGGGCAGTCATTGACCCCTGCTTCAGCTCAGCAAACAACCTCCTCTGATCCTCAACCCAGTGATTAGGATAGAACTGGCTATGGAACTCATTAAGAAATATTTCCCATGTTATGGGATCTTCCAGATGTTCCTTGGTGGCGTACCACCAACGTTCAACATAACCTGCTAGTAAAAATTCTACGAATGTAAGCCAAGACTCTTCAGGAGCATGGATCATCCGTAAGACCTTGGATACGCGATCCATCCATAGTTTAGCCTCATCTGGTGTGCCTGTGCCGAAGAATTGGGGCACCTTAGATCTCTAGTAGGCTGCATAAGTCGTCTGATGTTTCTGCAATGCCTCTAAATCCTCCGACCCTTCAGGGTCCAAAGACACCGAAGGATGAACACTACCCTCTTCCTCACGGGAAGATTGATAAGAGGAATCTTCCTACAGAAGTATCCTCTGTTCCAATGCCTCCTGATGCTGTTATATATCCTGCACGACTTGAACTAGTAAGGCCAGCTGCTGTGCAATATCAGGGTCAACATGAAGCAGCATGATTCCCTGCGAGAATCATTATATTAGAAATTATTTCCATGATTAGAGAGACAATGGATACGTTAAGCATGATTTGAATTATTCTCCTTAAACTAATGACGAAATCAAAAGACTTATCGTTGTATTTATAATTCAAATCCCACTGATAATATAATATGCAAAAGAAAGAATGGAGTATCGGGCTGTGATACCATCTGTAATGCCCCGCCCCTCCGATTACTGAAACCGATGAGACGGGAGCGTCAGACCTACGGTCCGAATATGTCCATGATCAATGATACTCAGCAAACCATCTTATACACATTAGATTAACATTTGAAATATAAATAACAACTAGAGAATAACATGAAATGGAAAGAAAATGTAATATCCATTATCATTGATAACAATAATCATCAAGTTCATGTCCATAAAATGAGATACATCATACAATTATAATTTTGTAGAAGACGCACTCAAAATATCTCACTACAATGTCTCTCAAATAGAACGTAAAATAATACGGAAATAAATAAGTTACTCTAAATAGAGCACACCATGTCTAGTGCAAGTATGACGTAAGAAATCCGATCTCCTCAAAGGTCGCTATAGTTACGACTGCTGCTCAGGTACACCTGTTAAGTTCACACGAGGGTAACGTTATAAGCAATTGCCCAATAACGAGACAAACACTATAATAGTTAATGCAGAGGAAAAAGGCATGTATACTTGATTCTATCTAGTGACTTTTGCGTATATTGTAAACTAGAATCCACCATATTATTCTAACTTACAAGGGGTTACATGATCGCCAATTTCATTTATTAATATAATCATTGTTTGAGGACTACCACATTGGTCATGATATTTCTATCCATTAATTAGAATTCACAACAGTATAAAAATTTCAATTATCAAACTCCGATCATTAATCATTTCTCGTATTATTTTAGCACATGCAAGTACGCGACTCGCAGGCCTCCGCTACGCGGGGACTTGATATTAACCTTGAGTAAACCCTTAAGAACCTCTTTTCAACCAGGAAAAAAAGAAGTTCATAACCCCATTCTCTAACTTCAAACCAAATTCCGGAACACCTCTCACAATAATAATACTCGAAGTAAAATTTGATACGGCCACATCTAATTTTAAATCGAGTCTTAAAATCGTGTATAAGTGAGAAGCCAAGAACACCAACCGTGCCACTTGCCAACTCCGTCGAGCGACTTCGGATACAACTGGGCTGCTAGGTGCAACTTTACCCAACTCATCTATTGGGGTCGCGGCCTTCATGGCATCTACCCGGGGCCCAAGGGTGCATGCCCAATCCCTTGTGGCGCTTAACTCCTTCTACACGACTGTCACAGAATCAAATCCATAGTAAGAATGTTACTACGATTAGTATTAATTTTAGGCCGACGTAATCATTTGTGAGTTTTATTCGAAATGCAACCATAACTCAACAAACCACATCAATCCTACCAACATTGCAAGTTACATCTAACAGAATTAATATCGATATACATATGATATGTTAATTTTTTATGCTACCTACCATGCTTGTGAGACATCCATACGTAAGCAAACTCCCTTTCCCTTTTCTTTTTCCTTAGGGGGTTGTTCGTAAAAATATAATAATAATTATCTTCAATCAGTGGGTACAAAAAAACTGAGATGACGAAACGTACGTAATACTAAAATCATGCATTACTCATTGTTAGTTTTCTTTTAACGAACTTTCATTTTACCATGCATTTCCAAGGAGAGCATAATTAGACTATATGAATTGGTAAAAATAATGTATTCAATGCCCTAATCCTCTAGCCGTTTTCGCATAAGCATCAAAATACCATTCTCCATTCAAATCATGATTATATAACATATAACATTTGTTCATGTAAAATGGTTAACACATTAACGCTAATACCTTGGATAGTGTTAATATTGTATTAAGAGATTCGAATATGGAGACCTGCATTTGGGCCTCAAGGTTTACAACTGTATCATTCTCTTTTTTTCTTGCATATGACATTGTTATGATTTTCTGTCCCCTATGAACATTGTCGATAGATGAAGTTTAATTGCTATCGTTTCATGGACACAGATTTTAGGCAGAAGAGGAAATTAATTTTTCGTGGAGCCATCATTAAAACCATAGGACTAGGTGTATAATTATATGTATAATATGTTACTAAAAAAATCCAATTAGAAATATGGCAACTTTATATGTAACGTCATATTCATAATCCAAGAGATCAAGTATGAATTAATATTGCCATTAACTCTGACGTTATCACATATTAGTACAGAAATAAAGGCTGAAGATCTTCATTTTTTTAACTAATATGGAGCCAAGTTTTACAAACAGCTCATGTAAATTGTGTTACCCATTTCCATACACAATTACAAGTCCTAAAAATGTAGAACTCTATATTTTTATTTTAAGACCATGATCATGTAAGTAGAGCCTCCAGGTCATTAGGGACAAAAATCTAAAGGACATGTTATATAGTTACGGATGTTATCTAAGCATACTTTATAAGCATACAATATAGATATAATCCAGGATCCGATATATTATTTTCTCTATGGAAGATGATATGCATTTGATCATATCATATACAGCTATGTATAACAAAACAAACATCTCTTTAGCATCGAGGAAGACAATATAAACCAATCACAAATTGATATTCAAGGTGGCAAAAGTGAATGAAAACCCGAGATCTATACAATGCTCAAATGGAGAATCATCAAAGACCATATGAACCAACAACAAGGAGGAAAGGAAACATCGTTACAGGTATATGACTCATATTATAAGGATAATCAAAACTCTAAGCATGTTCAAACATATGGGAACAAAAGTACGTGGAAACCAACAACAAGAGGGAGGGATTCATCGTTACCTCCGAGGATGTTCCCTCGGGATCTCCTCTCACATGGAAATAGTATTTCCGTCGCTTGATCGCAATGCGAATGCGCGTACAAAGGTGATCTCGAGCTTTCCTACGTGATGGTAGTCGTGGATCTTTGATCGGAACTTCTTCTCCGACGTCGACGGCGGCCTCCGACGACTAAACTAGCCAAGGTGGTGGTGCTCCAACGAGAGGGGAGGATGGTGGTGGTTAGGGCTTTTGAGAGGGAATCCTATCATGTTCTATTTATAGAAGAGGTGAAAATGGGTGCACTTTCGAATCTGATTCGGATCCATATATGGGTCCCAACGGTTATACTTAAAACATCGATAACTTGAGCTAGGAATGTCGGAATTGAGTCGTTGGAAAGATCTCGACGAGATCTACGTAATGGCTTTATTATTTGAATTTTTGAATGTCAAAAATACTCCAGATTTTAAGAAAAAAATGCGAGGTTTCATAATTTATGACACAACCCTCGTGCCTTTTTGTGTTTTTATTTAGTCTTTTAAATATAATATAATATGTAAAGTAAATAGGTATTTTTGCAATTTAGACCTCACACTTTATTGTATTTTCTATTTAGTCATCCACCTCACGTGCAGTCCTACACGAGGTACTGTAACATTTACATGTATGCCCTTAAATTCCTTAGATGTGTTATTAAATGCATGCTTATTTTAATATAATTTTATGTTGGTCCCTGTAAATTGTAGCATTTTTATTTCTTGTATTTTGTTCATATGAAATATTTTATTGCAAAATTTGTGAGAAAATTATGTTAGATACATGTAACATTGCTTGATCACATATATTATTCATGTGGTATTTAGATTAATTTTCTTATTTTCTAAAAATACAGAAACATGCTTTTATTCCCTTTTTAGACATAAAAATCAATAAAAATTACAAAACTTTTTCTAAGAATTCCAAAAAATTACATATCTATATTATAGTATATTCTATGTCATATCCGAAAAATAAAAAAGATTTAAAAATAATAAAATCCTAAAAGGCTTATAAAACTTTGCAAAAATTATATATAAATCCAAAAATATATCTATATATTATGAATTTTCTTTATAATATATACTATTCTAAAAATAGTTTTGGATTTATTTTGGTATATTATATATTTATTATACCCTAAACTAGTTCAGATATTTAATATAATCATTATTTTGTACATTTAATCACTTTAAAGATCCATAAAAAATAGAAAAAAATTACGAAAATTATCAAAAATGGAGTAAAACAAAAAAAAGATAAAAACATTTTGACTTATTTATAAATATATAGAGCTATATTATACATATATACTATATATTACTTATATAAGACTCAATATCTATTATTATATATTTGTATATTTTATTTTAGAAATCAGAAAGAAATTAGAATTTTGTAAAATTAAAAAATATAAAAGTTAAAATAAAATATTAAATATTAAAACATTAAAAATAAAAAATTAAATATAATAAAAACCCACGTAAAATTAATAAAAACATAAAAATCTATAAAAATAATTATTAGTAATTAGAAATAATTGTCAATAATTAACTACCCTCTGTTTGCCTCTCTGTGGTTCGATACTCTACATACTTGCACTATACACATCATTTTAGAATTAAAATAAATTTAACCTATGCACATTTGATTGATTTATTACCTATTCGTGGGCCAATTGTTGCTTATTTGAGAATTGGTCATCACAACGATTGTTAAGCTAGCTTGTTAGCCTTGGCAGACCAATCCTCAGATAAACAAATGATGAACAACCATTCATCTTCCTTTTTTCTTCCATTTTATAAAAAATACCTGTAAATACCACTAATTTGCATAAATTAACAACTAACATTGATATGTAATTAACACATTATCATCTGTATTTAAATCCAAAATAAAAGAATAAAGAAAAGAAAAGAACAATAAATGAAATATAAAAGATATTTAATGACCCTAAACCTCATGACCAACTCAAATATTGACTAGGTCGATCGGGAATAAAGTAGGGGGAGATAAGGGTCATATATTGAACAAAACCCTAATTCAATATTCTATATATAGCTTATTTTTATATCATTATTATTCAATATATACATCTCAACAAATAAAGTTTTCTACATGAAACTTGGACATATTAATATATAAAAAATTACAAAATAATAGCCAATACAAATCATGCTTAATGCAAGTTGTACATACAAATGAAAAAGCTGCAAATGAGAATTCATTGCTCAATATCTATTCCATGTAAACTTAAATTGAACCAAACTCATCTCCATTGTATTTAAAACCATATCTATCTAATGAAGGTGATTTCATTTTCAAAAATGGAGCTAAGATACAAAAGCCAACATTTTGGGGTATTATTGTACTGAGGTATCCGTACAAATAGCCACTTATTTTATTCTTTATATTTTTGCTCTCTTTATATTTTTAAATAATTTTATATATTATATAAAACTTATTAAAATAAAAATAGAAATTAAAAAGCAAATAAAACACTCAAAATAAAAAAATATATTATAATATATAGGTATACTAAACATATAATAGATATACATGTATTGATTTACACGTATAAACAATATCATCAAAATACTACAAAATATGTAAATATGCGTTTAATATTTGTTTTAAATATATAAAAAACGAAAATATATTAATATTGATGGACATGATCGAGCAAAGGCACCTAACGTCCGATCTTGGAGGAGCCTGTGATGTTTGACCAGTCGGATCAGGCAATCACTATATCGGCCTTCTCTCAGCACTCGGTACGTAACTCTATCAAATCATCAACAATTAACAATATTAAAGTAGTGAGCTAAAATATATTATACCCTACAAAAATGTGTATCGTAGACGAGTAGTAGGGGTTGAACCACAAAGAGCACATGGGGTAGAGAAATGATGAGTAGACTACTTAGAGATTTTATTTAATTTTTGAAATATTTTTTTTGGCTTTTAATTTTTTAGGTATTATAATTTATATATTTTTTATTTTACAAAATATTAATTTTTGACTTTATAAAATAAATGTAAATTAAAATGACTAATAACTATATTATGTAGATAAGGAATAGAAAAGAGATGTTTTGAATTTTTAAAAGATAACAAATAAATTCAGAATTATAGAAATAATTTTTTTTCGATTTATATTTTTTTTTTATTTTTGGTGATTTTTTTGGTGATTTTTTGAGAAATTTTATGGATTGTTCTTTGTCTTTGGGTGGTTTCTGCTTAGCTTCAATCGCTCTTAACTCCTACATCCTGATTGAATGAATGTGATGGAGAGGATGGTAAGGTTGATGGATGCTTGGGCTATAGGATGGAGTCGAAGAAAGTTAAAGAAGTTACGAGAACGAGTTGGGGAAAATAGATGAAGTTGGGGTGGTTGGATGCTCTGTGCCCATACGAAGAAGTTGTCTGGAGGTTGCAGGCAACTACACTGCTGTTGGATCAAAAGATCCAACAGCCTAGAAAAAGGTTCAAGCAAATGTTTTGGATTGCACTGATCATAATATCAGAGGGCTCAGATGTGGAGGGTTTGGAGAGCTCATGGCCATTAGATCAGGAGGATCAAATGACCTTAAATGAAGGGGTACTGCATAATGGAATCGGGACACGTGGCCCAATCAGGAAAAAAGGGAAATGAATAAATTAAAGTAAAATAAAAATAAAATAGGAGAAAATAAGTCAAATATACAAAGTAAATATTTTTGCAAATAATTTAAAGTAATAAATTACTTATTTTCATTTTCTTTTATTATTTTTCTAGAATTTTACTTTATAAATTATGTTAAATTAATTGTGTTTAATATTATACTAATTTAATTTGATTTTTAATAAATAATAAACACATAAAATATAGGCACAATAATAGGGATATTAATACACAATAATTAGAGTTAATTATAAGCAACACAATATAAATTAATTAATATTAATTGCCAGTAAACTTTATCGATTTTCTTAAGCTAGAGGGATAATATAGATAAATAATTTAGATGAATCTGTGATTCATCATTGCCCTATACTTAAGCTAAGCTCATCCTCGAGCTAATAAATAAAGAATGAATTAGAGAGTTTGTGATTCAATGAATTCCCTTATATATGTATGTGAAAAGATAAGGCTTAAGAAGACCATAACACTTGGTTTTAGAGATCCTTAGACTCTAAGCTGAACCAGGTCCTAATCAAAAGGAAATTCAACTCATCTAATCGTCAGACTCTGAAGGTATACATATATAGTAAGATGTATGACATTCTGTGTTGACTGCATACAAGAGTGGAGTCAAGATTCACTGCAGATTACTTCTTGAGGAGGGTTAGATCCATGAAATGGGACATCTTCGGGTTCTTTTTTGCCCTCCAGTGCTTGTGATCCCATCACGATTCTTCATGTGCTCACCACTACCACCACCACATACCACGCAGTGGTGGCCACATGTTACACACCCATTCTGGTCACTAACGGGAGTATTGAAGTTGTCCTCGACCTCATCGTCGTGATGGTTTTCTTCCATTTTTGATGAATTCTCCTTTATTCGGATTTTATCTCTTTTGCATCTATCTCATGATCATTTGATGTGATTAGATGGAAAAATGAACAATACTAGTTCGAGCTTTTATACTAGTTCGAGCTTTGGTTGCTTCATTTTGGATGCCAATTATTAAGTTGTTTCTATAAGCTCAATAAAAATGAGGGGTGCTTAACTATGGCCAGTGAAAGTTTCAAGATTTAAAAAAAGTAAGGAAAAGTCATACCACTAAAGGTGTTGTACAGATTTGGTGAAGATGGTCTGGAACTCTTTACAGATGTAGTTAGCTTGGATAATATTTATGCAATGATTTTGACCCATTTGCCATGTTTAGTTGGAGAGATTGTAGTGTGTTTGGAAGAAGTGGACTCTATCTAATCTAATATGAATACATTGGCAATCAGAATGTGAATCTCAATATGGCATAAAAACAAAACTGCCTACATCAGACAGGATATAGAACTACTATCTAATCAATCACATACAATTTGAATCACGATCAAGTAGTTATTTCCAGAATATACATCTTGTTGCGTGTATGAAATAACAAGCAAACACATGGAACACAAGAACGTACACGGTTCATCCTTGATGAGATTCTCCTCCGCAGCAACACCAACTATATTTGCATTTTTGTTTCGGTAACAAATGGTTCGCATAAGTAAATCCTCTTCGTATCGTGACGTTAACATTGCTGGACTTGACAATGTGACGGGTCTGGCAGGTGGGGAGGCATGATGAGAAGATGGAAGAGTGGAGTCATCTTCGGCGATGCGACGCTCTAATCAAGCGACGTCGAGTATTATGAAATCGAAGCTATCTAACTGATGGGAGCAGAGTCCACTGTATGGTGCATGGAAAGTTATTTATGGCCTATGTATAAGCAAAATTCATGGAAGGATAAGCAATAACCAAATTTTGCAACATGGGAGACATTTGCATTGTGCAATACGTGAAGCTGTTTTAAGAAAATACATCAGAATCATGAGAAGAAGAGGCGGCCATACTTGCAACAAATGCAACAGTGCATAGAGGGAATATGCAACGTGTCTTTTTTTATTTTTTCTTTACTATTTTTATTCTTGAATATATTATGTTTTCAGATATGTTTCAATTGATACAACATAGTTGACCTACTGCTCTTTTCTGATGCATATACGACTCCTACCTATTTCCCAAGATGAACATCTTTATATATTAAATAGTTTATATGTGGGGATTCAATTGAATGTCAATATTTTCAATTAAATATATTCTTATTTCCCAAGATTGTTTTATATTGGTTGCAATGTAATATGCCGATAACGTTATGAATTTTTATTTGTTTACACATGGATATAGATATAGAGATGAGTGCCATTATATAATTTTCTTACAAATAAAATATGATTATAATAATTAATTGAAAATTTTATTAGATGAGTTTACAGTAAAACATAATATGATTATTGCAGATGTCATAGCAGAGCATTTATTACCCCAATAGTAGAACAATTCTTTCCTCCGCTTTACAAGGGCGTGCACTAGTACCATTTAAAATATATATCTCACATTTTTACTTATAGAAATCGATTTTAAATTAAATTTAAGAGTACATTGCATAAGAATTCTTGAACTATATACTCTATTTAAATGTCGTATATGAATTTCAAAAGGAAACAAATAAAGATTCATTTCAATGTGGTTTGGGCTTAAGGAATTAAGTCGATCATTTCATTGCTCTAACCTTGAATAACAATAACTCGAATCATATTGAAAAAGAATCTTGAAGATTGAGTACTTGTTATTATTTAAAAGTAGGGTGCACATGGATCGAATTTGATCAGAATTTAGCACAATCCATATCCAATTTAACCTTAATGGATTTTGGCATTTTCAAATCCACAACCATCCATTAAATATCAATTCAAATCCACCGGATTAGGGATCAAATTGAATTTTTAATACTCCCATATTATCACCTCACATGTTAAGATTACGTTTGTAGCAAATTCAATAGAGGTTCAGTAATTGACCATATGGATAAATGTAAAGAAAATAATTACTTTTTAAGAAAGAAAAGAATACATACTTGCAATGGATTTAGTATAAATAATGTTATATAACTTATGTTATAAAACTAAATAACATACTTATAATCCGTGGAACTATAAGAGTATCATGCTGGATTTGAATAAAATTGCATGCATGTGTATATCAAAGAGGAATTATGTATAACCTAAAAGAGGAGGAATAACTGTGAAGGGAGGGTGTCACAGTCGTGTAGGAGGGAGGGTGATAGTGATTGAGTGCGTGGTCAGGCCCGGCCCTGAGCATTGTTTCGGAGTGCAATGGCCCACGGCCCATAAAATTTAGGGGCCCATTTCACCTCATGTCAATAAACTAAAAAAAATCTCCCCTTAGATCCTCTACCTCCCCAACGTTTCCCCACAATCCCCACTCTTAAATTCCCAATATAGAACCTCTTCCCACGAGATTCTCAACAGCAACATACTTCCTTTTGCAGGCCGTTCCTAATTTAATTCATCAAACCTTCTCTCCCTCACACGAAGCATCAAAACTCCATCCCAAACCAGCCTTCGATTCGGGTCACCCCCAATCGACCAATCCACCCTCTATTGCAACCGACATCCAGCAATCGAACTCCAAATCGGCAATCCCCCCTCTCTCTCACGAACCGCGGGTTGGCTTCGAGCCTTCGGCATCTGCAGACTGCAGTGTCGCGGCTGCAACCTCGTCGTCGTCGTCGAGTTGCCACCTTACCGGACATCGAATCATCAATCACAGGTTGGCTTTTTAATTTTTATGTTATTAGTGAGAAAATACTGGAATCTTAACTATGGACTTCGTAAGTTGATTGTTATCATGAGCTTTAAGTTTAACTGTGATTGTTATGTGGGGCTTCCGGACTTGAGTCTGTCTTAGTATTTGAGAATTTGAGGTTCATTGAAAAATACTATTGGTTGTCTCGATTTCAATTAGAACTTGTTAAATTTCTTATTGGTTGTCTCGATGTCAATGGTTGTGCAGAATCTACAGATATATCTTATCAAAAGAGAGTTTCCGTAATAGTAGAGACTTTCCTCTGCTTCTCTGTGCCATTACCCCATTGTTTTGTTGTCCTGCAGGCTGCAGTCTGACTATTCATTCAATTGCATTCATTTATTTTGTTTTGTTTATGATGTTTGAAGTTTAGTTAATGGTACATTATGGATCTTATCCATGTGTGTATATCATCTCAAACTTGATATTTTTATATAGTAGTCTGGTAGTACTTTATACAATTTGCGTCGATAATTATCATCTATGCAGCTCGTGTAGTTAACATAATGTAATCATGATCTTTAAAAGATACATTACTGGATGTTAAAATTCATGTTTCAAAACATGGCACAAACAACATTTACATAATATATTCTTATGTTCAAGATGTTTGGCAAAAAATGTATGTGCCTCGGATATCGTCGACGTTGAGCATACTATTTGACATATAGCTCCACAGCTATTGTAGGGGGATTATGGATAATGTTAACTAGCAATATAGTATTAGAGAGCTCAGTATTAAGACCATCTTTTTAGACGTTTTTGAAGATCCATATGATAATAATATAGGCGATACCAGAGAACTTCGAAGGCTTTAAGTTCTTGATGAGTAGACTGTAGTATGATTCCAGTATAGGCGATATCCATATGTTTTAAAAACTCAACATGATTTAGGATAATGTTTTTATTCTTATGGTGGATTTTTTGAGTTTCAACATCTAAGAACCACTATTTGATTGTGAGTAAGAAATTGCAATTTGAATCTATTTGCATTGACTCTAGCATAAAACAAGTATGAGGTGTTTTATCATTTTTTGCTAAGTACAGAGAAGAAGGTTTTGCTACAAGTTTAGAAATTGCAAAGAGTATTGCACTTGAAATGGGTATAAAATCAAGTCATCCTATAAATCGTCGTATTACTAGAAAAAAAAGCAATTTGATGAGAATGATGAGGACGAACAAATCCAATTCGCTGATGAGTTATTTAAAGTGGATTACTTTTTAGTTGTTGTAGATATGACAATCACGCCTTTAAAAACTAGATTTGAGCAATTAAAAGAATTTGAAAATATTTTTGGATTTTTATTTGATTTGAACATGTTAAAGGCATTGAATGATAACGGGTTAAAAGAATATTGTAATAATTTCCACTCTAAATTTTCTCATGATAATTCATGTGATGTTGATTTCAACTATTTTTACTTTGAGTAAAAAGTGTTGCAAATGAATTTGCCAAATGAGTCAATGTTTGCTATTGAAATTCTTAAGTTTATAAAGTCGCGGATTGGTATCCGAATGTATTCATTGCATACAGAATTTTGTTATCAATGCATGTGACTGTGGCATCAACTGAAAGAAGTTTTTCAAAGCTAAAATTGATAAAAACCTACTTGAGATCGTCAATGGCACAAGAAAGATTGAATGGTTTGGTAACATTATCAATTGAGAAAGATTTATTAGAAAATATTGACGTGGATGTTATTATTAATAATTTTGCATCCAGAAATACTCGTAGAAATCGCTTTTTATAATTTTTAATTCATGACTTATTGTTTGATGCTCGTCGGTTATAAATATCTATAGTTCATTGTAAATTTTTAAGAAAATTTTTTATAAGTTTACAAACTTACAAAATTAAATTATTTTTTTGTAAGGGTCTTTTATTTTTCTTTCGCCTAGGGCCCACGGAATGTCAGGAACGATATTGTGCGTGGTGAAGGGGGATCTGTGTGGCAGACTATGGGTGGTTATGGGTTTGAGTTGGAGAGGTTAGGTTTTCAAACTTTAGGTTACTATCTTATTATTGTTGACAATGATAAAAGTTGGATTTGAGTTTGGGGATTTAGAAGGAAGAGAGATGGTTTAGGGATTTATAAAGAAGAAAGGGATTGTTTGCGAATTTAAAAAGCATAGAGGTGCTTTAACAGAATCAAATACAAAATCCGCTCTCATTCATTCTTATTTATTTATAAGTGCATGCAATTTATTTATAAGTATCGATTTATAATATTTATTTATTAATATATTAACTACTTAGATCGATAAGATTTTAACAAAATCCCATCCCAATAATAATTAAAGGGATCAAAAAAATTTCAATATGATATAATCCATTAGATTGATAAAATCAAACCAATTAATTAACAACAATTAGATCATATTATAGAATGCTTAACAACATTTAAATTGGGTTTACAGGTGAGGGAGGGACTTTTGTGAAATCTTCCCGTTTATGCCATCAACGACAATTACTTCCCACCACCAACCGAGTGCTATAAAGAGGGGAAATGAGTACGAACCATGCAACCGCCTGTCTAATTCCTTCGACACGAGGCGCGCAAAACAAAAACTCCCTCTCTCTCTCTCTTAACCAACCAGAAAAAGGCGAGATCACCGACTGGAATACCGCGGCCATGTGGGAGGCGGAGCCGAAACAGCCGATCCTCGACGATGGAGGACAGACCTCGCAGAGATCCCCGCATCGATCTAAGGTTACCATTCCATCCTTTTCTCTCTCTCTCTCGCTATCTATCTGAGGTGCTATGTATCACTTGATCTCGCGCAGAGGGCAAAGACGAGAGAGATGCTGTCGAAGCAGGCTGTGAAGATCGCGAAGCAAGCGGAAGAACACGAGAGTTTCATCACTAAGGTCTCTCCGCTCTGCCCCGGATACGAATTTACATCCGGTTCTCAGTTTCTGACTCACTTTTCTCGATCGTGCATTTATACATATTTTGATCACGTTATCTTATTCTTATTTTATAAATCGCTGGCCTCATCACATATATCTAATCACTGTGGAGAAATAGTTGGAGAACGTTCTCTTCCCCGTTGCACTTGTTTGTTGATCTCATGATTCACCATGCACGTGTTGAGGTTTTATGTATGCTTTCAAGCAGTACCTCCTCTAATTGCTTTAGTCGTGTCGCTGCAAAATCTTGTGGGCAGAAACCTCCTATTATTCCTTGTGCAGAGCCAAGGTAGTCAGCAAATTCGAACACCAATTAAACACGCTCTATTTATCTTATATTATTAACCACATTTTTATTCCTTCGCTCGCATCCTTCAGCCTGCAATCTCTTTTTTTCGTTCACTTTGAAATTTTGACACGGCCTTTGCTTGACAAACAGGTGACACACCTGTTTGGAGTGCTTGGATTTGGTGGATTTTGCTATATACTGGGCGCAAGTAAGGAGAAAGACTTTTTTTAGCTAATCTAATATACTCTTCTATTCAACGATGAGTTGTTCCTCCAAATCTATTTCTCTGAGTTTCTCTCTTATCTAAATCAAGCGAGGTGTTTGAGAGGGTTCTATGATTCAAATAATTTATATGATATCATGGAAATACGAACAAAAGTTGTGATTATGACATGGAGGCGACGGAACTTTCCTTATTCTAGCGGAATTTTCTACTCTGTACTGAGATGATTGGCTAGCTATGCTGAGTATCTAATTTGGAATGAAATGGAGGAATAACCAACCTGGATAACTTTTCTTTGACCTGAATAACCATATTTGATGGGATATCCCCCTTAGAACACTGTTTAAGTAAATATACTGATTGTTTTGTTTAACTACATGTCATTTCATGTCTGAAATATGTATTTATTGTAGTGACAATTTTAGATTGTTGAAATAATCCTGTACAATTATTTCTTTTTTCTTGACAGGGCCACATGATGTTCGGTATGTCTACTGCCTGTTCTATGTCTTATTCGTTGCCCTTCGCTGGATATACTATAGATATAAGAAGTGGCATTACTATCTTCTGGTCAGTACTAATTTCTTTGATTTCTTAAAAAAACTGTTTGGTCCATACTTATGTTCCTTTTGTTGTATCATATCCTAGATTCAGTAGATACTCTTGGGCGCTATCGAGGTGCTGCATCAATTATATTACGTAAAATTAACATTATAGTGGGGTTTTTCATGCTCTTTCACTAGGAGATAAATGTAGAAACCCCTCGTAAGCATTATATGCTTAGATAGTTCTTTTAGGTTATTAGAATACCGATTGTGAATTTAAAATTTAAAGAGTTGAGGCAGATTGCATTGAGATTATACGATGTTGTAGATTGAGTTGAGGCAGATTAGATTGAGATTCCTAGAGATGGCTTGGATGGTGAGCGGGGATTTCAACGTCACGCTATATATGGAGGATATACCAAGGGGGAGAGGCACGCAGGACCCTGGCTCTGATCTTTTTGAGGAGGTGGAGGAGGAGCTGGCTGTAGAGGTCATGGACGTTGCTAACTGTAGATATACATGGAGGAGCTCATCTTCCCATTCGCGCATTGACCGTTTTTCTTCTTTCAATCGAAGCTCTGGAGTTATTCAACTACTGTGACTACCCTGCCCAGGTCAAGATCTAACCATACACCGTAATGTCTCGACACTTGTAGCGACATGGGCTCTTCTTCATACTTCAGATTTGAGAGATGGTTGCTGGAAGAGGGTCTCCGTGACATGGTTTGTTCTTTCTGGTCAGGGTTGATGGAGGAGAGACCGACTGCGGTGAGATTTGCGTCGAAGTTGGATGCACTATGACACAAACTTTTGATGTTCAAGAGGGAGACTCAGACGGAGTGGGAGCTAAGGAGGACTCTAGCGTAGGAGGAGATGGGAGGTTGGATTTGCTGGAGGACGAAAGATAGTTGGACGGGGAGGAACTTGTGAGCCGGGGGGTGGTTCAGAAGATCTTGGAGGATAAAAATCAAAAGCGAGAATTTGAGGGGAGACAAAGATCAAGGCAGAGGTGGTTGAAGGAGGGGGTGGCCAATACGAGATTTTTTCCCGTGGTGGTAAATGATAAAAGGAGGAGAAACATTATACACTCAGTGGAGGTAGGGGGAGAAGAGTCCCTTGTGTGGGGAAGGGGAGCGAGGGCGGTTACATACTATTTCAGGGGCATGAGCATGCATCATCCTTATGATGGCTCACGATGGTTGTTGGGCATGAGTCGATTTTCTGACCTAGATGCAGAGCTTTTGACGAGGGGGTTTGGGATGCTAGAGGTCTGAGAGGCTGACTTGGGTTGAATTCGGATGGCTGCCTGGGAGGGACGTCTTTCCGGTTTTTTCTACAGGAAGTTTTGGGATCTCATTGCTAAGAAGGTGATGGGTGTTGTGGTTGAATTTGATGAGGGTAACTTTGACCATCTCAACCGTTCTTTTATTTTCCTGCCAGGTAAGAAGGGTGTGGCAATAAGAATTGAGGATTATCGACCAATCACACTTTCCAATGTTATATACTTGATTATGCCCAAGCTGTTGGCCAACTGTCCCGAGGATGTGGTGAACAAGATCATTTCACTGACCTAAAGTGCATTTTTGCTTGGTAGGCAACTCATGGACATCATTGTTATGGCCTCGGAGATTGTAGCAAATTAACGTAGGAGGAATGTGAAGGGTGTCTTGTGGAAGATTAATATTTTGAAGGTATATGATTGCATGTATTGACGCTTCCTTTGGGCCTTCCTATACAGGCAGGGCTTTTCGGATAAGTGGATCTCATGGATGAAGAGGGTGTGATGACCACATCGTGTGATGTTCTGGTAGATGGGCAGTCGATGGGGGGATTCTTTCAGCGTCAACGAGGTGTTCCTCGTGGATGCCCGCTAGCACCGTTACTTTTGTTCTGACTTTTGATGCTTTGATGGTCATGGTTGATCAGGTCGTTGTTGGGGGTTATTGTAATGGTTCCTCAAAGGATCGGATATCTATCCCCATCCTCCAGTATGCGGATGACACGATTTAGTTTGTGGGGGGAGGAGCTGATAGTTGTAGACACTTATAAGTGGTTCTGGACATGTTTGGAGCTATCTCTGGGTTGGGGTTGAACATGTACAAGTCAGAGATCGTTCCGTTTGGCCTGATGGGTGCATAAAGTGATGTGCGCTGAGTGGTTGTGGTCGCCACGCAAGGATCGGCCTCTACGTTACCTTGGTGTGTCATTAATGGCTAGCTAATGTGCTCCACCGACTAGCTTCCAGTGGTTGAGTAGATGGAGCTGAAGCTGACTCGGTAGAAGTCTATTTGCTTGTCTAAGGGAGGTAGGCTAGTGCTACTACGTTCAGTTCTCTCGGTGATCCTGATCTTATTCCTATCCATTAGCCTTGTGCATGTTGGTGTTAGGAAGAGGCTTGAGACCATCATGAGGTATTTTTTTGGTCATCATCTAGGCAATCAAATGGCTTTCCCTTGGTGGAGTGGGGGACGGGGTCATGCCTAAAGGACGGTGGGGTCCTTGGTGTTTATAGCTTGGAGGAGATGAATAAGGCTTTATTCGGGGGATGGGTCACATGTATTTGGGGTGATTGTGATAGCCCGGTATGTAATTTTTATTCGGATAATCTACGTGCTTGGACTTTCTTTTCCAAGCTCAAGGGACCTCGATGGTGTGTTGTCTTTCTTCTGGATGGGCATTTGCAGCGTGGCACAGGAGATACATCAAGTTCTGAGGCCTGTGGTTGGGGATGACATATGTTTTCGATTCTAGACCGAAGACTTGAGTGAGGGTGGGGCACTAGGTTCTCGAGACCGAAGGCGCTGGTGGTGCATCTAAATTGCTCAGTAGCAGAGGTCTGGGATGGACGCACATTTTTCCTCAGTTTAGATTTGAGCTCTTAGAGCAACGGGTGGAGGAGATTCTAACCATGCCGGGGGAGATCGAGGAGGTGGTTGGGCCCACGGATGGGCGGGATTGTTGGTGCTAGCATGATGATTCGTTTTTAGTTTGCAAGGCCTACAAGGCTCTGAAGGGGCCCATAAATTTTGATCTGGGAGGGAGGGTGTGGCTGAATGAAAGAGGATTTGGATGTGGAAGTTTCCAAATTGCGTGGATGTATTCATATGGTTATTTAGGAGAGGCAGACTATTAACAAAGGAAAGATTTGCGTGTTTTGTCCAGGGGACTGATCCAGAGTTCCTTGTTTGAAGACTGCAGAGGATGTTGATCATCTCTTCTTCACTTGTGGGAGCTCTGTAGAGGTCAGGAACTACTTTGGCAATGAAGATGTGTGTTCTAAAAGTGTCTCGAATTTTTGATCCTCCATTGGGTTGGATTGGAATGACATAGAGGAGAGATCAAGGAGTGTGACTGTGATATGGGCACTTTGGATGGCAAGGAATGGGGTGTTTATTCGTCATGATCGGTTCTACGCCGAGAATGTGGTTGCTCATGCCAATGCGATGAGTGGGTGTTGGAACACATAAACCTATTGTATAAATACTTGTAGTAGGCTTGTAATAATGATTGGTGATATATGGTGAAGTTTTTAGGCATACATATAGATCTATATGGTGCTAGCCCTTTTTTCTTAAAAAAATAATTTTGTAAAGAAATAAGCTTTTATGGAAGTTGCTTTACCTACCCCTCTTCTCCATTGTTAATAAGACATCCTATTTAATTGGTACCACCAAGCCAATAACTACAGTGCCTCTACTTAAGTACTTTAACTCTGTAACTAAGAACGTGTATTAGAGTCTGATGTGACATTGAGTTAACTAAAATCATGCAGAGGGCTTGCATTCTCCATGCCATTTTAAATCCTGCAAAATTAGGTCTACCATCTGTGGAAAAGAAACAAGTGAATGAATTATCATGTGTCATAGAATTCTCCTTATATAGAGAGGTAATCCTACAAGTGAAAGGAGGTTGCCATGTTGGGCTTCATAGCTGTCCTAATAGGCTTTCACGTAACAAAGAAAGAGAAGGTCTGTCCTATATAAATATAGTGTTATTATAACACCTGCCTTAAACTGTAGCATAGAATCTATCATGCTCAACTTTGATAAACACTTATGGAATGGTCCCTTAGTGAGTGAAGCCTTTTCAAATCATATCCGTAGTGTAATGACAATCAACCTCAATGTGCTTACTTTACTCCTAGAGTCAGGATTGTTGGCAATGAATGGTTGCCTGGTTGTCATACATGAGCTGCATATACGAGGCACATCCGTAGCTAGGTCAGTGAGGACTAATTTGACCCACATTACCTCAGTGTTGATTTGTGCCCTGGACATGTACTTGATTCCGCACTCGATCTGGCCACCATTGTTTGCTTCTTGATTTTCTAAGAGACTAAAGAGACACCATTGAACATAACAAAATCTACAGTTGATATTTTATCCTTAGGACACATAGGATAGTGATGCGCCTCCCGCACCCTTAGTCAATTCGGGCAAATTAATGTTCCAAATCAATTTTATGTGTTCGTTGCAGTCGGATACGGGAGGTTAATCAAAAACCACTTAAGACAGATGTTGGGTCAATTTTAAGCAGTGATATTTTTTTTTACTTGGTAGAGTCCAAGGTCGATCTCAGGGAGGCAACTGTCTCCTTAGGTTGATTACAACAATTTACAAGTGTTTGATATTCGGGGAACAATTTTTTTGGTATTTTTAATTTTCAATGCAGACACATGCAAAAATCCAGCCAAGTTGAGATTAAATCAATTTAAGATATCAAATGAAGTCCAAAAATTATGAAACTTGGTCAGATTATGATATGGAATGAAATTAAGCTATACTAATTTTTTTGGAATTTTTCGACTCAAAATGAATTTTCTGTGAATTAAACAAACAGACAAAGTGATTTTCAGTGTTTAATTTTTAATAAATATCAAACCACAATTTCTCCAAGAACCAAAATTATCCTAGGAAGGTCTAATGATCAGGGACCTAGGAAAATTGACAGAACTTAAATTCCTTGTGAAATGAATTAATTAAAATTATTTAAAGAAAATCACTAAACTATTTATTGAGGCCTCGTTATGCGGGCAAATGATATGAAATTTTTATGGAGTGTTGAAAATAGTGTCCTTAAGCTACTGTGAATTTTTGGTGATTTTTGAAGGCACTGATATTTAATTAAAAATCAAATGGCATCACTGGGCAAAATATGACACAAATGAACCAATTAATTCATTGATAATTCAATTAAGCCAACAAAAATCAAACACGTGTACAGAAAGATAGAGGACAAAATTCTCAACAACTTGCAATTTTTGGAATTTCAAAATGATGAAAAATGCATGCTATGGACACGTGCAAACACAAGGGTATAAATGCAATACTGGAAAATAAAATTTCAATAAGTAAACGTGCTGACAGGGACTAAAATGCAATTACCAATAGTATGCAGGACTTGGATGCAATTTCTCCACGAATCACGTGCTCCTCACGTGATGTCTGCTTCACAGGGACCTTTTTGCAATTTGTGAAAGCTCCAGGGGCGTCGGTGCAAATAACCCAGGCCGCACGTGCTTCTCACGTGGGGCGGCCTCGGTTCGGAGGCCTTCGGAGGCTCGGGTCGAGGCTCGGGTCTTCTGGAGGCTCGGGCTAGCCTCGGTGCAGCTTCGATTCACCCGAGCCTAGGCTTGGGAGGCCGAGGCTTGGATGTGTCTACGTGGCAGCCTGAAGGCCCTTGGATCAAGATGGATCCAAGGGGTGTCGGTGAAGGCGCGTGGCAAGGCGAGGATCGTCCGATCTGAAGTGCGATGAACGGTCGAGGACGAGGGCGGCGAAGTGACGCGTGGCGAGGCGAGGTCCGTTCGATCAGAGGATCGAACGGCTGCTGCTTCTTCTCCTTCAACGGGCCTCCGCCGCCTGCGGAGGAGATGGCTGCGCTCCGGTGAAGCTGGGCTGGCTCCGCCTCGGGTACCAGGCGTCGGTGAGGAGCTTCTTCAGCTCCCAAGTAGCTCGGAAGACTCGGGAGTTCACGGCGGAGCCTCCGGTGGTCTCTGGATGACTGGAGGAGGGCTGGAGCTCAGCGTCGATGAAGCTCGAAGGCAGCTCCGATGAGGCTCCGGCCAGTAATGAATCGAGTCCCTGCAAAAGGTTAGAGGGATAGCCGAGGCGTGCAGGTGTTCGTGGAGGTGGAGTGAGTGAGCGGCGAGGCCTACGGTGGAGTGCGGTGGTCTGGCGAGTCAGCTCCGGCCAAATGGCGGAGCTACAGTCGGAGGCAGGTGGTATGCGTCGTCGGAATGCGCGGAGGGGTCAGCGAGGATCGGAGCTCTGACGCGGAGCTCGGCGAGGTGATTGGAAGGTGCGAGGGGGATCAATGGCAGCGAATAAAAACAGAGAAAAAGCAAGAAAAAGAAGAAGAAGATTGGAGATCGATGGAGGAAGTTACCTGGGGATTGGAGCTCGGATTTGAGTTCCAGGGTCGTCGCTCGAGGGATCGGTAAGGTCCCGAGCTCGTGCAGCTGCTCGGAGGAGTGGCTGCGGCACGGCGGTGGGCCGAGGATCTCGCCGGAGAAGACGCCGGTCTTCGCTCGAAGATAGTGCCAATTGCTGTCACCAATTGAGAGCTCTGAGCTCGTGGGTTTCTCCTGGAGTGGCGGATGCGGATGAAGGTGGCCGGAGGTGGCGTATTTATAAGCTGGAGGTGACGGCTGGAGTGGGTAAGTGGCGAAGTTGGAGGCTGTCGTGGGGCGAATATGGTGGAGGTGGTGGCGATTGAGGGTGCTGGCGAGGGAGAGGGACGAGTGGTGAGCGTCGTGGCGAGGTCAGCGGCTGGAGAAGGTGGCTGGAGTGCGGCCGAGAATAGGAAGGGGCAGCCCCTCCCGCAAGGCGGAGATCGTGGGAGAGAGGGGGCGCCCGAGGTAGGAGACGAAGTCTCCTCCGTTGGATCGTGTGATCCAACGTTGGAGATTAGATCGTGGTGAGCGGGTGTGATTAGATCGAGGGGAGGCGATCTGGTGGCGTAGATGCCGCCACGTGGCGTGATGTGAGCGAAGCGTGTGCGAGCGGTGTGGATGAGATTAGGGTTTAGATCGGAGGGTCGAGACTCGCTGGAAGATGGGCGGCTGTGATGAGAGGATCGGGGGCGCGATCGAGTGGCGTAGATGCCGCCACGTGGAGGGCTGCGAGCGCGGCGCTAATGGAGGGATCAGATGAAGCGAGGTGAGGATCGGACGGCAAGGAGAAGGGAAGCATGTGGAAAGGCCTGGGCCGTTGGATCTGAGACGAGATCCAACGGCGGAGGGCACGGGCGGACGAGGCGAAGGGCAGCGGGCCGCGTGGCGCAATCAGAGGGCGCCACGTGGCCTGCTGTGAGTGGCTGGAAGGGAAAACACGTGTAGAGAGAAGAGAAGGCCGAATTTGGAAAAACTCAAAACATGAAAGTTGTAGATCTTGATGAGATCTACAAGTTTCATGTTGACCAAAGACGGAGATGAGGTCAAATATGGTACATAAATACAAAGATACATAAATATACATAGGTAGTATACAAAATGACCCAAAAACCCAAGTTCCTCATACAAGCTCCAATTTCAATGAAATTAGTTTTATTTTGAAGGTCTTTTGATATGTAGTATTCTAATAGTGAGTAGACCGAAGTAGGAGTCTGTATGCGGGCTTTATGTGTGTTTTAATGTACAAGGGTGCTCAGGGTATTTAGGCTATTTTACAAGGGTGATTTGTGGCTTTCTTCCCTATATTATTAAGGAGTATATACATATATTATAGAGAAGAGTTTATTTGATGAAGGGATATTGTACAAGTGATTTGTGGCTTCTTATTTAAATGCAGATGAGCTGCTATAATGCATGAATTATGGATGTATGCATGAATGTTATCTATGCAAGATAAAAGGAAATATGCCTCTATTTCCTCGGGAACAAGGCTCTATTTTTGACTTTTGATGTGATGAATCACAGATTCATCAACCCCCTATACTTAAACCTTGCTCGTCCCCGAGCAACTAAATGAAATGCAAGAGTGAAATGTTTTTGGGTTCCATACCAAGGTCATGAACAAAAGTTGAAAATGGAGCCTGACTCGACCTTAGGATTAATCATGTGTCGGAACCTTATTTGGACCTGAACTTAAGACCTAACAGACTTCAAGTTCCACAAGTCTTCTATTCAAGACGCCTTAACAGTCAGGTCAGAATAATTCCTCAACCGCAAATTTCTGATGACTATGATTCTTACTTGTACTGTGTAAGTGAGATGTAGCTCTCCATATCAGAAATGGTTCGGAACCAGCCTCTTCTAACAAGGTAACTCAATAACCTGGTCCAGTAACTCTTTCCTCGAGGAGCGGGGTATTCCCTTCTAAGTTCAAGTGCGACCAACCCAAGAGGAGGGGGTAGAGAAAAGAATGGACGGTGGCCAGTGTAGCCAGCTATCCCGGGATGCCTGACCAGTGTAGCCAAGTCATCCAGCTGCATTTTCCTTGCTAATATACATACTCCGACAGGTATTATTCTTTTTCTTGGACCTGTCTGATTTTTTTTTTTTTGGAGTTCTTTCTTGCATTTTTTTTTTTTTTTTTTGAAACTATATTCAAGGTGCAGCATATACATCAGGAGTTTTTCCTCTTGAGCCAGTAGACTATCCCTCTTTTGAAGCATTATTGCAACCCACAGCATCCCGTCCTTAGCCTTCATCACCACTAGACCAAGTTGAGACGCACTTCCTTCACTAGAAGAAGAAGAGAGGTTCCGCCTAGAAGTACTACCCTCATATGCTACCCCAAGCCAAAGGAAACTACTTCCTCAACACCTCATCAATGAAGAGCTATGTGCATTGTGCTTGTCCAAGTTAGGTCATTATCTAAAAGAATCCTGCGTATGCACGAGCTATTCTACTTAGACTAGTCAAGATGACATGTGAACATAGACCTGCGGACTCAAAGAATTAAGTCTCTTGACCTGAGAAATCTTAACTCCAGTTCCTATAAGGTTCCTCTGAAATTAGGTGGATTAAGGTTAAATCAAGTCCATCCTCAATATCTACTCATAACTTGGTTCAGAACCCACTAGCTTTTCACTTTGCATATGCAGAAATATGCAGATGAGATGAGATGTCATGCTATGAAAATGCAGGACTCTTTTTATTATTTTTTTATGCAGGGATGATATGCAAGAGTAAATAAGAAGCCTTTATTTTTGTTTTATTTTTCTGGTATACAACAATTATTTACAAAAAGTATGTTTTACAAGAATTTTACAACTTTTTATACATATAGTACATATTATACAAGTGTACAAAATTTTTTTTTTTTTTTTTCAATTTTTACCCACCCGTAATTATTGCAAAATATATACAACAGTACGTGAAAGTACGAGCTATGGGTAAAGTATATATGTAATATATACACGCCCCCCTATACTTAGCGTGTGCTATGTCCTCAGAGCACAAAGAGCGAGGAAAAGACATAGCTCGTGCTAAGCGTAGGAGAGCCAAAAAGAAATAGTAAGTATAGAAGTCGTCTCGCCCCCCTATACTTAGGCTCTGGCAGCCTAAGTGTAGAAGAAGATCAGCAATGGGGCGGACGAGGTTAAGAGGAGAAATGGAGGAGTATCAGTGCGGGCATCGGTCCCCCCTATTCTTAGGCTTAGGTCAGCCTAAGTATCGGTAGGAAATGAGTATAAGGACCAATGTGATCTGAAGAATGTACAGTGAATCGACTCGGGTGACCCCTTCCCCCTATACTTAGGATCTGGTCATCCTAAGTACAGTCCGAGATAATGATTCGATGATGTGGGGACGGGCTACTAGAATCGTGAAGGTAAGGATAGGATATACAGGAAGAATGATATATATACAGCTGAGTCGGTTTGAATCTTTTGAAGATGCTGCTGATGGCTGGAGTTCATTGCTGCAAGGCCTCATGCATGGCTTGAGATGTATCTGCTGTATCTGTCTCGCGCATGAATACAATCTCCTCCACATGGACTAACTGTTCATTGGATTCGACGAAGTGCTTCAACAGCTGCCCATTTACTAGGAATGTCGGTGCGTCATCTGCGAGATCTGAGATCTCGACACATCCACTATCATGCACCGTTCGGACTACAAATGGTCCCGTCCACTTGGATTTCAGTTTGCCTTGGAAAGTCTTCAGCCTGGCATTGAACAACCATACCTTTTGTCCAGGAACAAAGGTCTTTCGTCTGATATATCTATCGTGCCAACGCTTCACCTTGTCCTTGTACACCACACTGTTGTCGTATGCTCGGTTTCTGACTTCCACAAGCTCATTCAGATCCATGTCTCTCTGTTTTTGGCCCAGGTGTGTGTTCCAGTTGACCTTCTTTATTGCCCATTCTGATTTGTGTACTAACTCTGCGGGCAAATGGCACGGCTTTCCGAATACCATTCGGAATGGGGAGGTGCCTAACGGTGTCTTGTAAGCCGTCCTATATGCCCAGAGGACTTGATCCAAGATCTGAGACCAGTCCTTCCTGTCTGGGCGGACGAGCTTTTGCAATATGGTTTTCACCTCCCTATTTGACACCTCAGCCATACCATTGGTTTGTGGGTGGTAAGGACTAGCGACACGGTGTTCGATGCCGTAGTCCTTCAGGAGTTTCTTCACCTCCCGATTCACAAAGTGGCTACCCCCATCTGATATCACTATTTTGGGGATCCCGAACCTAGAGATGATGTGTTCTCGGATAAATTTACAGACAGTCCTGCTGTCTGCGGCTCGGGTCGGGATAGCCTCCACCCATCTGGACAGATAGTCAACCGCAAGAAGAATGTATTCAAACCCGTGGCTGACAGGGAATGGGCCCATGAAATCGATGCCCCAGGCGTCAAAGACATCACAAATGATGACCGGCTGCATTGGCATCTCATCCTTGGAACCAACGGTTCCTCCCATTCTCTGGCAAACTGGGCACGACTTCGCGAAGGCGGTGGCATCGCGAAACAGAGTCGGCCAGTAAAAGCCACATTGAAGTACCTTCCATGCGGTCCTCTTCCCGGAGTGGTGTCCTCCTGCCTCTAAGCTATGGCATAAAGAAAGGACACTCTGGTATTCCTCCTGAGGAATACAACGTCTCCAGACACAATCCGGTCCTTCAAAGAAAAGGATCGGATCCTCCCAATGATAGTGTCTAGCATCCGACTTTAATCGGTCAATTTGGCTCTTGGGCCAATCCTCGGGAACCTTCTTGGAGACAAGATAGTTCACGATATTGGCATACCATGGGAGTGAGTCGATAACAAAAATCGACTCGTCAGGGAAGGAGTCTCGAATCGGGGAAACCTCGGAAGTATTAAGATCTTCGAGACGAGAGAGATGATCGGCTACTACGTTCTTCTTTCCAGGTTTATCACGGATGTCCAAATCAAACTCCTGGAGAAGTAAAATCCAACGAAGAAGACGCGCCTTCGCGTCCTTCTTCTCCATCAAGTATCGTAGTGCCGTGTGGTCTGTGAACACAGTTACCTTGGATCCGATTAAATGAGATCTGAATTTGTCCAAGGCAAATACTACCGCAAGCATTTCCTTTTCGGTAACTGTATAGTTACGCTGAGCAGAATCAAGCACTTTGCTTGCGTAGTGGATTGCAAACGGGACGCCATCTCTTCTTTGTCCCAATACAGCCCCAACAGCATAATCTGATGCATCCGTCATGATCTCAAAAGGGAGAGACCAATCTGGGGCTTGTAAAATGGGTGCGTCCATGATCATTCCTTGTAATCGCTTAAAGGCCTCAAGACACTTGTGATCGACAATAAACTCCGCGTCTTTGCCTAAAAGCTCAGTTAGCGGTCGGGCAATCTTAGAAAAATCCTTAATAAATCTCCGATAAAATCCGACATGCCCGAGGAACGACCGCAACTGCCGTACGTTGGTTGGTGGCTGGAGTCGTCTGATCACGTCCACCTTGGCAGGGTCAACCTCCATTCCTCTCTTGGAGATGACATGCCCCAACACTATGCCCTCCGTCACCATAAAGTGACTTTTCTCCCAGGAGAGCACCAGATTGACCTCACAACATCTTTTGAGGACTCGGTCCAGATTCCTAAGGCAGGAATCAAAAGAGTCGCCGTGGACCGAGAAGTCATCCATGAAGACTTCCAGGAATTCGCCGACCATTTCGGCGAATACAGCAATCATGCACCTTTGGAAAGTACCTGGAGCATTGCATAGCCCAAAAGGCATGCGCCTGAAAGCATAGGTACCAAAGGGGCATGTGAACGTGGTTTTTTCCTGGTCCTCCGGAGCTATGGCTACTTGATTGTAGCCCGAGAACCCATCAAGGAAGCAGAAGAATTCTTTTCCTGCTAATCTTTCTAAGATCTGATCAATGAATGGTAAAGGGAAATGATCCTTCTTCGTCGCGGCATTCAGGCGTCTGTAATCCACACAGACGCGCCACGACGTGGGTACTCTCGTCACGATCTCCTCTCCGTCCTCATTGGTGGTCGTCTGAATTCCCGACTTTTTCGGGACAACATGGATTGGGGCCACCCACTTAGAATCGGAGATTGGGTAAATGAAACCCGCGTCGCACCATTTTTCTATCTCTTTCTTCACAACCTCTCGTAGATTTGGATTCAGCCGACGTTGGAATTCACGAGAGGGTTTGGCTTCATTCTCCAAATATATATGGTGCGAACACAGAGCGGGATTTATCCCGTGGAGATCGGAAATGCTCCAGCCTATTGCCTTGCGGTTCTTCTCCAGGATCTCTAGCAAGCGAGATTCCTGCTCCTCGGTCAATTGCGAACTGATAATGACCGGAAATTTCTTGTCTTGGCCCGCAAGGAAGGCATATTTCAGAGTTGTGGGTAAAGGTTTGAGCTCGGGGATGGTATACTCGTCTAAGAAGTCTGGCTCAATCCGATCTGGTTCGGTGTTGGACGTGGCTGGATCCTGTTCTGCAGCGGCTGCCACCAAGCTCGGCTCTGGAGTCGGATCGTCAAAGGTCTCCATGCAATCGGCAAACGCCTCGTCCGACTCGTCATCCTCATCTTTCGATTGTCCTAAGGATGTAAGGACTGACAGGCCCACTTGGGCCTCTGTGTCATCGAAGATGTAGGGCGATGCAGGCTCAGAGCTGTACTCGTTCCGGAATATCTCGCAGACTGACTCATGCACTGGATCATCTTCAAAGGAGATGGACATATCGGTGCTGGCTGGGTTCTGTCTCCATGGCCCAACTAAGTCTACATGTGTACTGTCTGTTTCGATAGAAGAGTACTCGGTGCTGGATTCGGAGTCTGGTCTCTGCCATCTGGTCTGCTTCATCTCTAGTTCCTCATCTCCGCCTGGAGTTTGGAACTGAATTTTCCCATTCTTATAATCGAATAAGGCCCCTGCTGTTCTGAGGAAGGGCCTACCCAAGATAATCTGGGATTCTCTCCAATTACGAGGGGTTTCCATATCAAGGACAGTGAAGTCCACCATGTATTCTTGCCCCTCGACTTTGATCACAATGTTCCTTAATTCTCCTTGGGACTTCTTAGTGGATTTGTCTGCAAACTGAAGAATAGCTCTAGATTTCCTAAGAGGTCCGAGATTGAGCCGCTCATAAAGAGCTGTGGGCATCAAGTTGATCGAGGAACCATTATCCAGGAGAGTGCGTGCAAACGCGATGTCATCAACATGACTCACTACATAGTGTGCACCCATGTCTCTTCGTTTCCGAGGAAACAAGTTCTTTATTGCACAAGTTGTGGCTACTGACAGGACGTGTTTCTCAACACGGCTTTTGGTTTTCCTGCTAACCCTAGTAGGTGTGCATCTCACCTTAAGGTATTTTTGGAATGCAGGGGTCATTTCCACGAACTTGTCAAAGGGGATTGTGACCTTGATATGTTTGTTACAAAACTCAGCCATCTCAGGGTCATCTTTTTGAATTTTTTTGTTTTTCTTCTTCCCACCCTTGAGAGCTTGGGGGAAAGGGATTATTAACTCAGGTTCTGGAACTGAAATATCTTCATTAGCTGCTGAAACTGAGTTCTTAACAAGACTCTGACTCGGACTTTTATACAGACTCTGACTCTGACTCTGACGAAAAGGGAAATGCTTGGGCGAAACCGGTGATGCTTCTTCCGCTTCTTCTGGCTGGTCCTCCTCAGATGGAGGTGCGGGCTCATCGGTGCCGTCGGACTCGGGATGACTACAGGGCTGGTGCTTCGAGGACTCAGATGTCCTCTTCTTCCGCTGGCGGTGGTGGTGCTCATCCTCTTCCTCCTCCGAATTCTCCTCAGGTCGAATTTCGGAGGTTCCTTCCTGTGGTGCCCGTGCCCGATCAGGTATGGTCACGGTCCTTCCGCTCCTGAGGGACATATGGTTAACATTATCATACGAGAGGATCTCATGTTCAGATAAATAATTATCTGAATAGTATACCTGATCTCGGGGTCGGTTCTGGCCTTGATGTATGCTATTTGGGTTGGCCTGAACCTGTGCGGGAATTGGAGTCCTTGGCGCCATTTGTTGGTCCTGAGCACGAGAGACCCGATTGATGTCGGTTCTCATGTCCAGGTAGTCGTTCTGCATCTGCTGGACCCTATCAGACAGGGTCTGGATCGCCAAGGTGAGGGACTCCAATTCGGTGGGCTGGGCCTGCTGCTGAGTGGATGCGGTCCTGAACTGGCCCTGCTGGCCATGCCGATACTGCTGCTGATGGGGCGGTGCTGGCCCCTGCTGATAGGTGCGCTGCTGCGGCTGGTACCCTTGTTCTGGCCTGGACTGATATCGCGGGATTGTGACGGGCCTGGTCTCCTGGTGGACTGGGGATGGGCGGTGTGCCTGGTCCTTCCCCATCTCGATTTGCCGGACTAGTGGGTCGCGGCTATACCAGAGCCCGTTGATCTCGTAAACGGGCGGAGGCTCCTCGTACTCTGTCTGTACTGGTGGGGGTGCATGCGATCTCCACCTCCGTCGACACACGACGGGAGGTGGAGCGGGTTGTCGATGGCGGTACAGACATGGCGTAGGGGCATCGGTGGCTGAGATGGCTGAGTGGCCTGCTTGGCCGGCGAGCAGGTCGCGCGCACGAGGGGCGAGGACGGCGGCCGACGGGGACTGTGCTGAACGGAGCGTCGCACGTGGGCTAGGGGCACGACGGGTCTCTGCAGGCTGGACGGTGATGCGCTGGAGGTGCAGCCCGGTGCTCAGCCGCGCACGGCGGAGGTAACGGCTGAGCCGATGGTGGATGGTGGATGCGAAGGTCGAGGGCGGAGGAGTGGCGATGGTGAGGGCGGCTGGGGCATAAAGGAGAGGAGGAAGAGGAGAGAGAGAATACGTGAGATGGGGAGAAGAAACAAGGGAGTTTCACCATATCCCCTGTTCCTCATGCATTTTTAGTTGGACGAAATGTACGAGAAATTGGTTGATGAAAGTTCGTTAAAAAGATTCAAGAAAAATCACCGTTGCGTTCGCAACGTGTGATTTATCCGTGAAAGTGCAAATGGTTTGGTGATTCAGTGGGAGGAAGGCGATGAATCGAGGAGAGAGAGAGTGGGTGTGTAATGAGGAAGAAGATCAGAGGAAGAAGAGCAAAGATAAATTACCTGTAGTTGATGAAAAAGGGACGCCTGGGAAGAGCTCCATGATGAGCTCCTATCTTCGCTCGATGCAGCGGCGATGCAGAGCTCGAGCAACTCGAGAAGGAGTTGCAATCAAGGGATAGGAATCCCTTGGATCTCGCCTGGAGAGGGAAGGTCGTCACTCGACTTGGCGTGTACTTCTGTCACAAGAAACCCACGAGCTCAGAGCTCTCAATTGGTGACAGCAATTGGCACTATCTTCGAGCGAAGACCGGCGTCTTCTCCGGCGAGATCCTCGGCCCACCGCCGTGCCGCAGCCACTCCTCCGAGCAGCTGCACGAGCTCGGGACCTTACCGATCCCTCGAGCGACGACCCTGGAACTCAAATCCGAGCTCCAATCCCCAGGTAACTTCCTCCATCGATCTCCAATCTTCTTCTTCTTTTTCTTGCTTTTTCTCTGTTTTTATTCGCTGCCATTGATCCCCCTCGCACCTTCCAATCACCTCGCCGAGCTCCGCGTCAGAGCTCCGATCCTCGCTGACCCCTCCGCGCATTCCGACGACGCATACCACCTGCCTCCGACTGTAGCTCCGCCATTTGGCCGGAGCTGACTCGCCAGACCACCGCACTCCACCGTAGGCCTCGCCGCTCACTCACTCCACCTCCACGAACACCTGCACGCCTCGGCTATCCCTCTAACCTTTTGCAGGGACTCGATTCATTACTGGCCGGAGCCTCATCGGAGCTGCCTTCGAGCTTCATCGACGCTGAGCTCCAGCCCTCCTCCAGTCATCCAGAGACCACCGGAGGCTCCGCCGTGAACTCCCGAGTCTTCCGAGCTACTTGGGAGCTGAAGAAGCTCCTCACCGACGCCTGGTACCCGAGGCGGAGCCAGCCCAGCTTCACCGGAGCGCAGCCATCTCCTCCGCAGGCGGCGGAGGCCCGTTGAAGGAGAAGAAGCAGCAGCCGTTCGATCCTCTGATCGAACGGACCTCGCCTCGCCACGCGTCACTTCGCCGCCCTCGTCCTCGACCGTTCATCGCACTTCAGATCGGACGATCCTCGCCTTGCCACGCGCCTTCACCGACACCCCTTGGATCCATCTTGATCCAAGGGCCTTCAGGCTGCCACGTAGACACATCCAAGCCTCGGCCTCCCAAGCCTAGGCTCGGGTGAATCGAAGCTGCACCGAGGCTAGCCCGAGCCTCGACCCCGGTGCCTGTTCCTGTATGATGGTTCTGCTGGGTGTAAGTCTGATCCCAGCTGCTCTGAGACCCCGGTGCCTGTTCCTGTACAAGATGGACTCGATGTACAGGTACAGGTGGTGCAGAAGGGGTGGGTAGCTTAATCTTGGCTACCTTTTCAGAGAGTTCCTCCACCTTCTTGGGAAGGCTCGAAAGAGACTCCATCTCCGCGACTCTCTTGTGGATCTGCTCGACCATAGTAAGCTTGTCTGCAATCATCCCCATGCTGGGGATGAGGTCCTCTGTCAGATCTGCAACAGTCCTTCTAGCCGTCTCATTGGATAGAATCGAGGGAGACGATTGATAGGCCCTTGTGGCCTGTGACCTGCCGGTTTCTGCCATCTGTTCTAGGATTTTCCATACGGCGTGCTCGTTCTTGTTTAGATAGCTTCCTCCGCAGGCGGCGCTGACTAACCCCTGCATCTCTGGGGTTAGGCCGCAGAACAGGGTCTGGACTAAGATTGCCTTAGAAATGCCGTGGCATGGACATTTCTGTACTAAGTCATTGAACCTGTCCCACGCCTCGTGGAACGGTTCGCCGGGTCCTTGGGCGAAACTGGCAATCTTCGTTCGCATCTGATTGGTTCTACTGAGTGGGTAGAACTTCTTCAAGAAGAGGTCCTTGAACTGCATCCAGGTAGTACATACCACCCCTAGATTTTTCAGCCAATGTGCAGCCTTATCTCCTAAGGCAAATGGGGTGGCTTTCAGCCGGATATAATCTTGGCCAACATTGGGATGGCTCAGATTATTGCAGACTAGTTCGAAGTCACGGAGGAAAGTGTACGGCTCTTCACTCAGGTTTCCGTTGAACTTCGGCAGCAGGCTAAGGAAGTGGGGCTTCAGCTCGAATGCCTGGTCGGGAACTGCAGGTGCTAGCCAATTCTGGATTTCGTTCTCCGCCGGGTTATAGGTATCGACCATTGGTCGGTCGATCCCTTCAGCTACTATTATTCGCCCCATTCGTGCAGTAAGATCAGCATTTTTCTGTTCAGCTTCAGCAAGGCGTCTTAGAATTTGTCTCATCTGGTCCTCATCAGGCGGCATCTTTGGCGGCATTTCTTCCTCTACTTCTGGGGATTGGAAAATGAGGTCGGTGTTAGAGGTTGAATCAAGTAAGGGACTACCGAGGCAATGATCTTCCTTGGTAATCTCAGAGGAGATAGAAGGGTCGGTTTGAGGGTAACCACCCTGAGCAAGAGGGAACCAGGACTCAAGAGGGTCATGAGTCCTGGGTGGTCCAAGGTGCGCTCGGACCGGAAAAGACGAGTTACTTGGGGGACTCATAGAAAGATCAGTGAACGGTGCGTCGAGATCTCCCCAGTCACTCATCTTGGTGAAGCAAGAAGAAGATAGGATTTTTCTCCTACCTGAAGCAAGCACAAAATCAATCCAAGACCCTGGATTCACACTCAACACAATGAAGAACTCAAAGTTGAGTCCAATTTATCTTGTAGTTTTTAAGTGTGATTTTCAAGCAAATCTAGCAAGGATTACGCGGCCTAGAGGGAAGTCGGCTCAGAGCCGGATGCGTCTTCCCTGTCTATCCTGTCGTCTAAGATACCGCCGCTCCTTCCTTTCTTCGCTCCTATCCCAAGCTGATGGACTCAGTGACCATGCCCCTATCTACCTGCAAGCAGGCGGAGGCTGACAAGGCTGGAACTTCGCCCCGGAGGGTTACTAGCAACTTGTCGCGAAGTACCGCAATTTCACCCCTATCTACCTGAGACAGGCGGAGGCTACTTGGTACTAGTCAAAGAATCTGAAAATATTCAGCTAGTGATATTTGCTAGGATCAGTTAGAACGTGATATGGAAGACGGGGATTTGGGCTCTACCTTAGGGTGTTCACACACACTCAGGTACCCTCACTCAGCCTGAAAACAAGGTCGGGGATTAGTCTCCCGCAAACAATTTTCAGCTTTTATTCCCTTTTTATGGTCAATAATGTTAGCAGTCCCTGTTTTAAAATTAGGTTATCACTGTAATTAATCACCACAAAGCACGTCTATCGGACAGTCCCAATTTCCTTTTTAATTAAGTGAGAAAATCAGAGGGGGGAAATCGAGAAAAGCCGATGCAAGTTGAAATCTATGATGCTTATGCCAAGTAGAGAATACTTACAGTGGTCCTTCGCTTCTTGATGCAGGATGCTATACAGAATTGAAAACTCTACCCTACATGCAAATGCAGGCTATGAAAGCCGCTCCTAGACAGGCAGTTCTATTAGCGTGAAGAACAGTTTAATTTGCACTAAGTCCTGCGGTCTAGGTGCGTCTTTTAAGTGTGTTGTGTGGTCCTATTGATTACGAGCACAAACAAGTCCTAGAGTGGCTCGAGGAGCCGCTAGTGCAAGCTAAATTACCAATCAACCACACAGCACACGGGACACGGTTTTCCACTATATTTACACGCGCGAGATCCCAACCGGGAACCGCTGGAAATAATGCAAAATGAAAATAATGAAAAAGAATACAATGCCTCTCTTTCTTTCCACACAATCTAAATGCTAAGTCCTCGAAGCGTCGCCGACTCCTCGCGGTCCTCGCACAGAAAATGAAATAGAGGTCAGAGAGTGACACAACAATAAAATAATGCAAAGGAAATAAATGAGAGAAATAATTACAAGAAAAACCGGGGGTCAGACTACCCGGGGATTAGAAGATCAAACACTCAAAAATATGATGCAAATTATCCTAAGCCGTGCCTCCCCGGCAACGGCGCCATTTTGATGCGCCTCCCGCACCCTTGGTCAATTCGGGCAAATTAATGTTCCAAATCAATTTTATGTGTTCGTTGCAGTCGGATACGGGAGGTTAATCAAAAACCACTTAAGACAGATGTTGGGTCAATTTTAAGCAGTGATATTTTTTTTTACTTGGTAGAGTCCAAGGTCGATCTCAGGGAGGCAACTGTCTCCTTAGGTTGATTACAACAATTTACAAGTGTTTGATATTCGGGGAACAATTTTTTTGGTATTTTTAATTTTCAATGCAGACACATGCAAAAATCCAGCCAAGTTGAGATTAAATCAATTTAAGATATCAAATGAAGTCCAAAAATTATGAAACTTGGTCAGATTATGATATGGAATGAAATTAAGCTATACTAATTTTTTTGGAATTTTTCGACTCAAAATGAATTTTCTGTGAATTAAACAAACAGACAAAGTGATTTTCAGTGTTTAATTTTTAATAAATATCAAACCACAATTTCTCCAAGAACCAAAATTATCCTAGGAAGGTCTAATGATCAGGGACCTAGGAAAATTGACAGAACTTAAATTCCTTGTGAAATGAATTAATTAAAATTATTTAAAGAAAATCACTAAACTATTTATTGAGGCCTCGTTATGCGGGCAAATGATATGAAATTTTTATGGAGTGTTGAAAATAGTGTCCTTAAGCTACTGTGAATTTTTGGTGATTTTTGAAGGCACTGATATTTAATTAAAAATCAAATGGCATCACTGGGCAAAATATGACACAAATGAACCAATTAATTCATTGATAATTCAATTAAGCCAACAAAAATCAAACACGTGTACAGAAAGATAGAGGACAAAATTCTCAACAACTTGCAATTTTTGGAATTTCAAAATGATGAAAAATGCATGCTATGGACACGTGCAAACACAAGGGTATAAATGCAATACTGGAAAATAAAATTTCAATAAGTAAACGTGCTGACAGGGACTAAAATGCAATTACCAATAGTATGCAGGACTTGGATGCAATTTCTCCACGAATCACGTGCTCCTCACGTGATGTCTGCTTCACAGGGACCTTTTTGCAATTTGTGAAAGCTCCAGGGGCGTCGGTGCAAATAACCCAGGCCGCACGTGCTTCTCACGTGGGGCGGCCTCGGTTCGGAGGCCTTCGGAGGCTCGGGTCGAGGCTCGGGTCTTCTGGAGGCTCGGGCTAGCCTCGGTGCAGCTTCGATTCACCCGAGCCTAGGCTTGGGAGGCCGAGGCTTGGATGTGTCTACGTGGCAGCCTGAAGGCCCTTGGATCAAGATGGATCCAAGGGGTGTCGGTGAAGGCGCGTGGCAAGGCGAGGATCGTCCGATCTGAAGTGCGATGAACGGTCGAGGACGAGGGCGGCGAAGTGACGCGTGGCGAGGCGAGGTCCGTTCGATCAGAGGATCGAACGGCTGCTGCTTCTTCTCCTTCAACGGGCCTCCGCCGCCTGCGGAGGAGATGGCTGCGCTCCGGTGAAGCTGGGCTGGCTCCGCCTCGGGTACCAGGCGTCGGTGAGGAGCTTCTTCAGCTCCCAAGTAGCTCGGAAGACTCGGGAGTTCACGGCGGAGCCTCCGGTGGTCTCTGGATGACTGGAGGAGGGCTGGAGCTCAGCGTCGATGAAGCTCGAAGGCAGCTCCGATGAGGCTCCGGCCAGTAATGAATCGAGTCCCTGCAAAAGGTTAGAGGGATAGCCGAGGCGTGCAGGTGTTCGTGGAGGTGGAGTGAGTGAGCGGCGAGGCCTACGGTGGAGTGCGGTGGTCTGGCGAGTCAGCTCCGGCCAAATGGCGGAGCTACAGTCGGAGGCAGGTGGTATGCGTCGTCGGAATGCGCGGAGGGGTCAGCGAGGATCGGAGCTCTGACGCGGAGCTCGGCGAGGTGATTGGAAGGTGCGAGGGGGATCAATGGCAGCGAATAAAAACAGAGAAAAAGCAAGAAAAAGAAGAAGAAGATTGGAGATCGATGGAGGAAGTTACCTGGGGATTGGAGCTCGGATTTGAGTTCCAGGGTCGTCGCTCGAGGGATCGGTAAGGTCCCGAGCTCGTGCAGCTGCTCGGAGGAGTGGCTGCGGCACGGCGGTGGGCCGAGGATCTCGCCGGAGAAGACGCCGGTCTTCGCTCGAAGATAGTGCCAATTGCTGTCACCAATTGAGAGCTCTGAGCTCGTGGGTTTCTCCTGGAGTGGCGGATGCGGATGAAGGTGGCCGGAGGTGGCGTATTTATAAGCTGGAGGTGACGGCTGGAGTGGGTAAGTGGCGAAGTTGGAGGCTGTCGTGGGGCGAATATGGTGGAGGTGGTGGCGATTGAGGGTGCTGGCGAGGGAGAGGGACGAGTGGTGAGCGTCGTGGCGAGGTCAGCGGCTGGAGAAGGTGGCTGGAGTGCGGCCGAGAATAGGAAGGGGCAGCCCCTCCCGCAAGGCGGAGATCGTGGGAGAGAGGGGGCGCCCGAGGTAGGAGACGAAGTCTCCTCCGTTGGATCGTGTGATCCAACGTTGGAGATTAGATCGTGGTGAGCGGGTGTGATTAGATCGAGGGGAGGCGATCTGGTGGCGTAGATGCCGCCACGTGGCGTGATGTGAGCGAAGCGTGTGCGAGCGGTGTGGATGAGATTAGGGTTTAGATCGGAGGGTCGAGACTCGCTGGAAGATGGGCGGCTGTGATGAGAGGATCGGGGGCGCGATCGAGTGGCGTAGATGCCGCCACGTGGAGGGCTGCGAGCGCGGCGCTAATGGAGGGATCAGATGAAGCGAGGTGAGGATCGGACGGCAAGGAGAAGGGAAGCATGTGGAAAGGCCTGGGCCGTTGGATCTGAGACGAGATCCAACGGCGGAGGGCACGGGCGGACGAGGCGAAGGGCAGCGGGCCGCGTGGCGCAATCAGAGGGCGCCACGTGGCCTGCTGTGAGTGGCTGGAAGGGAAAACACGTGTAGAGAGAAGAGAAGGCCGAATTTGGAAAAACTCAAAACATGAAAGTTGTAGATCTTGATGAGATCTACAAGTTTCATGTTGACCAAAGACGGAGATGAGGTCAAATATGGTACATAAATACAAAGATACATAAATATACATAGGTAGTATACAAAATGACCCAAAAACCCAAGTTCCTCATACAAGCTCCAATTTCAATGAAATTAGTTTTATTTTGAAGGTCTTTTGATATGTAGTATTCTAATAGTGAGTAGACCGAAGTAGGAGTCTGTATGCGGGCTTTATGTGTGTTTTAATGTACAAGGGTGCTCAGGGTATTTAGGCTATTTTACAAGGGTGATTTGTGGCTTTCTTCCCTATATTATTAAGGAGTATATACATATATTATAGAGAAGAGTTTATTTGATGAAGGGATATTGTACAAGTGATTTGTGGCTTCTTATTTAAATGCAGATGAGCTGCTATAATGCATGAATTATGGATGTATGCATGAATGTTATCTATGCAAGATAAAAGGAAATATGCCTCTATTTCCTCGGGAACAAGGCTCTATTTTTGACTTTTGATGTGATGAATCACAGATTCATCAGATAGTCTGCATCTATGCAACCTTATATGTCAAGGGATGCTACTTTGTTGAAGAACAATTATGTATCTTGTGTGGACTTCAGGTACCTATGGATCAGTATGCCTACATCTATCTGGTATTGTCGTGACTACTCCGTGAACCAGTTGACTTTAGATACAACAAAGGAGATACCCGATCTGGTGATAATCACATAGAGGAGCTTCGTAACAAGGAGATTAGTCACATACTTTCTTTAACTTGGTACATGCCCTTTATGATGCCTGGCAAACTCTAGGCCAAGGAAGTATCGAAGCTCCCTAAGATTCTTGGTAATAGACTTTTTCTCACGAAGCTCTTTTGGCTCAACAATACTCAACATGTCACCTTATGTAACTATGATATGGACATACACTAGAATGATGGTAATACCTCTCGATATTATATGGATAAATAGAAAATGATCAATAATGGATCTGATGAAGCCATGTTACTCTATCATGTCAAAGTGCTTCTGGGACAATGCTCTTGGGCTCTTCTTAAATCCATACACAACCTTATGGAGTATGCATATCTTCCAACACTTCCCCCTCAACCACAAATTCAAGTGTTTATTACTACATTTCCTCTTGTAGGTGTCCCTATAGAAATGTATTCTTGACATCCGACTGAAACAATGATCAGTCTCTAGTGTTTGCAATATCGAGAAAAGTCTGAAAGGTAGAATAACATGCCACCTGAGAGTGTTTGCAATATCGAGAAAAGTCTGAAAGGTAGAATGACATGCCACCTGAGAGAAAGTGTCCTGGTAGTCCACACCATATGTTTGGGTGCAAGTGCACTTTTTTCCACCAGTTGAGCTTTGTAGTGATCCATGCTGCCATGTGCTTAATGCTTCACTATGAATACCCATTTGCACCCTGTAGAGATAGATATTATTATATGCTATGTACCTGTTCGTCATTTTTTATTTTTCTCTGGACTACTATGTATTTTACCCTTGAGGTCTCTCTCCCTATATAAGAGAGCCTAGAGTTCCCTTGAATAATAGATCACTCATTTTTCACAACATGGTATCAGAGCCACAACCAATCACCCTGCCCGTTAGTATGTCCTAAAAAATAAGAGAAGACGGGTCAAATATAGCATGACAATGCAAATCCTTCGTAATCTGACTAATAGACAACAGATTCATCGAGAACTCAGGAGCATTTAGGACATTCTGTAGATGCATAGTAGAAGATAGGAAGACCTCCCCCTGTCCAACAAGTGGGGAATGAGTACCATCTGCAATCTGTACTGAGCGGCCATAGGGAATGTCTCTGTAGGACTTAAGTCTCTCTCGATCTCGGCAGAGATGATGTGTGGCACCAGAGTCTATAATCCAATCAGAGATATCATGAGAAGATATAAATGCAGTAGCACTACCTGAGTTAATAGCAACAGCAGAGGAACTGGCAGATGTTGTAGCAGCAACATCTGAAGGTCCACCAGAAGAATCACCAGATGATTGTGGCATAATATCACGTAGACGTGCTACAAGTTCCTCGAAACGATTGTCTGTAGTAGATGCCAATTGAGGCTGAGAATGCTCTGCTACACATGCCGATGCTGGGAACCAATGCTTAGAGTAGCATGTCTCCTCCGAGTGGCCTGTGTGGTGACAGTATGAACACGGCTGACGAAAGCGACCACCCTTACCCTGGGGTCCACGTCCACAACCACGGCCAGAAGAGTGACCACCTCTCCCACGCGATACTGCCATCGCCGATGGGGTGGAGTAGATGAGATGGAGGAAACTGATATGCGACTGAGTCTCCTGTAAACATCTTCCATTGGAGGAATAACTGCATCAGCCAAAATCTAAGAGCGGGCGGCCTCATACTCAGGATCTAGGGCCGCAAGTAGAACACCCACCATGGTGGCATTCTGAAATGTCTTCTGCTGTTTAGGAGTCGCTGTGAGTGGAATGGTACTGTATAACTTCTCAAACATCCCCCTCAGGGATGTGTACAAGGAGTGAAGAGGTATGTCGTTCTGCTTCATCGTGAATATATCATGCTGAAGCTGTAACATCTTGGTCTGCATTCGACCTCTTGAATCTCTATCGTTCTATCAGATTGGAAAGCTTCTGGAACCACGCTCTTGGACTCTGTTTGAGGCCATAAATTGCCTTGTGAAGTCTATACACCATATGCTTCTCCCCCTCATCAGTAAACCCTGGTGGCTGCTGCATGTAGACTTCCTCCTGCAGATCTCCATACAAGAAGGCATTCTTGACATCCAGTTGAGATATACTCCAGTCACGTACCACAACAACTGATAAGAGAATGCGAAGAGTAGAATGACGAGCCACTGGAGAAAATGTATCCATATAGTCCACGCCATAGGTTTGTGTAAAACCTCGCGCGACCAGCCGTGCTTTGTATCGATCTAGACTGCCATCAGCGTGTTATTTAACTGTGAATACCCACTTACAACTCACAGTAGATGCATCAGGAGGAGAAATAACCAAGGTCCATGTGCCACGAGACTGTAATGCACACATCTCATCTTCCATAGCCTTTCTCCAGCAATCAATCTTCATAGCTTCTTGGTAGGTCCGTGGTATGTCCACGGAAGATAAAGCTGCAGCAAATATCTGAAAGTCGCCTGTGAGGCGATGAAAATACACCTGTGAAGCAAAGGGATAAGATGTATACGTCCGCTTCTGCTTCGGGATAGCAATAGGAAGATCAAGATCATCTTCCGCTGTACTGGATGGTGTAGTCTCCTCCTGCAATGAAGAATCCAGCACATGTACCATGTCTGACCCGTCAGTAGTAATGCCATCTGAACATACCTGAGGCGTGATGGATGTCTGACGCATAGCCTGAGCAGGACCTGACCGACGCGTATAGAATTTTGGTAAAGGTGGAATAGGAGGTCATAGAGGTGGTAGAGGTGGAGGTGGTGGTGAAGATGACGTAGAGACAGGAACAGGAGTGGACTCATGTGAACTCCAAGTAGGAGGTGGAGGGACATAGACATCATCGTTGGTAGTGGATGGTACCAGTCTGTCACCTGCAGGGGAAAATACATAACAGACTCAAAGAACGTGACATCAGCACTGACAAAGTATTTCTTGTTTATGGGATCATAATACCGATAACCCTTCTAAGTCCGAGAGTAATCGACAAAGACACACTTGACGGCTCTAGGAGAGAGTTTGTCAAGTCCAGGAGTCAGAAGATGAATAAATGCCACAGTACCAAAGACACGAGGAGTAAGTGAGAATAATTCCTTGTCAGGAAAAATGATAGAGAGAGGAATTTTCTCACCAAGAACTGAAAATGGCATACGATTGACCAGGTAGCAAGCGGTAAGAACAACATCCCCCCAGAAAGAAATAGGAGCACAACGCTAAATCAGTAGGGTTCGAGTAATGTCAAGAAGGTGGCGACTCGTTGTTTGTTCAGAAGTCATCGGCAGGTACGGTTGTTATCATGGTCTATGTTGATGATATTCTGGTTACAGGAGATGATATTCAGGGCATAGAAAGAGCGAAGGCATTCCTAGGCCATCAGTTCATCACGAAGGATCTTGGAACCCTAAGATACTTTCTGGGGTTGGAATTTGCCAGGAATGCACAGGATCTGGTAATGACCTAAAGGAAGTACATTACAGATTTCTTGACTGAAACAGGCATGGTTGGATGCAAACCATCAAGTATTCCCATGGATCCAAACATGAAGTTGTATAATGATGACACTGTTGAAGTAGACAAGAGGAGATATAGAGAAATGGTGGGTAAGCTTCTTTATATTACCATAACTCGTCTTGATATTGCCTTTGCAGTAAGCATGGTGAGTCAATTTATGGAGCAGCCAAGACAAGTTCATATGAATGCCATATGCATGATACTGAGGTATCTGAAGTCTTATCCCGGTTAAGGGTTCCTGTTTCGAAAGGGCACAGATTTGTCTCTCTCAGCATGTGCAGATGCCGATTATGCAGGATGCCCTTAGGATCGAAAATCAAACTCAGGATTTGCAGTTTTTGTTGGGAGCTCTCTGGTTTCTTGGAAAAGCAAGAAACAAACTGTTGTGGCAAGGTCCAGTGCTGAATCTGAATATAGGGCCATGGCGCAAGCAAGCACGGAGATGATGCAGGTTCGATCTGTACTAGAGGATCTACATGTAGCCGTACCTCTACCCATGCAGCTTCAGTGTGACAATCAGGCAACCTTGTTTATTGCCAACAATCCAGCTTTTCATGAAAGAACAAAGCATATTGAAGTTGACTGCCACTACACTAGAGACTTGATCCAGAGAGGATTGATATCTACAACTCACGTGAGCTCAGAGGATCAGACTGCTGACGTACTCACCAAGCCGTTGCTCAGAGGACCTTTTCAGAGATGTTATTCCAAGCTGAGCATGATAGACATCTATGCTCCACCTTGAGGGGGAGTGTAGAGATAGATATTATTATATGCTATGTACCTGTTCGTCAGTTTTAATTTTCTCTAGACTACTATGTATTTTACCCTTGAGGTCTCTCCCTATATAAGAGAGCCTAGGGTTCCCTTGAATAATAGATCACTCATTTTTCACAACACACCCAACCACAGATGCATCGGAAGGGGTGGGAGTGACCAGGATCTAGATGCCTATGGACTGCAATGCTACTATCTCCTCTTTTATAGTCATTCGTCACTATCTTATAATGCCTCCTAATGTGTGCGTGGGATGGTAAATTTGACGGTCCCACCACAAACTTCTTGTAGTCCTCTGAGAGTATGTGGCATGCATGTACTGACTCTTCCGAATAGTAATGAGCAGAGTGAGATCCTTTGAGGATCGTAGGGCCCATCTTGTTGAGCTACATCATCATGTTGTATGGTATCACCCAGCTGAACAGAAACATCAACTTTACCGTCCGTAGAAAATAAATGCTTAGTATTTGATTGGGTTGTATTGGATGATAGGGAAGGTACACAAGTGGGGGGGGGGGGGGTTTAACCCTTGGTCTCCAATATTACATACAAGAAAATGTCTCAATCTGGGGTAGGAGGTGAGTGAACAATGAGAGCAGACGACAAGTAACCTCCGTGTTGGACTTGAATGATGTCATTCAATCTCCCATGGGAGAGAAGTACATAATATACTCAAAGAAAGTGATATTAGCACATGTATAATACTTATGTCTAGTAGGGTCAAAGTAAATATGTCCCTTTTAAGTCTGAGAATATCTCACAAAAGTGCTTTTGATTGATCGAGGAGATGACTTATCTCGGCTTGGAGTCAAATAAAGAGCAAAGACAACACACTGAAAGGTATAGAACGTTAGAGAAAAGAAATCCTTATTGTTAAACACATTTGAAAAAGGAAGTCGTTCGTCTAAAATCGAAGATGGCATGCGATTAATCAAATAGCATGCAATAAGAACATTGTCTCCTTAATAAGAGTAAGAAGTGCGACTATGTGTCAAGAGAATCCTAGTGACATCCAAAAGATGATCATGTTTCCTCTCAAGTATGCCAATTTTCTGCGAGGTATAGGCACACGAGGTTTGATGTAATATCCCTAGTGACTTGAAAAATTGAGATAAGTAGCCAGTGCCAAACTCGATGGCATTGCCAGAATGCACATAGTTGCATAAAAAAGATTCTTTATCTCAATGATGATGAATTTCATAATATTGTAAGCCTCATACCTATGCTTTATTAAAAAAACTCAAGATAATTGAGTAAAAATGTCCACATCTAGAAGATAAAAATGACGCCCTGATGATCAGGAACACGATTGGGACCCCAAATGTCGAAATGCACTGACGCAATCAATGAACAGGGACTATGTCGACTTGTAAAGTAGTCGATGATGTGTCTTAAATGGCACAACTCTCATTGAAAGCTAGGCTGGGATGAATTTGAGATACGAGTTTGCATTACTCTGAGGAGGTAAATGGCCAAAACGAAGATACCACAAGTAGTAGGAGACCGGTCCAATAGAGATGGAATATCTGCCTGGATTCATAAACTAGACTAATCTATATAGACCTCCTTTCTCATGGCCACATTCAATCACCCTACCTGTAAGTATATCTTGAAATATAAGAGAACATTGATTAAATAAGTTGGCTAATGGATAATAAGTTCATAGAAAAATCTGGAGCATGTAAAAACACATTTTGCAGATGCATAGGTAAGATGGATCATGGCCTTAAATTTCGTCGAAATTCCATCGAATTTCTGTCGAAATTCAATTTTGGCAAGTGGCTAAAATTAATACCCCATAGCATTTCCTTTCCCATATTTTATCGACATTTCGGTTTATTTCGGTGGAATTTCGATCCATTTCGATTGAATTTCGACTGAAACAACACTAAAAGAGGAATATTGCCACATTTCACCGAAATTCGTCCTTCCAGCCTTTGGCCACTTTGGGGCACTTTTTGAGCTCTATATGTTGGTACATTACATTCTATAATTTCATCTCACAAGACTCTGGAAATTTGCTTATTTCACGGGATTCTCTTTCTTGTTGCTTTTCTCTGCTACAAGGAATACGTGCAACTGTGCGAGTGCTAGTTTGATAGCAACCTTCCACTTGCCTACTATTAGGTTGAATATCGATTATGCTTGTGAATGCTATGCAGTTACTTGGTATTAATTGATTTATATATGGCACGTATAGCATATATTTTACAACAACAAGCTCTAGAATGCATCTATAAGACATACATGTTAGAAAGATTTGTGTTTGTTTGTGTATGTGTATGCATGTCTTATTTTACTCCTAAAATTAAATATTTTTCTAAGTTTAAAGTATTTGGTTAGTTATTGTTGAAATATTAGTTATCTTTTATATTGTTTATGTAATTTCTATTTTCTTTGTCTTCTTCATGTAATTTGTCCAACATGTTTATCTCCTATATAAGGTAACCCTAGGGCTTCGTCAATAAGCAATTCATTCTTTCATATTCACATGATATCAAAGAGAAGGTCATAGACCAGAGCCCTGACCTAGACCCCTCACCTCATCGCCAACCCTCCAACCAATTCATTGCCGTACTACATCAACGACACCGCCACCCCGCTGCACCGCCGCAACCCCTGCTACGCCCCTGCACCGCTCCGTTGCACCGCCACAACCCCCCTACTGCGCCTCTGCAGCACTGTCGCACCACTGTATTGACCTTCCTTGTTGCCACAACAACCCATATCTCCGTTGTGTGCCGATTTGCAGTTTAATTTGATCCGAAAACAACCTGATTTTGATCGGAAAACGTGATTTATAGGTCTGAAATCACGTTTTCCAACCCTAGTACGCAATGAGGATTGATGAGAATGGTTGTATGAGTCTACACATACAACCAATCCTTTGTATGATTGTGTAGACTTACTCAGTTTGGTCTAATTCCCCAGCCGAGTTCTGTTTTCGACCGTTCTTCCATCATGTCATAGAACAAGGGTGATGTTTTTCTTGGTCCAGTGCCTTCAACGACCCGACTCCCATCGTAAAGATGGATGGGACCAACAATGAGTTGTGGTCCATGCAATTTCTTACCCTTATGCAGTGTAAAAATAAGGAGAACATTCTAACGAAGCCAGAGCTGATGGATAAGACTGGGGACAATGCTTCGTGGAAGTAAGGCAACACATATGCGCATATTTGGCTCTCCGTGACCCTTACCACGGAGTTAGCCAATGACATCATGAATCAACCTACCGCCAAGGCAGCATGGGATATTTTGGCATCCACTTATGCCCAAGCGAAGAATGGGGCCAAGATTCTTCAGCTTCAGTTTGACATTTACACAGTTAAGTAGAATGGCCATCCTCTGCACACGTTCTACTCCTCACTTCGTGGCATGTTCGAGAAGCTTTACAGCTTCATGCCTATTTTGACATCCACAGAGCAGCAGATGGCATACATGAGCTATGCTATGGTTGGAGTCTTTTTTGCTGTGCTCGACCCAGAGTATGATGCAACACGAGCACGACTCCTTACTGGGGCGACCATACTTCCCATATAGGAGGCCTACAATCGTCTCAGCATGCTTCTTATTCCTTTTACTGTCACCCCACAACCCTCTTTAGCGATGGTCGCTTCTCGCAGCAGAGGAGGGTCTACCCAGTTTAGAGGGCGTAGTCCCTGTGATAGAGGTGGTGGACGTCAGTGTGGTCCTCAAGGATATGGGATAATCCTCAAGCGCATCACGGAAGTGTGAGCGTCGCATCGAATACGATGAGGAACGACTAGTCGCACTAGTTGTTCTATGCAGCGGAATTTCAAAAATTTTCATGCGACGAAACCACATGATCCAAGAACGCTTCTCGGATCGTTTCGTCTAAACCACAAACAAGTAATAGGATTACCTCTTGAAGCGTGGTTGCGATCGAGTCTCTAAACGAAGAGACCTCCTGTCTCAAGTCCGATCTGACGGAGGAGACGCTTGCGAGCGCGGGGATGAATCGCGTGCTTCTCGCAATCCATGTTGATGATCCAAGCGGTGGATCTCCTGATCTCGACACACGAGATCCGACGTCTTCTTCACGAGCAAGGCGCACCGAAGGAGACAGAGATCCACGAGCAGACGATCGGGCAACATAATGACGACGTTGCGGCGATGGAGAACCTCTCTAGGGCATCCATGGTGGACGGCCATGAGAGGAAGAGAGAGGGTTGGCGTATAGAGAGAGAGAGACTTGTGTTCTCTTGGTGTAAAGAAGAGCAAAGGGGTGCCTCTCCTTTTATAATATTTTGGGATCCATGGATCTCAATCCATGGACAACACAAATCCAATGGCTCTCATTGATCGTGTTTCTTTTAATGGCCAAGGTTTGTGTTGGTAAAAACCAACAACAATTAATTTAATTTAGATTAAATATATATTGATAAATCAATATAATTCAATCACCAAATTAAATCAAATCACCAAATTAAATCAACTAACATTGGAGATAATGGAAAGGAGGCTCCTCCCTCCATATAAGAAGAGTGGATGGCCACCCTTTCCTTTAGGGATTGGTGGTCGTCCCCCCTCTCCTATTAGGAAAGGGAGACTCCAATGCAATCTTCAAGATTGCATATATCTCCAATATTTACAACAACAATTGTTGTAAATTATTCTACAAAAATAATTCATAATTATTTTGTAGACATTGCAATCTTGCCATTGAAAAATTTGTGAATCATATTCACAACCCAAAATAAAATGTAAATTACATTTTGAATCCAATTCACATCAACATTTAATTAATGAATGTAAATTACAAATAGCTCTCTCTCTTATATATTATAAATCACATTTATAATATATATGATTAATGTGGATAGTGCTATCCACATTATTCATATCCATGATAATTAAATCACATTTAATCATCTTGGACCTCTATTCTCATGTGCCCAAATGATGTGAATCACATTCACATTATTTTCATCTTTGATAATCAAATCACATTTAATTATCTAAGATAACTCTCTTTTTAATATGAATCAAATTCACATTATTCATGATAATTAAATCACATTTAATTATCCATTTTCTCAATGCTCGGATACATATATCAACAATAGAATTATCCACGAACTCTTTCAAGGATAATGCGCTTTCTCCGCGAATACTTGGAGATAAGGACATGGCGATTGTATTGTTCCATGTATAGTGACTTGGATATTGAGATCACATCTCAAATCCAGATCTCGGGCCTCCGATAGATGCTTGATTAAATCAAGACTACAAATCTAATCTTGTCATTGAATCTGAATCGCATTCAGATCAATGTCTAATATTTGGACTAAGATCAGATTACTTCTCTACTGAGAGGAGTCACTAAAATCCAGACCCGTTTCATCACTCCCTAGGAATGGAAGCGTCATGGTTATACAATCGTTTATGATCACATCACCCTCAGGTATTCCCAATACCTGTACATCCTGCATACTGGAAGACTCAGAATAATCCCGAAGTATAAGATCAATTTTACACTGTCTACTTTAGGGATTTATCATTAAGTTTCTCATTCGATCATTGGGAGTCGGTATAGATCATATACTTTCCAAAGCATATATTATACCTAGATCTTGATCGTATACTTTCCAAAAGTATGTATCAAATCTACAAATTCAGTCAAGCTTCCAAAGCGAGACGACCGTGCACGGAATTTGATTCTTCCCAATATCTCATGAGTGAGCTCATGTCTTCCGGTTCAGTAATGAACCTGTATGATCCATTTGAGAGATCGTATTACTCATATGCCCTTATATGCACACCAGCACGCCGGTATATAGACCTTGATTAGGTCATCAACCTATTGGTCTGCCAAATGTACATACGTAGATATATAGTAACACATCTGTCTCCGGTCAGAGGATGCGTGCCTATATCATGACAACATACGACATAGGACTTTGGTTATCTCGATCTCGTTAAGTCAACTCTTTAACCTAACTAATCTGACACCTCCGAATCTCTATTCCTATGTAGAGGACCTGCATCAAGAGGTCGGTCAGATATCAGCCTAATTGAGAAAGGATTGCCATCTCCTACGCAGGCTGGAGATCATCTCTTAACAATCATTTGATGGTGCTTGATGAGTCCTCAATCTAACTCTTTAGATGTTCATCCAAGCACCAGCCTCTATGATTCAATATTTGAATCAACAGCTGTATGATCATCAAGATGGCCATGGTACATAACCCGAATTGTACTAAGGGACCTATTATGCAAATTATGTATTCTTTATTTCAGATTAGGGAATGATATTTACAATAACATTTATTGCATAATGACTCGCCGTGGGCTCGCATGTCCAACAATCTCCCACTAGCCCAAAGAGCCATTAATGGGCTAATCATTTAAACCCACACTCATATGACAATCATAGGCTATTTAGAAAACAACTAGGTAAGTTGATCAGTCACTCTGTTCCCAAGAGACTACGCCAAGTCCTTTTACGGCACTTGCATATCCCCTAGTAACAGTGCTCGCATCCAATGTGAATGTTGCATCTTATGCAACCAATACTCAATTTTGTTATAATGTCCTTGACACTATAGCTCGATAATTATTATAACCAGTATACCCATAATCCTTATTAGAATACCTTTATTCTTAGAGATCTCTATCTCCTGAGGTATCCACAGTTAATACCCTTATAGATCACTATCTACAAGGTCATAAACTTTTGAACATAAGACTTTGAGATCACTATCTCTAAGTTTCATCATCTTTGAAGATATTGTTATTACTGCAATCAAATGTTTCATTCCATAATAGGATTAGTAACAGATTACTACTCCCACTGCATGGCAGACATCTGGCTCTTTTGCACATTTAGCATACACTCAGCTTCTCGTAACTGATGCACAAGTGCAAGTAGTTCTAGCATTCATTTCCTCAACTCTCTGAGGTGCTATCCCTTTAGATAGGTCACTACCATATCTTAAGGGAAGGAAGCCTTTCTTGGAATTTTTCAGAAAATGGAATAAGTCCAATGTGTACTACTAATGTGACAGTCCCAATACCCTCTTCTCTTCGCTTCTGAACGACTTCAGAACTAAGATTTAAGAGGTATCCTTGAGATCATATCTCAAGGTATGGAACAACCAAATTATAAAACACTTATTATTATCCTTGTATCATTCCAAATGATTAGAATAATATCTACATTTAGCACGATGAACACAATGACACTCCTGCTAAGCTTCACATGGTTCATCAAGATTTTATCTGAAATCATACCATTTATAATTTCATCAAATCTTATGTTCCAACTACAAGAAGCTTATTTGATCCAAAGATGGAGTTCTTTAGCTTGCACACCTTGCTTTCCTCAACCATGAAGCCCTGGGGCCACTTCATATGAATATCCTCAAAGAGGTATTCATAGAGGAATGAAATCTTGAGTCACATCATCAAGATGTCATAGTCAAGTTGTGTAGCTATAGTTAGCAATATTCTGATGGGTTAAAGCAAGGTCACTGGAGAGCAAGTCTCATCGCAAGCGATGTCTTCTCTTCGGTGTGTAGCTCATGGCTACGAACTGTGCTTTGAAGGTCTCTATCTTCTCATCAGGTTCCCTCTTTCTCTTGAAGATCCATTTACACCATAATGGGTCTTACCCATATAGTTGGATCCTCGAGGGTCCACATACAAGACTTGTATATGATGTCTACATTAGACTTTTATTGTTAACATCCATCTTTCCATGTCATGATCCTCAGGAGCTTCATCCCACGAAGTCAGATCATTGTCAGATTCAACTGACACATGGAATCCATCCTCAAATTTATTTGAAGAGGTATTAATGTTTCATCTTTAATTGTCTATTTAGTTTCCGATTTCAGGAGCCTCATTATCTTCTCAAGATTAAATGAGTTCCTTTACTTCATTTTCATCTTGATTCTCAAGAGAGTCATCCTATAAGAATCATATTCTCAAAGATGAGATCTTTTTAAGAATCTCAAGGTCATAAAGTAGGTATCCAATACCATCCTTTATTTTCCTAATGAAGTAGCACTCTCTAGTGCCAGATTCCAGATTACTTGCATGGAACCTTATTAAGGATATATATTGTAGTCTCTACTACATATATACATTGGAAACTAATAGATAATTATGCTAATATTCATCATTGATTATATCATGTCACACATGATCCAATTGTATCTCCCTACAACAATTATTGAGTTTAGGTTTATAAGGAGGAGTGAGATAAAAATAATATTCATATCTCTATAAGGTATTCCATGAATTCATTTAATAGGTACAAGCTACCTAGGTTAGATTAAATTCATTTCATCTTCCTTCAGACTTTGGTTCAAAACCAAAATTGTGAAATCTTTGAACATTTCAAAGGTTTCTTAGGTGAAGAGAAGAAATCTCATATCACAAATAATCATTAATAGATATCACATATCCATAATGTTTATTCTGATATAGATGATTCACATACATCAATATGTATGAGATCTTGAATACCTAACATCTTACACCATTCCAAAAGAAAGGTGCATTGGACATTTTTACTTTGAATACAATATTCATAAGTATGCAAGTTTTGAAATTTTAGACATTCTAAAGTTTCATCTCTTACTTGTCCATTGATCTCATCAACAGACATATGTCCAAAACATGATGCCAGATCATTGTCAAATGATCTATATCCTCCTATTGATCATTAGAGGTTTAGTTTTCAGTTGTTAGAAATCTTAATGAACCATTCATTAATTTTCTAATTTAGCAGAGTCCACTAAATGTTAGATTACTATCTGAAATATATCCATCATAACTCTCTATGATAGGTTTATTCCAGAATTCATGTTTATTTCCAACATTTAGAAATAAACTATGAGTGTATTCTAATATCCAGGTCACAGATACATTCTCAAAGACTAAGGGCTCCCACTGAAAATATAAAGTCTATTGATCCAATGGAAATTGTTGCAACAATTGCATCACTTCCAATATGGATGACCATTAAACCTCAAGATCAAATTTCTAATATTCTAATACAGATGCAACCAATTGCAAGTGTCATTAGAAGATTGAGATACAATTATTAGACTTTATCTCATCAAATAAGTAAGTCAATATCAATGATTATATGTAGATTATTCTGATGTACTATCTGATTCCTTCTCTAAGGATTCTAGATAGATTTGATAGTCATACTATCAACACATCAACTTATTGTAGTATTGGCATTCATCCAACTCTTTGAATGTCATATGGAAGTCACAGAAGTACAATCAACTCTATGATTATACTTCTTATTTGGGTCCAACCCATGCTTCCACCGCGCTCCCTTTATCTATAAGCAATCATTGCTCAAGACAAAGGATCTCTTATGTTGAAATCAAAAATTTCAATATAAGAGTATTTCAACATTTATACATGCTTCATTCAATTCATACAATATGAATATTATGAAGCTTCATGAATGACTAGAGTATAGATAGTAGAATGATGACATTCATTGTATCTACATCCATCTGAACTCTTAAAACATTGGTTAATGTAGGTACTCAAACAATTTGAATATATCATCTCTTTTAGAGCTACCATTCTGCATAATGCAGAGAACCATGTCATTCATGATTATATGTCGAGAGCACATATGCCAGAACATTTTCTTAGATTTATAAGGATTATTTGATAATTACGATCATTATCGACATGTCACTTCAAAAGTATATTCGATGAGATCAAGACTTATAGAGACATACAAACCCTAGGGTTTTAGTCCTATTGTCTATTTAATTATCATTCCTCATTATTATGAGGAAACTTGCACATTGCAATCACATACATTATGTGTCCAATTGCAAGTACAATATCTGGATCATGGGTCCAATCCATGATATTCTACAGGTTATTATTGAGTATATCATTGAGTGGGTTTAATGAAGGATTATCTGAAATAAGAAATTTGCATAAATATTTTTTAATATGTATTGTACTTTGATTTAGGAATTTTTATATCAAAGTTGTCTTGCCTTGTCAACATTGAAAGTTCATTCCCTTAATCACTTTCAATGTAAGAGATATACTTACCATTATATCTCAAACAAGATCTGGGATCTCCTTCCTTATCTTTGTTACATCCCAATAATATGAGAACCTGTAACTTGGATAAAAAGAAGCGGGAACACATTCCGCCTTGCAAGTCCAACTTGCATCTCCCAATTCGGTCTTTAACACCCGGGCCCACCACCCCTAAGGTGATGTTGACCCGTCATTAATTGAACCAACCATCAACAGGAATACAACTCGCTATGCGCAATCCAATATCGCCCCAATAACATGAGGACATGATATTGGGGTCACTACGCATACGTCCTTACTCTTTCGAGAAACGACGAGCCCGATCCAAATGGATCATATGCAGGAGCTGTCACTTCGGACAGGCGTCTCCTACATACAATATCTGGCGACGGAACCCTTCGCCTTGACGGGAGACCATGGATGTCACTTATGTGATCCTCCATATCATATTCAAATTCTAATTAATTATTATGAATCATATCCATATAATTAATTCTTCCAAGGGAAATAATAACTCTATTCATAATAGAGTGTTTTAATTTGGATATAATTAACTTAATCATATTAAATTAGTTATCAATCCAATTCAATCAACAAACTTGATTTTACTTGAATATATGGTATTATCTCAAAATACATATCAATTCGAATTTTAATAATTAGAAAATACATCATGATCTCTCAGGCATCATTCGTTCCCTACCCGTTGTCATGGCCAGTACCGGCGGGAGTGGGACGGACCGCATCCGGTGCAACCCGCTACCCCAGCGATCCCCGACTAGACACCATATCCGCCTCGAGAAAAAATAATACCGAGTCAATCACTTTGTACTTGAGATGATCATCGGTTCTTGAACCGAAATTATACCATATAGTGATAATCAAAACATTTTTTATTATAAGGAAGTTTGCTAGACAAATTCCCAATCCTATTCAAGCAAGGAGTTTGATGATTGTGTTTTCAATTATGATCTAGATCAAATCTAATCAATTTATTGGTTAAGTCCAAGTCAATTAAGGAAATAATCATCATTCAATATTTCTCAAATATTTTCCATAGTTATTTCATGAAATTAACAATAAATTTCACTAATTGACAATCACGTGATTCTTGATTAGGATTGTAATTTCAGCAGTGGCCCCTACTTACTAAAATTAGCATATCTCAATCAATTTAAATCCAAATTAGACAAAATCAATTTTCAAAGATTGCTAATTTGATTTAGGACAGAATCTAAGTGATATTTCACGCATTTCAAGGCAGATCAAAACAGTAATTAACTCATTAATCATGTTAAGATTCGCAGTTCCCGCAACAATGAATACATGTTCATTAAAACAACCATATCTCGAGCAAACGGAATCCAAATTACGTAAACTCAGATCCTATGGTTTCCTTATTTAATGGGAACAAAATCCAAGTTTTATTTTCATGTCTAAACAATTTAAACAAGGCCGAAAATAATCACTAAACAGAGATGTGAAAATGAAATGCGATAAAACTTTCGCAACCCTAATGAACCCAAGTCGCCTTCGGTTTTATGGATCGTATCCAAAACCTTCGACCTAAGGCTCTGATACCACTTGAAGGATATGGGATAATCCTCAAGCGCATCACGGAAGCGTGAGTGTCACATCAAATACGACGAGGAACGACTAGTCGCACTAGTTGTTCTTTGCAGCGGAATTTAAAAAATTTTCATGCGACGAAACCACATCCAAGAACGCTTCTCGGATCGTTTCGTCTAAACCACAAACAAGTAATAGGATTACCTCTTGAAGTGTGGTTGCGATCGAGTCTCTAAACAAAGAGACCTCCTGTCTCAAGTCCGATCCGACGGAGGAGACGCTTGCGAGCGCGGGGATGAATCGCGTGCTTCTCGCAATCCATGTTGATGATCCAAGCGGTGGATCTCCGGATCTCGACATACGAGATCCGACGTCTTCTTCACGAGCGAGGCGCACCGAAGGAGACGGAGATCCACGAGCAGACGATCGGGCAGCATAACGACGACGCTGCGGCGATGGAGATCCTCTCTAGGGCATCCATGGTGGACGGCCATGAGAGGAAGACAGAGAGTAGGCATGTAGAGAGAAAGAAAGAGAGAGAGACTTATGTTCTCTTGGTGTAAAGAAGAGAAAAGGGGTGCCACTCCTTTTATAATATTTTGGGATCCATGGATCTCAATCCATGGACAACACAAATCCAATGGCTCTCATTGATTGTGTTTCTTTTAATGGCCAAGATTTGTGTTGGTAAAAACCAACAACAATGAATTTAATTTAGATTAAATATATATTGATAAATCAATATAATTCAATCACCAAATTAAATCAACTAACATTAAAGATAATGGAAAGGATGCTCCTCCCTTCCATATAGGAAGAGTGGACGGCCACCCTTTCCTTTAGGGATTGGTGGCCGTCCCCGCTCTCCTATTAGGAAAGGGAGACTCCAATGCAATCTCCAAGATTGCATATATCTCCAATATTTACAACAACAATTGTTGTAAATTATTCTACAAAAATAATTCATAATTATTTTGTAGACATTGCAATCTCGCCATTGAAAAATTTGTGAATCATATTCACAACCCAAAATAAAATGTAAATTACATTTTGAATCAAATTCACATCAACATTTAATTAATGAATGTAAATTACAAATAGCTCTCTCTTATATATTATAAATCACATTTATAATATATATGATTAATGTGGATAGTGCTATCCACATTATTCATATCCATGATAATTAAATCACATTTAATCATTTTGGGCCTCTATTCTCATGTGCCCAAATGATGTGAATCACATTCACATTATTTTTCATCTTTGATAATCAAATCACATTTAATTATCTAAGATAACTCTCTTTATAATATGAATCAAATTCACATTATTCATGATAATTAAATCACATTTAATTATTCATTTTCTCAATGCTCGGATACATATATCAACAATAGAATTATCCATGAACTTTTTCAAGGATAATGTGCTTTCTCCGCGAATACTTGGAGATAAGGACATGGCGATTGTATTGTTCCATGTATAGTGATTTGGATATTGAGATCACATCTCAAATCCAGATCTCGAGCCTCCCATAGATGCTTGATTAAATCAAGACCACAAATCTAATCTTCTCATTGAATCTGAATCACATTCAGATCAATGTCCAATATTTGGACTAAAATCAGATTACTTCTCTACTGAGATGAGTCACTAAAATCCAGCCCTGTTTCATCACTCCCTAGGAATGGAAGCGTCATGGTTATACAATCGTTTATGATCACATCACCCTTAGGTATTCCCAATACCTGTACATCCTGCATACTGGAAGACTCAGAATAATCCCGAAGTATAAGATCAATTTTACACTGTCTACTTTAGGGATTTATCATTAAGTTTCTCATTCGATCATTGCAAGTCGGTATAGATCATATACTTTCCAAAAGCATATATTATACCTAGGTCTTGATCATATACTTTCCAAAAGTCTGTATCAAACCTACAAATTCAATCAAGCTTCCAAAGCGAGACGACCGTGCACGGAATTTGATTCTTCCCAATATCTCATGAGTGAGCTCATGTCTTCCGGTTCAGTAATGAACCTGTATGATCCCTTTGAGAGATTGTATTACTTATATGCCCTTATATGCACACCAGCGCGCCGGTGTATAGACCTTGATTAGGTCATCAACCTATTGGTCTGCCAAATTTATATACTTAGACATATAGTAACACATCTGTCTCCGGTCAGAGGATGCGTGCCTATATCATGACAGCATACGACATTGGACTTTGGTTATCTCGATCTCGTTAAGTCAACTCTTTGACCTAACTAATCTGACACCTCCGAATCTCTATTCCTATGTAGAGGACCTGCATCAAGAGGCCGGTCAGATATCAGCCTAACTGAGAAAGTATTGCCATCTCCTACTCAGGCTGGAGATCATCTCTTAACAATCATTTGATGGTACTTGATGAGCCCTCAATCTAACTTTTTAGATGTTCATCCAAGCACCAGCTTCTATGATTCAATATTTGAATCAACAACTGTATGATCATTAAGATGGCCATAGTACACAACCCTAATTGTACTAAGGGACCTATTATGCAAATTATGTATTCTTTATTTCAGATTAGGGAATGATATTTGCAATAACATTTATGCATAATGGCTCGCCGTGGGCTCGCATGTCCAACAGGTCCTTGCACCTACTGTCATCGTCCAGGACACTCAGAGGACACATGCTATATGAAGCATGGATACCCTGCATCTGTTCATATGACAGAACAAATCGAGCCTTCAGAGACTCCGACTTCCCAGGTAGATCCACACCTGGATGACATTGTCTCTCATATACGAGAGATCATGCCTTCAGTGGCCGACACCACAACAACAGGATCCATAGATACTGCAGCCGCAACCAGAGCTTCTTTGAGCTCTTCAGGTATCGCTTACGCTTTTACTGGTAGTAGCGGTGCAGATATGACATAGTGGATCATGGACTCTGTCGCATCCCACTATCTGTATGGAGGTACATACCAGTTCAAGTCCTATAGGACTATACCTCCTGGCAGATGGGTTGTTATTGCTAATGAGGTCCACTTAACCATCACAGGATATGGGGAGGTGTATCTGACATCATTCACGTGCCTTCAGAATGTTTTGTATGCACCTGATTTTCAGATGAACTTACTTTCTATCGGTCAGATTACTAAGGATCTGCATTGCTGTGTCATTTTTGACCCTTCGTCTCTTGTGTTTCAGGACATACTTACAGGCATGGTGATTGGATGTGGCCGTGAGCAGCGGGGATCTATAGATTGGTCCGACCACCTTATGTTGGTACCTCTACTATTCCTACTAGACTAGTCTCACCGTACCTATGGCACCTTCATTTTGGCTACCTTCCTCTGCAGAACCTGTGTCATGTCCTCCCACAGCTCTCCACACGATCATTCTTTCAGTGCGAGGCTTGCCAGCTTGGGAAGCACTACCATTCGTCATTTCCATCCCATCAGAGTCAGATCAATTCTTAGTTGTTTGAGATCATTCGTTTAGATATCTGGGGTCTGAGTCATGTTCCTGATCACTAGGGTCGTTGTTTTTATTTGGTCGATGTGGATGATTTTTCTAGACTTTCTTGGGTATTCCTTTTGAATAATAAGTCTAAGAGTAGGTCTATTATCAAGTCATTCATTAATGAGATAAAGAATATTTTTTCTGGCAATGTCAAATATCTGCGTTATGATAATGCCTTATAGTTTTTCACCCTACAACTTTATGAATTTCTCAGGTCTCTTGATGTTGTACACCAGACCTCATGTGCCCATACATCTCAACAGAATGGTGTTGTCGAGCTCAAACACCATCACTTACTCGATGTGACCAGGACTCTGTTGATTCAGAGTCGTGCTCCTCACGCTTACTGGGGTGATGTGGTTCTTACCACTTGCTACTTAGTGAACAACTTGCCTTCCTTTATTTTGGGGAAAAGATCCCTTTATCGATTGCTTTCTCCGAGAAGGATTTGTTCTACCTCACACCTCGTATGTTTGGATCTCTAGCCTTTGTTCATGATTTTTCTCCTGGTCGTGACAAGCTCTCCCTTAAAGTTGTCAAGTATGTTTTTGTTGGCTACTCTCATGCCCAAAAGGGGTACCATTGCCTGTTATAAAATAAACATGCAGAAGCGAACATGGAAAAAAGATAAAGAAATATAAAGAAGACGGGATTTTACGTGGAACCCTACTCCGTGAGGAGCGGGATGAAACCACGGGAGAAGCCCTCTAAGGGGCGGATATTCTATGGAACTTTCTCATCTGTTACAGGAGGCCTGGGGCTCCTTATATAGCTTCCACAGGGCCTCCAAGTCCCACCACTAGGCGGTATGGGACTAAACTCAGTGGTGGGGTAAATGGATCTTGGAGGGATCCATTTACCCACCTATTACATAAGTGACGCATGCTCCAAATACTCTAACACTCCCCCTCAAGCTGGAGCATGCAATGCTCAGCTTGGACAAACAGAAAGAAACTCAACTCACAATACATGACACTACAGACAATATCAACCCAACGCGCACAGCTGCTGCAGTCGAGGACGTTGCTTCTCATGGCGTGCATGTGAGGAGGACTAACGGGGCTGGAGTGTCTATCTGGCTCAGAGAATGGTACTCTACTGTGGAGTCCCTATGATACCACATGAAAACCCTTGCCCTTAATGGCATAGGGAATAGTCCTCTGCTCTGGAGTCTCTATGGCTCACATGAAAGCTCTGGCCGACCAACAAGAATGATTGGCATGCGTCATCATCGAGTCTGAAATTTGTAGAGTCTGAACATCTGACCGGTCTGCAAAATCTGATATCTGAATCTTAGAACAAGACCTGTGACTCTACATATACTCCCCCTTTCTCCCATACTGGTCGGAATGACATTATATGACCACGTTGGGAGAAGATAAAATAATACATAAACATGGGGATGAATAAAACATCACTTAGCCGATAATGTTTTTTTTTCCGACCTTTTTTTTCTCTAATAAATTTTTTTTTTAACAATATTTTTTTTAAATTCGTACGGCTTTTCTTTATACGTGCCTCTTTCATTTTTTTATGCGTACAGCTCTTCTTTTTTTTTTCAAATGTACGCGCCTTTTTTTTTTGAAAACTCTTTTTTTTTTGATAAAGAACTCTAGGCCCAAAGTGGGCGGCTTTTCTAGCCCAATAGAATGGCCATTCCTTCTCGCCTCCCTTTTCTTCTTCTTCTTCTTCTTTTTTTTTCTCAACGGCCCATTTGGGCCCAATCCATTCCCCTATATTTTTTTTATATATCGCAGCCCACCGGACCCCCTCCTTTCATTTTTTTTAATACACGCGGGGCTTTAGGGTTCTGGGAACCCTCCACTCCCGAAACAAAACGCCGCCCACGATGGGGAGGCTCTCTTCATGCACCGCCGCTGGGAGTAGGACGCAAGGTGCGCCGCCAGTGCTGGATGAGGGAGGGATTCCGCGCCTGATGCGGGAGCACGGAGGTGCGGGCCACGCCGCGTGCACCTGGTGGAGGCGCCGCCCATCACCTGCGATGGAGGAGAAGGGCTCGCGCACTGGACTGGGCCTTATGCGCGAGGAGGAGAGGCGCCAGATCGCTTGGTGCCGCTCACGTGAGGAGCTCTGGATCTGAGGCGGAGGTGTCGTCTGCTGGAGTGGCTTGTGCCTCCTCGGGGTTGATGGAGGTCCCGCCGGTGCTCGGCCTGGATATGCCGCACATAAAAAAATGCCCCCCGATGGGGGTCTCATCTAATGTCACCGCCGCCGCCCAAGAAGGGGATCTGCGGCCTGGGGTTGCGTGGGCTGGACCTCGACTGGAGTCTGATGTAGTCGCGCGTGGGGGCCGGAGGGAGATCACCTGGGGATGCGCCTCTGCGTGGAGGCTCGAAGGGGAGTACGCCCCCGCTGTCGCGCGAGGGCTGGTGGAGTTGCGGCTGCAGCCGCCGCTGTGAGTCGCGCCTGCGCCTGGATCGAGAGGCGAAACACCGCCTCTTGGTGAACTGCCCTGATGAAGGGCTGCGCTGATGAAAGGGTTCGCCTGAATCTGAAAATCCAGAGACATTGGCAGAATCTGATCTGGACGGAGCATTGCCTGGTGAACTTTTGCTAGGGTTTCCGAAAACCCTCAAACGTGAACATGAACAGATCTCTGAAATGAAGACGGAGATTTCCAGAACAGAACAACTTATCTCAAAAAAAACAACGAATCTCGAACATAAAAAAAATCTGAAATCCTCGAGAATCGACCTGCTCTGATACCATGTTATAAAATAAACATGCGGAAGCGAACATGGAAAAAAGATAAAGAAATATAAAGAAGACGGGATTTTACGTGGAACCCTACTCCGTGAGGAGCGGGATGAAACCACGGGAGAAGCCCTCTAAGGGGCGGATATTCTATTGAACTTTCTCATCTGTTACAGGAGGCCTGGGGCTCCTTATATAGCTTCCACAGGGCCTCCAAGTCCCACCACTAGGCGGTATGGGACTAAACTCAGTGGTGGGGTAAATGGATCTTGGAGGGATCCATTTACCCACCTATTACATAAGTGATGCATGCTCCAAATACTCTAACATTGCCTTGATCCGCTTTGGCGGAAATACTTTGTCAGTGTTGATGTTACATTTTTTGAGTATGTCATGTATTTCTCTCCTACCGGTGACAAGCTGACCCCATCAGACTTTAATGAAGAGATCTACATGCCTCCTCCTCCTACAGTACTACCACCGCCTACACCTTCTCCTGCTCAGCCAACACCCAGTCTACCTCTACCACCTACATTGACTCAATTTTTGCTACGTGTGTTTACTTGTAGGTCTCGCTATGTTCCCCCCTGTTCACAGGTCTTCCCCATCATCCATCACACGTCAGGTATGTAATGGGCACAATGTTTCTACTGATGGTTTACTGAGTTGTCTGTGCAGAGGAGTCACTATAGGATGAGCAGATACCCTCTCAAGAGAGGAATCTTATAGGTTCATGACATGGTAGCTGATCTTGATCTGTCGATTGCTCTACAAAAATAGAGATGTACGTGTGCTACATATCCTTTTACAACCCATGTTTTCTTGAGCAAACTTTCAAAGGATTTCATATGATTTACCTTGACACTATCAACCGTGGAGATACCACGAAGATATCAGGAGGCTATTCAGGACAATCAGTGGCATCTAACCATGGAGGAGGAGATGGCCGCGCTACAGTCACGTGACACTTGGAGTCTTGTTTCAGCTCCAGTTGGCACATCCGTTGTTGGTTGCAAGTGGGTGTTCATTGTGAAGCACCATGCAGATGGCAATGTGGATCTTTACAAGGCGATATTTGTGGCACGTGGGTTCGCCCGGACATATGGGGTGGAATATCAAGATACTTTTTCTCCAATTGTCAGGCATTCTACTCTGCGTATCCTCTGTCTGTTGTTGTGACACGAGAATGGCTATTAGCTTGATATGAAGATTGCTTTTCTATATGGTGATCTACATGAGGTCTACATGTAGCAACCACTGAGGGAGAGTGTCAGAATGATTGCAGGCTACATAAGGCTATTTATGGCTTTAAGAAGAGTCCAAGAGCATGGTTCCAGAAGCTATCGGACTTGATAGAGTAACATGAGTTTGTGCGATCGACTGCCAGTCACTGTCTGTTTGTGCACAGGACTCAGAGAGGTACAATTGTCATTCCTGTCTATGTTGATGATATCATTGTTACAGGGGATGATAGGAAGGCATTCATGTTGCTAAGGATTTCCTAGGTCAGCAGTTTGTGACCAATGACCTTGATAGTTTACGCTACTTCCTTGTACATGAGTTTGCCAGGAACCAGTGAGGTCTTGTGATGACCCAAACAAAGTACGTTACATATCTTCTTTTTGAGACAGGCATGACAGATTGCAGACCTGCCACTACTCCTATGGACCCTAGCATGAAGCACTACGATGATGACAGTGAGGAGGTCGACAAGAGGAGGTACAAGAAGCTTGTTGGAAAGCTCCTGTATGCGACCATTACCGTGCCTGATATATCCTTTATCGTGAGCAAAGTGAGTCAGTTTATGGAGCAACCCAGACATGCACATATGGATGCAGTCCATATGATTCCGAGGTATATGAAGGCATCACCTGACACTGAACTTCTATTCAATAGAGGTACATCCCTTTCAGTTACAACATGTGCAGATGCATATTATGCTGGGTGTCCCAAGGACAAGAAGTCTACTTCAGGCTTCGCATTGTTCATAGGGAATTCCCTAGTGTCTTGGAAGAGCAAGAAGCAGACCGTGGTTGCCAGATCTAGTGTTGAGTTAGAATACAGGGCTATGGTGCAGGCTAGGACAGAGATGATGTTGGTCAGATCTGTTCTTACTTACATGGCTATCGAGATGCCTCTTCCCATGCACCTCCAATGCGATAACCATGTTGCTCTTTTCATTGCGAACAACCCGTCCTTGCTTGAGAGGACCAAGCACATAGAGGTGGATTATCACTACAATCGTGACATGATACATAAGCGTCTCATCGTCACTGCCCACGTCAGCTCTGGAGATGAGATAAGAGATGTACTTACTAGTTACTAAGGCCTTAGCCAGAGGGCCTTGCCAGATATGCTGCTCCAATCTGAGCCTGATTGATATCTACGCTCCAACTTGAGAGGGAGTGTTGAGATATTAGTAATCTTTTATATTATTTATGTAATTTCTATTTTCTTTGTCTTCTTTATGTAATTTACCCAACATGTTTCTCTCCTATATAAGAAAACCCTAGGGTTTCGTCAGTAAGCAATCCATTCTTTCATCTCCAAGTTTACAAGTGCTAAGCTATCATTTCGAACTTCAATTTTCTTACATAAGATATCATTTTGCTTGTCATCTTTGTTGGCCTATATTTTTCTCTGTTATTATTGTATGTCACCATTCTCTTCATCTTCATGAGGTGAAATTAATGGCTTCTAATTTCGATTCCAAATTTGATTTTGACTCTGAGCTGCATACTATGATTGTTGGAGAGATTGGATGGAAATTTAAGGAAACATATTATGTTAATATCTTATTATTAGCAAATACTATGTATTTATATCTCATATATTGATTAAATAATATTAGAAATCTTAATTTAAGAATAAAACAAGTTTTCAAGTAATTTCCCTTGTTTCTGGCCATTTCACTTGAATTCAATCGAAATTACACCTAATTTCTCTTTGCATGCTTACCGAAACGAATCTGAAATCCGATGTTCAAAGCTTTGAGATGGATCTTCCCCTATCCCGTGATAGGAGAATCTCTCTCATCATCAATGATGAGAATCTTTATCATCATCGATGATATGCGACTATGAGGAATCGAAATGTATCAGGTGAACTCTTCTTTGCTTCCACAAAGATGATAAGAAGCTTCAGAATCGATCATCCACTTGGTAAAGTTAGTGCTATAACAAGTGGTAAGAGCTTGACCGACACATGAGGCACTGGTGGAGGCTGATGTGTCAGATTGTTGAAAAGCTCTAGAATCGCTTGCTTAATTTATGTCAATTGTTGTGGCATGTAATTTTAGGAACTTCAAAACCACATAAAACTATTTTCAATTCAAATAATGTCATGTATTTAATTTTTTACTTGGGCAAGCCCATGGTCGAACACAAGGAGGCAATAATTAGGCTTCAGATTCAGATTCAAAATCACAAGCAATTAAGTTTTCAAAGAGGATTTTTTTTGGTGATTTTTTATGTAAAAAACATATGCAAATGTGAATGCAAAAGAACTCAATTTTATGGCAAATCAAATAACTTAACCAAATTAATTTTGATTCAATTTATGTCCAAAATAACCCACTTATATTTTTCTTTAAACCTTGTTTGATGACATTATGAGAACTCGAGAAAATATATTTTTGTATTTTTAGCAATTAAAATGCATACAACAACAAAGCCTTTTCCCACATTAAGTAGGGTCGGTAAAGCAATTAAAATGCATGTATGAAAATTTTATGCAAAAATTACGAAACCTTTGCCGAAGCTAAAATACGATGATGTGAAGATACTGTAAATTTTTTTATAAATTTATGACACTATTTGGTTTTTTTATGAATATTTACTGGAACATAGCAAATTTTAGTAATTTAATTTCCATAAATCCATAACTTAATATCAGAGACCAAAACTATCCTAAATGGATGTCCTAATTGAAGAAACCATGGGACTATGAATCTTGAAAAATTGACATCTGTGGAATTAATGAAAAATCAATTACAAAATTTACTCTTAAATTTATTAAAGACAATAAGAATGCATTTGATATGATTTTCGATGGCTAGTTAAAGCTCATTATGACCTACTGGAAATTTGAATATTTTTCTTAGCAAAATTTGATTTTCTCAACAATCTTAGATCGGAGTTCTCCTATCCCACCCGTGTCCTAGCCCCCACCACTGCCCTCTTACGCATCATCGCTACCCCTCCATGCGGCAGCCTGGTGCCACCGCCAACCCTCTGCACAGCAGCCCAGCGTGCCTCTACGTGACTGTGCACACTGCTGTGAGACTCCACATGCCTCCACGACACCTTACACTGCCGCCAACAACCCCCGTGGTCATTTTGTCTCATATCTGTTGCCAAATTGCAGTCTGAAACTGCCTGATTTTGATCGAAAAAGGTGATTTTAGACATAAATCACTTTTTCTGGCCCTAGTGTGGATCAAGGATTAATGCGGAAGATTTTATGAGTCTACATGTACAACCAATCCTCTATATGATCGTGTAGACTCTCTCGGATCAGTCAACTTCCCTAGTAGAGTACTATTTCGACGTTTTCTTTCATCGTGTCAGAAAATAAGGGTGACGTCTTCTCTTCGTCCACTGCCTTCAAGGGCCCAACTCTAATCGTGAAGATGAATAGGATCAAACAGGAGTTGTGGTCCGTGCAGTTTTTTACCCTTGCAGTGCAATAACAAGGAGCACATTTTGACAAAGCCCGATCCATCAGATAAGATCAGAAATAATGCTTCATGGAAGCAAGATGATGCATATGGACGTGTTAGGCTCTTTGGGACTCTCACTACAGAGATCGCCAATGATATTGTGAACCATCCCACCACCAAAGCGATACGGGATATTCTAGTAGTCACATATTGCCCATGCGAAGAACGATGCCAAGATTCTTTAGCTACAGTTTGATGTATACATGACTGCATACCTTTGACTTTTCCCTTCGAGGCATGTTTGAGAAGCTTCACTGCTTCATGCCCATTACCACTTCCACGGAGTAGCAGATGACATACATGAACTACACGATGGTTGGAGTTTTCTTGGTAGCTTTGAATCCATAGTACGATGCAACACATGCACAACTTATTACATGCGCAACCATACCTCCCATGGAGGAGTCCTACAGTCGTCTCATCATGCTTTTTATCCCACCCCTATCTAATAGAGTACGGTAAAAAAGTATGCTCTAAAATCTCACATTTGACGTACGGAGCTCCCTTGTCTGGTCTCTTGGCTGGAAGTCGATTCGAGATGGCATGACATGTAGTCATGGTCAATACATGTAACTCAGAACAATGATTGCGCTGCCTCTTCTTCCTACAAATGGTAGTATTCTCCTTAAGTCATTTCTGAAGAAAAGGTATGTGGACCAAGGCTTTCAAAAGAGTGAGCTTGATCTCAAATCTGTCCATCATCTCTTTCGTCAACTCCATCATCTGATTCTTTTTTGGGTTTTCCTCTTTCTCTCCCTTTACTTGACGGAAGTGTATTTGTACATCCTCCTCAACCGTATGTACACCATGAGGAAAGAAGGAGAAGGAGAATATTTTTTTGGAAAATTGGTCTAGCTCTGTACAAATCATCATCATTAGAAGAATGAGAACTAGCAGAAGTAAACGTCTTGTCTTTATTCTTATTTTTTGATTTTTTCCTTTGTACATTTTTTGAAGTTTTTATCTCCCTCACTATGTACATAAAATGGCAAAGTTGTTGCATCATCGACAATCTCTGGCTTTTGCTCCTCAGGTTTGGTAGCATTAATACCATCAACATCATCATGAGGAGTGGTAGCATCAGCATCACCATCATCATCATCATCAGGCTCAACTGGATCGTTAATATCATCAACATGTGCACCCACCTCACCCTAGTTGAGTTGTCGCCCGATGTTACTCTACCGCTCCTAGGAGTGCCAAAATCAGCATCATCATAACAAGAATATGTATCTGTGAATGCTTGTAACTGGAGGGTAGGCTCGATGAAGTGTACTAGCTCTGGCTTCCTCTTCAGACTGTTTTGTCTTGGTTTCATCTGATCAGGAATGACAAACTTTCCCTTCACAATCTCTATGACGTGGTGTCTAAATTCATCCATCTCTCGCCTAAACACGCCATGCTGGTCATCTATTAGACGTGCAAGATCCTCTAGTGTTGGGTTCTCATAAGAAGGACCAGGAGACTCAGATGAGTTGCCTCTATGATATTGAGGTTGTTGTTGGGGTGCCCGTAAAGTATATTGTTGATGTGACTGAGAGTACAACTGTTGAGAAGGATAAAAACTTTGTCTACACTGAGCTGTCGTAAAGGAACAAGAACTGGATTGGTAATGCTCCCTACTCTACACTGACTATCCCTGTGGTGGCTGTTGGGAGGCGACACCTCCAGAAAACCAACAAAAATTGGGGTGGTCACGACGGATCCCTGGTTGCTGTTGTGCTTGGTTGTACCAAATCATGTTGACCTCAATCAATGGCTCAGGTGTCTTTGTATGTGAAGGGGGCATGGAAGCAATAGGCTGATCACTCTGTTAGACAACCATCTGGGCATCAGATAATGGTGTCTGTTATGTCTGAGTGTAAGCATGAGACTGTCGGATCATAGTGCACATGGTATATGTGCTGAATTGGAGGCTGCGACCGTAGAAGTATACCTTTGTCTCTGGTCACTGGATCATTTGGTGACCTAAAAGAAGGCATATAAGCCATCTGTACCTCTTGAAGGCACATGATCTGAGTCTTCAGGTCACTCAAACATCTCTCAAGCTCGTCAATCTTGTCGAGCTTGTTCAAACTCCAAAACATCCTCTCAATGATCTCTATGCAATCCAACTTCTAACAAATAATTCACATATCAGCTGATGAGGACTCTGAATGAGCAGAAGAAGGACCCGCATCTATCTGTGCCACTTTGGAATGGTGGTAGTGTGATGGTGGTTTCGTCCGTGTGTAGTATCTAGTCTGGGGCATTATGGTATAGTTCTTAGCCATCTCCTCGTAAATAGTCTAGACTTGATCCTTATGCCTAAAAATACGATCTACCACACAATGCATTCACCCGTCCTTATAACTCAGGTGTCATCCATAAAAGAAGCTTTACACAAGGTTCGGCTTCATGATCTCATGGTGGGGACACCTCTCAAGGAGCTCTATGAATCTATCCCATGCTTCGTGAAACTGCTCGTTCACCAGCATGGTGAAGTTGCTAGTCATAGCTCTCGCAGCGTTCGTGCGGCTGAGTGTATAATACTTGTTTAAGTACTCGGTACGAAGTTGCTCCCAAGTCGTGACAACTCTCCCTAGATGTTTCAACCAGTAAGCAACCCTATTGACCAAGGAGAATGGAAAAGCGATCATCATGATCGTGTCCTCATCCAGATGTGAATCATGCACCATACTACATATCAACTCGAACTCCTACAAGTGCAAGTGTGGCTGCTCAGTAGAAAACCCATGGAACTTGGGCAACAGATGTATCATCTGAGGCCTGAACTCAAAGTTGCCATGAATGGCAGGAAGACGAATCCACGTATGCGTAATAGAAGCTCCAGGGTTGTGGAGCTCCTTCATGGTACGAATAGGTACAAGTGGAGCTCTCTCCTTTCTATCTGGAATATTGGAACCCTCAACATATGGAATATCTGCCTCCTCAGCATCTGGAATATTTTTCATCTCTCTCAACTGTGACAACTTAGCATGGACGACAGTCATCAATCGACCTTGCTCCGTAATTTGGTTTTGCATGGACGCAAGGAAAGCAATAAGACTATTGTCGATCGCTATCTGATCTAGAATAACAGAAGTGGTATGCGGTTGTGCTCCCTCTGGTCATGGTGTCTGGCACTAGAAAGGAGAAAGAATCCAAATCAGGCTCTAACAAATCCATGTGTAACTGCTGAAACTGTTGTTGTACTAAAAAAAGGAGGTGTGAAGAGAGGAGAAGAAGAAACCGAAGTGGAAGAAGACCTTCCAAGTTCGGAGTCATGCCTAGAAGAGGAGACACGATGGAACTTTGGTTCGGGAAGAGGGACATCCCAAACTGACCTAGATGATTGGGCATGTGTGTAAGAAAAAGCGGTCGCAAGAGCTGACTGAAGCGATCGCTTACCCATCATTGTGACTAAAAAATGGTGAAAAACTGAACAAGAGATGGAACAGGCAAGACTCGAAGTAAAACCGACTACTAGAGACTCAGAGAAGAACGTAACAAAACTAGAAAGTTTGCAAACAAATGTAATCCAAACCCTCAATTCACCTACTCAACTCAGTGAAGATCGTAAAGGCTCAGTCGTTATCTTTTTATTTTCAGAGTTAGGTGATTCTAAAAGTTGTATGAATACAAGATCACAATGTAGTCTCCTAGAGTAGCTCGTGTCCGAGCCAGCGAATCCTTCAAACAGAGAACTACCCCCATAAGAGTTCGGGTTAAGTCTTAAAGAGAAACACTTCATTTAACACAATACCACTTAGCTAACGTTTGAGGCAAGTGCTTGCATCAATAATAGGCCCCGAAAGTCAGGAGTCCAAGCGCTTAGGGCACAAGTTCAGGGCTCTGAGCTATACTCCTTATGCGTACGTGCCTCACTCGGTCTAGAGAGTACCTGCAACAATGAGGGGATTGCTCTCCAAAATCAATGAATGATGTACGCTACGCCTTTTTAGGTCAAGTAGATTAGCAGTCCTAATTTTATTTTAGGTTACCACTTTTTTTGATCTTTTTGATTTGAGAAAACAAACGTCTAATGATGTGGTAATCAAGCATCTAATCACTTAGAGACAATCGCGGAAAACAAAGAAAAAGGCGATGAAAACTAAAACCACTGTAAGGTCCCCCGCCACTTGTGTCGGTGAAATAGACATTGGAAAAAAGAGTAACGGTCAGATACGAGCTGGGATGCCCTTATGGAGCCCCTTCTACAAAAGAAAAATTGGCAAATGTCCCCTTCCTCTCTTACCAAAGAAAACAAAAATTAATCGACGAAATTGACTCCCATATCCGCCTTGCGTTGCTCCTCTCAGTCGGCTCATCTGAGAATCTGCGTCATCTACTCCTCTCAGGCACGTCAACTTCCTAAGAAATTGCCCTCGATCAATAGGCCCTGCAACACAAAGCAAAACACAAAAGTCATAAAAAGGAAATGAAGAAATACAAACAAAATAAAAGATAAGAAACAGACATATGACTAAACATGAAGAAGAAACCCTAATCCTAAGACTCAACTATATACCCAAGCGCTGCCTCCCGACAAGGACGCCTTATGATGAACACGCCTAAAGGATAGAATAATCACCATTGTGTCGACCGGGCGAGTCAATCAGAAAAAGATGTGTGGTTTTTATTTATACTTCTAAACTTGTGTAAATGGTGAAGTATGGGAGTGTTGAACTTAGGGAGGCAAACTGTAGAGACAAGGGTAAAGGTGGAATAATATATGATATTAGGGCTTAGTGAATTTTAATTGTTTTTAAGTTGTTTTATGTACATATATGTAAAGAAGTATATGTATAATTTTTATATATTGTATTTTATTTTATCTTTTAATGTTTTTATGTTCTATATTTGTTTTACAGTTTTTAAGAATTTTTGGAAGATTTTTAGATTTTTTTATTTTAAATTGTTTTTAAAGTGAGAACAATATTTAAAAGTGAAAACATGAAAGTATTTTGGATTTCAAAAATAGTAAACAGTAGTAAAAGTTTTGGATTTTATTTTTACTTCAAAGAATGTGAAAACACCTTTAAAATAAGATATTGCACATATTTTTAGGATTTTTTATGAATTAGTTAATTTTTTATAAGTTTTAATGTATTTTTAGATTTTTAAGGGTTTTAATATTTGATTTTTAACTTCTTTTTAGTTTAAAGTTTAGAATACAGTAAAATATATGTAATATATTTTTTTTATGGATTTTTTGAAATGTCTTTGTATTTGATGCACTTTGTAAGGTTGTATTTCTTTTTGATTTTTTATTTATGAAAAGTATTAAAATTTTTGTATTTTTTTCAAAATACAAGTTATATTGTATAAAGTATAGGTATACACTAATATTTTTATTGATTATTATATTACATATTTTATTTAATATGGATTTTAAGGATATATTTAACATAATGTAATTTACAAGAAATTGTAGCGGTGCGTGGAAATGATTGGAAACGAGAGTGTTTGCATGCAAAACGTCCAGTTGAGCACGTGTTCGTGCACGTGAGGCACTTCTACCTGGACCTGCTTGTGACATACAAAGTTTGTGGGGGCTTAATCGTAAAACATTCTAAAATATCTTCTGATCATGTGACGTGCACGTGTGGCTCTAAAGAAGTGTGGTTGCATGTGGCTCAGATGGTTCAGTAGATCGGAACCGACGGATGGGAATAGAGTTCGATCACCAACTCTACTGCGATCGAGAGCGTTGATCGAGTTTGATCGGACGATAGATGTGCAATATGGAGTCGACACAGTTCTTCCCCAATCTATTCTAGGTGATGGGCGACGGATGTTTCTGATCGGAAGAAAACATCAAATGATCGATTCAACTTCCAAGCGTTGTGGTGTTCATTTCCGTGTAGTTGCAAACATTGATGCTTCATCTTCAGTTGTATGCGACTCGCTCCGGGCAGTGCATGGGTCGATCTCAGGTGGCTGTGTACCGTGTCCAGATGATGGCAGTATGTTTGATGCAGGTTCCCTTCTAGACATTTCTTTCACCTCAATTCTTCGGCTCTGATTAGAAGTTGAGGTGCAGATCATTCAAATGCATGCTCCGATCTCATCTATTGCTTCAACAATGCTAAACTCCATGTGTTTACGATGATGTCTTTGAAGGTTCGAGGGACGAGGATTGATGAATCGCTCTAAATGCTTTAGTTGTTCTCGATGTTGATCAACCTCAACCTCGATTTCGGTGAAGCTTCAGATATGATGCTCTCCAGGTTGAAGACGGAGGTGACTCGATCTCAGATCTGATGCGGTTGTGAATCTAATCGCTCCTGAACCTGTGAATTAATGATTATTCAACTTGAGCACAATGCTTGGTCCAAAATAGAAACAGAAGAGGGTGAACGGAGTGATGATCCCGTCGATGAACACAAAGGAGGGGATCAAGAACTCGAATCAGATCTAATTCGAGGTGTTCAGAGATGGAAGAGGGCGGAGAACTGGATCTGGTTAGGATGAATGTGTAATAGATGCTTTTGGTCGATTCTGAAGAGAAATCAAATGGAAAGGAGAGGAGAAGAGGTAGATCGGAAGAGGAGAAATAGAAGAAAAGAGATCTATAAAGGAGGAAACTAACCTAGATCTATTGGATAATGGATGTGTTGCGCTTGTGGACGAAGCTCGGAGGAGCTCCTGGTTGTCGCATCAACTTGCGGTGATGGAGGTGGCTAGTCACGGCGGAGCTTTGCTGCATGCCGATGATGGATATCACCCTCCCTTTCTCGCTCTCAACCTTGCTCTACAACGGAGGAATTGGACCTCCTGTTACAAGGTCCCGTGCCACCTCAGAGCTCACTGATTGGAGGAGAATGAAAATGGTGGATATTTTTGAATGAAAACTGGGCGGCATCCCAATTTGGGACCCACCACCAAAAGGGTATATATGTGTGTGTAGATATATATATATATATATATTTAGTATACATGATTACAATGAGTCATAAACTCCAAGCGACAACTAAAGCCCAACAATGTTCAATTACATTTTCTGTGTAGAATCTTGCTCTCCCAAAAATGACCTCATTTCTCACAAGCCATATAGCCCATATCAGAGTATGTAGAGTCCTCGTGGCCATAACAGCACACCGATCTGATATCCCTCTAAAAGCTTGAGCTATCTCTACCATTAAGCCAAGATAAATTCACCATGCTCCACACCTGAGCCGAGGAAGGACACGAAAAGATCAGATGATCCATCTCCTCTACTGCTAATCCACATCTATTGCACACTACGTCCCCCACCCCCAACAGCTTTCCCCTGCACTCCTTGGTGAAGAGCTTACTGAGCCTGAGCAACCATAAGAAAATCTTGATTCGTTTTGGCACCTTGCTTCTCCATATCATCTGCAAGTCCACTCCCACCAGCTCCTCCACCTCCCCACATCCTCTATAAAGAACCTGTAAGCCTTTCTTTATCGAGAATCTTCCGTCACCCCAAACGTAGTGATCCCTTCCAGTCGAAGGCCCTCCGTCAGCGCCAGATCAGCCTGCATTGTCAAGAAGTCATCCACCCATCTGATCCGACAACCCTGAAGAAAAAATCGGAAACCACACCCGCTGCTCCGATACCTTCTGCACCACCACATCCTTATCCTATGCTAGAAGCATCAGCCAGGGAAACCGCAACCTCAATACCCCCTTCCCCGACCAATCATCCTGCCAGAATCAAAAAGTATCTCTGTCCCCAAGCACTGGTTTCAACTGACTGGACAGCTCAGGAATCACCTACGAAATGCCCCTCTACAAAGATGACGGAAGCTTCCCCATGGTCACTTCCCGTGACATGGATATCCCATAGATTTTCCTCAACACCCTGCACACTAAATCCTCCGACATCTCCCATAAGCGCACCATCCATTTTGCCATAAAATCCTTGTTCATTTCTCCCAACCGTAGCACGCCCAACCCCCCCCCCCCCTTCTTCTTCGACATCGTCACCCTATTCCAATCAACTAGGTGAACCCCCTGTAGAGACTGTCTCATGTTTGACCAGAAGAATCTGCGCATCACCACCTCTATTCTTGCAAGCACCCCCACAAGCATTAACCTCGTAGATCAGAAGAATATCGGGATGACCGAAAGGACACGCTTCAACAGAATAAACTTCCTACCCCTTGATAGCATCCTAGCCTTTCAACCTGCAAATTTGTTCTCGAGCTTTTTCAGCAGAGCCTCCTGGTCCCTCTTCTTGGGTCGCCCCGCCATCAATGGAAGTCCCAGGTAAGTGATCGGTAAGGTAGTGATAGGACAACCCAACAACTCCACCACCCTCTACGCATGCTGCTCCGATAGGCTGAATGGAATCACAACCGACTTGTCTTTATTTATCTGAAGCTTCGAAATGTCACAAAAATGTTCATGATCAAAGACGCCCATCGAATCTTCTCTTCCTCTACTCCCCTAAATAGCACAGTGTCATCTGCATATTGCAACAACAAAATGGAGATCTCATCCCTCCTATAACCCGAGCAACACCCACCATTCGTCGCCCTCCTCATCATCACAGATAAAGCATCGGCCACAATGACAAAAATAAGTGGATCCAAAGGGCATCCCTGCCTGATGCCCCTCCGGGGCTGAAAGAAATCCCCTTCCGGTTGATCATTGACCCACACCACATGTGAGGCTATCATCACACACCACTTAATACCTGTGATCCACAAGCCCAGGAACCTCATCTTTTCCAACGACGTCCACAGGAACCTCCAATCGACACAGTCATAGGCCTTGGAAAAATCCACCTTCCAAAGCATGCCTCTACTTTACATCTCTTCCAGTCCATCACCATCTCCGAAGCCATGACCAGAATGTCTGTCATGTCTCTTCCGGACACAAAAGCCGCATTTCTGGCGAAATTATTCGCTCAATCACCCCCTTAGCCTGTTCGCCATGATCTTTGAGATAATTAGGTAAATAGCATTCGATATGGCTATGGGACTATAGTCCTCAACCCTGGAAGGTGAATCTTTCTTTGGTATAAGAAAGATAGCTGCCTTGTTCAATCGCTTAAATCCTCGGTTTCCCTTCTGAAATTCCTCCAGCACCTCCATGATTTCTTTCTTCACCATATCCCAAAATTCTTTGTAAAATCCAACCCGGAAGCCATCCAGGCCCAGTGTCCGTCTGCATTCAGCTGAAAGTGCGCCATTTTTGCCTCCTCCTTTGTGAAAATACTCAACAGACCTTTTGGCTCCATCCCATAAAGCCACGAAACTCCCCTTCCCTGCCATCCCCAACCTGCCCACGTGCACCGCCTGCCAAACGACTGAAAATGAGACCGCATGGTCTCTCCCACCGCCCTATCCCCCTCAACCACCTCGCTGCCAATAGAAATTGAATGAATCATGTTCCTATGCCTTCTGACACTCGCAACGGTGTGAAAGAAACACGTATTCGTGTCTCCATCCTTTAGCCACTTCTTCCTGGCTCGCTGCCTCCAAGCCACCTCCTCCTTTTTATCTTAGCTAAAAATCTCTTTCAAATAAGCGCTTCTTTCCATCATCTCTACCTCCAATAGGCTCCGCTCGTCCTCAAGCATGTCAATCATGTCGACCTCCTCCTGCGCCCTACTCCTCTCTCCTCCCAATGCGGTTCGCCTTGTTGAACGTTGCAAGAAATCTTCTAAGTTTAGCCATCTTACTACATGTCTACCAACTGTCGAACCCTCTTGCTTGCAACCAGCCCAAAAATCCTCCACTGCTTCCCGGAATCCCACCTCCAAAAGCCAGGACTTCTCAAATCTGAAAATCGAACGAAGACACACCTCCTCCCCCGAGCACCACAGAAGCAGTATGTGATCTGAATGCGCCCTGTGCAATGCCCGCGCAACCGCCGGAGGAAAAACCTTAAGAGCCTCAGTGGACATCATGAATCTGTCCAACTGAGACCTAGATCTCGAGCTCCTCCGCATGTATCTGCATCCCACAACATCAAGCACGTACGGGACAAGCTCCTCGACCATCCCATTCAACTACATCGATCCTCTATCCCTCCTGTCACAGCCACCTAGCCTGTCCTCCAGCCGCAACGTCACGTTGAAATCCCCAACAATGATTCAAGCTACATTCTGGAATTGGGCTCTAGTCAAGAACAACTCCACGAAACTGCCATCGTTGAGCTTGTTACAAGGGCTGTAAACAATGGCGGCCAACAACCCGGCCCTGTCCGCCTTACACCTCAACAGAAGCATGAGCGAAAATTGGCCCCTCATGACCTTCTCCTAAAGCTCGTATCTATCACCATCCCAACCCGTCACCATCCCACCTACTACCCCATCTGATGCAATTGCTTTGAACTTCCCTAATTTGCTTCACCCAATGTCCTTCCATCGCTCATTCATTTCCCATGCTTTATCTTCGTTTCTTGCAACATGGCCTCGTCTGCCCTTTCCTCTCTCAACAACCGACCCACGACTATCCTTTTCTCTGCCTGCCCCAACCCCTCTACATTCCGGGTTATAAGATTCATTAAATCACCATCACACACCCCTTCGTCGGCCTCAGACCTAGGCACTCCAAAACCTCCTTCTCCAGACCCTCGAAGCATCCCCCACCACCCATACCTCTACCTTGCCACTCACCTAAGCACAAGCCCCTCCCGACGCTCTCCGTCGTGCCCCTAGCAGCTCCTTCCGCTGACACAGCTTGACCTCCACTGAACCCCCTCAGCCGCTTCCTTCCCACCCAACCCCTCCATCATCCCATAAACCACCGCTCAACACCTCCTCATTCTCTCCTTCAAGGAGAGATTTCCATACAGCCGCCCAAACTGACAAGCAACATGCATCTCACCACCTTTCCGATCCGCATCTTGAAGTGGAGCCAAGGTCGATGCCACCGAAAGCCCCAACCCATCAGTGTGCCCGACTTCCATTCTGACCGAACAAACTGCAGCATGGTTACCAGACGCCACAGAAGGAGACTCTGACGCTCCCGAAGCCTCCTGTGACGCTCCCGAAGCCCCCTGTGACCAAGGTTGCAGAAAGCGGTAGTCGGTACTCAGTCGGCGGGGTTACTGACTAAGGATTAATCAGCAGTCGGGCGACTAATCGGATTTAGTCGACCATTAGTCGGTTTTGAATTTTTTAATTATTTTAAATATATAAATCATTTTTATACATAGATTTGTACATTTTCAATACTTCATAATGAAAAAAAAAGAAATAATTGACTTTAAATAGAACATTATTGTATATTAGAATAAGTTTGCTTATATATTAACATAGATTTGTACATTACTTTCGTAATGAAACAAAAGAAGTAATTGACTTTAAATATAATACTAAGCATATTAGAATAAGTTTGCTTTTTAAAAAAGCTAAAAACTAAAAAAATATAAAAGCTTATGGTAAAAGTCAGGCGACTAGGGTTTAGGGTTTAGCCCTCAACAACATGCTCCCTCCAGGAGCATTCACCCGAGTTCAGAATCGGATTGCGGAACACCACTGAATTAGGCTCCTCGAAGTCCGAAGCCTCCATCGGGTCTGATTCGTTGTAGTAAATGAATGTGTCCGCTCTACTGTAGTAAACGAGCTCAGTCGGGTCACCAACCCCAACGTTAATCGGTTCGGGTCCCTAGTTTGCATGCATAGACGTGACTTGAGTCCCCCCCTCCGTTTGAGGATCTGCCAGCCCGGATCCGGCCATGCCATCCATGGACCCGCTAGCCCTGGATCTGTTGAGAGACCCGACCCGCATCGACGATCTGGCTAAGACCTCCGCAAAGGATTTCCAGCTCCCTAGGTCACCCGGCTTGATCTAGCGTCGTGGCTTGGCCTGCAAGGAATACCGCCTTCCCAAAATGGCACCCCTTTTGAAAATCCTCGAAAGACGACCCAACACCTTTCGGGCTCTTCGACGCCAAGCACCTGCCCCTTCTCCAGTCGCCGACCACCAACCGCCACATCCTCCTCCTCTTCGCGCAACTCCAGATGGAATATGTAACCCCTGAATGATGCCTCGATAAAGGCCAAAGCGGATGATCGTCCTCTGTACCCTTAGTCATCACTCACGGCCGCTACCCTCGTCGGAGACCGTCCGGAACAATGTCCACCACCTTCAGAACCGACGACATCATTGTGCAGACATCCTCTAGCTTTCGCCCCATGGGTGGAAGCCCTCCGACGCAAAATATTCTCTCCCTCCAGCGGAAGTAACTCCTTCTGTCCCGCAGCATGGGGGTTCTCCAGTGGACCTTCCTTACATCACGACGCGAGACCTCCAACATCCTCCCCTTATGAGAGGCCCCTCGCGCAGACCAATGATACCTCGAGATGGATCACATCTCCACCGAAGCCAACCCCCACTGCACATCCAATATCATGCATCGCTTCAGCGAGACAACTATCACCTCTCCGGCAAATCCCAATCAAGAAACGATCTCCTCCCTCGCTGCACGCCGCAGAATCAACCATGCCAGGGCCTCCCACTACCCTCTTCGGATACTGAAACCAACGATGTCCATTACTACCACAACCAAGGCATCGAACGAGATCACAACACTCACCGTCCGATGTCCCCAACCATTGCATCGGAGACATCTCTCTCAGAAACCCCCTGCACCTATGTCCCCCATTCTCGCGCCAACTGCCGGGGAACACAGACCACGGTGCCTACCTCCTTCAACTTTCACCCAACTTCTAGAGCTATCCTGCCCTATCCTTTAAAATCACATCTCAAGTGAAAGTGAGGTGGTTTTATAGAGAGAGGAAGAACGTAGAGGTTCATTGAATTGGTACGGGTTCTCAACGGGGAAGTAGGTCGGCGAGGATGACAAATGAATGGCCTAATAGCTCGAGTTATTAGACAGTTGGGTGGCGAAGGAAGGAGAAGAGAAAAAATGGAAGAAGAAGAAGAAGAGAAGAAAAGAAGATGCTAGTGATTTTTTTACGTTTCTATTTTCATTGTAGCACATCTTGGGGTACATATGTATTTTCCCGATTTTGACCTCTCTAGGGTTTCATCCTATATAAGGATCCCTAGACCTCTTGAATAAAGTATCACATTATGTTTCTCTCATTATTTTCCACATGGTATCAGAGCAGCAGTCCTATATTGGTGTTTTGATCTAGATCTCGCTGCTGCCACCAGCCCCTCCTCTCTTCTCCGCGAAGAAGCTCTTGCACGGTCCCTCCTCTGGCAACCAGAGCCTCACGCGAGGGGACCTAGGACTTCCGTCGGCCCTAAGGAACTCCACCTGGAGGTCCCCATCCTCTGATAGGAGGTTTCCTACACTTGAGGTGGCCCAGATCTCTGCGCAAGGGGACCCTACAATAGTCTAGGCCTTTGTAGGAGGTCCTCTCCTCTGCTGCCAGGAGGTATTCTCTGCCATGAGGTCCTCTCCTCCACCTGGAGCCACGCCTGGAGGTCCTCACCTCTGCCTAGGGCTCCTCCTGGAGGACCTACAGTGGTCTAGACCTCTGTAGGAGGTCCTCTCCTCTGCTTGGAGGTCGTCTTCTCCGCATGGAGCCACTCCTTGAGGTCCTCTCCTACGCTCAAGGCTCTGTCAGGAGATCCTCTTCTCCTCCAAGGCTCTCCAGCCCCCCATCAAAAGACCCTAGGGTGCTTTTCCAGAGGTCTGATCCTCTAACTGGAGTTCTTATAGGGCTACAACGGCCCCGACTTGTTGATCTCACCTTGCTGCCATAATTTTTTATGGCATCACAACCACGTTTTGCCACTCACGAGGCCCAAGAAAGGCTTGAAATTGTGACTTAGTTCACATTCTATGCTTGTTTAAGACAACATATATTTTCTAGATCACTTTTTCTTGACTTGCACGATCTTGGCATCCATCGAGATCAATCTCGTGTACCCGACTTCTTCTGTGATGGTGCAGGGTGCTTCTATCAAACTGAAAGGCTCCGAGAACTATGTATCGTGGTCTCGATCCTTCAAGGTGTTCATTGGTAGTCAACACAAGAATAATGTTCTTACCAAGCATCCGTCCAAGGAAACAGACAAGGAATATGATACTTGGTACGTTGACAAATCCAAATTTTGCGTCAAATTTGTTCTACAAGGAAACTGCAAAGGCAATATGAGAGAGTCTTGAGCATACCTACTCCCAGAAGACAACAAAGTCCCGACTCTCGGATATATACACGTGGATCTGGTCTGCTACTCAGGGATATTCTAGTCTTGTTGAATACTATAGACTTCTCATGAGCCTATTTGAGGAGATCCTCATTTTTCAGCCAGCTTGTTGTGATAAGAAGATAGGAGAACATGCTGAATGACAAGTTTATCGGTTTCTTTCTGGACGACATCCATGATACAAGCCTGCGAAGGACCACTTTCTGATAGCTGATGTACTACACACCATTGAGACCATCTTTGATCGTCTAAAGGAGCTTGAATCACCTATTGAGCATCCTCCCACTATTCCATCTGTGGAGACTACATCCAACTATGCATCGTCTGGGAACAAACGAGAACATAGTTACCAGGGAGGACGAGGCCGTGACTTTGGTCGTGGCTGTAGCCGTGAGTCAGGTCGTGGTCGTGATTTTGGTCGCGGGCGTGTACATGATCTTTCTACTGCTCGTTATCCAGCGTGCGTACACTGTGGACATTGGAATCACCCATCTGAACTTTGTTGGGTGAAGTTTGGCATACAACTAAATGCCAACATTGCCTATGAGACAACTTTGTATGAAGCATCCTATGATTCTGTCGAGATCACACACGATCAGCCTTCTGGTGACTCACAAACACCTTTTACAGCTTCTGAGTATGCCCGTCTGAGGCAGCCATTGTAGAACTCCCTCTAGTGACATTACTACTTATGCTCCTACTGTTAGTTTGGCTACTACCTCAAGTACAATAACCAACTTTATCTCTACCTCCAGTCATGCTTGGATTATTGATTCTGGAGCATCTACACAACTGACGAGAGAAGGTAGTAATATGCTTACCTTTTCTCAGTCGTCTTCCTCTATGAAGACTGTTCGGGTTGTTAATGAGGCCCATTCACCTATTACAACCGTTGGCATTGTGGAGTCTTCCTCCAAACTCCGACTAACTGGAGTCCATTATGCACTTGCTTTCCCACTCAGTTTATTATATGTTCAGAAGCTATGTACTGAGCTTAACTGTAGGATTACTTTTGATGAGTTCTGTTGTTATTTTCAAGACATTCGGACGAGGCTGATTTTTGGTACGGGACATGAGAAGAACGACCTCTATTACCTCGACATCCCATCTAATTCTAGTTTTGTTGGTGCAACATCTATCTCTGAAGATCCTCTTCTCTAGCACATTCGCCTTGGTCATCCTTCTGCCAGGGCCATATCTATGATGTTCCCTTAACTATCTACGCTCAAGCCCTTTAAGTGCAAGACGTGCTAGTTTAGGAAACATCATTGAGCGTCTTTTACTGCACGTACTGAGTCTTGTTGTGAAGTATCTTTTTCTTTAGTCCATTTTGACGTATGACGACCCTCTCTGGTCCGAACTTTGAGTGGACATAAGTATTTTGCAGTTTTTGTTGATGATTACAATCGATCCTCTTAGGTCTATTTGTTAAAAGAGCGTTCAGAGATTAATAATATTGTTAAGAATTTCTTTTTATATCAAAAATATTTTATCAACTAGTATTCAAAAATAATCTAGTTGGGGAGGACAAGTCAGACGAGGGGATGAGTGAGGGATCACCCTTTCTACCCGTTTGAGAAAGCTTATAGCATCCCCCGAGGAATCTTCGATATTCTCTTTCAGAAGCTGCATCAAAGTCTTAGCTGCCCTTGTATCAAGCTAGTTAGATGAGACAAGAAGAAATTGAGCCCAAGCCCAGGATGCAAAGACACAATATTCAAGAAAGTCTGACACAAAAACTCAGGATAGACGCGGTAAGCAAGAATCTTGAAAGAGGGGGCATGATCTTCTATATATGTTGAAAAGCAGGTTCTGCTTTTGATTCCAAATTCCAGAATACGACTGATACGATTGATTGGTCTGTGTGCCTCTCTTATCGCAATTAGAGTGAAAATGGAAAAGGTCGAGTCGAAATCAAATTCTTCTGATTCCTTCTTGGAAAGTGAGTCAGCCCTGACTCTTTTTTCTCGTAAGAGCCATCCGTCCCTTTCATCACGCATTCATCCTTGGGGGGGTCTCACCAGGGGGGGAGAACATGACTTGGTAAGAAAGAGTCAGTTCCCCGGAATTTCATTCTGATAATGCTTTGGAATTCAATCAACATGATTTGACAACATTCTTTATTTGCCAGGGTACCATTTATCAAACCTCTTATTCGTATACTTCCCAACAAAATAGGTTAGCGAAAAGGAAACGTAGGCATCTTCTGAACATTTCCCGTTCCCTTCTCACTCAGATGAAAGTTCCTAAAACCTACTAGGGAGATGCAGTACTTACTACCGTCCATCTTATCAACATGGTGCCCTCTGCATCTATAAATGGCTCTACCTCTTTTACATTCTATATTCAAGTGAGTCACTCTTTCCTCTACCTCTAAGAATTTTTGGATGTATAACTTTCAAGGTTGCAAAAGTCGGTAGTCGGTACTGGGTCGGTTGGGTCACTGACTAAGGATTAATCGACAGTTGGATGACTAATCGGATTTAGTTTGACTTTAATCGGCTTTGAATTTTATGATTATTTTAAATATATAACTCATTTTTATACATGTATTTGCATAGATTTTGTACATTTTTATACTTTCATAATAAAATAAAAAAAGTAATTGAATTTAAATAAAATACTGAGTAATTTATAATAAGTTTGCTTATAAAACAAGCAAAACATATACGAATATGGTATCTCCAAGCTAAAAATTGGTCGGCTAGTGTACCTGGTCGGAATTAGTCGGTACTCGGTCGGCTACCCCACTGACTAGACTAGTCGGACCTACTAGTCGGGCCAGTCGGGCGACTTTTACAACCCTGATAACTTTTGTCCATAATTTTGAAACTGTTGATAAACTATCTCCTCATGCGATTAAATGTGTCTTTCTTGGCTATTCACATATGTAGAAAGGTTACAGGTGCTATGATCCTGCTGGGCATCGGTATTATATCTCTGCAGATGTAACCTTTTTTGAACAAACTAGCTTCTCTACTCAGTTTGTCATAGATATTCCTTAGGACCTTCCTCCTCTACCCATTGTGTATAAGCGCAATCATACGTCTATGCCACCATCTGTTCCATTACCTGTCCCTTAGGATGATATGCCATCTTCAAGTGCCCCCACCACTACTGTGTCCGATGATCCTCAGGAGCTTCCCATCACTCTACATGGAACTAAAAGGCAAGGAAGGCCGTATCGATATCGATATCGTTTTGGTTTGCCCGAAAAAGGATATATCGGGATATATCGCCGATATATCGACGATATCAGTGGAAATGTCGAAAATGGTTCAAAAAGCCATTTTTTTGCCATTTTTCAGAAATTAACATCATCCAAGATATCAAACCAACAAATAACCTACAAATAAACACTTATATCACACATATCGATCATTTATAGACCATATATTGCACATATCGATATTGCACATATCAATCATATCAAACATATCGATATTAATATTGATTCTTGACTAATAAATATTGTAAATGGATTTCATTCAAGTTCTTATAACATGAAATACTACAAACATACACCTAGAAAATACATATAGATCATTTATGAGGATTATGATCCTTATAGTGCACATATCGGTCATATCGAACATATCGCTGATATTGTTAGTTGTTTACATACTATATATATTGAAAATGGAGTCCATCCAAGTACTTTGATCACTAAGTAATTTACAAATGTACTCTTACTCTCTTAGATAAGACATATCGATCATCTATGAACCTTATATCGCATATATCGATATGGCGGTATTGTTAGTTGTTGACCTATATATATTTATATATTGAAAATGGAGTTTATCCAAGTTCTTAGATCACTAAATAACTTACAAATATACTCTTAGATCACACATATCGATCATATATAAAGCTTATATTGCATATATCGATCATTTCGAACATATCAATATTAATGTTGATTCTTGACTGATAGTTATTTTTGAAGAAAATTACTTATAGATATTGGAAATGGATTTCATTCAAGTTTACAACATGAATTAACTTGTAAATATACACCAAGTTGAAGAACCATTGTATGCACCCTCCTGTCGCACCATATAAATCATAGATTGTTTTCATACTAGGTGTAGCTAGATAGGTAGTGGAATCAAGCTTGCATAAATAATAGCATTGATATATAGGGATATCGATGAAATATTAGCGATATCGGTCGATATCATGTATTTTTTGTACTGAATCCATTCATTTTTGACCGATATGGGTCGATATGGCGATATATCGCTGATATCCTTGTAAAAAGATATACACTCCGATTTCGATACCCCCAACCTCTCGATACCGATATATCGACGATATATCGTCGATATATCGCCAATACGGCCTTCCATGCTAAAAGGTAATGCACTTTTCATATCGTGTCTCATTTTACTTCTACCGCTAACTTATCATCCACTGATAGAAGGTATGCAAATGCTCTCATGACTAGTTATGTTCCCAGAGACCATCATATGCTTTGCAGGATTTTGGATAGGGACATGTAATGAATGAGGAGATGGATGCTCTCATTTCTAGAGGGACATGAGATCTTGTCCAGTATCCCAAGGAAACTAGACATGTGACACGCGAATGGATCTTCACAACTAAGTAGTCGCCAGATGGGTCTATTGATAGATTAAAAGCAAGACTTGTATCTAAAGGCTTCATACAGACATATGTGGTGGACTACTTTGAGACATTTTTTCCTATTGCATGGATGGACTCTATACGAACTATTCTTTCAGTGGCAGCAAACAAGGGTTGCCCTATCTTTCAGCTCAATGAGAAGAACGCTTTCTGATACGGAGATCTCGAGGAGGAAGTGTACATGATGCAGCCTCCTGGTTATGAAGTTTAGGGGGACTGTATGTTGACTTCGCAAGGCAATCTACGATCTAAAGCAGAGCTCGAGGGCATGGTTCGATAGACTTACTGCCGAAATCAACACTCTTGGCTTCCATAAAACAACCTCTGACTACTCTGTATTTGTCATAAGACGACCAACTTGTACTGTCATGCTTTCTCTTTACGTTGATGACATGGTTGTCATAGGTGATGATGATGAAGGTGTACTAGAGATTAAGGTTTTCCTTCAGAATGTCTTCATTACCAAGGACCTTGGTCAACTTCGCTACTTTTTGGATATAGAAGTATTACGCACCATAGAGGGACTCCATCTCTCATAGAGAAAGTATTGCCTAGACATCCTGACTGAAGCTGGATTACTTGGATGCAAACCCTCTGGTATTCCTGTAGATCCAAGGAAACACTCTACTTCCACTGATTCCGTCTTTGAAGATAATACGCGATATAGAAGCCTGGTTGACAAACTCCTTTATGTTACTGTCACTAGGCCGGATACTTCCTATCTTGTGAGTAGAGCTAGCCGACACATGGAGCAGCCGCTTACAATCACTAAGCAGGAGGTTCTTCAAATCCTATGCTACTTGAAGGAATCACCAGGACGTGGCCTCTTCTATGGGATAAATGGCTACATTGAAGTTATTGCTTATGATGATGCTGATTATGCGAGTTTAACTGAGGATTGTCGCTCCACTACAGGATATGCTATGATCGTTGGAGGAAATCTAGTTACCTGGAGGTGTAAGAAGCAGACTGTAGTATCCAGATCCAGTGTAGAGACAGAATACTGGGCGATGACTCAGGATACCTATGAGATCACTTGGCTATTGACATTCCTGCAGGAACTTTGTATTGTTGTCACTACTCCTATTCCTATATACTGTGACAATATATCAGCTACTTACATTGCCACGAATCATGTGTTCTATGAACGAACTAAGCATATAGAGATTGACTGCCATTTTGTTCATGATGTCGTACGAGGAGGCAAGATTACGACACCACACATCATGACAGATCTTCAGCTTATAGATGTATTCATAAAGGCTTTACCTAAGAAGCGCCTCTCGTGGATATTTTCCAAGTTGGGCATGATCGACAGATATGCTCTAACTTGAGGGGGAGCGTTAGTGGTGTATTTTCAGTTCTATTTTCATTGTATCCCCTCTTGGGGTACTTATGTATTTTCCCAGTTTTGAGCTCTCTAGGGTTCCATCCTATATAAGGACCCCTAGACCTCTTGAATAAAGTATCTTATTACGTTTGTCTCATTGTTTTCCACAGAAGAGAAGATGAATAAGAAGGAAGAAGAAGAAGAAGAAAGAGGTTGAATAATCAACCTCTCCTAGTTGATGAATCAAATACCGACACGTGGCAGAGAGAGGGAAGAAAAGAAAAAGAAAAATTAGGGAACAAACAAAAGAGTTGTATGCATTTTTATTTAACTGCCTAAGAGGAGCGAGACGGTCGTATGCTCCACACAAGGCGGGAGCGCAGTCGATGCAGTGACCGCTCACTAATACAAATGACTAAAATAACAATCAACCCACAATATAATAAAGCAAATGTGGATGGAAAATTTTTTATAACCCTACAATGAAATGTGTATAGTGATAAGTATGATTGGGTGTCGAATACAGGGAGACAGAATGTAGCAGGTGTTATTTAAATGAATAAATAAAGCAAATGTATAAGTATGTATGCAAAATTTCAATAAATGTGTATGTGGGTTTTAATTAAATAAAATAATTTATTTTCCTTTTTTAAATAATTAAATTAAATACTTTTTTATTTTTAATTTTCTAATTTTTAATTTCTTTTTGATTTAAGATAATACTATATAGATATATATAAAGGGAATATAAATAAATACTATATAGTATAATATATATAATAACTTGCAAAAATATAAAAATAATCAAAGAGAACAGTTCTTTTTTTAATGGTTTTAAAATAATTATAAGGTATTTATAATAATTAATATTATGGTTTTAAAATAATTATAAGGTATTTATAATAATTAATAATAATATATACTATATATAATGATATGTAGATATATCAGATATATAGGGTGTACTATATATACATATAGATAACAATAGTAAAAAATATCCAAATAAAATGCTTTATGTTTTTCAGATATTTTTCTATTTTTATGGATTTTAGGGAATTTTTGCAAATTGTTTATATTTTTAAAATATGAAATATAACAAAACAGGGACTGTTTAATAGGGTCAAATTGATTTGAGATTTAAAAATAGGAAATAGTCTCAAAATTTCTCAAAATCTATTAATATAAATAAATATGGGACAGAAACAAGTATTTTTTGAAATTTTTGAGAATATTTTCTAATTTTTTGGGTTATAAAGGATTTTCTAATTTTATGAGATTCCTTTGAGATTTTTTATGTGATTTTTGTTCCGGAGTTATAAAATTGGCTAATAAACAATAGGTAATTTTTTGGAATTTTTAGAAAAGGTTATGATTTTTTTATTTTAAAGTCAAAAGGGAATAAAATGGCTCCAAATAATTTTTAATAAATATTAAATGCATGCAAACTGGCAAATAAAAATGGTAGCATTTATCATTGGCCAATCATGCACCAACACCTATTTTTTTGATAATTTCTATAGTATAGGAGTTATTTTAAATAAAAAGAAATGTAAAAATGGAATTTAATCAAGCTGGTAGGGGCATATTTGCAATTAAAATAAAAGGTAGGGGAAAGTGTGTAAAATAATCAAAAACTTTACATTGCAACTTGATTCTAATGGACTAGATAGAAATTACAAAACTCGGGGGGGGGGGGTACGCTTGCAAAATTTCACCTCATGTGGAGGGGCACGTGAGGTGACCTGGCATTGGAATAGAGTGAAAAATCAACAAATAACGAGGGCGTACATGCAAAATGTCCTGTGTATTTTGTACTTAATTAAATAATTACAAGACCTTTTGAGAATAACAAAAATGCAGAGGGGGGACTTTGTAAATATACCGCTAAAATGCGTTGGATCCAATCGCTAAGTACCTACCACGTGGACGATCGGATGATTGAAATCTCATACCCATTCGAAATGGTTGAATGACCCATATTAGATCTGGGTCGTATTCTTGATCGAACGGCGGGAACAAGGGTTTGAAGAACTGCCGATGAACACGAGCCTGGGTTGCTTTGATCCTTCCGTTCTTCTCTGTCCGACAATGGATTTGGCCTCCAACAAGCCCATCAGTTATTTGGGACTCCTCCGCACAATTAGGTGTTCTCTGATAGTGCCCAGATCCCAGCGATGGGGACATGGAGCTTCAGCTCTAGCGCACCTAGAGCTTCAAAAAGAGGTTCGATTCACCTCCAGATGTTTCCAGCTGGTCCAGCTCCTGCATAACATCACTCCTAGGCTCGAGACAATGGGGCTCGACCCGTTTTGAAGTTGATAGGGATGAGCGAAGCAATGGTGCTTCGATGAACGGTGGAGGGAGGCATCTGATCTCTCGAATCCTTGCAGGAATCGGGGTGATATGATGGTCGGATTGTGTAGAAGGTGACGAGGAACGATGGTGGGTGAGATGGGGCGAAACAACCAGCTGATTACATGTGATTATCCTTGGAGCACAAGCTCCAGGGATTTGGGGTTTTTTCTAAATTATGACCCAAGAGGCGATTAAACTGGAAATTAAGGGTGAAATTGAAAAACGGAGACTAGACATTACCTAAGAATGAAAGATAGAGTCCTCAATCAGCTCCAGGACCACGAGAGGCTGAACCAGTAGAGCCAGCTCCGACGATGGTCCGGATCACACCCGAATCCTTCTCCTCCTCGCTGCAAATCGACGGAAATGCTTCCTGTCACTAAGTTATCTCCTATGCACATGATCTGAGGGGCTAAGAGAGCTCAAAGGGGATCAAACTTTGAATGGTGGCCAAAGGAGTGGTTTTATAAGCTGAATGAACAGGCGACTTGAGAGGAAAATCTTGGTCGATTCGAGGGAGATTAGGCGCACATGAATATATGTCGAGGATCAAGGGAGATAGGAGCAGGGGAGATGTTCAAGGTGTGAGGCAATTCAATCATTAGATTGCATAAGAAAATCGTGCAAAGTGAGGGATTCGAGGTGTCTGACAAAGCAGAGGAGGCGGAACGGGGTAGTTGGTCAACAAAGGAAATAGCCTGTTTGGTACACGTGGACCAACCAGGAAATTTCTCGTAAGAAAAACCTTATAAAATCAGAAATAAATAATAGATGAAGTAACTAAATTTTTATTAAAACTTAAAAATTGTTTGTAATTTAATGTAGTACTTTATACATATTTGTATTTATTTTTAAGAAACTTTTTATCACAAGTTAATATTTACATGTAAAATATAGGTATAAATACTTGTATTTTGGTATTTTATTTTTATTTTGTATTATACATTTTATTATTATATACATGTATTTTATATATTTGTGCTTTATTTTTATACACATTTAGATATTTTTATTGTATTTTTCTGAGTTTGTATGTGCACTTAATTAATAAGGTAGCTATGCATTATATGTGTATATATAGATATCTTTTACCTTTGTATTTATATGTATTATTTATTTTGATTTTATTTTAATTGTTTTATTCTGATTAAATTATGTACATACGTTTTAAACAATCTATACAATTTTATATAAAAATAAAAGGTTTTGAAAAATACAAAGAATAAATATAATGATTAAAATATACAGATATATTGCATAATAAATGCCCAAAACCCAAAATTTGCATCTTAATTCCAAAATTAAATGAAACCACCTTCATAAAATAACTTATTAAAAGTTATATAAAATAAGGTGATTTTGGTTCATTTTGATACAATATGGAGTAGGTACATGTCTGTGAAGTTTTATTTACGGCTTTTTATTTTGTGTGTCCCGAGCACACTGTGCATTATTTTTGTGTGAAATCAATTTTGTATTTTTATTTATGTTTTTATCTATATGTTTCATGCTGAGATTTTATTGTTTTGATGTATAAATAATAGAGAATAAAATATATGTCAAAATGTAATTGTTGGCCTATATAATTAGGGTTTCAAACTGCGTATTTTGTGCAATTAGCCACCCTATCTCCCCCTACTTTATTCCTTGTCGACTAAGTCATCATTATGACTGAGTCTCGGAGGCTAGGGTCACTCAACACTAGACCGGGCCGGGTCGGGACGAACAGGCTGACGTTCGAAATGGTCATGTCCAAGTCCCGGGCCGGCCCACGGGCCATACTTCATAGCCCAGGTCCAGCCCAGCTTGGACTGGGCCGGTCCATGGGCCACTTTTTGGTATGATATTTTTTAGTGAAAATATATTCGTTAAACCTTCCAACTCTGCAATAATTAATTTGAATAATCTTAATTACATCATTTGAATCTAATACGAAATTTTGATTTATTTCGTTAACATTTATGCATTTATTATTATTCCCATTCTCATTTCATCATTCTTCCTTGAGTCCTTAACTTAAACCTTTCCAAAACAAAAATGCAAAAAAATTAGTTTGCAACGTGAATCCAAGATTGTGGCACAACTCAAGATGACATTGTACTCCCCCAATACTTGTCATACTTTTGTTGCATACCTTTGACCATACCACTTAAAAATGTGTACGGTCCATTAACCATCTCCAACAAGCGCATGTGAATCTTCCATACACCTTTGAAATACAAGTTTGAGGTAGGGTATTTACTACCAGAAAACAAACATGTCACCTCATAAAATACCTTCAAAAAATGATGCAGAATTCTTAGATCCTCTCATTCTTGTTCGGAAATCATAAAGCTTCTCAGTGTTTGATCACGCCTCACAAAATGCATGAACATGTATTTGTAATATAACATTCGATCCAACATAGTATAGGTAGAATTCCACCTAACCAGCATGTCAATCCTAAACTTTTTTAGAGTTTGCAAATTGAAAGACTTCTCAGTAATGTCAAAGAACTTCTGTCTTCTCTTAGACGATCTATCAATGTACTTCACCATATCATGAATACGATATAAAATCGGAGCAATAGATTCCAATCCAGATTGCACAATCAAATTTAAAACATGCGCACAACAACGGATGTGAAAGAACTCACCATGACAAACAAGAACTTGTTTGGTTACAAGAGATCTTCTAACAATTGTAATCATGGAATCATTGTAACTTGCGTTGTCTGTTGATATAGAGAACAATTTATTCTCATTCTTCCATTGACAAAGAAACAAACGAAGTTCATTTGTAATGCGCACTCCATCATAAGGTGGTATTAGAGATCTAAATCATAAGATCTTTTTATTTAGCTTCCAATTTGCATCAATAAGATAAGCGGTTACACAAATGTACTCTTATTTAGTGTGCTAACTTTTCCAATTATCGGTTGTTAAACATATTCGGCCAGGTATATATTCTAACAAATCTCTTAAGAAATCTCTTTCCTTCACATATAATGACATAAGCTCTCTCTTTAAAGTATGTCGTCCAGATAGCTTGAATTCAGGGTTTGCCTATAAAATCATTCTTCTAAATACTTTCTCTTCTACTATTGAGAAGGGTTGTGTTCCCTCAACCACAAACATCCCAATGTATTTTTTTAAGTTCATTATTATTAAATTTGTTGCGAGTGTTGGGATGTTGGACCGGCTAAGAGAGGGCGAGGATGGCCCAAGAAGTGTTGGAAAGAGACTATACAAATGGATCTTAGTTTTTGGATATAAGTCCGAGATTGTGTAACATCCGGGAATTTGCGTAAACCCGAACTCGTCCGTTTTTGGGTCTAATGAATCCAAAAACGTTGTCGGTCAATACTAAACAACCTAAAACGACCAATTGATCATAAATCAAAAGTCGTTCGGACGAAATCGACCAAAAATCGGTCCCTTTGCAATGCGTGCCGTGAAAAGCCGCGACGCAAATTCGGAAACCCCGAAACGAACCGAGACCGTCATTAGATCCGATTCGACAATACAAGACCAACGGAATCGACCGTTCGTCAATCGGAGGTCGTTTGATATTTTTAAATCATAAAATTTAACCTTAAACAAAATCCGTATCCGAAAATTCGGGGGTTCAAAACCCAACCGAAAGTATATCAACATTATACTCATTTCGATCGTCGTTCCGAGACGGTCAAATCGAGCCATCGCACGTCGAAATCCGACACCCGATGTGCGAATACGGTCGATTTTTATGAATGCCTAATAAATAGGAATTTGGTAATTTTTATGGTAAAGAAAAAATAATAATAAAAATGGATACATGCTGAACTATTCCAAGCCGTTTGTTTGTTTGTTTTTTTTTCTTTTCTTAGCCTCCACTAGGATTTCTCTTTCTTCTTACACGTGGGTTAAAACCCCTTTCCACTTGGCCATTTCCTTCCTCCTTTTGGCATCATAATAGATTCCCTCCTCTCCTTATATATATGACAATTCCAACGACACAAACCCTCTCTCTCAATTCCCTTTTTCCCCTTTCTCAACTTTTCTCTTTTAGTTTCACAATCCCTCTCTTTTATTCCATCTTCACAGCCGTAAGAGGACCAAAACTTCTTTTTTTTAGCTGGAACTGCAGCTGGAACTGTGTTGAAGTCCTTCTTGCATGTGAATTAATCTCCAAGCTTGGAGAAATCAAAGGTACAACTCAAGACCTTCCTCTTTGCTGCCATGCATGCATCATCCCCAGCCTTAATACTGCCATTTTGAGTACAATTTTACTCCATTTTCTTTGATATTATGCATGAAGTTCCAATACATTTGATTCACACAAAATGACCCTTGATGTGAATATCATAGATGTATACTCAATCATTTTGTTATTAGATGATTGCCACCAGACATGTGATAATAAATAGGTTTGACTAGATACTCCAATTGTATGGTTATAAATGGTAATCTAATTAGTTGATCGTGTTCCATAAGTTTTTTTTTGTTGTATTGAGATTTCCTTAAGCTGATATATTTTATTTGGTAATAAATTCTATTTAAAATCTGATCTTAATTAAGATCTAAGTCCGTACATCAGTGCTCTTTCATTCTATTTCACCTGGATAATGTTCCTGTTTATCCCATTTGTATACTGTTAAAAATTTCATTCCATATTATGCACATTATTGAAAATTAATTAAGTTATTTTTAAGCTGAAATGGAATCAAGTTAAGTTACTGTTAAAAATCTATTTAAACAAAGTTGTCTGATGAAATTAGTTAAATTATATTTTTTTCTGAAAATTTCTTGAGTTACTGTTTTAAAGCTGAAAAGAAATCAAGTTACTGTTGAAATCTATTTAGTTAAAGTCGTCTGTTTAAATTAGTCAAAAAAAATCTGTTGTTTAAATGGAGATATTCAAAATTTTATATTAGATTTAGGTTTAAAAAAAAAGATATTCCCTGTTTAGAATTTTAAATAAAAAGAATTAAGTTTTAATTGATTTTGAAAGAGTTAAATTTGTAATTAATTTGGATTTAAGTTTGAGAAACTGTTCAATTTAAAGTTTCAAATAGAAATAATTGAGATTTAGTTTGTTTTATTTTATTTTATTTTTATAAGAAATGCGTCTCATTGTTTATATCTTCGTGGGATGCCAAACATTTGACTCGTATTCTGTGGGAGCCCTATCAGTAGCCTGAGGTAGCATTAGCCTTTAGAATTATGAGGTATCCTTAAGAATCTTGATACTCTCTTGGGTGGCTGGCTTTGGTAAATAAAAAATTTGGTAACTCTGAAATAAGTACTAGCCAAAGGGTATGTTTCATAATATATTGTAACACTTTTGTCCTTCATATAAAATTCCAATAAAGTCTCTAAAATATTCATTAGTTATTGATTTAAGGGAGAATACTTTCACTAGCACCAACTTCTCATTTTCAAATATGAAATTAAATAGTTAGATTGCCAACTACCATAAACGAGTTATCTTCGTTCTCTTGATATTGCTTCAACCTTGTTGCTAAAAATCTATCTTAATCTGAACCCCATCCTGTTAATATGACATCCAATCCATGGTAACATCTTGATGTCAGTGGAATGCATGCTGTCTATGTGCTTGACCGTCCAATACTTACTGATACTACGAATATCGAATTTACTTGCCAACCTCGCAGCTTCAGAAAAGATTAAGTAGACATATAAGGATAACTGATGGTGAATCAAAGTTGACCACAAAGATGATCAAGGACAGAATTAATAATCAAGAAAGTGAATGAATTAGTGATGACTGATAATTAAAGAGTACCGGTCATGGTGAATCTTTACACCTGACCGTGCGAGAGCGCGGTGACTCTCAGCTGGGCGGGAGAATAGGAAGCCCAGTTGGGGCAGCGGCCGCCAAGTGCGCGGGTCTAGGATCCCAATCTTTACACGGTTTTTACGCGAGCTCGCAGTGTTTTTACGCCTCGTTGGGATCCTGACTTTAGACCATTCCGTTGACCCTGTCTTTTAGGATACCCAGGCGGGGGATCCTTGTTTTACAGTTTTTCGTACGAGCTCGTCCGCCCGTACTAGTCGGGCAGTTTTCTAGAGTGACTTTTCTAGGGAGTCTCTCTCACCCGTCTCAGTGGCGTAGTTGGGGAGTAGACCTATCCCTCTATTGGACCGCGCTTCCAATAGAGGGCGAGACGGAAGAGCCATTTGCAGGCTTCTTCACCGCTTGAGTTTACTTCGCTAACAGACTGGCGATTCTATATCTAGATCATCCATATCTACATCTACAACATCTGGAGTTATATCTGAAACATTGAAGTTGAGAAATTGAGAAGTTAAGATCAAAAGACCATTCTCTCTACCCAAGAATTTAAATAAATTAATAGATCTCTACAATCTCAACTTTTCCATTTTTTTCACTAACCAACATGATCTCTAAGGAAAATGATATATGCATTCCCCCTCACACACTCATGATTACGCAACTGCTATCGAAATAATGTTACATATGGGAAATGCCGGGTTCAGGGGAAAGTCATTAGAAATGCATTACGAACATTTGAGATGCTTACAAGTAACCTGAAAAACCGTTTTCAGTTACAAGTAGAAATAAGTCTTAAATTGAGTTGCTCTCGCCTTTCTGCTTGTTTCTTTTGTAAATAATAAATGCCCGTTATTTTATATAAGTTTTTGGGAGGTACCAGCAACCGCTGACGCCTTTTTTTTTCCTATTGTGTGTGGCAGGCAAACAGCCTGCAGTTTAGTAGCCGCTCGGTATATACATGCTTCCAGGAGATATAGTGTACACCCGACGGTATGATTTACCTTGTCTTAGTTTTTGTTCAGATGATGATGATGTAAATGCTATCTCTTTTGTCACATTTTGGGATATATGTTGTAACATGGAATATGCTTGTACATGTTGTAAATGGATATGAATATTAATGAAAAGAAATTTTGGTGATGTCTGTCTCTTTTACTTGTGGTCATGTGTTGAGAATGAATGTCATAGTCGCGAAAAAATTTTTCCCTGTATTTTTACAACTTGTGCGATAAAAATTGTGAATGATATCTTGCGAATTGCGCGTAAACAGGTACCCGGATCCTGAGGGGTTCACAGTTTGGTATCAGAGCAGTGGTACCCCGATACGCACATTCGCGATATTACAATTCCGATCGCATTAAGATCTCGAATAGCGACAGTCTACCGACTTGTCGTGAGTTCGAGAAGGGAAATATGACATTCATATTCAATAACTACAGATGTCACCAATTTCATTAATTTTCATCTTATATCCCAAGAAGAGAAAAGCATTTATGAAATATCTGTCTAAGGCATCCTTATGATTAATTATGGTTCTCATGCAGCGCCATGGCATCTCGACCAGGTCAGGATACTTCTGATCAGCTGGCACGTATACTGAGCGCACTTACTGATCTTCAGCAGCAGCAGGCTGCTATGAGAGGTCAGCAGGAGCAGATATTGGCCCAGCAGACCGAGATTGCTGACAGGCAGACGGACATAGAGATGAGATTCGAGGATCTGTCAGATTTCACGTACCATCCATCTCAGGATGGGATACGACAGGACCAGCACCAGTCCGTTGAGGTGGAGCAGCCTCATCCTGATGATCCACTAGAGGCCATTCCAGAGCATGGAGCTGAGGAGGATGCAGACTTAGACAGGGGGCAGGACCCTGTTGACCTTGCTGACGAGGATGCACACGAGTTTGCAGCCATTCACAGGCACCAGTCAGTCTTCACTTCTTATCAGCGGGCCAACATACCCTTGTTCGAGGGCACAGGTTCACCAGATGACGCTGAGCAGTGGCTGATGAGAGTAATGAAAGTGCTCAGGGCGATTAATGCGCCACGAAACACGTGGCTATCTTTCGTAGAGTACTCACTGATAGACTTCGCCGAGCGATGGTGGATGGCCGTAGTGTCCGAGTTAGGCCGAGAGCCTACTTGGAACGATTTTGTGACGAAGTTCAGAGCCCACTTCTTTTCTGCGAAGTGGAGGGAGTCCCAGCGCCGACTGTTTGCAGAGCTTCGTCAGGGACAGATGACAGCCCGGGATTACTTTATCTGATACACAGAGCTGTCACGACACACACGAGCAGCTGGCGCATTTCCCGAGGAAAATCTGGAGAAGTTCATTGGCGGCATGCGAGAGGAGGTGCAGGAGAAGCTGGCTGGACTACACATCACTTCTATCTCCGAGGCTACCGATGCTGCGGAGAAGTTCGAGGACATCAGAGGGAGACGTTACGGGAGCTCGTCTGGAGCACCGCCTAGACCGCGGCGATATTTTGGGCCGATACGTCGACCGTTCCAGCAGCAGAGGTCAGCCAGACGGTTCCGACCTACAGGTTCGACATTCTCTGGCAGTGCTCGCTCTTCTCCATCGACTACTCTAGGAGGAGCACTTGCCGGACGAGGTACAGAGTCCGCTCGACCATCTGGGTCGCAGCGAGCAGATAGACCACCTGCAGGACCAGCTCGGAGCACGGACACAGCTACTCCCTCTACTCGACCAGTCCGGTGCTACCGATGTCACGAGTGGGGACATTACCGTGCACAGTGCCCACAGGCTTCTGGCAAGCCTCAGCCACAGCCTTCTCAGCCACAGCCTCAGACACAGCATTCAGGGAGTTTCCGTGGCAGGAACTCCAACTTCAGGCGACCGCAGCAGCAGAGACAGACGCAGAGTGTGGCAGGTTCTAGTGCTGCATCAGCCAGGCAGGGAAAGTTACATGCCGTTACTGAGGAGCAGGCACGTTCAGCGGCTACTGTAGTGAAAGGTATGGTCTCAGTCTTGGGCCGACCTTTCCATGTTTTATTTGATTCCGGCGCGACACACTCTTTCCTTGCTTCGAGATTGCTTGTTTCTTTAGATAGAGTTGCAGAGACGCTATCGTCTCCATATCACATCCGAGGGCCGGGTGGCCAGTTATTTGTCATATCTCTAATAGTCAGGCACTTGCCTATACTGATAGGAGGTCATGAGATGATCGCAGATTGCCTACTTCTGCAGCTTGATGAGTTCGACTTGATATTGGGCATGGATTGGTTATCCACTCATCATGCACTTGTTGATTGCTTTAGGAAGACGGTTGTCTTCAGGATTCCAGATCTACCCGAGTTCACTTTTGAGGGTACTACACATGACTCCACCATGGAGTACATTTCAGTATTGCGAGCCCAACGACTTGTTGACCAGGGTTGCGATTCATATCTTGCTTTTGTTCGGGAGGTGTCTGATCAGGAGCCGATGATACAGGATATACGAGTAGTATCTGAATATCCAGATGTATTTCCTGATGAGCTACCAGGACTTCCTCCTGAGAGGGAGATCGAGTTCGAGATCACATTGCTGCCAGATACACAGCCGATCTCTATGGCACCATATCGCATGGCACCAGCCGAGCTGAGGGAGCTGAAGGTGCAGTTGCAGGAATTGCTTGACTTGGGATTCGTGAGGCCGAGCACTTCACCTTGGGGTGCTCCGGTTCTATTTGTCAAGAAGAAGGATGGATCCATGAGACTATGCATCGATTACAGGCAGCTGAACAAGAGAACGGTGAAAAACCGTTATCCTTTGCCGCGCATCGATGATTTGTTTGACCAGCTCCAGGGATCTTCGGTTTTCTCGAAGATCGATCTTCGCTCAGGCTACCATCAGCCGAGGATTCGCGAGTCGGATATTCCGAAGACAGCCTTCAGGACTCGCTATGGACACTACGAGTTTGTGGTGATGCCGTTTGGGCTCACCAATGCACCTGCGGCTTTCATGGATATGATGAACCGTATCTTCCGTCCATACTTGGACAAGTTTGTAGTGGTGTTCATCGATGATGTGCTCATCTATTCGCGAAATGAATGGGATCATGCGAATGATCTACGGATTGTCTTAGATACACTGCGGGAGCACAAGCTATATGCCAAGTTGAGCAAGTGTGAGTTCTGGTTATCCCAGGTCTCATTTCTCGGACATATCATTTCTGGAGCAGGCATTGCAGTTGATCCTGCGAAGATAGATGCAGTTATGTCTTGGGAGCAGCCCAAGACAGTTACTCAGATTCGGAGCTTCCTCGGATTAGCGGGCTATTACAGACGCTTTGTCAGCGGATTTTCACGCATCGTCCGTCCATTGACACGATTGACGCAGAAGGGAGTTCCATTCATTTGGGACGATTCATGTGAGCAGGCCTTCCAGACACTGAAGGAGAGGTTGACCACAGCACCTATTCTTGCTCTTCCTTCAGGCACTCAGGACTATGCAGTCTACACGGATGCATCTGGAGAAGGTCTCGGAGCAGTGTTGATGCATAGAGGACAGGTGATTGCTTACGCATCACGACAGTTGAGACCGCACGAGCGGAACTACCCCACACATGACTTGGAGTTGGCGGCAGTTGTCTTCGCCTTGAAGATCTGGCGCCACTATCTATATGGGGTGAACTTCGAGATTTTCACAGACCACAAGAGTCTGAAGTACATCTTTGATCAGAAGGAACTGAACATGAGGCAGCGTAGATGGCTCGAATTGCTGAAGGATTATGATTGCACGATCTCTTACCATCCCGGTAAGGGAAACGTGGTGGCTGATGCACTTAGCAGGAGAGCACATGCAGAGGGTACGGCGAACTGGCTATATACGTGGGATACGCTTGCAGCTTTGACCGATTGGCATCCTCAGGAGAGCGCATCCATTTCTACCACCGTGCCTCCACGATACAGCAGTCTTTGGGATCGTATTGTAGAAGGCCAGAAGACTGATCCTTGGATTCATGATAGATACATGCGCGCCGTCAAGGACGAATTTGATGACTTTGTTGTGATGGAGTCTATTTTATGGAAGGCAGGACGGGTCGTTGTACCCAATGATGAGCAGCTTCGCAGAGACATTCTCGACGAGGCACACAGTTCACGGTTATCTATCCATCCAGGCAGTACGAAGATGTACCGTGATCTGCGTCGACATTTCTGGTGGGATGGGATGAAGCGCGATGTGGCCCTACATGTTAGCAGATGCATGACCTGTCAGATGGTCAAGGCTGAGCACAGGAGACCGCCAGGATTACTGCAGTCTCTCCCCATTCCCGAGTGGAAGTGGGAGAGCATTTCTATGGATTTTGTCACGGGATTACCGAAGACGCCAGGTGGCCATGATTCTATATGGGTCGTTGTTGATAGATTGACCAAGTCAGCCCACTTCATACCTGTCCACACGACTTATACTCCATCCAGATTGGCCAAGCTCTATGTGCAGAACATTATCAGGCTGCATGGTATACCACGAGAAGTGGTGTCTGACCGAGATTCGAGATTCACATCTCATTATTGGCACCAGTTCATGTCAGCACTACAGACAGAGCTGAAGATGAGTTCTGCTTATCATCCGCAGACAGACGGGCAGAGTGAGCGCACCATTCAGACACTTGAGGATCTACTTCGCGCATGCACTTTGGAGTGGAAAGGGTCCTGGAAGGACCATTTGCCTTTGGTGGAATTCACGTACAACAACAGCTATCACTCCAGTATTGGCATGGCACCATTCGAGGCCCTATACGGGCGGAGATGCCTCACACCTCTCAGTTGGCGTGAGGTAGGTGATCATGCTTTGTATTCCGTGGATCTCTTGGAGGAGACTGCGAGAGCTGTTGATCTTGTGAGACGGAGACTTCTGACGGCACAAAGCCGCCAGAAGAGCTATGCGGATCGTCGAAGGAGAGACTTAGAGTTCCAGGTAATCTAATTATTTCTTCTTCATCTATGACATATATAAATATGTCCAAATTATTCTCATATTAATGACACTCCTATCGATTATAGGTTGGAGATTGGGTATTTTTGCGAGTATCTCCCATGAAGGGAGTGCAGAGATTCGGTGTTCGTGGCAAGTTGGCGCCGCGATATGTTGGACCTTTTGAGATTCTGGCTAGAGTGGGGAAAGTGGCATACCGAGTAGCCCTTCCTCCACATCTTTCTGCTATTCATGATGTCTTCCACATATCCAACCTGAGGAAGTATGTCCACGACCCTCGACACATTATCAGTTATGAGAATCTTGATGTAGAGCCAGATCTGACCTATGAGGAGAAGCCGTCCAGATACTTGACCGTGCTGTGAAGAAGCTTCGCAGCAAGGAGATTCCATTGGTCAAGGTTTTGTGGCACCGACACGGTATCAAAGAGGCGACATGGGAGACCGAAGCTGACATGCGGGCACGATACCCGCAGCTTTTCTGATGTAAGCATCAAAACAAGCTTTTATAATTAAATACATGATTAATATATGGCTTGTTTTCCCTTTGAGGTTTTTATGGGTTCAAAACCCTTTGAGGTTTTTATGATCATATTAAATCCAAACAAGATACCTATTAACCTTGACTCGAGTCTCGAGGACGAGACTCCCTTTGAGGTTTTTATAATTGTAACATCCGGGAATTTGCGTAAACCCGAACTCGTCCGTTTTTGGGTCTAATGAATCCAAAAACGTTGTCGGTCAATACTAAACAACCTAAAACGACCAATTGATCATAAATCAAAAGTCGTTCGGACGAAATCGACCAAAAATCGGTCCCTTTGCAATGCGTGCCGTGAAAAGCCGCGACGCAAATTCGGAAACCCCGAAACGAACCGAGACCGTCATTAGATCCGATTCGACAATACAAGACCAACGGAATCGACCGTTCGTCAATCGGAGGTCGTTTGATATTTTTAAATCATAAAATTTAACCTTAAACAAAATCCGTATCCGAAAATTCGGGGGTTCAAAACCCAACCGAAAGTATATCAACATTATACTCATTTCGATCGTCGTTCCGAGACGGTCAAATCGAGCCATCGCACGTCGAAATCCGACACCCGATGTGCGAATACGGTCGATTTTTATGAATGCCTAATAAATAGGAATTTGGTAATTTTTATGGTAAAAAAAAAATAATAATAAAAATGGATACATGCTGAACTATTCCAAGCCGTTTGTTTGTTTGTTTTTTTTTCTTTTCTTAGCCTCCACTAGGATTTCTCTTTCTTCTTACACGTGGGTTAAAACCCCTTTCCACTTGGCCATTTCCTTCCTCCTTTTGGCATCATAATAGATTCCCTCCTCTCCTTATATATATGACAATTCCAACGACACAAACCCTCTCTATCAATTCCCTTTTTCCCCTTTCTCAACTTTTCTCTTTTAGTTTCACAATCCCTCTCTTTTATTCCATCTTCACAGCCGTAAGAGGACCAAAACTTCTTTTTTTTAGCTGGAACTGCAGCTGGAACTGTGTTGAAGTCCTTCTTGCATGTGAATTAATCTCCAAGCTTGGAGAAATCAAAGGTACAACTCAAGACCTTCCTCTTTGCTGCCATGCATGCATCATCCCCAGCCTTAATACTGCCATTTTGAGTACAATTTTACTCCATTTTCTTTGATATTATGCATGAAGTTCCAATACATTTGATTCACACAAAATGACCCTTGATGTGAATATCATAGATGTATACTCAATCATTTTGTTATTAGATGATTGCCACCAGACATGTGATAATAAATAGGTTTGACTAGATACTCCAATTGTATGGTTATAAATGGTAATCTAATTAGTTGATCGTGTTCCATAAGTTTTTTTTTGTTGTATTGAGATTTCCTTAAGCTGATATATTTTATTTGGTAATAAATTCTATTTAAAATCTGATCTTAATTAAGATCTAAGTCCGTACATCAGTGCTCTTTCATTCTATTTCACCTGGATAATGTTCCTGTTTATCCCATTTGTATACTGTTAAAAATTTCATTCCATATTATGCACATTATTGAAAATTAATTAAGTTATTTTTAAGCTGAAATGGAATCAAGTTAAGTTACTGTTAAAAATCTATTTAAACAAAGTTGTCTGATGAAATTAGTTAAATTATATTTTTTTCTGAAAATTTCTTGAGTTACTGTTTTAAAGCTGAAAAGAAATCAAGTTACTGTTGAAATCTATTTAGTTAAAGTCGTCTGTTTAAATTAGTCAAAAAAAATCTGTTGTTTAAATGGAGATATTCAAAATTTTATATTAGATTTAGGTTTAAAAAAAAAAGATATTCCCTGTTTAGAATTTTAAATAAAAAGAATTAAGTTTTAATTGATTTTGAAAGAGTTAAATTTGTAATTAATTTGGATTTAAGTTTGAGAAACTGTTCAATTTAAAGTTTCAAATAGAAATAATTGAGATTTAGTTTGTTTTATTTTATTTTATTTTTATAAGAAATGCGTCTCATTGTTTATATCTTCGTGGGATGCCAAACATTTGACTCGTATTCTGTGGGAGCCCTATCAGTAGCCTGAGGTAGCATTAGCCTTTAGAATTATGAGGTATCCTTAAGAATCTTGATACTCTCTTGGGTGGCTGGCTTTGGTAAATAAAAAATTTGGTAACTCTGAAATAAGTACTAGCCAAAGGGTATGTTTCATAATATATTGTAACACTTTTGTCCTTCATATAAAATTCCAATAAAGTCTCTAAAATATTCATTAGTTATTGATTTAAGGGAGAATACTTTCACTAGCACCAACTTCTCATTTTCAAATATGAAATTAAATAGTTAGATTGCCAACTACCATAAACGAGTTATCTTCGTTCTCTTGATATTGCTTCAACCTTGTTGCTAAAAATCTATCTTAATCTGAACCCCATCCTGTTAATATGACATCCAATCCATGGTAACATCTTGATGTCAGTGGAATGCATGCTGTCTATGTGCTTGACCGTCCAATACTTACTGATACTACGAATATCGAATTCACTTGCCAACCTCGCAGCTTCAGAAAAGATTAAGTAGACATATAAGGATAACTGATGGTGAATCAAAGTTGACCACAAAGATGATCAAGGACAGAATTAATAATCAAGAAAGTGAATGAATTAGTGATGACTGATAATTAAAGAGTACCGGTCATGGTGAATCTTTACACCTGACCGTGCGAGAGCGCGGTGACTCTCAGCTGGGCGGGAGAATAGGAAGCCCAGTTGGGGCAGCGGCCGCCAAGTGCGCGGGTCTAGGATCCCAGTCTTTACACGGTTTTTACGCGAGCTCGCAGTGTTTTTACGCCTCGTTGGGATCCTGACTTTAGACCATTCCGTTGACCCTGTCTTTTAGGATACCCAGGCGGGGGATCCTTGTTTTACAGTTTTTCGTACGAGCTCGTCCGCCCGTACTAGTCGGGCAGTTTTCTAGAGTGACTTTTCTAGGGAGTCTCTCTCACCCGTCTCAGTGGCGTAGTTGGGGAGTAGACCTATCCCTCTATTGGACCGCGCTTCCAATAGAGGGCGAGACGGAAGAGCCATTTGCAGGCTTCTTCACCGCTTGAGTTTACTTCGCTAACAGACTGGCGATTCTATATCTAGATCATCCATATCTACATCTACAACATCTGGAGTTATATCTGAAACATTGAAGTTGAGAAATTGAGAAGTTAAGATCAAAAGACCATTCTCTCTACCCAAGAATTTAAATAAATTAATAGATCTCTACAATCTCAACTTTTCCATTTTTTTCACTAACCAACATGATCTCTAAGGAAAATGATATATGCATTCCCCCTCACACACTCATGATTACGCAACTGCTATCGAAATAATGTTACATATGGGAAATGCCGGGTTCAGGGGAAAGTCATTAGAAATGCATTACGAACATTTGAGATGCTTACAAGTAACCTGAAAAACCGTTTTCAGTTACAAGTAGAAATAAGTCTTAAATTGAGTTGCTCTCGCCTTTCTGCTTGTTTCTTTTGTAAATAATAAATGCCCGTTATTTTATATAAGTTTTTGGGAGGTACCAGCAACCGCTGACGCCTTTTTTTTTCCTATTGTGTGTGGCAGGCAAACAGCCTGCAGTTTAGTAGCCGCTCGGTATATACATGCTTCCAGGAGATATAGTGTACACCCGACGGTATGATTTACCTTGTCTTAGTTTTTGTTCAGATGATGATGATGTAAATGCTATCTCTTTTGTCACATTTTGGGATATATGTTGTAACATGGAATATGCTTGTACATGTTGTAAATGGATATGAATATTAATGAAAAGAAATTTTGGTGATGTCTGTCTCTTTTACTTGTGGTCATGTGTTGAGAATGAATGTCATAGTCGCGAAAAAATTTTTCCCTGTATTTTTACAACTTGTGCGATAAAAATTGTGAATGATATCTTGCGAATTGCGCGTAAACAGGTACCCGGATCCTGAGGGGTTCATAGATTGACCCAAGATAGATCTGAATGGAGGCGAAGAATCCATGTAGCCGACCCTACTTAATTGTGGGAAAAGGATTTGTTGTTGTTGTTGTTGATTATTATTAAATTTGTGATTCTTAATGGAACATGTGCCATCATCTCCTTTCTCGACACTAAGCTTGTAGAACTCATGCATACTTCGATTTTTAAGAGCATTACAATGATTGTCAATATTGTGTTCTAAGTGAGAAGTGCCACTAGATACTTTAGCCTTTAGCAGTAAGCTCATCATGGCAATGTTTGCATATGGCCTTAATTTCATTTTTCTCCTTGTCAACCACACGTCAAAAATCTCTCCAAACCTTGGAGTGTAACCTACGCTCTTTGTTTGATTCTTCATATTATTTGAAACCATCTTCTTCCACCAATGGTATTTCCTTTTCTCGAATCCTCTTATTTGACATCCTATTCTCACCACCATCACTTGCCATCCTATTTTATGACATTAAAAGATATATTAATTATAACTCTCTGTTTATTGTAAAATTTCATAAATATGTTGAAATTGAATTTCAATCAAACAAAATAGAAAAGGCTCGAACTGAATTTTTATCTACAATACATGGGAGCAATTTCATGGATCAAATATATGATCAATTTATAAAATACTAGCTAAGAGATGGAAGCGAACGGATATGGTCGAATTCATACATCTTTAGTAAACAAATTTAAATTGAGATGATTGATCTAGGTTTTGTTTTCTTAATCTTCTAATATAGTTATGTGGATATTTTTCACTAAAATTTGTACTCCTTTTATTACGCAGATAATTATATTGACAATTTATCTTTATTGAGAATTTTAGTCATACTACTGCAATTTATTTGTATTGATTGGAAAACAAAGACAATAACATTCAAAAACTTATAATTACGTTTGACTAGAAATTAAATAATGAACTCTACTATATTGATATATGGAATCATAATTTATAATCTTACCCAAGATGACAATATTACTCACAGGAAATGGTGTGATTGAGATCCTCGACCCTTCGACAACGTTGTCTTGGCTCTCGATACTCAACAAAGCCGTTACTAATAATATTTAGCAAATTTGCAAATTATTAAAGGACTTCTACACACTTGTTGTAGATATTGAAATAAGAAATTGTAAGCTCACCCAATCCAAATAGATAGATTAATCACATGACACACCTTCGTTTCGTCGATGAGAGACTCGATGTTCGGCACTAGGCAACGTCATTCATAATCAGCAGTCAGCAATGTTGTCTCAGCACTCGATAGGTTTGCCAATTGTCAACACTTAGCAATGCCATCAGTACTCGGCAGTTAGAACTTAGCTGCGTCGTCGGCACTCGAAACACTCCTTTCAGTGGATGGAAGGAGGGAGATCATTGGTGGTCGGAGTAATGTTGCACTTGGCACTTGTTGTTTTCACTCAATAAATGGCCGAAGGAGTACACATATTAGGAAATAAGAATACTAAATGACGTGATTGCCCTTTGGCTTGCCAGTTCTTTATTCTTTGTGTTTTTTTATTGAAAAAATATACCGCATTCGACTCGAGTTAGATGAGTTGATGGGGGATTTTTTCTAATATAAAATGCTAAGGTTTGGAATCTTCGGATATTGTTTTTATAAATTTGATTATACTATTTTATATTATTGACATTGTGAAATGTGAAGAAGAAATGATGCCTACATGACAGTGATGGGCTTGACGACACATCATTATATTCGGATTTTAAATTGAAGGTTTCTTGCGGATATGAATCATATCATAAATGAGGGTAGGGATTTGATATGTAAACATTAAAATGTTGGGCGTTGGTTTTAGAATTCGTGAGTGGGGTTTTAAAAAAATGAAAATAATAGGAGGCTTGCAGGTCTACTCAACATCTATGGTGTCTCCTTTCCTTTTCTTTTCTTCCTTTATTATTTAATTTTATAGTTAAATCTAATAAGTGTACAATATTTTTTACAGTATTTTTTACACTTTATCAGATGCTTATTTTGACACATTAATGATATATACACGCATTTAGCTAGGGATTTAAGGCCAAAATGAAAGAATAAATGTGATGAAATGGAGATTCATCAATTATATAAATACAATGTAAATTCAGTAATAAATAATAAATTTATTTAAATAAATATATAACATAAATAAGAAATGCTAATAATTTAATAAATTTTTTAATAATGAATTTTTAATATATTGAATAATTTAATTTATATATTTAAAATATTATAAATTGTATAAATATAAGTATAAGTTACCTGTATGTCATAGTTTATTGATTTTTAATTAATTATTTTTAAACAAGTTATTTATTTTATATTTTATTAATTTAATATAAAAATAGGGATTATAAATATATTTTTATTTTGTTTTAATGATGTTATCTAATTAGTTAAATAAATAGTATTATTATAATATAGGTACATTATACCTATATAATAAGTATATTCGTTTATTTCTTTGGTTTATTTTTAAACTTTGTAATTTTATTTATATTTTATATAATTATTTAAAAAGTAGAATTAAAGTAGAAATATAAATAATGGGAAAATAATAATACGAAGATAATATACAGATATCATAGCACCTTAAAAAGCTGACTTTTGCATATTAACTCAGATTTTAATGAAATCATTTTATTTTAAAAATAATTTTATTATGAACAAAATGAAAGTAAGTTTGGTGATTTTTGAGTTCATATGGAGTAGATATTTAGCTTTGAATGTTAATTTTGCGGCTTTTTCGATGCTTTATATCATGGTATCTATAAATTAGATTATTTTTCTTATTTATAAATTAATATACATTATTATAAATAACTCTGAAAAAGAAAATAATTTAATTTGATATTATATGAATGATAAATAAAATAGATGATTATATGTACAAGGTGAACAATGTGTATATATACAATGTGTGATATATATTTTCTGATATTTTTATAAGTTAAGATCCGTATCTCCCCCTACTTATTTATATTATCGACCAAGTCAATATTGACATGGTCTCGGGATCAAGATTAGTATGTACATATTACATATTTACATCATTCTTTCTTTTATTTTTTCCTTTTCTCTTTATTCTTTTATGTTGGATTAAATAAGTGTTAAATATACTATATTAACAATTGAAGTTAGTATTTTAATTAACGAGAATTAGTTAATATTTACATATATTTTACCAAGGATTTTAGATAAAATGAAAGAATAAAGGAGATGAACCATGGATTCATCTGGCGTGCATCTCCACGCTTTTGCTCCCAACTTCCTTTCAACCGTCGAGTTTTTTCTTCTCCCTCCCATCCCCAATTTTTCTTTTCCACCAACAAATTTTACGTTTGCATTAACTGGTATCAGAGCATGGCCTACATATCATTCTCATGATTCGACGATCCATCAATGTATTCGAGGAATTATTGATAAAAAATTCCCGTTCAAAGGGTCATCTAATGTTTGATGAGGATGAAGATGTGTTTGTCCATGATGCTTCAGATTTATTCAATACGATGAAGTTATTACAGTGTTTGAGGTTTTGGAATTTTCAAAGCACCAATAAAAGTATGTAGATTAGGTAACTTCTACATCATCCACAACCATTCAAGCTGTTGAAGCAACCCCAACACAACAACCACTCCCTTCCTGCTTGGCAACACCTTCTCACAACTCCCCACCCCCCGCAAACCATCACCACTGCCTTCGGTGCAACTTGCAACCCCCCTATCGAACCCACACAACCGTCAACCCCAACACTGCCACCCCCATGTCTCTATCAGCACAACCACCATTGCCAAAACCCTCCCCAATACAGCTGCCTCCTACCCTTCTAGGGTAAGCCCCTCATACACCATCGATACCAATATCCTCCCCACCTACGCCACATATATCTATATCAGCATTCATCGTCACCACCTCCCCCACGTGCCATCCTTACTGCTCAATCCTCGCCTGCAAACCCACCCTCTGATCTGAGCTACTTCATGAAGGCTACCGCCATTGCTTTCAGCTCCCTGAAAAAGACCACTGCCAATACATTGAGGATTACTTGCACCACCAAAGTTTGCAAATCTGCAAGCAACAACGCTAGCACCTGCATCAGAAAATCCCTCGCTAGAGCATCTTAGGCTAGTGCAACCTCCTTCCCCTATCTCGACATTGCCACCTTTACCTTAACAATCCCCATCACCATATCACTGGATCTATTCTCGCAAGAACCACCCCTATTAACCCCTTTGCAGCCCAACTCCCTAACACCATCGTTGGCTTTGGAGGAAGAAATCCCTAGCAAGAGTTCTATTAAGAGTGAATGAGATCTTTAGATTGGGAACTGTAGCCCTTAAGAAAAGAGACTGGGGATTGTTATGGATTAATTTCAAGGAGGCCTCTCCTCTAAAACTACCTTGCTAAAGGTGAAAATAAGGCGAAGCTTATGCAAAGGAGATTATTTAAGTGAATGGATAAGAATTTTGCACTTATGCCCCCTTGAGGAAGAATATTATAATAGAAATGCTGAAGGAAAAGGAGGGGGCAGCAATCTATTTCAATTATAATTAGGAATATTAGGACTCTCTATTTAAGTATATGTTGGTCAAATACATTATTCACAACTCCCTTCATCATAATCATGTTGTTTTCATCTTTAATAGCCTTTCCAAACCCCATAACTCCACCTTTGAAGATGCCATCAGTTTTGCCGCCACGAATTCCTTCTAGAAAATGGAAAATCTGTGAGAATCGTTGCAGCAACATGGACTCTACCATGCGTGCCATACTTGTTCTTTACTCACGACCCTCTCCAACATGATGCCAACTCTTCAAAGGTGTAACAATTACATGGGTTCCACTGCATGCCCCTCACACTCTCTTTCCCTTTGAGCTCCAAAGCATCACAAACAAAAGTCCATGTAATGAAGCTGAAGATCTAACAATTCATTAGGAGTTGAAATTTTTGAAGCGGTAGAGAACTGATGAGTCATACTATATGAAAAGTTGGGAACATGTGATCAAAGAAGGTTGAGACAAGTTTCCAAAGTACTTAAAAATCAATTCGGATTCACGCCAGGTCATTCTAAAAATCGAAAGAAGGCTAAGAGAGGGTGATGAAGGCCCAATAAGTATTGGAATGGGACCATCCAAAGGGATCTTAGTTATTTGGATCTAAGTCCAAGAATGACCCAAGATAGATCTGAATGGAGGAAATGAATCCATGTAGCCGACCCTACTTAATGTGGGAAAAGGCTTTGTTGCAGTTGTTGGTATAGAGTTAAAGCAATGTGGAATCCACAATTAGATCGAACTTCAGGTTTCAATTAGAACAGGGCTTTTTTTTCATTTGTCTAAATAGAGATGATAATTTAAATTAGGGTTACTAGTTTTAATTTGGTCGAATTTGAGCCATTTGAAATAAAGAGATCGCTTGTGGTCTTCAGTTTTGATTGAGTCAAATTTTGAGTCCAATTTGGGTTTGCTAGGATTTTATTTTATTTCCTTTCATTTTTTTGTAATTCCACTGCTCTCTATAAAAGGGCTAAAGAGTCATGCATTAGGAAGTTGAAGTTTTGTTAGAACTAGTCTTATGAAGTTGGGGTTTTATTAGAATAGGAGATTCTCCAACTAATCCCTCTCTCCTTCCTCCTATCCCCCACACATCTCTCCATGCTTCTTTTTCCGGATGCCTCGCAACCGATGAGTTGCTTCTTTATGTTTGCATAAAAAAGTGACATTGAAATCCCCCCGACTGGCCAAAGATGTTGCATGAACCTCAACATAGCATTTGTCAACTCAGTCGACAATTCCCACTTATAGAAGTGTCTGTCGACCCATACATCACAGTGCCACAAAGTGGAATTTATCCGCCGCCTCTTGAATAACACCATCAATGTCCTGTTGCCATGATGTGCCTCCTCAAACTCAATGAGTTCTCGCTCCATATGACAAGAGATATACTCCGTTAGCCCAAACCCCTTGAAGCTCTTCCACACATTATGATCACAATACTCAAACTTTCTCTCTTGTATCAATACCATGTCTTCTGACCACTGCATCAGATATCGACCCCAACAGGCCTCTTATCGATATCACCCAGACCTTGCACATTTCTCGTAAAAATCGTAATTCAGATGATTGGTCCAAGCTGGTGATGAGTGAATGCCCATATCTGTAGCCACCTCCCTGGGGAATGCCTATGCATGGATATTCTCGTCGATTTATCCGATTCTGTCATTGGAGATAACCCACTCTCTCCACCTATTACTCGAGAAATGCCATTCACCCGTCAATAACCTCCACTCCAAAAGTATGCTACGACTTCACGATCTCACAATCCATCTCCCTCCCCTGTGCATATCATCTTCCTCGTGAAGATTGCAAGCCCCACACTCACCAGCCCTAACTTTACTGCCTTCTTCTTCACATGCCTTAGGGTCATATTTGTAAGATGAGCTGTCATAATGTAAGTATGATAAGTCTTCTTCTTCACATGCCTTAAGAGTCATAGTGTGACATGAACAATCATGGTGTAAGTACACGTGTAATTCTAGTTGTTTACCCAGAACACAAGTGGAAAGATTCTAATATTTTTGGGAGAAAGATCCCTAGAAATCATACAAGTTAAAGATGGTCAAGATCTGTCGAATACATTACTTAAAAAACATGTTGATGGCTTTTAGCACTTCCAATTTCTTAAGACTAAACACAATTACTAGGAGAGGCTGCTGTATGTGAAGATGTTTGATAACCTCAATCGTGTTCAATGGTTTTGGTTAGCCAAAATCAATTAATTGTAAAAATTATATAAGCTTTTAAATCTTATGGAAATATTTTTTCTTTAGTTTTTTTTCCAAATATCTAACTGCTCTACATTTGCATGACCTTTTTCTTTCGGTCAGATAGGCAATTATCTGTTTATCGCATCATATAAGATATTCTGCATGCTTTAAATGTTATATCTTGGGTTTTGCAGGACTTCTGCTATTATGCCAATACAATTTTCATAGTTGTTCTGCTTTTATTTCCAAAAGATGAGAAGCTTTTTATGGTCTGTTTTGCCTTTGCTGAAGTAAGAATGCCGTTTGGTATATTTCAACTTGAGGTTTCTTTGGGGCAGTTTTTTTGTTACAGTAAACTCATTTTTTTGAAGGGACCTTTAGCTTGGGCAATAATTGTGTGGCGTTGCAGCCTTGTTTTTAGCTCTGCTGATAAAATCGTTAGTGTCCTTATCCATCTTTTACCTGGTGAGTTCTCGTTTTCATTGGATATTTGTGGATCTCTTTCACCTAAATCTGGTAAATATTTGTTATGTTGTTGAACTACTAGATTTGTATAGAAACATTTAGTTTTCTTTTTGATTCATGAGGAGGCCATCATAGTTTGAGTTATACGTGGGATAATGGATCTTAGATGTGGATCCCTTTATTCCTTGTGTCTATCTATTTGTCTGTCTATGTGTGCATATGTGTGTGCATGTGTTGTACCTTTATTTCATTCTTGGAGTGATGTGAAGATGTCAGCCTCGTTTTGGTGTTTTCCCTCATATGTGGAGTTCTGTTGGAAATGGATCCGATCTATGGCGCACAAGTAGGAGAATCAAACAAGAGGGTCATGAGAAATCGCACAACGCAGAGCCATATGTGCTAATATGGTGGACTAGGTATGGGCAACGTTTGTGTGGCCTCGATTTGGCTTTGAGAATGGAGTTGTATCTGGGCCTTTTGTTTTTGATGTGGTGGACACTTCTGTTGTGGTTGCACGGAAGTTTGAGGTTTCGTCTGATGTGCAAATCGAGCTGATGTGCAGAAAGGGTACATCTTGTACGTTGTCTTTTGCTACGACTTGTTTGAAAGTAGCAAAGTGAAAGGAAAAAGCAGGTAGCCTCATGGAGAGAACACATGACATCTTAGAACGGGGTTCTAATTTTTAGATTTTATCCAACATTGTACCTACGCAAAAATCTCCCTTTTACGTGTAACATTTGAATTAATTTTTAATTCACCCAAGTTTTTATCTATACATTAAACCCTCCCCAATCATCTGCTTTCATCAGCATCCTTACAGTTCATGCCTCCTATATATGCGTGGATTCTAAGCATATAAAGAAAAGGTTGTTATATCCTCCCTCTGTCCCTCACGTGAAATGCACCTCACGCATGTACCATGGAGCTCATTGCTTTTCGAGCACCTATCGAAATGCACCACATCTGAAGATCTAGAGAAAGACCTTGATATGTATAGGAACCCTCCATCTTCATTATTGTGTGTAGTCTTACACATGAATGCCGGGGTCAAACATCGTAGATGCTTACAAAACCTTGTATGCCTTATTTACCAGAAAAGTTCCGTCTTATCAAATCCAAGAGTGTCTTCCACTCATTCGGCCTTCTACTCTAGAAAAAAACTGTGATAGTTGTAGAAACTCTTCCTATCTCTGATCGAACAAGTCTGCTCGAAAGAGTGGAGTCCATGGGCCATCTGACCATACACTTGCGACCTCAGCATTTCGATCTACATCTGTGGGGAAAAGATGCATGATGCGATCACATAAGTACCCCTCCTTCAACTAATTATGTGATAAAAATAGGAAACACTCTTACAACCTCATGTATGTAATGAGCACATTGTTTCTACTGGTGACACTAATGAGTTTTCTGTGCAGTAGAATTCCCTACAAGATGAGCATGTACCCTCTCAAGAGGGAAATTTACAGGTTCAAGACATGGTAGATGATCTCGATGTGCCGATTGCTCTGCGAAAGCAAAGACGTACGTGTGTTACATATCCTCTTGCAACTCATGTTTCTTTGAGCAGACTTTCAACGGATTTATGGAGATTTACCTTGGCAGTGTCAGCTGTGGAGATACCACAAACATATCAGGAGGCTATTCAGGATAATCAGTGGTATCTAGCCATGGAGGAGGAGATGGCCTCACTACAGTCGCATGGCACTTGAAGCCTTGTTTTAGCTCCAATTGTCGCATCCGTTGTTGGATGCAAGTGGATGTTCACAGTGAATCACCGAGCAGATGGCAATGTGGATCATTACAAGGCAAGACTTGTGGCACGTAGGTTCACCCAGACTTATGGGGGGACTATCAGGATACTTTTTCTCCAGTAGCAAGACATTCTACTATGTGTATCTTCTATTAGTCTATTAGTTGTTGTGACACATAATTGACCTCTCTATCAGCTTGATGCGAAGAATGCTTTTCTTATGGTGATCTATAAGAAGAGGTCTACATGCAGCAACTAATTGGGTTCGCTGCTGAGGGGGAGTGTCAGAAGGTTTGCAGGCTTCACAAGGCTATTTATGGCCTTGAGCAGAGTCTAAGAGCATGGTTTTAGAAGCTCTCAGACTTAATAGAGCAACAAGGGTTTGTGTGATCGACTGCCGATCACTCTCTATTTGTTTACAGTACCCAGAGATGTATAATTGTCATCCATGTCTATGTTGATGATATCAATGTTACATCAGATGACGAGTACGGCATTAAGGTTGCTAATGATTTCCTAGGTCAACAGTTTGTGACCAAGGACATTGGTATTCTACCCTACTTCCTTGGACTGGAGTTTGCTAGAAACCAGCGAGGTCTTGTGATGACCAAGAGGAAGTACATTACAGATCTTCTTTCTGAGACAGGCAAGGCAGATTGCAAACTTGTCACTACTCCTATGGACCCGACAATGAAGCTCTACGATGATTGTTAGAGCAAAACAGTTCATCGTTATTCCACATGGCCCTAGGGTCTCTTATATAGAGAGATAACCCTTGGGTAAATTACATAGATAGACAAAGAGAAAATAAGAAATACGAAATGGTACATCATGACATAACGTAAACCTCTACACTCCCCCTCAAGATGGAGCATAGATATCTATCATGCTCAGCTTGGAAGAACATCTCTGGAAAGGTCCTCTGAGCAATGGCTTGGTAAATATATCAGCAGTCTGGTCCTCTGAGTTGACATGTGAAGTGGAAAAGAAGCCCTTCTGGATCATGTATCTAGTGTAGTGACAATCTACCTCGATATGCTTCGTTCTCTCGTGAAATGCTGGATTATTTGCAATGAACAACGCTGCTTGATTGTCACACTGAAGCTGCATGGGTAAAGAGACATTCACATTCAAGTCTTCCAATACTGCTCGAACCCACATCATTTCTGTGCTTGCTTGTGCTATGGACCTATATTCAGATTCAACACTAGATCTTGCCACAACAGTTTGTTTCTTGCTTTTCCAAGAAACCAGAGAGCTTCCTATAAAGATAGCAAACCCTGAAGTAGACTTACGATCCTTTGGGCACCCTGCATAGTCTGCGTCTACACAAGCGGAAATGGACAAATCTTTGTTCTTTCTAAATAGCAAACCTGAGCCTGGAGAAGATTTTAGGTATCTCAGTATCATGTAAAGTGCTTCCATATGGACTTGCCTAGGCTGCTCCATAAATTGACTCACACGGCTTACAACAAAAGCAATATCAGGTCTAGTTATGGTGATGTACAGAAGCTTACCCACCATCTCTCTGTATCTTCTTTTGTCCACCTCTTTAGAGTCATTATCATACAGTTTCATACTTGGGTCCATAGGAGTGCTCGATGGTCTGCATCCAATCATTCTTGTTTCAACAAGCAAGTCTGTAACATATTTCCTTTGGGTCATCACCATACCTTGTGCATTTCTCGCAAATTCTATCCCAGAAAGTATCGTATAGTACCCAGATCCTTCGTAATAAACTGACTGCCCAAGAGGGCTTTAGTCATCTCGACTCCCTGAGCATCATCTCCTGTAACCTGAATATCATCAACATATATCATGACAACAACTGTACCTCTGAGAGTCTTCTGAATAAACAACGAATGGTCCGCATTTGATCTCTTGAACCCCTGTCGTTCGATCAGCTGAGAGAGCTTTTGGAACCATGCCCTTGGACTCTGTTTAAGTCCATAAATCGCCTTATGAAGTCTACACACCATGTGAGTCTCCCCCTCAGCAGTAAAACCTGGTGGCTGCTGCATGTAGACTTCCTCTTGTAGATCTCCATACAGAAATGCATTCTTGACATCAAGTTGAAAAATGGGCCTGTCACGTACCACAGCTACGGATAAAAGGATGCGAAGCGTCGAGTGTCAAGCCACTGGTGAAAATGTATCCAAGTAGTCGACGCCATATGTTTGGGTAAAGCCGCGTGCAACAAGTCTTGCCTTGTACCGATCAAGACGGCCATCTGCATGATATTTCACTGTGAACACCCATTTGCAACTAACCACAGACGCAGCTGATGGAATAGGAACCAGAGTCCAAGTCCCTCTAGACTGTAAAGCCCGCATCTCTTCCTCCATAGCCAGTTTCCAGCACTCAATCTTCATGGCCTCCTGATAGGTCCGTGATATCTCTACTGAAGACACATCTGCGGAAAACCTCTGGAAATCACCAGTAAGACAATGAAAGGATACCTGAGACGCAAGAGGATAGGAGACACATTTCCTCTTCGGTCGTCGAAGTGTAATAGGAATATCAATATCATTATCCACGGTACTGAGTGGCGGATCCACCTCCTGTAGAAAAGATTCTTGCACCGGTACATTATCTAACCCATCATTAGTAGCCGCATCGGAGCATACCTGAGGCATGGTGGATGGTTGACTTGTAGCTTGAGCAGGCCCCGACCGTCGTGTGTAAAACTTAGGGAATGGTGGAATGGGGTGATATTGAGGTGGTGGTGGTGGTGGTGATGGCGGAGTGGATTCAGGTTGACCCAGACTTGGAGGTAGAGGAACATAGACATGATTATCTGAAGATGTGGAAGAAGAAACCAATCTGTCACATGCTGGGGAGAAGTACATAACATGCTCAAAAAATGTAACGTCTGCACTAACATAGTACTTGTCATTGATAGGATCATAACATCGATAGTCCTTCTGTGTCCGAGAGTAACCTACAAAGACACACTTAACAGCTCTAGGAGAGGCTTGTTAAGTCCTGGAGACAAACGGTGAACAAAGGCAACTGTACCTAAGACACGAGGTGTAAGTGAAAATAAGTCCTTATCAGGAAAGAGAACATAGATGGGAGGTTTCTCCCCAAGAACCGAAGAAGGCATGCGATTGACCAGATAGCATGCTGTAAGTATAGCATCTCCCCAAAAAGCTAATGGCGCACAATTCTGAATAAGTAATGTTCGAGCAATATCTAGAAAATGATGATGTTTCCTTTCTGCGACACCATTTTGTTGTGATGTGTAAGCACAGGAAGTTTGGTGAATAATGCCTTTAGAGGAAAGAAACTGAGACAGAGAACGAGTACAGAATTCCAATGCATTATCCATGCGCACATATTTAACATTTGAAGAAAAAACATTCTGCACTTCATTGATAAGATTCTTGATAACACTTCCTGCTTCAGATTTATTCTTGAGAAGAAAAGTCCAAGAGACACAAGAAAAATCATCAACCACGACCAGATAAAACCTGTGTCGCTGATGATCAGGGACACGACTAGGACCCCAAATATCTATATGAAACAACTCAAACGGGGAGCTACTGCTCCGACTCTGACGACTTGGGAAGCTAGAACGATGGTGCTTCCCTAACTGACAAGCTTCACAACAAAATGATGAATTCGGAGAGATCTGAGGCAGGAGATGACACATTTTCTGGAGAGGAAGGTGACCAAATCAAAGGTGCCACGTATACGGAGAAACCGATCCCTGTGAGTGAAGAGAGACACCAGCAAAGGAATTCCGGACCAGACGATATAAGCCATTATGCTCAGAGCCACAGCCAATCACCATGCCTGTTAGTATGTTCTGAAAAATGAGAGATGATGGGTCAAATATAGCACGACAATGCAAGTCTCTCGTAATCTGACTAATTGATAATAAATTCATGGAAAACTCAGGTGCATGTAGAACATTCTGTAAGTGCATGGAGGGTGTTAAAAGATCTCCCCCTGTCCAACAATAGGAGAATGAGTGCCATCGGCTATGAGCACAGAGCGACCCGAAGAAATATCCCTGTAGGACTCAAGTTTGTCTCTGTCACGACAAAGATGATGGGTGGCTCCAGAATCGACCATCCCACCCGATAGATCATGGGACAGATGAAAGACAGTAGTACTACCTGAGGTACTGGCAGCAGCAGAGGTACTGGCCGATGCAGATGCTGCAACATCTGAGGTACTCGCAGCATCCGATGATGACTGTGGCTCGCGAAGCCGCGCCACAATCTCCTCGAATCTGTGATTTGGAGTAGATACTGAAGGAGACTGAACCTGTTCAACTATACGTGCCGAAGCTGGGAACCCATGCTTGGAATAACATGTGTCCTCGGAGTGACCAGTGCGATGACAAAACGAGCACGTCCTTGGAATACGACCTCCACGACCACGTGTACCACGACCACGAAAAGAAGACGAACCACCTCTCCCACGTGATACTGCCATTGCCGAAGGAGGTGGAGTAGCTGTGGTGGAGGAAACAGGGATACGACTGAGCCTCCTGTAGACTTCCTCCATAGGAGAAATAGTAGCATCGGCAAGGATCTGAGAGTGGGTTGTCTCGTACTCAGGATCAAGAGCTGCAAGTAATACTCCCACCATGGTAGCATTGCGAAAAGTCTTCTGTTGCTCGGGAGTGGCTGTGAGCGGGATGGTACTGTATAATTTTTCGAACATCCCTCGCAGTGACGTGTACAGAGAGTGAAGTGGCCGTCTATTTTGTTTCATCGTGAAGATATCATGCTGTAACTGTAGCATCTTAGTCTCGTTCCGCACCTGAGAATATGTAGTAGCAAGAATATCCCACATCGCCTTGGCGGTGGGCTAATGGAGGACGTCATTGGCAATCTCCATCGAAAGTATCCCTGATAGCCAGACCTTGGCATACGCATCATCAGCCTCCTAGGAGGCATATATCCCCGTCTTCTCTGCCAGTTCATCTTCAATAAGAATGTGCTTCTTACCACCTGACTTCATTAAGCTAATGAACTGCATCGACCAGAGCTCATAGTTTGTCCCGTCCATTTTGACTATTGGCGCCGAACCCTTGAAGGCACCTATGGAGGGCATATCAACTTTTTGTTCTGACATGTCGCCGGAGAAGAAGACTTAGGGATGGTAGACAAAAGAACTTCTACAAAGGCCCGTTTGGATTCAAGTGCATATGTAGACTTTATGCACTTGAACCCATGTATGGATAGGCGTCGACCGAAGAAGGAGAAGCCGGGAGGAATGGCTCTGTCGGCGGCGGCGGGAGAAGGTAGAAGGACCGCGGGTAGCGGCTAGCGGCAGCGGGAGCCTCGGCGGACGGCGGGAGGGAGGTGGGCGAAAGGCGGAGGTGGGCGGCGGCTGAAGGGGTGGGGCGGCCGAAGGGGGGCGACGACCGAAGGGGGGGTAGTGGAGAAGAAACCCTAGATTAGGGTTTTGGCTCTGATACCATGTTAGAGCAAAACACTTCATTATTATTCCATATGGCCCTAGGGTCTCTTATATAGAGAGATAACCCTTGGGTAAATTACATAGATAGACAAAGAGAAAATAAGAAATACGAAACGGTACATCATGACATAACGTAAACCTCTACAATGATGACATTGAGGAGGTCGACAAGAGGAGGTACAAGGAGCTTGTTGGCAAGCTTTTGTATGTGACTAACATCAAGCTAGATATATCCTTTGCCATGAGCAAAGTGAGTCAATTTATGGAGCAACCCAGACATGTACATATGGATGCAGTCCATATGATTCTTAGGTATCTGAGGGCCTCACATGGCACTGGTCTTCTATTCATCAGAGGTACATCCCTTATAGTTACAACATGTGCAAATGCAGATTATGTTGGGTGTCCCAAGGAAAGGAAGTCTTCTTCTGACTTCGCAGTGTTCATAGGAAGTTTCATGGTGTCATGGAGGAGCAAGAAGTAGGCAGTAGTTGCTAGATCTAGTGTTGAGTCAGAATACATGGCCATGATGCAAGCTAGTACAGAAATGATGTGGGTCAGATCTGTTCTTACTGACTTGGCTATTAAGGTGTCTCTTCCCATACACCTCCAATGTGACAACCAAGCTGCTCTTTTCATTGCAAACAACCATGCCTTACATGAGAGGACTTAGATCATAGAGGTGGATTGTCACTATACTCGTGATGTGATACAGAATGGTCTCATTGCCACTACTCATGTCAGCTATGGAGACCAGACAACAGGATGTACTTACCAAGGCCTTAGCCAGAGGGCCTTACCAGAGGTGCTGCTCCAAGCTGATCCTGATTGATATCTACACTCTAGCTTGAGGGGGAGTGTTGAGATACTAGTTATCTTTCATATCGTATATGTAATATTTATTTTTTGTCTTCTTTATGTAATTAGCCCAACAGGTTACTCTCCTATATAAGAGAACTCTAGTGTCTCATCAATAAGTAATTCATTCTTTCCTCTCCACATCTATAGCAGAAAGAAATCGATTTTGATGAAACCTATGCTCCTATTTAAAGGATTGAGTCAATCAGAATGTTTTAACATTTGATTGTTTTAGGGAAATCAAGCTTTATTAAATGGATGTTAAATGCACGTTCTTAAGCGACTTCATTAAAGAAGTTTATGTCAAGTAACCACCTGATTTTGAAGACCCCTTGAGAGAAGAGCACGTCTTTAAGCTCAGGGAAGCCCTTTGCGGACTTAAACAAGCTCCTCGAGCATGGTATGACCGTCTTAGAACATTTCTATCACCTCAAGTTTTACAGTATGTAAAGTAGAATGCACTTTGTTTATGAATTTCGTCTTGTCTGATTTACTGATTGTGCAAGTTTATATAGATGACATTGTGTTTGGTTCCACTAACGTAAGTCTTTGTTAGGAATTTTCTCAAGCTATGCAAGATTAGTTCCACTGTTGTAAAAGTATTGACTAGGCCGATTAGTCGGCCCGCCTAGTCGAGTCGGGGGGTAGCCGACTCGACTAGGCCTAATTGGTAATTAGTTGGTCAACCTGACTAATCGGGCTGACTAGTCGGCCGACTTTTACATAGAGAATTTTTTATTTTTTAGTTTTTTTATTTTTTTAAAAGCAAACTTATTCGAATATGCTTAATGTTATATCTAAATTCAATTATTTCTTTTATTTCATTATGGTAGCATAGAAAATGTACAAATCAATGTAAATATATAAGAACATATGTATACAAAATGATTTATATATTTAAAATAATTAAAAAAATCAAAACCGACTAATGATTGACTAAATTTGATTATTCACCCGACTGCCGATTAATCCTTAGTCAGTGACCCTGTCGACCGAGTATCGACTATCACTTTCTGCAACCTTGATTAGTTCGAGATGTGCGTGATGGGAGACTGGAGTTCTTTGTAGTATTGCAGATCAACCAGACATAGTTCGATACTTTCTTCTCTCAATAGAAGTGTACGATCACGACAGTTGGTGACAATCGCGTAGGGGGCACCTCTTCTTATCTATTCTCCTTTGATCGCAGCCTATGAAGGAGATGCTTTGAACTTTGGCTTCGAGAAAGTTTCGGGGAAGTCTACTTCTATTGCCCCAACGATACACCTCAACCTTGATGAGTCTGGAAAACCCATTGACTGAAGATTGTACAACGGTATGGACGGTTCTTTACTTTAACTAACTACAAGCAGACTCGATATACTCTTTATTACTTCTTAGCTGCACATTTTTGTCATTATATAAAGAAAGCCAAGTAAAAAGAATTTTTTGTTATACAAAAGGCTTAAGCTTTTTTTATCCGTAGATGCATTCCATTTATTTATTTATTTACATATAATGATGTAGACTATTTTGGTAGTCGCACGGACAGGAAAAGTACAAGTAGTACTTGTCAATTCATGGGGAATGTCCTTGTATCTTGGTTTTTCAAAAAGCAAACTTGTGTAGAACTTTCGACTAATGAATCAGAGTACATAGCCACGTTACTAGCATGTTCCAACTTTTATTGATGAAAATTACTCTTGCAGATTTTGGTTTAACCTTTAACAAGTATAGGATTTTCTATGACAATACTAGTTCTATTAGCCTTTCTAAGAACCATGTTAATCACTCTAACGACAAAATACATTAATATTAGACATCACTTCCTTAGAGAAAATATCCTGAAAGGTGAAACTTGTTTGGAATACATTTAAACAGATAGGCAGCTAGCAGGCATTTTGACTAAACCTTTGGATGCATCTCAGTTTGAAAAGATTAGAAGAGAGTCGGGGTTGTGCAAATTGAGCGATATTTGTCGAACATTTAAATCACAAAAATGAACTCAATTAGGGCATCTATAATCGATCATTAGGATTAGCTTGATCGATCATATTTATCGATCATCAAGACAAGCCTGATCGATCACTACCTGACGATCATGTATCAGACACTGATCGATCATTTTATGAAAAATTAAATTTTGAAAATTCGAATTTTGTGCGGAAACTTTATTGGAAAGTGGATATCTTATGCCACCGCCTTACCCATTAAGTTTTGAGACATCCTAACACATTCTATTCCTTATTCTATTAAATCAATATTACCTTTTCACTTTTGGAAGGTAGTAGCCATCCAAATCCCTTAAAATTCAAGTCCTTGATCTCGTCCCGTGCCTTAAAGACTTTAAATAAACCCTCAAACCTTCCTCTCGACTCACACCATCAGGAAGCAAGAAAACCACCAAAAGTTTGAGTTTTTCTCTCAGCCTCTCGGAGGTCCTACTCAACCCTCACATCACCTTTCTACTCCAAACCCTTCTTCCTTCGCCCGAGGGAGGGATATTCATCTTCATGAGCATGAAGAAGAATTAGAAGAAGAGTCCTCCGACCCAGAAGAGAGTGGAACTCCAGAGTTCGAGTATAGTTCAGACACTCGACATATTATATAATGTGGCAAGAAAGTACATTCCTTTCCTCGTGATGACCCGGAAGACATATAGTACTCTCCTTGACCAGTATTAGTTTTTCTTTAGTTCTCTTTGTAGTTCTTTGTCTCTCCTCTAATACATAGTTTTCTTCATTGTCTTTTTCTTTCAATCTTAAAAGGGGAATGCAATTTGTATGCTATAAACATTTTTGTACTTGTTCCATATTTATTAATGAAGTGTACATTTTCATTCTCTTTTCTCTACCTTTTTAACTAATTACAAAAAAAAGGAGAAAAAATAAGTTTAAGCTTAAAAGAATTAAATGATTAAGTAAAGTTAAAAGGACTTGTATTGGGAGAAAAGATTAAAATTTGTTGTTTTATAATCATCGCTCACCTTATGCTTTTATAGAATTAAAAGGAAGTTTTACGATTAGTTTAGTAAGGGGAGAAATTAAAATTAAAGTTCAGACTCTTCTTGATTGATTATGTGATGCACTTTGACTAATTCATAGAAGTATGCAGAGTTCTAGGTGAACGTAGTTTGACTTGGCTTATAAATTTAGTCAATGTTATCTGACGAAGCAAGAAAATGCCTGAAGAATGGAGGAGAAGCATCGTGGTACCTCTTTATAAGAATAAAAAAGACATTCAAAATTATGCGAATTACTGAGGTATCAAGCTGATGAGTTATACTATGAAAATTTGGGAACGTGTGATTGAAAGAAGGTTGAGACATGTTTCCAAAGTAAAAGAAAACCAATTCGGATTCATGTCAAGTCACTCAACTATTGAAGCCATCCACTTGCTGAGGAGATCAATGGATATTTATACAGTTAAAAGGAGGAACCTTTATATGATTTTTACTGATTTAGAGAAGGCCCATGACTCTGTCCCACGTGAGATATTGTGGAGAGTTTTGGAGAAGAAACAAGTATTTGTCCTATACATTAACCTGACAAAGGATATGTATGATAGGGCTTCATCTTGTGTAAGGATCCAGTCTGGGAAGACTGACTATTTTGACATCAACATTGGCCTGCATCAAGGTTCAGCTTTGAGTCCATTCCTGTTTACTTTGATTATGGATGAGTTGACTAGTCACATTCAGGGTGAGATACCCTTGGTATATGTTATTTGATGATGATATTGTGTTGATTAATGAGACTAAAGATGGAGTAAATGAGAAGCTTAAGGTTTGGAGACATGCATTAGAGACTAAAAGATTTCGTATAAGTAGGGATAAGACTGAATATATGGAATGCACTTTTAATGGAAGCAATGGTGAAGGAATCAAGGTGAAGATTGGTAACGATAACATTCAGAAGAAAGACTTTTTTAGATACTTGGGATCTATTTTGTTACATTATGAGGAAATTGATGGAGATGTTACTCGTAGAATAAAAGTAGGTTGGCTAAAGTGGAGAGGAGCCTCTAATATTCTATGTGATAAGAAAATTCCTTTGAAAATCAAAGGAAAGTTTTACAAAATAGCCACAAGATCTGCTATGCTCTATGGATTATGAATATTGGCATGTGAACCATAGACATGTGCAGAGAATGACAGTAGCAGAAATGAAAATGCTAAGGTGGATGTGTTACACATAAAGATCGAATTCAGAATGGTGTAATCAGAAGAAAAGTTGTTCTAGCTCTGATCGAGGATAAGATGTAAGAAACCGCTTAAGGTGTCTTGTCCATTTGCAAAGGAGGTCGGCTGATGCATCAGTGAGGAGATGCGAGTTTTGGGATGTTGAGCCGACTAAGAGAGGGCGGGGAAGACCCAAGAAGTGTTGGAATGAGACTATCCGAAGGGATCTTAGTTTTTGGACCTAAGCCTGAGAATGACCCAAGATAGATCTGAATAGAGGCAAAGAACACATGTACCTGGCCTTACTTATTTTGGGAAAAGGCTTTGTTGTTGATGTTTTGACATTGACTAATTCAAGTTCAATTTGAAATTGTTATGCTTAATTCATTGCCTTTCTTTAAGCGTTCGAAAAGTTTTGTCATCATTGAAAAGTGAGAGATTGTTAGTTCTTTGTTTTCCAATATTTTAAAGATGACACATATGCTCGTACATATTGTAGTCTCTCTCTTGTTTATTGTGCTTGCAGCACTACAAGTGTGATTTCAGCTCAGCTAGTCTTCGAATGGTCGTCGACTTCAAGCACAACAAAAGCTTAGAAAGCTGTTTAACTTTGTTCACAAGGTTATTGCTTATTTACTTGTCTTGTTTTGGAAACTTGTAATCTCCGATAAGCTTTAACGCAAACAATTTCCAAATTAAGATTGAACCATTCAATTCGAATCGACCATATGTTCTCAGTGATCGACCATGTATTCTTGTCTAAGCAATCATGCATGATTGACCAACTCCTTTTGACCTTGTCAATCATGATTGGTCAGAAATGATAGACCATACCTTTTGACATTATTGACCATGTCCATCTGATCTATTATTATAGTTTGCCTGGTCGATCATTATTGCAGATCTTCTCTGATTTGTTGCTTATTTTATTTTCAACGGTCATATTTTTTGGACCCTTATATAAGAGATTCCATACCTGTTGTTGGAAGACACAAATTTCGAATATTCTCTTTTATTCTCTCTAAAAAGTAAGAAACTCTTTTTGAGTGATTTTCTTGGCAATTCTTTCTTCTATTTATCTATTCGTTCAATTGTTTCAAGAAGAATTTTGTCAGTTGGTAGCTGTAAAGCATCGCTATCAAATCAACATAGTTTGATCGCTCATCAACGCTCAAGTTTTTCTTAGTAGTCTGAACTTTTTGGAAGCACTCCGTAGCATGTTGATATTTATATTTGTAGAAATGAAAGAATGAACTACACATTGATGAAGTTATAGGGTTCTTTTATATAGAAAAATAACCTGCTGGGCAAATTACATAAAGAAGGCAAAGAAAATAAATTTTACATAAAGGATATGAAAGATAACTAATATCTCAACACTCCCCCTCAAGTTGGAGCATAGATTTCAATCAAGCTCAGTATAGAGCAGCATCTCTGGTAAAGGCCTTCTGGCCAGGACCTTGGTAAGTACATCTGATGTATGGTCTCTAGAGCTAACATGAGTAATGGCAATGAGACCATTCTGCATCATGTCACGAGTGTAATGATAGTCTACCTCTATGTGTTTGGTCTTCTCATGGAAGGCGTGGTTGTCTGCAGTGGAAAGAGCAGTATGGTTGTCGCATTGGAGGTGCATGGGAATAGGCACCGTAGTCAGATTAGTAAGAATAGATCTGACCCATATCATCTCTGTACTAGCTTGCGCCATGGCCCTGTATTATGACTTAACACAAGATCTAGCAACCACAATATGCTTCTTACTCTTCTATGACGCTAGGGAACTTCCTATGAACACTGCAAAGCCAAAAGTAGACTTCATATCCTTGGGACACCCAGCATAATCTGCATATGCACATGCTGTAACTGCAAGGGATGTACCTATGCTGAATAGAAGACCAGTGTCAGGTGAGGCCTTCAGATACCTCAGAATCATATGGACTGCATCCATATGTGCATGTTTGGGTTGCTACATTCACTTTGCTCACAGCAAAGGATATATCTGGCCTGGTGATGGTCATATACATATGCTAGCCAACAAGCTCCTTGTACCTCCTCTTGTTGTCCTCCTTAGTGTCATCATTATAGAGTTTCATGCTCGGGTCCATAGGAGTAGTGGCAAGTCTGCAATCTGTCATATCTGTCTCAGAAAGAAGATACGTAACGTACTTCTTCTGGGTTATTACAAGACCTCGTTGGTTCCTGGAAAACTCAAGTCCAAGAAAGTAGCATAACCTACCAAGGTCCTTAGTCACAAACTGTTGACCTAAGAAATCCTTAGCAACCTGAAAACCTTGCTCATCATCCCATGTAACAATGATATCATCAACATAGATAAGAATGAAAATTGTACCTCTCTGAGTCCTGTGAACAAACAAAGAGTGATCCGCAGTCGATCGCACAAACCCCGGTTGCTCTATCAAGTTCGAGAGCTTCTGGAACCATCCTCTTGGAGTCTAGATAAGGCCATAAACCACCTTGTGAAACCCGCAAACCTTCTGATACTCCCCCTCAGAACCCAGGTGGTTGCTGCATATAAACCTCTTCCTGTAGGTCACCATATAGACAAAGCATTCTTCACATCAAGCTGATAGAGGGTCAGTCTTATGTCACTCCAACTGATAGAAGGATACACAATAGAATGTCTAGCCACTGTAGAGAATGCATCTTGATAGTCCACCCATATGTCTGGATGAACCCACGTACCACAAGTCTCGCCTTATAGCGATCTGTACTGCCATCTGCTCAGTGCTTCATCGTGAACACACACTTGCACCCAACACCGGATGTGCCAATTGGAGCTGAAATAAGGCTCCAAGTGCCACACGACTATAGCATGACCATCTCCTCCTCCATGCAAGATGCTACTGACTGTCCTGAATAGCCTCTTGATATGTCCGTGATATAGTGCCAAGGTAAATCTCATGAAATCCTATGAAAGTATACTTAAAGAAACGTGTGCTGCTAGAGGATATGAAATACAAGTACGTCTCTGCTTTCCTAGAGAAATCGGCACATCGAGATCATCTACCATCTCCTAAATCTGTAAGTTTCCCTCTTGAGTGGGGTATCTTCTCATCCTGTAAGAAATCCTGCTGCACAGATAACTCGGTAGTGCCATCGGTAGAAACAATGTGCTCATTACATACCTGAGGCATGATGGATGATGGGGAAGATCTGTGAGAAGAGGGAACCGAGTGAGACCTGCGAGTAAACACACCTAGTAAAAATCGAGTCAAGGTCGGTGGCAGTACAATGGCAGCCACAGGAGTGGGTGTAGGTACTGGAGATGGGGATGGAGATGGCGGCGGCGGTGGTGGTAAGGGATGTGGTAGAGCAAGTGCAGGGGGTGGTGGAGCATGTGTAGGAGGTGGAGTAGGTGCAGGAGGTGGATGCATGTAGATCTCCTCATCGGAGTCAGATGGGGCCAGTTCGTCACCTGTAGGAGAGAAATACATGACAGACTCAAAGAATGTAATGTCAACACTAATAAAGTATTTTCATCGAAACAGATCAAAGCAACGGTGCCCTTTTTAGATACGAGGGTAGCCAACAAAAACACACTTGACAGCTCTGGGGAGATCTTATCACAACCAGGCGAAAGATTATGAACAAAGGCCACAGTTCCAAGAATACGGGATGTAAGAGAGAACATATCCTTCTCGGAAAATGTAATCGAGAAATGGACTTTTCTCCAAAAACAGAAGAAGGCATATGGTTCACGAAGTAGCATGCAGTGAGAACCGCACCACCGCAATAAGATTGAGGAGCATGACTCTGAATTAATAGGGTTCTGGTCACATCGAGTAAATAATGTTTGCGCTCGGCAACTGATGAATCCACGTTTCATCATCTTTATTCTATCATTTTGGCCTTAAAAACCCTAGTAAATGCGTGTAAATAGAGCTAATTCAGGCATTTTAGCATTCATGCATATGTGTGTAAATATTGTATAAAATGCGGTTTTTAAAGCCAAAATAATAAGAATAAAGAAAAGAAAAGAAAAAGAATAAAATATTGTAAATATTTTATGACCCGAAACCCCGAGACCTAGGCATCTTGATGAATAGGTCGACAAGGAATAAAGTAGGGGGAGATAAGGGCCAAAACACAGATAAAATACCTATACATCTTTATTCATTCTTTATTCATTTTGGGACCTATTTTTTGGTTCCACTTTTTATACTTCAAATAAAGAAACTTTGTAAATGAAAGTTGTAGATAAATTAATAAAGAAAAATACAAAATTGATTTCAAAGAAAAATAATGTACAGATAAAAAGTTATGGTCTGAATAAAAATCCAGAATGCCAACTTCCCAGACCTGCATCTCACAAATAAAAACTCCAAATGTAGCAAACTCACCTTTAATTGTATATAGAATAAAATAATCTATCCAATGGCGGTGGTTTCGCATTTGGCGAAGCTACGGTTTGAAAGTTGACTTTTGGACCCCTATTGTACACTTGTACTGAATAAAATATTCAATTTATTCTTTATTCATTATTTATTCATTTTTATATTTTTTATAATTTTGTAAATATTACTTATAATATATATGTGCATTAAAATTGAAATAAAATACAGAGAAAAATAGAAATAAAAACACTTGTATAAAGAATACATAGGTATACTATAGATACTTATGCCTGTATAGAATACACTTGTATTTTATTAAAAAAACATATTAGAAAAATAAAATAAAAATATATTTGTGTATATAAAAGTATTTTATAATTTTAGAAAATAAAAACCAACATAAAATAAATTAAAAATACCTAAATAAAAATAAAATACTTAAATACATAGATATAGATACCTATAAGGGTATGAGTACAAACTTGTAAAAATATAGCTCATAAAAATAAACAAAAATCACCATAAAATACTTCATAAAATTACAAACATTTTTTATTTTATACTCAAAATTTAATTAATTCGTCTGATATTTTTAATTCATTTTATAAGGGTTTTTAGCCAAGGAATTTTCTGGTTGGTCCACGTGGACCAACCAGAACGCTCCATTGGTTGACCTCGGTCAACTCTCTGACCGAGGTCTGTCCCTTGTCAGGGTCGGGTTTGACCCTATGTTCACTCCTTTTTCGAGGGAACCTCGATCACCATTTGGTGATGGTTCCTTCTTGGAATCTTTTCCTCGGTCAATGGTGATTCACGCCCAAGTGATTCCTTGGGCTGTGGATCACTGACCGAGGCGCTGAGGCCTCGTCTTCCTCGCCTCGCCGTCAACTCTTCAAATAGAACCCCCCGACTTCAAATTTGATTTTGATCCTTCTTCCGCCAAAACCACTCGAAAACCCCTAGCCCGTTGTGCTCCTGGTGACAGCAGGAGTCGATTTGACCTTGGGTTTGCGTCAGTTGGCGTCGAATCGAAGTCGATCCGACCCTCGCCGGAGTTCCGCCGAGCTTCATCGCCCGACGTTTCTGGTGAGTCTCCTTCCCCCTTCTCTTCGTCTTTTTGTGGCCTTAGCATAGAATAGCTTAGGCCTCCAGCATCTTTGCGTTTCGTTCAATCTAGCGCCGTGAAATCTCGATCGAAACCCACGGCGGAGCTGAGCTCCGCCTCCATTTTCCGACCACCACCGTCATCGATCGCCGCCAGGACCCCCTCCATCTTCTTCCTCGTCACTCCGTCACTCCGCGCCACCCTTCATTCCCCCTCGATCTCGCTCAGATCGAGCCGACCGAACTCTTCTCTCCGCCGCTCGCCGGAGTTCTACGCCCGCTCCATATTTCGCCTCATCGGAACCATCGGAGCCCACCAAATCGTTCGCCGGGATTTTGTGCACTTAACCCTGCAGGTCCGAGCCCAAGAGGAGGCTCGATCGACCCTCGACGAACCCAGGACCACCTGCCCCGGTCTCCTCCGCCGTCCGAGCACCTCGAGCCGTCTCTGCCTCGCCTGAGACTACCTGCTGACGCGGAAGAGCCCCGGGATCGTTTTGCCCTTGATCCGGGGGCCGGAGCGGCCGTGTGTCGGCCGGAATCGTACCTCGAAGTTCGCCGGGGAGGTGTTCTCCGTGAACCCCTCCCGGCCGTCGGATCAACCACCAGCTCCAGACGCATCATCGGCCGTCCGATCTCCTGCGCCTCCCAGCCGTCCGATCATGCCTTGAAGATCTAATCCCAGCCGTTCGTGACGAAGGGGTACGCACCGTTGGATGTGCGCCACGTGGATAAGTGGATCGCCATCAACCGCTGGATCAAGCCTCGTGGGTATTTTGCACTGTTAACTCACGCTTTTTGTATTTACTTTTTAGTCCAGTAACTTTTATTCGAAGTTTAAAAAGTGTTGTAATATTTGCACACAGACCCTCACCTTATCACTATTTGCACTCCAGTCCACTCCACGTCACCTCACGTGACGTTGGCGTGTGACTTTTGGGTATTTTGCGAGATAGGCCCAGGACTTTTCTGTATTTGCATTTTCGTCCCTGTGCGTAGGATATATAATATGTTTTTGGAAATATTGCACGTATGCCCCGCCGGTTTCCTTTAATTGCATTTATGCCCCTGTGAATGGTGGGTAACGTGAGCTGCGCGTGATTTTTTGGTGAAAATTGCATGAATGGCCCTGGATATTTGATAGATTGCACATACACCCCTGCCAGGCTCATTTATTTTTGGATGCTTGTTGTATTTATTTAATATATCATTCTAAGCCCAAAAATTCCCCAAAAATAGACTTAGGGTCCTGGACATGTGCACTTTAACGCCACTATTTTAGTTTTTGATTTTATTTTATTTTTATATTTATTAAAAATCAAAAACAGCCCTTTTTAGCACTGTTAGCATTAGAAAATCACTAAAAAAATATAAAAACATTCCAGAAAAATTCCAAAAAAATATATTTTGTGTCTTTTAGTTTGTTTTAACTCCCAGCCTAAAATCATTAAAAATCTCAAAAGAAAAACACTAAAAATTTAAAAACACTCAAAAACTTCAAAAAAAATATATAAAATACTAGAAAAATCAAAAAATACAAACTCAGCTTCTGTTTATCCCTTATTTTGTCCTTTTTATTAGAAAAATGTTGTGAAAAAATTTTGAGTACTGGTTGCTATTTTTAAACCCTATTTCATTCACAGCCAGCCCTTGTTTCACTGTTTTGAGTTATTTCAGTATTTAAAAATATCAAAAACATCTTGAAAAACCCCCTAAAATCACAAAAACAGTAGAAATCTTAAAAATACCAAAAACATTTTATTTCTGAATTTTTGAGCATTTTTGTAAACATTTTACTTTGCCTTTTCTTATATTGCCTCTACTTTCCAATATTGAAAAAGAAATACAAAAATATAAAATATAAAATATAAAAATCAGAAAATGAAAAATCAAATACAAAATTTAAAAAAAATTAAATAAAAACAATAAAAATAAAAAACCCACAAAAGTTTTAGATTGGCTAAGTAGCTTGTTAGACCTAGGTTTGGATTTTTATCCGTGCTTTACACCTTTGCTTCTTGTGTTCGACCCCTACTTGCTTGCCATTGTACATCTTTAGTAGGGTATAATAAATTTTAATCCTTGCTATCCATTCTCTGATTGATTGTGTGGGTTAATTGTTGGAGACCGAGGAAGTTTGAGCAGTCGCATCAGCGACAGTGAGTCTGACTTGTCAGACCGCTATTTAGCGGCTCTCGCTTTCTCGCTTTTCAAATGGCGCCGTTGCCGGGGAGCATCGGCTTGTAGAGTATCTTTGGGTCTTTCTAGTCACTTAGCCATTTTTGCTTACTTGTATTTTGTGTATTATTTATTTTGAAACTGTCTGACATCTCTTTTATTTTCTTGCGAGGGACCGCCGACCGAGGAGGATCGCCTAGGGGATCCTGAGCAGCCTTGGGAGGAGGAGTCGGCTATTCTACCCTAGCCGACAGGAGAGAGCAGGAGGACTAGAGAGAGAGAGTTGCTTTACTTTTTTGTGAGAGAGAGTAGTTGATTAATTTGTAATAATACAGGACTCAGACACTTGGACACTTCGGGCCTAATTTCCGGGTGTTTATTCACCCGGGGGCTCACCGCGGCTTTTTCGCGTTTTCTCGACCGTCATTTTCCGGTTTTGTTTTCTTTTTCCTCTCTTTTGTGGATTGAGCTTCTAGAATTAGGTCCTGCTTGATTCGAGTAACCTAGGCCCAAACACCCTAATAACTCTTGCATGCTCCTATAGTTCGTATTTGGACTTAGATTAATTAAGTAGTTAATCATTAGCTCTCGATCCGCGCGCCGCGAGCTCACTCCACACAAGCGCTTTCTCCTAACTCAAATGTGTTGAGCAGAGGAGGGGTGAGCCTAGACCGGACACTAGGATTGGGAGTTAGCGGTTAACTCGTGGTTCTTCACGCTAGCAGTTGCCTATTTTAGGACGATTTCCGCATTGCATACCGGCATATAGATTAGGTTTATAAATTTCTGCCTTGCATCCCGCATGGAGAGAGCTGGGATTCACTGTAAGTCTTCTTACTTTGCATTCATCATATAGGCACAAAGGTGAGATTTCCATCTTGGTGCCGACTTGCATAGGCTTTTCCCGACTCTTTTCTCCCTCTGATTTTGGATACCTTAGGATAAAGAAAATACAAAATTATTAGGCGCTTGTTTGAAACTACTCAAAAGAAGCGATAACACAAAAAAAAATTAAAAAAGGGACTGCTAAGAAAACTTTGACCTAAATAAAATTGGTAATTGGACTCATTGATTGGGAAGAGTAACACCCTCATTTGTTTTCAGGTTGCATGGGAAGGTCTCCTTCCAAGTGAGTTGAGCGTTCGTAAGGATTAGAGCCCCAAACCCAACTTGTGGCTGCCTTGTGTATCGCCTGGATTTCCGAAGTATTGGCGCTACTATCGTACGTAGTCGAGTAGGGCTTGGTCGCCAGTGGTGACTCACTATTGTGTGAGCGCCGACCTTGTCCGAAGTACCGAGCATAGGCCACGCCTTCACGGGGGTGTCTGTCTCACCGGCTGCGTCCGAGTAGGATCTTGCACGCTCACAGGTGATTCTGTTGCGAGCGAGATCCGAAGTATCGGTTTCGCCTATCGGCTTCCTACCTCTATTTCTTTGGCTGAGTAGGGATCCAGGAAGGGTTACAAGGACCTTAAAAAGCGCAAGTTACAGGTTACACAGGAGGAGGACAAGTACAGGAATACTTTTCCGGCAGTACTCTCGCTCCTATAGGCGTAGCGCTCTAAGGACTCGTTGAAAGATAAATTCCTGAAAACAAGATAAAAATTACAAAGATAAAAGCCGAACCTTCACGGCTTCACGCGTTGAGTTGGTGAACTCCCTTGTCTTGTGTTTGATGATTGCTAATCGTATTTAGGTCAAGATCAAAAACCTCGCGCGGTTGCGCAATTTTGTTTCCACTCCAGTTGACCCTCGCTCATCGTGAGCCTTCTACTGTTTTACATTCCTTTTGCTCCTTGTTGACCCCCGTATCTTTCATCCACATCGATCTTCCTCTTGATCTTCGAGATGGCGACGAATGGACAGTTTAGTCGAGGCTCTGTCGACACCCACATCGGCTCCATTCGTTCACCCTCTCCAATAATTCAGGGCGATTCCCGAGACACCGGTTCAAACCCTATGAACCGACCTCCAGACTCCCTGCCTTCTTCAATAAACCGGGGACCACTCTCGTCCCGAATTTTGTCCGTTTTGGATGGCCATTGATTTTACTCCTTACACATCGCCATCTTTAACGAAGTTCTGTGTCGACCTTGACACAGATCACATCTCTCTATCTGGTGCTGCAATTCAGACTGATCGAGGCATTCTACCATGTGCAGACTTAGAGCTCGAGACAGTCAATCAAGCAGAGACAGAAATGGCAGGAGGAAGGGGAAAAGGACCACAGCCCCAGCAGGAGCCTGAAGATAACGCAGCGGAAGGACAATATACCACGCAGGGCGAGGTTAACAGTCAACTGTTGGCTTCCATTCAAGCCATTCAGCAGCAGTTGACTAATCAGGCCCTGGCTCAAACAGCCTTCCAAGACATGCTAAATGATCTAAGGAGGAGGGCCGATGCGAGGGATGGCCGACGAGAGGAGCAGCCGAACTTTGAAATCAATGATGAGTTTTCAGTGGGACCCGACTTTGAAGCAGCAGAAGAGGATCCACCGCAGCCCAAGCCCACACTCAAGCAGACATACAACCCAGGAGCAGGGCGCATTACTGAGTGGATTCAAATTCCACGAATGCATGCTCACTTCGAGCTAAAACCACAATTTCTGTCACTGCTTCCCACCTTTCATGGGAACACCACTGAGGAGCCATATATTTTCCTCAAGAAGTTCAACCGCATCTGCTCCACTGCTCACTACCCCGGAGTGCCCCTGGATGTGATCAAGATGACCGCATTCTCTTTCAGCCTTCAAGATAAGGCCCTTTATTGGGTCGATCATCTCGGGAAGGTCGTCACCACCTGGGAAGAATTGAAATCTGCTTTCCTTCATAAATTTTACCCTCTGGGGAGATTAAACCAGATGCGTGCTCGGATCTCCAGTTTCTGTCAGCAGCCCCACGAGACGATCCATGAAGCGTGGGAGAGATTCAAGGATCTCCAGGAGAAATGCCCCCACCATGAAATACCCAAGACCAGTCTCGTGCAACACTTCTTTGGGGGGCTGTCATTCGAGAGCCAAAAGCTAGTAGATGCAGCTTGCGGCGGGTCGCATTTCAACAAGGACGAGGATGTTGTATGGAATGTCTTTGAAGAAATGGCTGAGGGAGAAGCAGCCCAATCCTCGTCTCGGGTCTACATGAAGCCACCGACCGCCATCAGCAAGCCAGTTAACATGGCTTCTCATACTGAGGACAAAGATGAAAGCTCCAACCTGAGTATCATCGGGAGTCACTTGTCCAAAGTGGACATCATCGAGAAGAGGTCGCAGGACCTCGAAAAACTGGCAGTTATAGAGAAGAGGACCCAAGGTCTGGAGAAGCTCGACCAGATTTCCCAGCAGCTGGAGCAGCTCGTCCGAGCACTGAATGCAAACATGTGCAACGCTGTGTCCACCTCTGCCGAGCCGAACGCTGAGAAGAAGGAGCCTACAATGCAGCAAAATCCTCAGCCGACTCCACCGCAGCCCCAGCCAGTCCAGCACGTATACTACGTGCAGGTCCCGGAGCAGCAACCGCAGCCTCCGACACAGATGGTTGTATATCAACCCGAGCACCAGCCCGCTTACTCCGAGCAGTTCTCTCCACCCCCGCCGCTGATCCAGGAGATCAATGGCGTCTGGAACAACGAAGCGCAGCTGACCCGTCCTCAGCGACACTCTCAGGGTCAGAACATGGGCAACAGACCCTTCCAGCAGCAACACCAGGGTGGAAGACCATTCCAGCAACCCTACCAGTACCAGCCTCCCTCACATGGAAACACGTGGAGGCAGAATTATCAACATGGTCCTCAGCAGTCCGGATATCGTGGACAAGGCTATCACCAGCAGCCGGCTGCACAATACAACCAACACCAGTCGCAGTACTCCTCAAACCCCCCTCCTCAACAATTCGCACAAGGATACCAGTCACAATCTCAACCGCCATATCAGCAGCCTAGACCCCAGCAGGGGGAATCTTCTGAGATTGTACCGGTCAATCCAGCCCTGGCCTGTTTGGAGCAGTTGATGAAGAACATGGCTGAGATGAACCAGAAGATCGACGACCTGACAGCAGCCAAAACCGTCATACCAGCCCAGGCCGAAGCTAATCCTAACAATTTCCGACGCAAGGAGCAGGTAGCTGGCAGTGTCCGACCCGAATCAGGTGAATTTAATTGTTTTTTATCTAACGCTGTTACTCTCAAGAGCGGTAGGACACTCCAGCCATCGGCGACGGCGAAAGGAAAGCAGATTGCATCTGACGGGGAATCGTCAGTCCAGCCAACACCAGGGCCAGCAAGCATTTTGGGAGCAGCACCAGCATCCAGAAAATCACAAAAAAATGAAGAAAACAGAAAAATACAAAAAGATAGCAGCAACATCGGTGGAGACCAGCCAGCATTGGAGACGTCTGCACCCGCATCACAGTCAGCTCCTGACAGGAGGAGCACCGCACCTGCAGCGAGTCCAACGCCAGCACCCGAAGCCGAGCCTGTCGTTTTTGGTCCACAAATTGTAGATGAATCCATTCCTTTTTGTCATCTACCTGTAAACCACGACACGGACACTATTTTGAATGAAATTGGAGAAGAGTTTGTAAATATTCCTTTTCCTGAAGCAATGAAAAAACACAAAAAAATGAAAAATTTGAAAAGTGCTTTGTCTGATCCTGCTATCATAGAAATTATTCAGAATTTGGTGTTAAATATGCCATTAATGAAAGCTCTTGAGTACATGCCAACTGTGAAGAAAGGACTTAAGGAAGCATGTACAACCAAGCGCAGGCCAACCCCCCATAACTCCCGTAGCAAAGGTGGTAAATCTGAAAAGCACATCCTCACTATGGCCACCGTCAATGCCATCAGCAACCTCCCGGACAAAAAGCCAGATATGGGAGCACCTCTTGTACGTTGTCAGATGTTCAATCAAGCGTTCGAACGGACACTCCTCGACAGCGGGTCATCTGTCAATCTGATGCCAGCCTCACTACTCACGGAGTTCAAGCTGGGACCGCTCAAACCTACAAAGATGATTCTACAGTTTGCAGACAAGTCCGTCAAGCGGCCTAGGGGCTTGTTGGAGGACGTGATCGTCACGGTTCAAGGAAAATCTTTCCCAGCCGATTTTGTGGTCTTAGATATGGACGTCCCCGCTCCGCTGCTCCTTACCCCGATCATACTCGGAAGGCCATTTCTGCGGACGTCAAACGCCGTAGTGAATTATGGGACAGGAGAAATCACTTTTGGAGCTGGTAATGAAATCATCCGAGTAGAGACCCTGTCTGAGGGCACGCCCGTTGAACCAACATCTGTATCATGTGCAAGGGTGATCGAGAATGATGAAGACTGCGACTTTCTAGCCGAGATTCAAGACACCAACCTCTTCCTGGATGATCAGGAGATCCACGAAATCCTCTGCCCAGAGGAGGAAGTGGAGACCGCAGTCGAATTTCCGTGTATCGATCAAGATGAGGACCTTGCTGATGCACTACAAAATACGACCGTGGGGTCGTTATGCCTTCAGAACCAGGAGCCGAGTTTGAAAGCATCTTCGGAAGAAGACGAAATCATCGAGGAATTCTGTCAGGATCTGAGAGAAGAGACAGAGCAGATTATGGTGGACATCGCACAGTTGAAGGAATCACCACCTGCATTAATAGCTGAGGTCACCACTGAAGCAGCTCAGACACCGCCAGAGCTGAAATCCTTGCCCTCCAATATGAAGTATGCCTTCCTTGCAGGAGAACCGAACATGTACCCGGTCATCATCAATGCACATCTGACCGAAGATCAAGAATCTCGTCTGATGGAGATTCTTGAACGTAACCGCAAGGCGATAGGTTGGCGAACCTCCGATCTCCACGGGATCAATCCGTCACTCTGTTCGCACCGCATCTTTCTGGAGGACGATTGCAGACCCTCTCGAGAACTGCAAAGAAGATTAAACCCGAACCTGCGAGAGGTGGTTATGAAAGAAATCCAGAAATGGTGTGATGCGGGATTCATTTATCCCATCTCCGACAGCAAATGGGTGAGCCCTCTGCATGTTGTGCCCAAGAAATCAGGGATCACCATTGTGACAAATGACAAAGGAGAGGAGATCGCAACCAGAGTACCGACTTCTTGGCGAGTGTGCGTAGACTACAGAAGACTTAACCTTGCCACCAAGAAGGATCATTTTCCGCTACCATTCATCGACCAGATCTTGGAGAGATTGGCCGCGAAGGAATATTTCTGCTTCTTGGACGGTTACTCTGGGTATAATCAAGTTGCTATTGCTCCTGAAGACCAAGAGAAGACCACGTTCACCTGTCCTTTTGGCACATATGCCTTCAGACGGATGCCGTTCGGGCTTTGCAATGCCCCAGCTACTTTTCAGAGGTGTATGCTTGCAGTTTTTGCCGATATGGTGGGCAGCTTTCTCGAGGTCTTTATGGACGATTTTTCGGTCTATGGGGATTCATTTGATCAATGTCTGGATTATCTAGACCGAGTCTTACGGAGGTGCTGCGAAGTGAATCTTGTGCTCTCCTGGGAGAAGAGCAATTTCATGGTGACCGAAGGAATAGTGCTGGGTCACGTTGTTTCTAAACATGGCATGGAGGTTGACCCAGCCAAGGTGGATGTAATATCTAAGCTGGAGCCACCTACAAATATCAAGCAAGTCCGGTCATTCTTGGGCCATGTCGGTTTTTACCGACGATTTATTAAAGATTTCAGCAAACTGGCCAGACCGCTGACTGAGTTGCTCGGCAAGGACAATGAGTTCATTGTAGACGATCGTGTGCTCCTTGCCTTTAATCAGTTGAAAGAACTCATCACGCAGGCCCCTGTTCTACAGCCACCGATTTGGACTCAGCCTTTCGAGATTATGACCGATGCGTCGGATTATGCCATCGGAGCTGTACTGGGACAGAGAAAAGACAAGGTACCGTTTGCAATTCACTACGCTAGCCGAACGCTCGATGAAGCTCAGCGAAACTATACTGTTACTGAAAAGGAGCTGCTAGCGGTAGTCTTTGCTTTGGAGAAGTTCAGATCTTACCTTCTTGGGTCCAAAGTTATCATCTACACTGATCATTCGGCCATTAGGTATTTACAGCAGAAGAAGGATGCCAAACCACGTCTTATCCGGTGGATCCTTCTCCTCCAGGAGTTTGACATGGAGATCAGAGATAAACCTGGGGTAAAGAATGTAGTGGCCGATCATCTGTCAAGACTTCCTGAACCGGAGTCTCCTGAGCTAAACTTGCAGCCTATCACAGAGACCTTTCCAGATGAATCGATTCTGTCTGTCGCCTCACTTCCTTGGTATGCGGACATTGTGAATTATCTAGTTGCCAAGAAAATCCCACAGGACTGGCCCAAGTTGAAAGTAGACAGATTTTTATCTAAAATCCATTTCTACCAGTGGGAAGACCCGTATCTGTTTCGTGAGGGAGTCGATGGCATCTGGAGAAGGTGTATACCTCAGGAGGAGGTTCCAAGTGTCCTCGCTTTATGTCATGATCAAGATTCTGGAGGACATCATTCAGGAAAACGGACGGCAGCAAAAGTTCTTCAAAGTGGCCTCTGGTGGCCTTCATTGTTCAAAGATGCAGATGAATACGTCAAAGGTTGCACTGACTGTCAGAAGATGGGTGGAACCATAGGAATGAGAGATACGATGCCTCTAAAGTACATTCAGATCTCAGATGTCTTTGACGCATGGGGGATCGACTTTATGGGCCCGTTTCCTAACAGTCAGGGTTATGAGTATATTCTGCTTGCTGTCGATTATGTCAGTCGTTGGGTGGAGGCTATCCCCGCCCGAGCCGCCGACAGTCGGACTGTCTGTCGATTCTTACGAGATCACATCATAGCACGGTTCGGGATTCCCAAGATCCTCATATCTGACGGGGGCAGCCATTTCATAAACAGAGAGGTGAAGAAGCTGACCCAAGAATTCTGCATCGAGCATCGTGTTGCTTCACCCTATCACCCGCAGTCCAATGGCTTAGCTGAATGTTCAAACAGGGAGATCAAGACAATTTTACAGAAACTTGTGCGTCCGGATCGCAAGAACTGGTCTCAGCTGCTTGATTCCGTTCTTTGGGCTTACCGAACAGCGTACAAGTCACCCTTGGGAATGTCTCCCTACCGCCTGGTGTATGGCAAGCCATGCCACTTGCCCGTGGAACTTATTCATAAATCTTTATGGGCTATTAACATCTGTAATTTGGACTCCAAGCAAGCAGGACAGAACCGGAAATTGGATCTGAACAGATTACTGGAATTCAGAGATTATGCATATGACAACAGCCTGATGTACAAGGAAAAGGTCAAAACATGGCATGACAAGCACATCCGCCACAAGTCCTTTGATCCAGGTCAGAAGGTATGGTTGTTCGATGCGAAATTAAAAATCTTTCCAGGCAAATTGAAAAGCAAATGGAATGGGCCGTTTGTAGTGAGGCAGGTGCGTGACAACGGAAGTGTATTGATATTCAATCTGTCAGCTGACGCACAGCCTTTTGTAGTCAATGGACAGCTTCTGAAGCCATACCTCGAACATGACACATTCATGGCCGTCGTTGACTCGATTCAAGTAATCTATGAGGATGAGTTGAATATCTTGAAGGAGACAGAGGAAGGCAAAGCACATCAAAACATTTTTGAATGATTTTTCCTTTCCGTCTTTTCTTCTTTTCTTCTTTTCTTCTTCTTTTATCTTATTCTACCGAATTGATGCCATCCCTTTCATCACTGCTACACTTAGGATGTACTCTATCCTAAGTATAGGGGGGATGTGCATCCCGAGTTGTTCCTACCCAATCTCATCTCTTTTCTTCTTTTCTTCTTTTCTTCTTTTCCTCTTCTATCCCCTGTATCTACCGAAAAAGTGCCGCCCTTGTAGACAGTTTTCCATACTTAGGACGTACTTTGTCCTAAGTATAGGGGGGTTGGCACCCCGAGTTGTTCTACCCTTTTCGATCCTCTCCATTGTCTCCTCTTCTTGCCTATACTTAGGGATATCTTACCCTAAGTATAGGGGGAGACAATCTGAGTACGATCTGTTCATTCCCACCCTTGACCCTCCCTGCTTTGTGTACAGTCTGCTATACTTAGGATTATTTGATCCTAAGTATAGGGGGGACGGTCAACTTCTCATTCATTGATTCCTTCATTAGTTTGTATTCTTTAGACTTGTCTATACTTAGTACGAGTAATGTCTTCTCTTTTCTCTCCGATCTATGAGGACATAGCTCAAGCTAAGTATAGGGGGGTCGTATATACTACATATATACTTTAGCCATAACTCGTACTTTCGTATTTTCCTAATAATATGGCTAATAATTCTTTAAAATTCATTAAAATCCCCTAATAAAAAGACGTGGTTATTCCTCAAATTCTTTTTGTATTTACTGATTAATAAATCAGGTGAAAATGTTTTTTGCAAAATGTTTGAAAAAATAGTTTGAAAATCTTTGTGTACATCTATTGAAAACTATTTTGAAAATATTTTGTTACATGTTTTCAACCTGTGTGAAATTGTGTGGATTGTAAAATTTCTTTTCTTTGTGTGAAAGAAAATGTGTGAAAAATGATTTGCAAAATGGTTTGAAAAATGGTTGCAAAAATGATTTGAAAAACCTATATATACTGTTTTGAAAACCTTTGCAAAATGATTTTCAAATGTGTGTAAAATGTTTGTAAAAACTATTTTGGACTATAGTCTTCAAAAATTGTGTGTAAATTGTTTTCAAATAAGTTTGAGGAATATACACATCATACCAAAATCCACTATATGTATACATCTATAAAATTGACCACTTACCCTGTAAATTCTTAAAATCCACTTCTTGTAAAAATAAGAAGCACTCCCGTGTACATATTTTAACCTATCTTTCAGCCAAATCTTTTTGTTTTCAAAAATTCCCAAAAACATTTGCAAAAATTAAAATCCAAAAACATTTGAAAAATCTTTTGAAAAATACAAAAAAATTTGCATCTGCATGCATCATCTTTTCAAAAATCCATAAAAAGTTCAAAATCTTTGAAAATTGCAGCACAAAAATATTTTCTGCATTGCATTACATAGCAGTCGCATTTTTCGGATTGAGTTTGAGAGTTGAACGAGTCTAAGTAAAATCTGGAGATTGGAGCTTGATTGGACCTTATAATCTACCTAATAACAGGAACCTTATAGGAACTGGGTTTGAGGTACTTCAGGTCTAGTTGACTTAATTCTTTGAGGATCACGGGACTTGGTTCAATGGATTCTTGACTGCCTAAGTAGAGTATTTCGAAGCACACGCACGACTCTTGTTGATAATGACCTAACTTGGACACCTGCACCTTTCACATGGCTCAACTCAGTTGGAGTGGTGAGGGGATTGGATTTTCCGGTATGAGACGCACACAAGTGGAAACATTTGTCCTCCTCTAGGGAGGGAAGTGCACCCCAACCCGTCCAGTGATCAGGAAGTCTAAAGACAGGAGGCTGTGGGTTGCAATAAAGCTTCAAAAGAGGGATAGTCTACTGGCTCAAGAGGAAAAACTCCTTATGTAAATGCTGCTGTGAATAGTATTTCAAAAAAAAAAATGTTCAGGCATGTACAAAAATAAAAATCCTGCAAGTATGTACAAAGTCAATAAGCAAGCTTGAGTTCCAAAGTCAAATATGTGAGCCTGCAGCAGGATGACTTGACTACACTGGTCTTGCATCCAAGGATAGGTAGCTACACTGGCTACCGTCCATTCTTCTCTTCACCCCCTCCTCTTGAGCTGGTTGCCACTTGAACTTATAAGGGAATACCCCGCTCCTCGAGGATGGAGTCGCTGGATTGGGGAATCACTGGGTTGTCGTACTGGAGAAGTCAGTTTCTTTGACAGTCTAGTTGGGGAGAGCCACCATCACTTACACTGTACAAGTCAGATTCATAGTCATAAGAGTTTGCGTATGAGTTGAAGTATTTCTGACCTGGCTATTGAGGAGACTTGAGCAGAGTTTTGGGATTCTCAGGGACTGTTGGATTTCAAATTAAGTTCTCATTAAGGTTCCGCCCGCACTAAAATTCCAAAGGTCCTACTTAAGCTCCAAACTTTGATTTTGTGAAGACAAGTTCGATAATTAAATTTAGTCCATCTTTCTTCTTTTTCTTTTCTTTATTTTTCTTTTTCTGCACTCATTGCATAAGTGTTTGCTAGGGACTAGCAAAGGCAAGTATAGGGGGATGATGAATCCACGTTTCATCATCTTTATTCTATCATTTTGGCCTTAAAAACCCTAGTAAATGCGTGTAAATAGAGCTAATTCAGGCATTTTAGCATTCATGCATATGTGTGTAAATATTGTATAAAATGCGGTTTTTAAAGCCAAAATAATAAGAATAAAGAAAAGAAAAGAAAAAGAATAAAATATTGTAAATATTTTATGACCCGAAACCCCGAGACCTAGGCATCTTGATGAATAGGTCGACAAGGAATAAAGTAGGGGGAGATAAGGGCCAAAACACAGATAAAATACCTATACATCTTTATTCATTCTTTATTCATTTTGGGACCTATTTTTTGGTTCCACTTTTTATACTTCAAATAAAGAAACTTTGTAAATGAAAGTTGTAGATAAATTAATAAAGAAAAATACAAAATTGATTTCAAAGAAAAATAATGTACAGATAAAAAGTTATGGTCTGAATAAAAATCCAGAATGCCAACTTCCCAGACCTGCATCTCACAAATAAAAACTCCAAATGTAGCAAACTCACCTTTAATTGTATATAGAATAAAATAATCTATCCAATGGCGGTGGTTTCGCATTTGGCGGAGCTACGGTTTGAAAGTTGACTTTTGGACCCCTATTGTACACTTGTACTGAATAAAATATTCAATTTATTCTTTATTCATTATTTATTCATTTTTATATTTTTTATAATTTTGTAAATATTACTTATAATATATATGTGCATTAAAATTGAAATAAAATACAGAGAAAAATAGAAATAAAAACACTTGTATAAAGAATACATAGGTATACTATAGATACTTATGCCTGTATAGAATACACTTGTATTTTATTAAAAAAACATATTAGAAAAATAAAATAAAAATATATTTGTGTATATAAAAGTATTTTATAATTTTAGAAAATAAAAACCAACATAAAATAAATTAAAAATACCTAAATAAAAATAAAATACTTAAATACATAGATATAGATACCTATAAGGGTATGAGTACAAACTTGTAAAAATATAGCTCATAAAAATAAACAAAAATCACCATAAAATACTTCATAAAATTACAAACATTTTTTATTTTATACTCAAAATTTAATTAATTCGTCTGATATTTTTAATTCATTTTATAAGGGTTTTTAGCCAAGGAATTTTCTGGTTGGTCCACGTGGACCAACCAGAACGCTCCATTGGTTGACCTCGGTCAACTCTCTGACCGAGGTCTGTCCCTTGTCAGGGTCGGGTTTGACCCTATGTTCACTCCTTTTTCGAGGGAACCTCGATCACCATTTGGTGATGGTTCCTTCTTGGAATCTTTTCCTCGGTCAATGGTGATTCACGCCCAAGTGATTCCTTGGGCTGTGGATCACTGACCGAAGCGCTGAGGCCTCGTCTTCCTCGCCTCGCCGTCAACTCTTCAAATAGAACCCCCCGACTTCAAATTTGATTTTGATCCTTCTTCCGCCAAAACCACTCGAAAACCCCTAGCCCGTTGTGCTCCTGGTGACAGCAGGAGTCGATTTGACCTTGGGTTTGCGTCAGTTGGCGTCGAATCGAAGTCGATCCGACCCTCGCCGGAGTTCCGCCGAGCTTCATCGCCCGACGTTTCTGGTGAGTCTCCTTCCCCCTTCTCTTCGTCTTTTTGTGGCCTTAGCATAGAATAGCTTAGGCCTCCAGCATCTTTGCGTTTCGTTCAATCTAGCGCCGTGAAATCTCGATCGAAACCCACGGCGGAGCTGAGCTCCGCCTCCATTTTCCGACCACCACCGTCATCGATCGCCGCCAGGACCCCCTCCATCTTCTTCCTCGTCACTCCGTCACTCCGCGCCACCCTTCATTCCCCCTCGATCTCGCTCAGATCGAGCCGACCGAACTCTTCTCTCCGCCGCTCGCCGGAGTTCTACGCCCGCTCCATATTTCGCCTCATCGGAACCATCGGAGCCCACCAAATCGTTCGCCGGGATTTTGTGCACTTAACCCTGCAGGTCCGAGCCCAAGAGGAGGCTCGATCGACCCTCGACGAACCCAGGACCACCTGCCCCGGTCTCCTCCGCCGTCCGAGCACCTCGAGCCGTCTCTGCCTCGCCTGAGACTACCTGCTGACGCGGAAGAGCCCCGGGATCGTTTTGCCCTTGATCCGGGGGCCAGAGCGGCCGTGTGTCGGCCGGAATCGTACCTCGAAGTTCGCCGGGGAGGTGTTCTCCGTGAACCCCTCCCTGCCGTCGGATCAACCACCATCTCCAGACGCATCATCGGCCGTCCGATCTCCTGCGCCTCCCAGCCGTCCGATCATGCCTTGAAGATCTAATCCCAGCCGTTCGTGACGAAGGGGTACGCACCGTTGGATGTGCGCCACGTGGATAAGTGGATCGCCATCAACCGCTGGATCAAGCCTCGTGGGTATTTTGCACTGTTAACTCACGCTTTTTGTATTTACTTTTTAGTCCAGTAACTTTTATTCGAAGTTTAAAAAGTGTTGTAATATTTGCACACAGACCCTCACCTTATCACTATTTGCACTCCAGTCCACTCCACGTCACCTCACGTGACGTTGGCGTGTGACTTTTGGATATTTTGCGAGATAGGCCCAGGACTTTTCTGTATTTGCATTTTCGTCCCTGTGCGTAGGATATATAATATGTTTTTGGAAATATTGCACGTATGCCCCGCCGGTTTCCTTTAATTGCATTTATGCCCCTGTGAATGGTGGGTAACGTGAGCTGCGCGTGATTTTTTGGTGAAAATCGCATGAATGGCCCTGGATATTTGATAGATTGCACATACACCCCTGCCAGGCTCATTTATTTTTGGATGCTTGTTGTATTTATTTAATATATCATTCTAAGCCCAAAAATTCCCCAAAAATGGACTTAGGGTCCTGGACATGTGCACTTTAACGCCACTATTTTAGTTTTTGATTTTATTTTATTTTTATATTTATTAAAAATAAAAAACAGCCCTTTTTAGCACTGTTAGCATTAGAAAATCACTAAAAAAATATAAAAACATTCCAGAAAAATTCCAAAAAAATATATTTTGTGTCTTTTAGTTTGTTTTAACTCCCAGCCTAAAATCATTAAAAATCTCAAAAGAAAAACACTAAAAATTTAAAAACACTCAAAAACTTCAAAAAAAATATATAAAATACTAGAAAAATCAAAAAAATACAAACTCAGCTTCTGTTTATCCCTTATTTTGTCCTTTTTATTAGAAAAATGTTGTGAAAAAATTTTGAGTACTGGTTGCTATTTTTAAACCCTATTTCATTCACAGCCAGCCCTTGTTTCACTGTTTTGAGTTATTTCAGTATTTAAAAATATCAAAAACATCTTGAAAAACCCCCTAAAATCACAAAAACAGTAGAAAATCTTAAAAATACCAAAAACATTTTATTTCTGAATTTTTGAGCATTTTTGAGCATTTTTGTAAACATTTTACTTTGCCTTTTCTTATATTGCCTCTACTTTCCAATATTGAAAAAGAAATACAAAAATATAAAATATAAAATATAAAAATCAGAAAATTAAAAATCAAATACAAAATTAAATAAAAATTAAATAAAAACAATAAAAATCAAAAACCCACAAAAGTTTTAGATTGGCTAAGTAGCTTGTTAGACCTAGGTTTGGATTTTTATCCGTGCTTTACACCTTTGCTTCTTGTGTTCGACCCCTACTTGCTTGCCATTGTACATCTTTAGTAGGGTATAATAAATTTTAATCCTTGCTATCCAATCTCTGATTGATTGTGTGGGTTAATTGTTGGAGACCGAGGAAGTTTGAGCAGTCGCATCAGCGACAGTGAGTCTGACTTGTCAGACCGCTATTTAGCGGCTCTCGCTTTCTCGCTTTTCAGCAACACCGTTCTGTTGAGATGTATAGGCACATGAGGTCTAGTGTACAATGCCAAGAGACATGAGAAACTCAGATAGCTATAAGGTGCAAAACTCCAAAACATTATTGTTGGGAGAAAATGAGCAAGTTGTTTATTCCATAAGCCCTAGGCTCTATTATATAGGAGAGTAGCCTATGGGTAAATTACATAAAGCATACAACCGAAATTAGAAATAACAGAAAGGTACGACTACTAATGTGTATGCGTCAACACTCCCCCTCAAGATGGAGCATAGATGTCTATCATGCTCAGCTTGGATGCACACTTCTGGAATGGGCCTCGAAGTAAAGCCTTGGTGAAGATATCAGCCGTCTGATTCTCTGAGGTGACATGAGATGTAGCAATGAAACCCTTCTGAATCATGTCACGTATGTAGTGACAGTCAACCTCAATGTGCTTGGTCCTCTCATGGAAGGCTGGATTGTTTGCAATGAACAAGGCTGCCTGGTTATCACATTCCAGCTTCATAGGGAGCGGTATATCAATATATAGATCTGTAAGAGGAGCTTTTACCCACATCATTTCTGTGCTAGCCTGGGCCATAGCTCTGTATTCTGATTCAGCACTGGATCTGGCTACCACTGTCTGTTTCTTGCTCCTCCACGAGACTAATGCCTCTCCAACATAAACTGCAAATCCTGAGGTGGACTTCATGTCTTTGGGGCATCCTGCATAATCTGCATCAGCACATGCTGTGACAGAGATCTCCTTTCCCTTCTTAAATAGCAAGCCTGCACCTGGAGATGATTTCAGATATCTCAGAATCATGTGTATAGCATCCATATGGACCTGACGTGGTTGCTTTATGAACTGGCTCACACGACTCACTGCGAATGATATATCAGGTCTAGTGATCGTGACATACAGTAGTTTGCCTACCAGTTCTCTGTACCTCCTCCTGTCCACCTCTTCCGTGTCATCATCATAGAGCTTCATGCTGGGATCCATTGGTGTCGTAGCAGGCCGACACCCTAGCATACCTGTCTCACTCAGTAGATCTGTAACATACTTTCTCTGCGACATCACTAATCCATATTGATTTCTAGCAAACTCCAGTCCCAGAAAATATCTCAGGACTCCCAAGTCCTTGGTGACAAATTCGGTTCCCAGTCTTTCTTTCGCCTGCTTTATGCCCTGCTCATCTTTTCCTGTAATCAAAATGTCATCAACATAAACCATGATTACAGTAATACCTCTAGTGGTCTTCTGCACAAACAAGGAGTGATCAGCATTGGAGCGCTTGTATCCTTGTTTCTCAAAGAGATCTGATAGCTTCTGGAACCAAGCTCTGGGACTCTGCTTAAGGCCATAGATAGCCTTATGTAACCTGCATACCTTGGAACACTCCCCCTCAACAGCAAACCCAGGTGGTTGTTGCATATACACTTCCTCCTGTAAATCGCCATATAAGAATGCATTCTTCACGTCCAACTGATGAAGTGGCCAGTCCCTAGCAACTGCAACTGACAATAAGATCCGTAGGGTGGAATGACGTGCCACAGGCGAGAAAGTGTCAAGGTAGTCCACCCCATATGTCTGTGTGAAGCCGCGGGCAACCAGTCGTGCCTTGAATCTATCAATCGAACCATCTGCATTGTGCTTCACTGTAAACACCCACTTGCAGCTCACTGGGTTCACCTCTGGAGGTGTAGGAACCAAACTCCAGGTTCCTCTGGACTGGAGTGCCGCCATCTCTTCCTCCATTGCTAGCCTCCATCTGCTATCCTGCATAGCTTCATGATGATTCCTCGGAATCTCGACAGCTAAAAGTGCCACCACAAAGGACCTGAAATCTCCAGATAACCTCTCAAAAGATATGGATGCTGATAAGGGATATGTAGCACAGCTTCTCTTCGACTTTCGCAGAGCAATAGGTACATCCAAATCAACTATGTTCTCCTCTGGCCCCTGCAACGTATCCTGCTCAGAAATGTCGTCAGATCCATCAACATTAATATTATCATTACATACCATAGGCGAGCTAGTAGATGAGTCATGACCATGAGCGGGAGGAAGCCTGCGGGTATAATGATATGGTAGCGGTGATATATTTTGTGGCGGCGGCGGCGGTGGTGGTGATGGCGGTGGTGATGGTGATGGTGGTGTTGACGGCGGCTGAGGTGGTGGAGGTGGTGTCATATATATGGAGTCAGTGAGTAGTGGTGGTTGCTGCTTGTCTCCAGAGGCTGAAAAATACATAATATTTTCAAAAAATGTAACATCTGCACTGATCATATACCGCCGACGCTGAGGATCAAAACACTTGTACCCCTTTTGAGTTCTGGAGTACCCGACAAAAACACACTTGACAACCCTAGGAGAGAGCTTGTCAGTACTAGGGGACAACTGGTGGACGAATGCAACCGACCCAAACACACGTGGCGTAAGTGAAAATAACTCCTTGTCGGGGTGAATGATGGTAAACGGGATATGTTCATTTAGAACAGAAGAGGGCATACGATTAATGAGGTAACATGCCGCGAGAACAGCATCACCCCAGTAGGAGTAGGGGACATGACTCTGTATAAGAAGAGATCTCGTGACGTCAAGAAGATGACGGTGTTTTCTTTCTGCAATTCCATTTTGTTGAGACGTATGAGCACACGACGTTTGGTGGACAATCCCTTTTGAGGAGTAGTAACTAGCAAGAGCATTTGTGCACAATTCTAAAGCATTGTCACTTCTCACAAATTTTACCGAAGTGGAAAAAACATTTTGTATTTCATTGATGAAATGAATAATTATATTTCCGGCTTCAGATTTATTTTTCATCAGAAACACCCAGGACACCCTAGAAAAATCATCCACAAGTACTATATAAAATCCGTGTCCCTGATGATGAGGTACACGACTAGGACCCCAGACATCAACATGAAATAACTCAAACTTGGAGGTACAACTCCGACCAGGACGACTGGGAAAGGACGACCTGTGATGCTTTCCCAACTGACACGCCTCACACTGAACAGATGTGTGAGGCAGACTATAAGGTAATACATGACGCAACTTCTGAAGCGGTAAATGACCAAAACGCAGATGCCACAGTAAAGGGGATACTTGTCCAGCAGGAGAGGAAGTGGTTCCAGCGAATGGGGTATGATTCAAGCGGTAGAGGCCTCCTTGCTCATAGCCACGACCAATCACGTTGCCCGTATGGATGTCCTGAAAAATCAACGAAGATGGATCAAAAATTGCTCAACAATGAAGATCCTTCGTAATCTGACTAATTGACAACAAATTCATTGAAAAATCGGGTGCATGCAGCACATTCTTGAGCTGCATGGAAGATGTCAGTCTAATCTCCCCCTGACCAGTGATCGGGGAATGGGTGCCATTGGCAATGACTACTGTCCGTCCTGGAGGAATCTGAGTGTATCCCGTAAGAAGACTCTGGTCGCCACATAGATGATGTGTAGCGCCTGAGTCCATAATCCATGGCAATGTATCAGATCTACTACTGTGAAGTACAAGTGTACTACCTGAAGAACTGGTAGATGCGGAGGCAGAAGCAGCAGCATCCGAATGACTCTCTGTAGTCGGTGTCGGACTGGATGGTGGTATAATGCCCCTCAGACGGGCAACTAGATCATCAAACCGCTGATCCAGGGTAGCAGCAGACGGAGGCTCTATTTGCTCAGCAGCTCGAGCTGATGCAGGAAATCCATGCTTCGAGTAGCATGTGTCTTCATTGTGTCCGACTCGATGACAGTAGGTGCATGTTGGCCTAGTGCGGCCACTCCTCCCACGGGGTCCACGTCCACGACCCTGGTGATACAAACCACGACCTCTGGTTGCTGCCATGGCTGAAGAGTTCTGACTTGCAGCAGTTGAGGGAACTGTGATCCGACTCAGTCTATGAAAGGCTTCCTCCATTGGAGGAATAGTAGAGTCTGCCAAAATCTGTGATCGTGTTGCCTCATACTCAGGATCCAGTGCAGCTAGGAACACGCCCACCATAGTGGCGTTTCTATATGTCTTCTGTTGTTCTGGCGTGGCTGTCAAGGGCATGAAGCTATATAACTTCTCGAACATCCCTCTCAGTGATGTATATAGAGAATGTAGAGGGCGACCATTCTGCTTGATGGTGAAGATATCATGCTGGAGTTGCAGAATCTTTGTCTCGTTCTTTGCCTGGGAATATGTAGCTGCCAGAATGTCCCACATATCCTTCGCTGTGGGTTGATGGAGAATGTCATTAGCAATCTCAATTGCCAACGTACCAGATAGCCAAACTTTGGCGTATGCGTCATCAGCCTCCCAGGAGGCATAGGTTCCAGTCTTCTCAGCAGGCTCTGGTTCGGTAAGAATATGCTTCTTACCAGTAGACTTCATCATGCTCATGAACTGCATTGCCCACAGTTCATAGTTGGTACCGTCCATCTTGACAATAGGCGCTGGACCACGGAATGCGCCAATAGATGGGATATCTGCCTTGCTCTCTGACATATTGAAAAATGAAGACTGGAACGATTGACAAACACTGTGATTTGTCTACAACGACATAAATGGGTTTAGTTGCACGTGTAGACCTCACGCAACTAAACCCATGATGATGTTCTGGGTCTTAGGGCTGGAAACCGTGCACCCGCACAGGAGCTACAGGACTCGGAGCACTTGATGCGCACTGGATGCGCACTGGATCGCGTGTGCTGTGCACTTAGTGCGCTGGACTCGCGCACTGGATGCGCTGGGCACGCGCTGTGAATGCGCGTATGGCTCACGCACATTGTAAGGTGCTGGATGCGCTGTGGATGCGCTGTGGGTGCTCGGTCAGGCGCTGGGAATGCGCAGATCATGCGCGATATCGCGCACCGGATGTGCGCACATAGGTGATGCGCAGATTACGCGGTGGTGCGTGTCGTAGATGCGCAAATGCGACGCAGATGCGGCTGGGATGCGCCGCAGATGCGCTGGAGAGGCACCGATCGGAGGAGAAGTACCCGAGGAGAAGGGCGGCGCCGATCTGCAGAGGAGAGAGAGAGAGAGAGGGCCGGCGGGTGGGGTAGGGTTAGGGTTAGGGTTTCAAGAACTCCGGTCTAGGACCGTCGCTCTGATACCATGTTGGGAGAAAATGAGCAAGTTGTTTATTCCATAAGCCCTAGGCTCTCTTATATAGGAGAGTAGCCTATGGGTAAATTACATAAAGCATACAACCGAAATTAGAAATAACAGAAAGGTACGACTACTAATGTGTATGCGTCAACAATTATCATAGCACATATACTTGATAGTAGCAGAAAAAATATTCTTTATGTCATTAATGAATGACTTAATGACAGACCCAACCTCAGACTTATTCTTTAAAAGAAAAACCCAAGATAGTCCAGAAAGTCATCTACACCAACCAGATAAAAATAGTGTCCCTGGTGATCAGGGACATGACTCGAACCCCTCAGATATCTAAATGAAGGAGCTCAAACAATTGAGAACTGCTCTGACTCTGACGAGATGGAAATGAGGAATGGTGATGCTTCCTAAGCTAGTAAGCCTCGCACTGGAAGGAAGATCACGTGGAGATCTGTGGGAGGACATGACACAACTTTTGTAGAGGAAGGTAGCCAAAATGAATGTTCCACAGGTACGGCGACACTGGTCCGGTAGGAATAGTAGAGACACCAACATGTGGAGATTGGACCAGTCTATAGAGCCCCTACTGCTCACGGCCACATCCAATCACCCTGCCCGTGAGTATGTCCTGAAGCATAAAAGAAGGGTAAAAAATGGCACGATAATGTAGATCGTGAGTAATCTGACTAATAGAAAGTAAGTTCATCTGAAAATCAGGGGCATATAAAACATTCTGCAGGCGCATGGATGGCGTCAAATGCACCTCCCCTTGTATGTACCCCATTAGCAATAACGACCCATCTACCAGGAGGTATAGATATTTAAGACCTGAACTGAGCTCTGTCTCCATATAGATGATGAGAAGAACCATAGTCCATAATCCACTATATCACATATGCACTGCTACAACTAGTAAAAGAGTATGTGATACTTAGGAGCTCGAAGAGGCACTAGCTACAGCTGCAGTATCTGTGGATCCTGTAGTGGTAGTGCTAACCACTAGAGTCATGACCTCTCGTATACGAGAGACAATGTCATCAAGGCGTGGATTTGCCTGAGGAGCTGTAGTGTCTAAAAGCTCAATTTGCTCTACCATGCGAGTAGATATGGGGTATCCATGCTTTTGATAGCATGCGTCCTCAGAGTATCTTGGACGACGACAGTAGGTGCAGGGACCACGTGTGAGGCCCGCTATTTCTCGGATCTGGAATACCCGTTTACATATCATCCGCAGTATCATGTTCGCTAAAGATCACATTTAAGTTCTGAAAATTAGGGGATTTTTTTTACATGAACGAATGACATTCACAAATTAACTAATAAGCCACAGACCTACACTGTCACAATTATATTGCATAATTTCTGTAGCAGTTGGCATGTAACAACCGAAATTGCATTATGTACATGCATCCCAATTATAGCAGAAGAGAAATAAAAGCATAAAATATTTTGAATAAATTATAGCATACGTACCTGATAATTGTAGCTGCAGAAGCTGATGTTCAACTCTCCTAATACAACGGTGCAGGTATTTTGCCTGCAATCCATGGAATAGGGAGAAAAGAACATCAACAAACGTTGAGTACATCTAATTAATTAAAATTAACAGGAATTTAGTGGTTCCAAAAAAAAGCAAGTAATTTGGCCTTGACAATTAAAATTTAAAGCTACTTGCAATGAAACAAGCTTTCAAGTTGTTTGGTATGTAAAACCCCAGTCTACTCATCCTACACTCATTACCCACATAATCATTTATATATAAATATCATATGGTCCATATTTAAGTCATTGCCTTTTTATTAATTATAATATAAGTTTGATTGGTCTTGAGAATGTAAATGATGAGACTCTGATATGATCATTATCTCTATTAAATGCTTATAATGATGTTTAAGAATCTTTTAGATTGATCATAGTAAGGGTATATGATGGATCTTAGCTTAATGGAAACCAAGCTCAATTACAACCAACTTCCATGTAACCAATTCAATTGTAATTCAACTTTAGCCAAACTCAATTGTGACTCAATCTAATCTAAAATGTAACTTTTGCAAATTCAACTGTAATGTAACTTTTCCAGATTCAACTGTAACTAATTCAGATGTAGCCATAGAGGATTCAGATGTATACATGGATGATTCAGATGTAGCATCGCCAAGTCTGCTGGCGAAAAATAAACAAAACTCAAGCTGTGAGGTAGCCTACAAAAGAGGCTCTTCCGTCTCGCCCTTTAATTGGAAGGCGGTCCAATAGAGGGATAGGTCTACTCCAAAACTACGCCACTGAGACGGGTGAGAGAGACTTTCCGGAAAAGTCGCTCTAAAAGAAAAACCGGCCCGACCGGTACGGGCTAACGAGCTCGAAAAAAAACCAAGGGTCCTCCAGCCTAGGTACCCTAAAGAACAAGGGTCAGCGGAACTGGTCTTTAAAAGAAAGCCTGTGGATCCCAGAGAGGCGTAAAAACTGCGAGCGCTCGCGAGAAAACCGAGAAAAGACTGGGATCCTAGACCCGCGCATTAAGCGGCCGCTGCCCTAACTGGGCTTCCTATCTCCCGCCCAGCTGAGGGTCACCGCACCCTCGCACAGTCAGGTCTAAAGGTCACCATGACTGGCAATCATTATTTATCAGTCTTCATTGAATTACTATTGTTGACTTGATTCCTCCATCTTTCTCGATATCTGTTGTGGATGATTGTACAGATTTGGGTCCTTTGTCAAGAACTCAATCAATAGTGATTTATAGTCAGTAGCATATACTTTAGGATTAATATATGAAGATGATCGATCTTTATCATCATATTTTGTCATTTCTAAAATTTTGAGATCAGTAGTTATTCATTGGATCTGGATCTAAATTTGATTCGATGTAGACATTCATAATTTAGTGAAAAAAATTACTGATCTTAATTTCTTGTATGAAAATACGCTAATTCTCTCAATTTGTGCATCTATCAAACATATGTATCAATTAGCCATCAATGCCTTGTCAATGACAATAATTCAGATTGTATTCCAAAATGGTTAGTTAAGGGAAATGACACAGACTAAGATAGATGTGTTAGTTTCTAAGGGTATATATATAGAAACTCATTTTAATGCCCGTTGAATGCATGTGCAAGTTGCAATTGGTCTTCATTAACAAGCACAACAATAATGATGACAAAGTATATTTGGCCACGAATGGCCCCATATTAGATGTACGACAAGGACTACTTTGGCTCATTATCCCATGTAGCCCACTAAAATGTTATGCAAGTTATGTGTGTTTTTTTAAAAATAGGACTATATTAGTCATCGTTGTAAAGAATTGGGTACTTAAAAGTTCGATTGGAAGAAGTCTTCTTATATGGAGATATGCATATAAAGCAAAGATTAAGAATTCTTAAAAGATTTAGGAGGCCATCTATGTCCTTAAGCAGGGTCTAAAAGCACGATTCCATAAGTTATGTCAAGAGGTATAACCTATGCTTGACCTAGTGTTAATCGTAAGTTGAGTTTTAAAAATGAATTAAAAACTTGGATGAATCCCTTAAAGGATGCTACCAAATATTGTAAGAAAATCCATCTACCCTTTTCCAATTCCCACATTATATATGCCATTTCTTATTTTATATTTCAGTACTATTTTCTATAATTTCTTTTATTGATGGACACATTTTGTAACTTACCAGATTCCCCTCCTTTATTAAAGAGTGTTTACGGTCTCATTGATTAATGAGACATAAGATTTCTTGGTATCGTAGGTCCTGTGAGTAATTTCCAAACTCTAAGAGCTCTTATTACTTTCATGATCGATGTAATGGTCTTCAAAGATTGTACTCTTTCTCTTTATAGACTTAATTTTAGTGCCTTGATCCTTCACCCATCATGGGTTTCTTCTGCATTCTACTTATACTATGACATCTCCTGATTTCTACAAAGTGCTATCTACCAGTGTTGTTTGCTTCCATATGCTTGATAATCATGTCATGTGCTCCTTTTTCATGTCATCTTATTGGTAATCAAGTCATCTCCAGGAATAAGACTATGCCATTAGTAAGTCGGTTGATGTCCTAAAATACACTATCTACTCTCAAGCTTCCATGATATGTACTGGAGTCAGAATTTATACTATATGTATTACAGACATATACTCTTAATCCACTAATAAGGAGTTCAAGAAATGAGAGCAAAAATAATTATGTTGTGATGAATTGACTTATGAATAACATTGAGCACAACTAACCCACTATGGAAATGAATGGGTCAACTTGGAGAGAAGATACTCATATTAACTTTAGACGAGATTTGCTGTCAAGGATATTTTCTGTCAAGGATATTTGTAGAGTCACTAATCCCAATTTCTGGAAGCCTCGATTGGGGAACTTATCTTGAATCTAAGCATAGCAATGGCTTGAAAATAACTATGAAGGAAAAAGAACATGGAAGACAACAAGAAGGGGGCTTAGATGTACCTTGGATCCTCCAATATTGGAGGGTCAATCATGCATGCAGGAGGGCTGCAGTTGCAGCAACTTCCAGGTGAAGAGGAGTGGTTTCTATTGTTCAAATTTTTGGCTCCAGTAGCAGGAGTAACTGCTGGCAGCAACTACCACAGTTGGGGAGGCTCCAACTAGAGGATTTGGAGGCTCCAAGGAGTCCTTTCAACTGCAGCAAAAGGGTTTCCCTGCAGCTGTAGCAGATTTTCAGCCTAAAATGGAGGAGAAAGAGGTATATTTGTTGAGAATTTCAGGGAAAATTGAGAAGAGAAGGAAAGGGGATTTGGGGGAAAAAGAATAGGCAGCAAGGAAGAAGATTGTACCTCTATTTGTCTTAAATTTGGAGGAGATCATGCATGCAGTGACTTCAAAAGTAAGGAGCAGCAGCTGGGAGGCCTTCCAACAACAGCTAAAAGGTCTCTTGGAAGAGGAAACTTGCAGCCTTCCCTCTTGAGGCAGTAACAACACCAGGTACTACTTGGACAGCAGCAGTTTGGCTGCTGGGAGCTGCTCCAGGGGAGGAGGAGGGAAATGATTGTACCTTAATCTCCAAGTTTGGAAATCATCTTTGGGCTTCAATCAGTAGCATGCAACACTGGAGAACTGAGTTGCTATTTGGAGTACTTCTTGTAACAGCTTGAGCTGAGAAAGTGCAGCTTCTTTAGGGAGAATTGCACCAGCAATAATTGAAGAGAAAGGACTGGAGGGCTGCCTGCTGGAATGTCTGGTCAACACATGGCTGAAATTTCAGTAAAATATGGAGGAGATGGCTTCTATGGCTAGAGCAAAGGGAGAGAAAATAGAGAAACAAATGAAAGATTGTACCTTGGTATTTGAAGATTAACTTGGCATGAGATAACTCCAGAAATCAAAGAGTAACTGGCTGCATGCAACAGCCTTGGTGGCCTATAAACAAGGAGTCACAACTCCTTGGGGAAGGGTTTCTAGTTGTTTATGGAGCAACAACAGTCCAGAATGTGGAAGCTACCTTTTTGCAGCAACAAGGGGCACCACCATCTGCTGGTGCTTGCAGAAATTCCTCCAGGAAGGAGCAACATCCTCAAAGTTTTTGGACAGCATTGCAATTGGGAGAAGGCTCTCTCCCCTTCGATGGAATTTGGAGAATTGGGAGAGGATTTGGGGGTTTATATAAGTTAGGAGAGGGGGGCTTTGTTGGCCAAGTGGAGACACATATTTAGCCATGTGGAAGTAGTCAAATGAGTCAAATGTCTACTGTACAGTTGTAGTCCTGCAGTTATTATTATTTTTTTTACCAAATATCTCTTTTATAATTAGAAAACCAAAGTTGACCGTATCGACACCTCGAGTGTCGGATTTTGGTGTACAATAGCTCGTTTTGATCGTCTCTAAACGACGATCAATATGAGTATAATATCCATATACTTCAGGTCGAAGATCAATTCTTGAAATTTCCGGGATACGGTCTTGATTGGTCATTAAATTTTACGATTTTAAAATATCAAACGACCTTCGATCGACGAACGGTCGATTCCGTTAGTCTTATTTTGTCGAATCGGATTTTTGGGTGGTCTCGGTTTGTTTCACGGTTTTCGAATTTTCGTCGTGGCTTTTTCGGGCACGCATTACGATGCGATCGATTTTTGATCGATTTCGCTCGAACAACTTTTGATTCACGATCAATTCATTGATTTATGTTATTTAACATTGATTAATAACTTTATTGAGTTATACGGACCCTAATCGGGTCAGGTTCGGGTTTGTGCAGATCCGGATGTTACAATTATAAAAACCTCAAAGGGAGTCTCGTCCTCGAGACTCGAGTCAAGGCTACTTTGTGTTTTGTTTGGATCTTATCTGGCCATAAAAATCTCAAAGGGTTTTGAACCCATAAAAACCTCAAAGGGAAAACAAGCCATGTTCTTTCAGCATACATAATCAAATGGCTTATTTTGACAATTACCTGAAAAGAGCATCATGTATCTTGCATGCGTGCTGTCGGTTTCCCATGTCACCTCTTTGACACCATGTCGGCGACATAGCACTTTCACTAGGGAAATTTCTTTGATGTGAATCTTCTTTACAACATTTTCGAGTAGATGTAAAGAGCTCACCTCGTATATCAAATCTTGCTCCACGTCCTGGTTCTCGTAGATGATGACGTGGCGAGGATCACGTATGTACTTCCTTAGATTGGATATATAAAAGACATCGTATTTGACTGACAGCTGCAGATGAAGGCTACTCGATATGCCAACTTACTCATATGAGTAATAATTTTAAATGGTTCAATATATAATGGCGCCAACTTGCCATGACCATCAAATCTCTATACTCCATTCATGGGAAATACTAGTAGTGACATACGATCTCCTATCTGTGTCTACAGATATTTCATCAATATGAGAGATTAAATTGAATATGCATGTCATATTTTGAATGGATATAGAGAAGATGTTGGATTACCTGAAATTCCAAAACTCTTCTTCGACTATCTATAAAGCTTTTCTAGCGGCTCTGTATCGTCAGAAACATTCACCTTACAAGATCAACAATCCTCACAGTCTCTTCCAAGAGATCTACAAAGTAAAAGAGTGTGTACACCTATCTCATGCTATCTAAAAGGTGCGAGGCATTTCTGTTAATATAGGACTTTGAATGGTGTCATAACAATACTGGAACGATAGTTATTGTTGTACGAGAATTTTACCAACAACAAGTGGTCCTTTCAAAACTCTTTCTACTCAAGAGTACATGAACACAATAATCATTAAGTGTTTGAATGGTGCACTTGCTCTGTCCATCAGTATGCGGATGATATGCAGAACTCATCTTCAGCTTTGTCTGTAGTGTTGTCTTGAACTGGTGCCAGTAGTGAGATGTAAACCTCGAGTCTCTACTAGATACTACCTTACGTGAGGATGGCTAATAGTTAAAGTTACAAGCATATCTCATGTATATAGCTAGTTTGTCATATGTGCATGAGCGTTCCTTCTAAACGCATCTGCCACCATGTTTCTTATCAGAATTGTAAGACATCGTCTCAAGTTTATCTCCTTCTGAACAAAGGCATTCTTCAAATTCTTGCTATCTACGAAAATCTTGAAAATCACCTTATAGAGATAGTGGTGTCGGATCTTTCAAAGCAAAACCAATTGTTGTCAATTCTAAGTCACGGACGGGGGTAATTCCGCTCATGCGACCTCAATTGATGTGATACATAAACACTCACATGACTTGGTTGCATCAGAACCATTCCTAAACTTTTTTTTTGCAGCATCTGTATATACGACTTAATCCTGGGTGCCTGAAGGAAGTGCAAAGATAGGCACAATCGTCAATCTTTCCTTCAATGTCCTGATGCTTGCTCGTATAAATCATTTTCAATGAAAGGACTCTCTTCTCGTATCGGGAAAAGAATGACTCAGGAAAAACTACTGACGAAGCGTCTGTAATAACCCGCTAGTCCAGGGAAGCTTCGAATTTGAGTGACTGTCTTGGAATATTCCCAAGACATAACTTCCTCAATGTTCGTAGGGTCAACCGACATACCTGCTCCAGAATGACATGTCCAAGGAATGAGGTTTTGGATAACCATAACTCACACTTGTTCATCTTAACATACTACTTATGCTTTTGAATGTTGTCTTCCGAATATCCAACTCTTGAATCCTCAGCTAATGGTAGCCAGATCAGAAATCAATCTTTGAAAACATCGAAGATCCATGTAGCTGATCAAACAGATCATCAATGTGTGGCGGTGGATAATGATTGTTTATCGTTTTCTTGTTCAATTATTAGTAGCCAAAGCATTATCTCATTAGTCCATCCTTCTTGACAAAAGAATGGGAGCACCTCAAGATGCAGTGCTCGCCTCTCGAAACTTAAGTCAAATAACTCATGTAGTTGCACCTTTACCTTTCTCAAATTGGCTGGTGCCATGCGGTACGGAGCCATCGAGGTTGGTTGTGTATATGGTAATAATGTAATCTTGAACTCAATCTCTTTTTCAGGTGGTAAACATGACAAATCATTAAAGATCACATTAGGGTAATCTGACACTATCGTGATGTCCTGAGCCATCGGCTCTCCATCAGATGTCTCTCGGACAATTGCTAGATATGAATCACATTGCTCATCAACAAGTCCTCGAGCTTTCAACACTGAGATATACTCCATTTTGGAGTCATGTAATGTACCCTTATAGGTAAACTCGGTTAAGTCAAGAATCCTGAAAACAATCGTCTTCATGAAATAATTACTCATGGCATGATGATCTGGCATTCAATCCATACCAAAAGTTAGGTCAAACTTGTTGAGTTGTAGTAGCAGACAGTCTGCTATCGTCTCATGTCCACCAATCAACATTGGTAGCTATCTTACTATTAGTCTTATGATGATCAATTAGCCACATGACCCATAATGTGACAAGGATGATCTAGGGCATCTACACCTCTACCTATTGAAGTTAGAAAGTCAAAGTTCATTCATCGCTCCAGAATCAATTAAAAAGATAGAAAGGTCGGCACTAGGCGCCATGGTTCTGTATAAGAACCAATATTCGTAATTACAATAGTTGATGTTCGCGGATAATTATATTATGCTTTTTCTCTTCTTGGGATACAATATGGAAATAAGTTGCAATTAGTGACATCTGTGGTCATTAATTTTGAATGTCATATTTCCCCTTCAGACTCGTGACAAGTAAGAGGATTGTCGCTATCTGATTATTAATGCAATCAGAACTATAATACTACGAATGTATGTAGCAGGGTACCACTGCTCTGATACCAATCTGTGAGGCCCGCTCCTTCTCAGATCTGGAATACCCGTTTACATATCATCCGCAGTATCATGTTCTCTAAAGATCACATTTAAGTTCTGAAAATTAGGGGAATTTTTTTTACATGAACGGATGACATTCACAAATTAACTAATAAGCCACAGAACTACACTGTCACAATTATATTGCATAAATTTCCATAGCAGTTGGCATGTAACAACCAAAATTGCATTATGTACATGCATCCCAATTATAGCAGAAGAGAAATAAAAGCATAAAATATTTTGAATAAACTATAGCATACGTACCTGATAATTGTAGCTGCAGAAGCTGATGTTCAACTCTCCTAATACAACGGTGCAGGTATTTTGCCTGCAATCCATGGAATAGGGAGAAAAGAACATCAACAAACGTTGAGTACATCTAATTAAATTAAAATTAACAGGAATTTAGTGGTTTCAAAAGAAAGCAAGTAATTTGGCCTTGACAATTAAAATTTAAAGCTACTTGCAATGAAACAAGCTTTCAAGTTGTTTGGTATGTAAAACCCCAGTCTACTCATCCTACACTCATTACCCACATAATCATTTATATATAAATATCATATGGTTCATATTTTAGTCATTGCCTTTTTATTAATTATAATATAAGTTTGATTGGTCTTGAGAATGTAAATGATGAGACTCTGATATGATCATTATCTTATTAAATACTTATAATGATGTTTAAGAATCTTTTAGATTGATCATAGTAAGGGTATATGATGGATCTTAGCTTAATGGAAACCAAGCTCAATTACAACCAACTTCCATGTAACCAATTCAACTGTAATTCAACTTTAGCCAAACTCAATTGTGACTCAATCTAATCTAAAATGTAACTTTTGCAAATTCAACTGTAATGTAACTTTTCCAGATTCAACTGTAACTGATTCAGATGTAGCCATAGAGGATTCAGATGTATACATGGATGATTCAGATGTAGCATCGCCAAGTCTGCTGGCGAAAAATAAACAAAACTCAAGCGGTGAGGTAGCCTACAAAAGAGGCTCTTCCGTCTCGCCCTTTAATTGGAAGGCGGTCCAATAGAGGGATAGGTCTACTCCAAAACTACGCCACTGAGACGGGTGAGAGAGACTTTCCGGAAAAGTCGCTCTAAAAGAAAAACCGGCCCGACCGGTACGGGCTAACGAGCTCGAAAAAAAACCAAGGGTCCTCCAGCCTAGGTACCCTAAAGAACAAGGGTCAGCAGAACTGGTCTTTAAAAGAAAGCCTGTGGATCCCAGAGAGGCGTAAAAACTGTGAGCGCTCGCGAGAAAACCGAGAAAAGACTGGGATCCTAGACCCGCGCATTAAGCGGCCGCTGCCCTAACTGGTCTTCCTATCTCCCGCCCAGCTGAGGGTCACCGCACCCTCGCACAGTCAGGTCTAAAGGTCACCATGACTGGCAATCATTATTTATCAGTCTTCATTGAATTACTATTGTTGACTTGATTCCTCCATCTTTCTCGATCTCTGTTGTGGATGATTGTACAGATTTGGGTCTTTTGTCAAGAACTCAATCAATAGTGATTTATAGTCAGTAGCATATACTTTAGGATTAATATATGAAGATGATCGATCTTTATGATCATATTTTGTCATTTCTAAAATTTTGAGATCAGTAGTTATTCATTGGATCTGGATCTAAATTTGATTCGATGTAGACATTCATAATTTAGTGAAAAAAATTACTGATCTTAATTTCTTATATGAAAATACGCTAATTCTCTCAATTTGTGCATCTATCAAACATATGTATCAATTACCCATCAATGCCTTGTCAATGACAATAATTCAGATTGTATTCCAAAATGGTTAGTTAAGTGAAATGACACAGACTAAGATAGATGTGTTAGTTTCTAAGGGTATATATATAGAAACTCATTTTAATGCCCGTTGAATGCATGTGCAAGTTGCAATTGGTCTTCATTAACAAGCACAACAATAATGATGACAAAGTATATTTCGCCACGAATGGCCCCATATTAGATGTACGACAAGGACTACTTTGGCTCATTATCCCATGTAGCCCACTAAGATGTTATGCAAGTTATGTTTGTTTGTTTTTTAAAATAGGACTATATTAGTCATCGTTGTAAAGAATTGGGTACTTAAAAGTTCGATTGGAAGAAGTCTTCTTATATGGAGATATGCATATAAAGCGAAGATTAAGAATTCTTAAAAGATTTAGGAGGCCATCTATGTCCTTAAGCAGGGTCTCAAAGCACGATTCCTTAAATTATGTCAAGAGGTAAAACTATGCTTGACCTAGTGTTAATCGTAAGTTGAGTTTTAAAAATGAATTAAAAACTTGGATGAATCCCTTAAAGGATGCTACCAAATATTGTAAGAAAATCCATCTACCCCTTTCCAATTCCCACATTATATATGCCATTTCTTATTTTATATTTCAGTACTATTTTCTATAATTTCTTTTATTGATGGACACATTTTGTAACTTACCAGATTCCCCTCCTTTATTAAAGAGTGTTTACGGACTCATTGATTAATGAGACATAAGATTTCATGGTATCGTAGGTCCTGTGAGTAATTTCCAAACTCTAAGAGCTCTTATTACTTTCATGATCGATGTAATGGTCTTCAAAGATTGTACTCTTTCTCTTTATAGACTTAATTTTAGTGCCTTGATCCTTCACCCATCATGGGTTTCTTCTGCATTCTACTTAGACTATGACATCTCCTGATTTCTACATAGTGCTATCTACCAGTGTTGTTTGCTTCCATATGCTTGATAATCATGTCATGTGCTCCTTTTTCATGTCATCTTATTGGTAATCAAGTCATCTCCAGGAATAAGACTATGCCATTAGTAAGTCAGTTGATGTCCTAAAATACACTATCTACTCTCAAGCTTCCATGATATGTACTGGAGTCAGAATTTATACTATATGTATTACAGACATATACTCTTAATCCACTAATAAGGAGTTCAAGAAATGAGAGCAAAAATAATTATGTTGTGATGAATTGACTTATGAAAAACATTGAGCACAACTAACCCACTATGGAAATGAATGGGTCAACTTGAAGAGAAGATACTCATATTAACTTTAGAGGAGATTTGCTGTCAAGGATATTTTCTGTCAAGGATATTTGTAGAGTCACTAATCCCAATTTCTGGAAGCCTCTATTGGGGAACTTATCTTGAATCTAAACATAGCAATGGCTTGAAAATAAATATGAAGGAAAAAGAACATGGAAGGCAGCAAGAAGGGGGCTTAGATGTACCTTGGATCCTCCAATATTGGAGGGTCAATCATGCATGCAGGAGGGCTGCAGTTGCAGCAACTTCCAGGTGAAGAGGAGTGGTTTCTATTGTTCAAATTTTTGGCTCCAGTAGCAGGAGTAACTGCTGGCAGCAGCTACCACAGTTGGGGAGGCTCCAACTAGAGGATTTGGAGGCTCCAAGGAGTCCTTTCAACTGCAGCAAAAGGGTTTGCTTGCAGCTGTAGCAGATTTTCAGCCTAAAATGGAGGAGAAAGAGGTATATTTGTTGAGAATTTCAGGGAAAATTGAGAAGAGAAGGAAAGGGGATTTGGGGGAAAAAGAATAGGCAGCAAGGAAGAAGATTGTACCTCTATTGGTCTCAAATTTGGAGGAGATCATGCATGCAGTGACTTCAAAAGTAAGGAGCAGCAGCTGGGAGGCCTTCCAACAACAACTAAAAGGTCTCTTGGAAGAGGAAACTTGCAGCCTTCCCTCTTGAGGCAGTAACAACACCAGGTACTACTTGGACAGCAACAGTTTGGTTGCTGGGAGCTTCTCCAGGGGAGGAGGAGGGAAATGATTGTACCTTGATCTCCAAGTTTGGAGATCATCTTTTGGCTTCAATCAGTAGCGTGCAGCACTGGAGAACTGAGTTGCTATTTAGAGTACTGCTTGCAACAACTTGAGCTGAGAAAGTGCAGCTTCTTTAGGGAGAATTGCACCAGCAATAATTGAAGAGAAAGGACTGGAGGGCTGCCTGCTGGAATGTCTGGTCAACACATGGATGAAATTTCAGTAAAATATGGAGGAGATGGCTTCTATGGCTAGAGCAAAGGGAGAGAAAATAGAGAAATAAATGAAAGATTGTACCTTGGTATTTGGAGATTAACTTGGCACGAGATAACTCCAGAAATCAAAGAGTAACTGGCTGCATGCAACATCCTTGGTGGCCTATAAACAAGGAGTCACAACTCCTTGGGGAAGGGTTTCTAGTTGTTTATGGAGCGACAACAGTCCAGAATGTGGAAGCTACCTTTTTGCAGCAACAAGGGGCACCATCATCTGCTGGAGCTTGCAGAAATTCCTCCAGGAAGGAGCAGCATTCTCAAAGTTTTTGGACAACATTGCAATTGGGAGAAGGCTCTCTCCCCTTCGATGGAATTTGGAGAATTGGGAGAGGATTTGGGGGTTTATATAAGTTAGGAGAGGGGGGCTTTGTTGGCCAAGTGGAGACACATATTTAACCATGTGGAAGTAGTCAAATGATTCAAATGTCTACTGTACAGCAGCAGTCCTGCAGTTATTATTATTATTTTTTTTACCAAATATCTCTTTTATAATTAGAAAACCGAAGTTGACCGTATCGGTATCTCGAGTGTCGGATTTTGGTATACAATAGCTCGTTTTGATCGTCTCTAAACGACGATCAATATGTGTATAATATCCATATACTTCGGGTCGAAGATCAATTCTTGAAATTTCCGGGATACGGTCTTGATTGGTCATTAAATTTTACGATTTTAAAATATCAAACGACCTCCGATCGACGAATGGTCGATTCCGTTAGTCTTATTTTGTCGAATCAGATTTTTGGGTGGTCTCGGTTTGTTTCACGGTTTTCGAATTTTCGTCGTGGTTTTTTCGGGCACGCATTACGATGCGATCGATTTTTGATCGATTTCGCTCGAATGACTTTTGATTCACGATCAATTCATTGATTTATGTTATTTAACATTGATTAATAACTTTATTGAGTTATACGGACCCTAATCGGGTCAGGTTCGGGTTTATGCAGATCCGGATGTTACACCACACTTGCGTCCACAACCTCTACCATGGGGACTACATCCTCTAAACTGATAGCAACCATGTCTGAGGAATGCTGTGTGGTGGCAGCATGTAGGGTTGAGCATTGGGTCGGGTTAGCCCGACTCAGCCCGCAAACCGGCCCGTTAAGCCCGACCCGAACTCAAACCTATTTTAATTCAAGCCAGGGTCGGGCCCCCCAAAATAACCTGTTTCTAAAACAGGCCGGGTTCGAGCTGTGTAGAGCCCGACTCGAAATCCCTACCCGATACGCGGCTGAACGCCCAATCCTAAACCTATGTAGATAAATTCAATGAAGGGATATGTATTAGTTGAAATGGTTGAACACATTAAATTTCATGCTATATGTCACCTAATAAATATGTATCCCTTTTTCTATTCGAAATTGTTTGATTTTTCCATTGTCAACTATTTTTATTAAAGGTCAAAAAATGCGAGGTCAAAAAATTATTATATATTAGATTATTATCTTATTTCCTGAGAGTTTTATGATGGTGCCTTTCTGAGTTTCTGCAAATGCACATGTATATTAATGTATATAATATACTGCTTTAACTAACCCTAATCCCTCACAAGTTTTTTTAAAAAATAAAAAGTTTTTAAAAATACATTTCCATATCAGCCATTGAATCAAGCATTTAAAAAAAATCAAAATTTGTTAAAGGTAAAAAGGTTACTAGGCTGACCTGTCCTGAACCTGGCCTGTTTAACTTTGGGTCGGGTTCGGGCTAGCCCATCCAGTCTTTTTCGGGCCGCATCCCAACCCTAAACCCAAAAAAATAAATGGGTCCATGTTCGAGTCGAGACCCAGCCCGTCTCGCTGGCCCGAATCAACCCTAGCAGCAGTTGGTATAAGAAGTCTGCAGAGACGACTGTAAGCCTCCTCCATGGGAGGTATGGTCACCACAATAAGGAGTTGTGCACGTACTGCATCATACTCCAGGTCAAATACATCCAAGAAAACTCCAACCATCGTGGAGTTCCTGTATGCCATATGATACTCTGTGAAGGTTGTAATCAACATGAAGCTGTAAAGCTTCTCGAACATGCCACGAAGCAAGGAGTAGAATATGTCCAATGGACGACCATTCTGCTTTGCCCCGAATATGTCAAACTGAAGCTAAAGAATCTTGGACTTGTTCTTCGCTTTAGCATAAGGGGATGCCGGGATATCTGGCATCGCCTTGGCGGTGGGTTGATTAACAATATCATTGGCTATATATGTGGTGAGTGTCCCAGAGAGCCAAATATGTGCATACATGTCATCTTGCTTCCATGAAGCATTTTCCACAGTCTTGTCTGTCGGCTCTAGCTTCGTCAAAATGTGCTCCTTTATGTTGCACTACATAAGAGTTAGCAGCTGCATGGACCACAACTCATAGTTAGTCCCATCCATTTCACGATGCAAGCCGGGCCCTTGAAGGCACCGGATGAAGAAAATATATCACCCTTGTTATCTGACATGATAGAAAAACAACCGAAAACGAAACTCAGCTGAGGAAGTAGACTGATTTGAGAAAGTCTACAAAATCATATGGAGGATTGGTTGCATGTGTAGACTCATACAACCATCCATAAAACCATCCTCATCAATTCTGAAACCGCACTAGGGCCGGAAAAGGTGATTTATAGGTTTGAAATCACCTTTTCTAGTCAAAATCAGACCAAAAAAGAGCCTCTAGATGGCCTTACGCTAGGGCCTGATGGAGTCCTGGGGAGGCATGTTGCGGCCTATAGCGATCTGGGCGGTGGGCTGGTGATGGCCACAACAACCCACGATGTCTCGCAATGACCTAGGCGATGACTTGGGAGGGTACTGCAGCGGCCTGGGTGCCTGCAGTGGTCTGGGCAGCCTAGAGGGCCCCACAAGGGCCTTGCAGTGGCCTGGAGAGCCCTGTGAGGGGTTATGCATGGGCCTGGAGGGTTGCGCAGTCCTCCGACAACGGCAACGTGTAGAGAGGGCAGTTTTGGCAGGCGTGCGGAGAGGGTCGCGGGTAGGGGTTAGTGTTCAAGGTACGAGAACTCCATTCTAGGATCGTTGCTCTGATACCATGTGGAAATGAAAGAATGAATTACACATTGATGAAGCCCTAGGGTTCTTTTATATAGGAGAGTAACCTGTTGGGCAAGTTAAATAAAGAAGACAAAGAAAATAAATATTGCATAAAGGATATGAAAGATCTCAACAATATTTGTGATTGAATTGCTTATTGTCTGTACTATATGTGATATAATTACGATGCTTATATTTACGAATATATTGTGCAATTATATTGAGCTTATTATCTTTAGATATCGCTGTGAAGAATAGAATTGCATGTAATCTATAGAGACCCTAGGGCTCTATTATATAGGCATAAAACCCTGGGTAAATTACATAGGAGATACATGAAAGCTATAGAAATAAGAAACAAATATAATGTGATACAAATATCTCAACACTCCCCGACTCAGCTTGGAACAACACCTCTGAAATGGACCTCTAGCAAGTGCTTTGGTGAATTTATCGACAGTCTGATCTCCTGTAGCAACATGGGAGGCGAATATGAGTCCCTTCTGGATCATGTCTCTGGTGTAGTGAAAATCCACCTCCATATGCTTGGTCCGTTCATCGAATGCAAGATTGTTAGCAATAAAAAGAGTTGCTTAATTGTCGCATAGAAGCTGCATGAGAAGAGGTACTCAACTATAAGATCAGTCAAGACCGATCTAACCCACATCATCTCCGTGCTCCTCTGAGCCATGGCTTTGTATTCATAACCTGTCTACTTCTTGCTTTTCCATGACACTAGTGAGCTCCCAACAAAAACACTAAAGCCGGATGTAGACTTCTTGTCTCTAGGTCATTCTGCATAATCTGCATCTACACAAGCTGTCACCTCAAGAGATGTACCTCTGTTGATTATAAGGCCAATACCCGATGAAGTCTTCAAATATCTTAAAATCATATAAACAACATCCATATGTACCTTCCTGGGCTACTCCATAAATTAGCTCACCTTGCTCAAAACAAAGGATCTGTCTAGCCTGGTGATAGTAGCATAGAGGAGCTTCCCAACAAGCTCTCTGTATCTCCTCTTATCTACCTCCTCATTGTCATCATCATATGATCTCATGCTCGGACTCATAGGGGTAGTAGTAGGCTTACACCCTGTCATACCTACCTCTAGTAGGTGATCGGTCACAAACTTCCTCTGGGTCATCACAAGACCATGCTGGTTCCTGGTAAACTCTAATCCAAGGAAGTAACACAGACTGCCAAGATCCTTAGTCACAAACTGCTAACCTAGGAACTTCTTAGCAACATGAATACCCTGCTCATCATTACCTGTGACAATAATATCGTCTACATAAATCAGAATGGCAATTGTACATCTATGTGTCCTATGAACAAAAAGTGAATGATCCGCGATGGATCACATGAACCCCTAGTGCTCTATCAACTTTGATAGTTTATGGTACCAAGCTCTTGGACACTGTTTCATGCCATAAATTGCCTTGTGGAGCCTACACACCTCCTGAGACCTCTCCTCAGCAGCAAAACCTGGTGGTTGTTGCATGTATACCTCCTATAGATCTCCGTATATAAATGCATTCTTTACATCCAGTTGGTAAAGAGGCCGGTCTCGAGTCACATCAACCGATAGAAGAATGTGCAATGTCGAATGTCTAGCAACTGGTGAGAAGGTATCATATACCCTATATGTCTGGGTGAACCCTCGCACTACTAGTTTTGCCTTGTAACGATCTATACTGCCATCTGCACGTTGCTTCACTGTAAAGACCCATTTGCACCCCACAATAGAGGTACCTGGTGGAGCAGAAACAATGCTCCAAGTACCACGAGACTGCAAAGTTGCCATCTCTTATTCCATAACAAGTCGCCAGCTGCTATCCTGTACTGCCTCATGGTATGTTCGTGAGATAGTGACACCAGAGAGTCCCACTACAGACCTCCTGTACTCTTCTGAAAGATGATCCAAGGAAACATGAGCTCTTAAGAGATAAGTGGCATCGGTATGATGCAGCTTCCTCAAGGCAATAGGTACATCAAGATCATTTGCCTCCTTATTCTCTGGTATCAGCTACTCATGTACAATGTCCTGTAGTACAAGCATGTCACTAGTGCCATCGATAGAAACAATGTGTTCAGTACATACCTGAGGTGTGCTGGATGAAGGGGGAAGGCACATGAGTAGATGAACGAGTAGAGGGCCTGCAAATGTAAAACTGTGTAGAAACTGTGTCAAGGTAGATGGTGGTGAAGGTTGTGGAGGAGGTGATGGTGTAGGAGGTGACCGTGGCTCATCCTGAGGAGGTGGTGGTGGAAGTAAAGGAGGTGGTGGATCAAAAACATCTTCACCAGGGCCAGAGTTAGACAAACCGTCACATGTAGGAGAGAAATACATAGTAAAAAAATGTAACACCAGCACTCATATAATACTTCTCCTTACAGGATTAAAACATCTATACCCTTTTTGGGTACAAGAATAGCCAACGAACACACATTGACAACTCTCGAAGAGAGCTTATCACGACCAGGATAAAATTCTGGACAAAGGCCACAGACCCAAAGACCCTGGGAGTAAGAGAGAAGAGGTCCTTCTCGGGAAATGCAATCGAGAAAGGAACCTTTTGTCCAAGGACCGTGGAAGGTATGCGGTTCACCAAGTAGTATGTAGTAAGAACCGCATCATCCCATAATAAATGAGGAGCTCGACGTTGAATCAAAAGATTCCTCGTGACATCAAGGAGATAATGGTGTTTGCGTTCAGCAATACCATTCTGCTGTGGTGTGTATGCACACGAAGTCTGATGAACAATACTAAGAGATCTGAGGAAGTTAAATAGCTATAATGTGGAGAATTCCAAGGTACTGCCAGTACGAATAAACTTCACATGTGCATAAAAAATATTCTTTATTTTAATAAGAAATAATTTGATGACAGAACCCGCTTCAGACTTATTCTTTAATAAAAAAACTCGAGAAAGTTTAGAAAAAATCATCTACAACGACTAGATAGAAACGATGCCCTTGATGATCAGGAACACGACTAGGATCCCAAATATCAAAATGAAACAACACAAACGACTGACTACTGTGTCGACTCTGTCTACTCAGAAAGGAGGAACGATGATGCTTCCCAAACTGGCATGCCTCACACTCTAGGGTAATATGAGTAGATATCCGAGGAAGGATATGTGTTAATATGGTCAAGCGAGGGATCCTAACATTCGGTCTTTGAGGGCTTGCGGTGCCCGACGAGTTAGGTCCCGCAATTGTTGTATAGGCACCTCTCTCGGCTCTTGGATCCAATCAATCAACTAAGACAACAATGATCAACACCCACGGATGTGTATATGTAAATAGATCATGCAGGCGTGAGTTAAACTCTACATGAAATGTGTATGAGGCAAGCAGGTAAAGTGTCGTCCACGGGTGCAAACAGGGATAGATCACAAAAATGTAACCCAACTCAAAAAATCAAACATAAAATTGTTGGTTTTGCGGCATATTTTGGGTTTTAATTTTTTTTTATGATTTTTAATTTTATATTTTTTTTGGATTTTAATTTTGCAAATGTTTTTTAATTAATAATATATAATAATAAATATATAATAAGATATATAATATGATATATAGGTGAGAGATATATAAGAGAGATAAAAAGGATTCTTTTTGAATTTTTAAAATATAGCAAATAAAGTCAAAATACACAAAATAAAATGTTTTTGGATTTTTTTTATATTTTCCTCGATTTATGATATTTTTAAAGTATTTTTAATCTTTTCATAGATTTTTAAAAGTTGAAATACACAAAATAAAAGAAACAGAAAATACAAAAACTAAAAAAAGGGCCTAATAAATATCTATCATATCAGAAAGGGCCCCAAATCATTTTTCCTTTATAGTAGATAAAACAAAGAAAATTTAAAGCTTTAGAACATATTTTTCTTGATTTTTCTACGATTTTTTTATGATTTTTTAAGTTTTTTTAGTATTTTGTAATTTTAAGCTTTCTATTTTGTATTTTTTATGATTTTGGGTATGTGATAAAAGTTACACTTACCCTATTTTTTGGTAATTTTTGGAGTTATATTTTAATTTTAATGATGTTTCTAAGTCAAACCAGTAAAATATTTAGTTTTGCCATTTTTAAATAGAAAAACGATAATAAATACCTTAATAAAAATATATGTGATATAATATAATATAAGGTATTTAAAATAATTTATCTACGATTTTTAAAGTTAAGTAGCTAATTGCTAAAATTGAAATCAAAATACACAATTAATTAAACAACATATGGACCAATGTATAAATAAATAAACCCTAGGTATGCATTTGTAACAAAATAACAAAGTTAGGGGTCAATCTACATTTTCCTAATTAAATTCACAATTTAAAAGCGCATGGCAGGGTCTTTTTGCAAATAAAAAAAGTACAGGGCTAGCTATGCAAATATCCCAATAAAATATAAATTCCAATTAAACTGGATAGGACCAAATTACAATTTCCAAAAGTACTTCAAATTTCAGAGCATGCCAAATAAAACCACAGGACTAATAGTACAAAATTCCCACAAAAACCCTTACGTGGGACTGTACATGAGGTGACGTGGTCAGGGACTAATATGCAAATAGCATAAACCTCAGGGTTCAAGTTGCAAATTATCCAATTTTTTTGAACTAAGATATATTTACTTATTTATTTACATGGCCAAAATATAAATGCCAAAAATGCTAGGGAGAATAGTGCAAAATACCCTCACTACGCGCGATAGGGAATGACTAGGATCTGATCACTTAACCATGCGTCGCTCCGTCAATGATTGATACCCCTTCGCAGATGAAGGGTCAAGATAATATCCTCTACCTGATCTGACGGTGGCGATGGCCTATCATCGGACGATGGATGTGTTATCTGGGTGGATGTTCTTCATCGGATGTCAGATAAGGCTAGTGGAAGAACTGATGAAGAACACCTCCTCAACGAGCTTTGATCCGCGCTCCTGTGAAGCTCTGGTCGTCTCCTACATGGTTGATGGGATAGAAATGCTCCTCGGGCGAAGCCGAGCTTGTTGGTGCTCGGAAGATGGTCCGTGACCCAAGGAACGGGTCCTGGAAGTTGAAGAAGATATCGGACCTGGAGCTTCCTTCGTCTGAACTGGGGACCCCTTAGATGGGGTCCTTTCGAGCTAAGGCCTGCATGGTTAGCATAAGCTTCTATGCCTAAAAGGGGGGTGCAGTGGATGAGCTGGGTCAAAGGGTCTCCGGCGAGGTGGTGGAGTTAGACCCGGGAAACCCGATCTTTGCAAGATCAGGGTGACTGAGGTGGTCTGAGAGTTGTAGAAGTGATCAGGAAAGTGATGAGGGTGGAAGGAGTGGAGGAGCGGCTTTGGATGGTCGAAATTAAGGGTAGGAACTTCAAGCTCCGGCGAGGGATTTTTTTTTTAGGGGGGGGGAGGGGTCAAGCGATTTAAACAAAATCAAATGGGCAGGAAGTAAAACTAAGCTACTGCTACGCTAAGGAACAAAAAGGAAGCAAGAAAAACAGCTCACCAAGGCTGGAGACCTGGAAGCAGAGCTTCACCGGCAAGAGCTCTGATGAAGGGTGGATGCGCCTCCTCCTCCTTTATCTGCACCCATGAATAGGTGCTCAATCTTCCTATCACCAAGGAGATGCTCCAGCGAGGTTTTATGGGTTAGAGATACAAGTGGACGATCAAGGAGCAAAGAAGCAAAATGGAGGTTTATTTGTAACATCGGAAAAAGTGGAAAAAGAAGTCAGGGTTTCAGCCAGATTACTCGACAAGTATCAGATCAAAGTGATCCGCGGGAAGAAGTATGATCCCATCTTTGATTTTTAAAAAGAAATCGGGCCCAAAGAAGTAATGGAGTTCATGTGCAAATTTGGCGAAGTCGGCTGCCCTACCAAGTCTGACAAACAGCAGAGGGGGAGGGGGTGTTGACCTGGGGTGAACACTCCACGCCATACGAGTGGGCCATGTCGGCACCACGTACGTGCAAAACGACAAAGCAGATAAAAATGAAAAGAAAATTAAAATTAAAATATGAAGCAATTTTATTTAAATAAACTTAAAACATGAAATATGTTACGTATTTAATAAACTAATATTTGAAGATTTTATTTATTTGTGTCCCGTTATTTGTTAGATTTTGATTTTTACATGTAAATTATAGGTATAAATACATATATATACTCTATTTTTTTTGTGTTTTTATTTTATTATTTTATATACATAATTTTTATGTTTACATTATATTTAATTACATATATGCATATTTTTCTTTTATTTTTTTGAAGTTATTCATGTACCTAAATAAATAGATATATATATACATATAATATAGGTACTTTATAGGTATATTTACCTATGTAGTAAAGTGCATTATTTATTTTAATGTTTTTTTAATGGTTTTATTTTAGTTTTATTATGTACACATATTTTAAGTAACATTTACAAATTCATGAAAATATTAAAAGATGAAATATACAACAACAACAACAAAGCCTTTTCCCACAATTAAGTAGGGTCGGCTACATGGATTCTTCGCCTCCATTCAGATCTGTCTTGGGTCAATCTCGGACTTATATCCAAAAAACTAAGATCCATTCGTATAGTCTCTTTCCAACACTTCTTGGGCCGTCCTCGCCCTCTCTTGGCCGGCTCAACATCCCAACACTCGCATCTCATAACCGGTGCATCAGTTGACCTTCTTTGCAAATGACCAAACCATCTTAAACGGTTTTCTCGCATCTTATCCTCGATCGGAGCTCACCAACTTTCTTTCGGATTGCATCATTCCGAATCCGATCTTTACGTGTATGTCCACACATCCATCTTAGCATTTTCATTTCTGCTACAGCCATTCTCTGCACATGTCTATGGTTCACAGGCCAACATTCAGAACCATAAAGCATAGCAGGTCTCACGGCTGCTTTGTAAAACTTTCCTTTAATTTTTAAAGGAATTTTCTTATCACAGAGAACAGCGGAGGCTCCTCTCCACTTTAGCCAGCCTGCATTTATTCTATTAGTAACATCTCCATCAATTTCCCCATCATGTTGCAAAATAGATCCCAGATATCTAAAAGAATCTCTCTTCTGAATGTTATCGTCACCAATCTTCACCTCGATTCCTTCACCATTGCTTCCATCAAAGGTGCATTCCATATATTCCGTCTTAGCCCTACTTATACGAAAACCTTTAGTCTCCAATGCATGTCTCCAAACCTCAAGCTTCTCATTTACTCCATCTCCAGTCTCGTCAATCAACACAATATCATCAGCAAATAACATACACCAAGGTAACTCATCTTGAATGTGACTTGTCAACTCGTCCATAATCAAAGTAAAAAGAAATGGACTCAAAGCTGAACCTTGATGTAAACCAATGTTGATATCAAAATAGTCAGTCTTCCCCATCGGGGTCCTTACACAAGATAAAGCCCTATCATACATATCCTTTATGAGATTAATGTATAGGACAGGTACTTGTCTCTTCTCTAAAACTCTCCACAGTATCTCTCGTGGGACGGAATCATAAGCCTTCTCCAAATCAATAAAGATCATATGGAGATTTTTCCTTTTAGATCTATAAATCTCCATTGTTCTCCTCAGCAAATGGATGGCTTTAATAGTTGAGCGACCTGGCATGAATCCGAATTGGTTTTCTTTTACTTGGGAAACTTGCCTTAACCTTCTTTCGATCACACGTTCCCAAATTTTCATAGTGTGACTCATCAGCTTGATACCTCTGTAATTTGAACAATTTTGAATGTCTCCTTTGTTCTTATAAAGAGGCACCACGATACTCCTCCTCCAATCTTCAGGCATTTTCTTGCTTCGCCAAATAACATTGAATAGATTCGTAAGCCAAGTCAAACCACGCTCACCTAAAACTTTCCATATTTCTACAGGGATGTCATCCGGTCCAACACCTTTCCCAGGTCTCATAACCTTCAAAGCCTCCTCTACTTCTTTTCTTTGTATTCGTCTATAGCATGCATGATTCAAGTAACTTTCACTACTAGCTAGATCACCCAAAGTGATCTCTCTATTTCCTTCTCCAATGAAAAGTTTATGGAAGTACTGCTCCCATCTAGTCTCTATATCCTTCTGAGTAACAAGCACGTGACCTTCCTCGTCCTTAATACATCTCACTTGAGAAAGGTCTTTGGTCCTTCTTTCTCTTGCTTTGGCCAACCTGAATATATCCTTCTGGCCCTCCTTAGAGTTGAGATTTTTATACAAAACCTCATAAGCTTTTGACTTAGCTTCACTTACAGCCTTCTTAGCTTCCTTCTTCGCTATTTTATAGTCTGTGACAGATTCCTCTGTTCTATCCGTAGACATAGCTTTAAAGCAAGCTCTTTTAATTTTTAGCTTCTCTTGCACCCCTTCACTCCACCACCAAGCCTCCTTTTGACCCGGAGCTCCTCCTTTTGACTCGCCTAGCATCTCTTTGGCTACCTTTCGGATACAAGATGCTACTGCCTCCCACATCTCATTTGCACTACCGCTACAATTCCAAGATAAGTCTTCTAAAACCTTCTCCCTGAAGCATGATTGCTTCAGCGGAAGATTCCACCACCTAGTTCTAGTGATCTTAGGAACCTTCCTTTTCTTTACCAGCCCTTTTATTTGTAAATCCAAGACTAACAAGCGATGTTGGGTTGTCAAACTCTCTCCAGGGATTACTTTGCAATCTTTGCAACACAATCGATCTCTTCTCCTCAACGCAAAGTAATCTATCTGTGTTCTAGTTGAGCCACTCTTATAAGTAATTAAATGCTCCTCCCTCTTCTTAAAAAGAGTGTTTGCTATGAAAAGATCATATGCGGTTACAAAATCCAGAATGACTTTTCCCTCTTCGTTTCTATCCCCAAAACCATGTCCTCCATGCACACTTGCATACCCTGAAACATCTTTTCCCACATGTCCATTAAGATCTCCACCTATGCAAACCATCTCTCTTTGTGGGATTCCTTGTAAAATCTTATCCAGATCCTCCCAAAAAGCTTGTTTAGTCCTATCATCTAAACCAATTTGCGGTGCATAAACTGAGATGATATTCAGAATTTCTTCTTCAAGCACCAACTTTAGCAAAATAATCCGATCCCCAAATCTTTGCACCTCAACCACACAATCCTTCAAATCTTTATGAACAACCACTCCAACACCGTAAGTATAGAGGAAAAATATATTGAATATTGTATACAGGTAAATTGCACAATGAGGACCTAAAATCCAACTTCTGCATCTTAACTCCAAATTAAATGAAACCACTTTCATTAAATAGTATGGAGAAGATACCGGACTGAAAAGTTTTCTTTGCGGCTTTTTATTCTTTGTGTCTCGGGCACACTGTGCATTATTTTTGAATGAAATAAATTTTGTATTTTTCTTTATATTTTCATGTACAATGTTTGTTCAAAGTTTATTTATTGGAGGTATAAAAATATGAAAATACAATAAGTTCCAAAATGTATATATTGACACCAATTATTAGGGTTTAATTCTCATTTTTATGTAAGTTCTCTACCCTATCTCCCGCTACTTTATTCCTTGTCGACTAAGTCAATGCTTGACTTAGTCTCGGGGATCAGTTCTTTCTTTTATTTTCATTTATTTATCCGAAATGTAGCCTAAGATATGCTAGGTGAATCTAAGGGAGGAGTTCCATGCCAAAAGGAAGTTTGGTGGTGTTGTGAAGGGGTGCAAGAGAAACTTAAAATTAAAAGAGCTTGCTTTAAAGCTATGTATAAGCATAGAACTGAGGAAATTGTAACAAACTACAAAATAACGTAAAAGGAATCAAAGAAGGATGTAAGTGAAGCTAAGTCAAAAGCTTAGGAAATTTTGTACAAAACCTTAACTCAAAGGAGGGTCAAAAGGATATATCTAGATTGGCCAAAGCAAGAGAAAGAAAGACCAACGATCTTTCCAAGTGAGATGCATCAATTATGAGGAAGGACATGCGCTTGTTACTCAAAAGGATATAGAGACTAAATGAAAGCACTATTTTTGTAAGCTTTTCATTGGGGAAAGGAATAAAAAGATTACTTTGGGAGATCTTGTTGGTAGCTAATTTTACCTAAATCGTGCAATCTATAGACAGATACAAAGATCTAGGTGAATGGGGTAAGACCTGATGACATTCCTATAGAAGTGATGCAAAAAGAATTTTGCAACGACAGAAATTAAATATTGATAGTGGAAATTTCGGTGGAGAAGAAAATGGAGGGGTTGAGAGGATAAAACTCATCGGAGAACGAGGGATTTTGGAGAAGAATCGTAGAGATCGCGTGGGGAAGGATGGAGACGAGAGAAAGATAATGAGATAAATCTCAATTGATATTCAAATTCAACCCCCTAAAACAATTGTTTACCATCTCCTTTATATAGGAGGGGTAGGGTTACAAAGATAGAAATAAAATTTAAAACTCAAATTTGACTCTATCCTACTAACTAATTGATTTGAATAAAATTCAAATCTACCTTATCCTAATTTGACTCTAACTAATTAAATTCGAAATTCAAATTGAAAACCGACTAACTAATTTGAGATCACACGCGATCTCTTTTTATTGCAATGACTCGATTAAACGTAAATAAAATTAAATTCTAACTAACGATGAAAAATAAATTAAAAAAAGCCCTATTTATCTGCTTCACGCTGCATCACTTTTCCTCCGCTTGAAAAATTGGTCTCCCAATGAATTGCTTGATCATCGGTCTATTGGTAGAGAATTCTATATAAATTGATTGATCGGATCTCCCAATTTTGCTCCTTTTCCATGTTACGTTTATAATTTCTTTTTACCATGGGGCACGGCTGCAAATGTTCTACCCCTTCACTTAAATAAAAACCCACCCATATGTATAATTCTTTAACCTTTAGATAAAGAATTTTTGGTGGAAGGGGTTTCTTATAATATTTCCAAATGAACAAATTATCCCCTTTTTCATGGGGTATGAGTTTCCTTGGGATGGAAAGAAAAATATGGTTTTCATCTTCCGCATTCAACGGCGGCGGCAGTAACAAAATGAGAGGGAGGCGCGGAAGAGGGAGGTGCGGCTGCAGCGGGATTGGGAGTGGGAGTTGCGATGGCAGTGCAGGGCCGAGATGGAGGACTTGACAGCGTGCTAGTAGGATGAGAAGAAGTGTCAGGCGGCATCGGGTAGGGAGGGGGAGGCCGCCGACACGGGCGGTGGGGTTTAACGATGGAGATGGAGAGGGTTTTGGGGTTGTCGTCAGTACTGGTGGGGGTGATTGTTGGTAGATGTGGGGCTGGACAGTAACTTTGGAATTGGATTTGGGGATGGACAAGGGTTGCAACGGTGTTGGAGGGGTTGCCCGAGGTGCGGGGGAGTCGTCGAGGAGTTGCGGAGGGGTTAAAGACGTTGCTGGAGTCAACTTTGTCATCGGTGGTTGATCTGAAACAACCAGAACAACAAGCTCAGGGGGACTATTTCCTTCATTTTCTTCATTATTGCCCTCAAACTTACCTTGGACAACAACTTCTTATACTAAAGATGGCGGCGGGATTTGTGTCGGAGGTGCGGGAAGGGTGAGGAGGGGCTGTGAGGGGGCTGGACTGGTTGCCGGAGGTGTGAGGGTGGCAGAGGGGGCCCGTGGGAGGGTCGTGGGTAGTGCTGGAGTCGCTTTCTCTTGTGACTGCAGGTCTGAAATGGCCTGGATAACAAACATGTCATTTTCGATGGCGAATTTTTCTCGCTTTTTTTCGTTGAAAATCTGGACAGCAGCTTTGTGGGAATGAGGCGGTGTTTCACCGGCCCTTTTGGCAGTGATTTTGGCGGTATTTTCTTCTAGCTGGTGCGTCAATGCCTCGACATTCCGCAGCTCTCGTATTTGTGACGCCAAAGCTTGCATATCGGCACAAACTTGGAGCATATTAGATAGTGCTTGCCTAACCTCAGCACGCCATGCACGGTCGTTGGAGAAAGATCCTTTGGACTTTTTGCGTGAATGACGGGAGGGATCGTCAGATCGTAAGCACGATTTAGATGCCATGCTCTGATAACAATTGATGTAAAAAGAATTTTGCAACGACATAAAATAAATATTGATAGTGGAAATTTTGGTGGAGAGGAAAATGGAGGGGTTGAGAGGAGAAAACTCGTCGGAGAACAAGGGATTTTGGAGAAGAATCGCGGAGATCGCGTGGGGAAAGATAGAGACGAGAGAGAGAGATAATGAGATAAATTCAATTGATATTCAAATTCAACCCCCTAAAATAATTGCCTACCATCCCCTTTATATAGGAGGAGTGGGGCTATAAAAATAGAAATAAAATTTAAAATTCAACTTTGACTCTATCCTACTAACTAATTGATTTGAATAAAATTCAAATCTACCTTATCCTAATTTGACTCTAACTAATTAAATTCGAAATTCAAATTGAAAACCGACTAACTAATTTGAGATCACATGCGATCTCTTTTTATTGCAAGGACTCGATTAAACGTAAATAAAATTAAACTCTAGCTAACGATTAAAAATAAATAAATTAAGCCCTATTTATCCGCTACACGCTGCATTAGTTAATTGATGCAAAAAGAAATTTTGCAACGACAGAAAATAAATATTGATAGTGGAAATTTTGGTGGAGAAGAAAATAAAGGGGTTGAGAGGAGAAAACTCGTCGGAGAACGAGGGATTTTGGAGAAGAATCGCGTGGGGAACGATAGAGACGAGAGAGATAATGAGATAAATCTCAATTGATATTCAAATTCAACCCCCTTAAAATAATTTCCTACCATCCCTTTATATAGGAAGGGTGGGGATACAAAGATAGAAATAAAATTTAAAATTCAAATTTGACTCTATCCTACTAACTAATTGATTTGAATAAAATTCAAATCTATCTTATCCTAATTTGACTCTAACTAATTAAATTCGAAATTCAAATTGAAAACCAACTAACTAATTTGAGATCACATGCGATCTCTTTTTATTGCAATGACTCGATTAAACGTAAATAAAATTAAACTCTAACTAACGATGAAAAATAAATAAATAAAGCCATATTTATCCGCTTTACGCTGCATCAAGAAATTGAGAGAGTTCTAGGTGAATGGGATTTGACTTGGCTTACAAATTTATTCAATGTTATTTGGCGAAGCAAGATGAATAAAGGAGAAGCATTGTGGTGCCTCTTTATAAGAATAAATGAGATACTCAAAATTGTTCGAATTATAGAGGTATCAAACTGATTAGTCGCACTATGAAAATTTGGGAACGTGTGGTCAAAAGAAGGTTGAGGTAAGTTCCAAAAGTAACTAAAAATCAATTCGGATTCATGCCAGGTCGCTCTACTATTGAATCTATCCACTTGTTGAGGAGAACAATGAAGATTTATAGAGCTACAAAGAAGAACCTCCATATGTTTTGTTATTGATTTAGAGAAGGCTTATGATTCAATCCCGAGGGAGATATTATGGAGGGTTTTGGAAAGGAGACAAATACCTGTCCTATACATTAACCTTGTAAAGGATATGTATGATGAGAGTTTATCTTGTGTAAGGATCCAGTCAGGGAATTCTAACTATTTTAACATCAACAATGGTCTGCATCAAGGTTCAGCTTTGAGTCCATTCATTTTTGCTTTGATTATGCTCGAGTTGACTAGTCACATTCTGGATGATATATCTTGGTGCATGTTGTTTGTCGATGATATTGGGTTGATTGATGAGACAAGAGGTGGAGTAAATGAGAAGCTAGAGGTTTGGAGACATGACTTAAAGACTAAAAGATTCCGTATAAGTAGGGCTATGACAATGGAGTGCACATTTGATGGAAACAACGGTGAAGGACTCGAGATGAAGATTGGGGATGATAACATTCAAAAGAAAGATTCTTTTAGATTCTTTGGATCTATTTTGCAACAAGATGGGGAAATTGATGGTGATGTTACTCATAGAATAAATGCAGGTTCGCTTAAGTGGAGAGGAGCCTCTAATGTTCTTTGTGATAAGAAAATCCCTTTGAAAGTCAAAGGGAGTATTACAAAGTAGCCACGAGACTTGTTATGCTCTATGGATCAGAATGTTAGCCTGTGAGCCATAAACATGTGTCAGAGAATGACAATAGCATGAATGAAAATGCTAAGGTGGATATGTGGTCATACACGAAAAGATCGGATTCGGAATGATGCGATCAGATGGAAAGTTGGTGTAGCTGCGATAGAGGATAAGGCGAGAGAAAACCGCTGATGGGATGGCCATTTTCAAAGGAGGTCAGTTGATGCACCCGTTAAAAGATGCGGGATTTTGAATGTTGAGCCGTTTACGAAAGGGCGAGGAAGGCCCACAAAGTGTTGGAATGGGTCTATCTGAAGTGATCTTAGTTATTTGGATTTAAGCCTGGAAAAGACACAAAATAGATCTGAATGGAGGCAAAATCCATGTAGCCGATCCTACTTAATTGTGGGAAAAGCCTTTGTTGTTGTGTTGAAACAATCATCTTTATTATATCTTTCAGAGAGAGAATAATATCCTTATATTACTATTATTGGTGTTTTGTATGGGAAAAAAGATTACAAAAAATTCTTTCTAACGTCTACCCATGACTGATAACATGTAAACTCAAGTGTGAATTATGCATTTTTTTGAAGGTGTTGTATTTTTCACCATCCGGTGGTGGGATCCAGTAACATTTGCTGCTATGCATCCAGCCGGGACAGCTAAAAGGGCTTCATGGCCCTATGTAGAGAACAAGTCGTACCTATGGACATGGCTCTTTGTTGTTCCTTTGGCTGCCTACACCTTGTGGCAACTGCTCTATTTCCTAATTGTCAACGTTTTACGGCGGCAGAGATTACTGCGAGATCCCGAAGTCATGACATCATACAGGTACTTTATCATTAGATTTTCCTTCGTTAGTCTCATTTGATAAAAAAAGCTGGTTTTTGAATATCATAGTTCCATTAGTTCATTAGTTTCTTTTGATAAAAGAGCTTTCTTTTAAATATCATATTTCCGTTACTTCGGTAGTCTCATTTGACAAAAGAGCTGGCAAGTATCATGTTTCCATTAGTTCATGTTGAAAAATGGGGACGATAATGGCAACATTTTAACCATGGATAGAGTTATATGGCTCGAGATGACTGCCTGGAGAAGAACCATAGCTGATCTATCATTTCTTTTGATTGGTATAGTTATACATACTTTCTTTTTCCCCTTTGTTATGTTAATTTTTGTTTCCCTTTTATCTGTATTTTCTTTATCCATTGTTTCTCCATTTTTTTCCGACTTTATCCTCTGAAAAAGGATAACTTACCATTATTGACTTGCCGAATTGGTGCAATGTTTATATCTGCTTTCTTCAACATTTTCTTTTCTGCCATTTTGGACCATTTGCTCGTTTGTTGTCATAAAGTTACTCTAAATAGACTCTTGTTCTCTGTTCTAATAGATGTTCGATTTCCTTTGTATTTCAAAACCTCTCTACCTTTTTAGTACGTGTGAGCGCGCATGTGAGTTTAATTTTAAACAATTATCATTTTTCAAAGATTTGTTTTAAGTCTACGCAATTTCCAATTTGCGCACAAATACCTAATCCAAAAATGTTATGAGACTCATTAAATCCGGTTGAACAAACACCTTCCCTCTTTTGTATCCAGGCTCATATAGTTGTTTTGACATTAATTAAGTCTCCTCGGTAATGTTGGTTGCAACCAACGATACCATAGGAACTCGTTATCACTTAATGTCTTGATGGGAGATAAACGGCTCTCTTTTGGCTCTTTGTTAATGTGCAGTCCGTCTATATAAAGGACTATACTCTTAGCCTTTCAACACACAACAAGAAGCATCAACAACCTTTATGTTCTCCACCTTTATGTGTTATCCACCACTTATGCGCGCTCATTGCGAATTCGCATAGGCGGATTTTTGTGCTTTGCTTTTCTACGACGACGAGGTCCAACAGACGTTCGACGTTGCTCTCTTGCTAGCACCGATAGGCAATAGCCAGCCGGGGGTGATTGAATCTGGGAGCCAGGCCACCATCATGCTCGTGTATAGGAGCGGCGGAATCTGTCTTCACGACATCGTCTTTCGATGTGCCTCCATTTCACAGACTGGTTCTTTCAAACTAAGATTTCTTTGTTCTTATTTGGTCATATTTGCTTGCCAATCTTAAAACAAAATATCCTTACAAACAATGCTAGAAAACTCTAGGTATTTCCAATATTGTGAAGACAGATCCGCAAGTTTTCTATCTACTGTTTGATTCTATCTTTGTTAATTAAACCTCTGCTAAAATGGATCCTAGAATAATGATGACTTCGGAAGACATTGCTAGTCTTAGCCCTAAAAAATTTGTAGGCTTACATTTTTGTAGATGGCAACAAAAAATGAGGTTTTGGCTCACTTCTTTAGGATTAGTCTATGTCATAACTCCTCCTGAGGAACTCAAAACTCGTGTCACTCATGTAGGTCATGTTAATTCTGCTCTATTCTTAATAGGCTCTACTTACAGTAATCCACTCTCTTCCTCTATCCCGTCTCATCCAAAAATACCTAAAGAAATAGATTACCTTTTTCATGGTAGGATTCTCTCTAGTTTATTTGACGAGCTTTATGATATATACCATATGTACTTTACCGATCTCGAACTTTGGAAAGCTTTAGATTATAAGTTTGGTATGCAAGATACGGGATTAGAACAATATGCCTTTATCTAGTGGCTTGACTATAAGATGGTAGAAAATAAGCCTGTCTCTTTACAAGTTCTTGAATATCAAAATCTTGTTTCTAATGGCTATAAGCTCGAGGAAAACGTGCAAGTAGCATCTCTAATAGAAAAACTCCCTTCTTCTTGGAAAGATTTCGCTAAGTCTCTCTGTCATAGACAAGAGAAGATGAACATGTCTTCTCTCGTAAAGTCTCTTCAAACTGAAGATAATCATAGAGCAAAAGACTTTAAATACAACTCTCCTGTCAATCTGGTAGACCATGTCAACTCCAAAAAGAAGCCCCGTAAATTCTACCCCAAATTCAAATAACCTTCAAGAAAGGAAAGCAACCTGATTAGAGTAATAACACTGATTTTAGGGGCCAACGCATCTGCTACGCGTGTGGCAAGCCCGGTCACCTTGCAAACGTATGCAAGAACAACAAGGGACAAAAGAAGCAACCTCCTAAGAATGTTGAAGTCAATATGATTTCTGTGGGGACCGACGCTTCTGAAAGGTTAGAAACCAACTCTCTATTCCCAATATTAGTTATGCCTCCCGTGATAAGTGGTAATTGGATTCTGGAGCCGTATCCCGCATCTGTTATGATCACTCTTCTTTTTCCACCTATCAGGCCGATAACAGTTGTGTCATCTCCTGGGGTGATGATGTCTCCATGAAACACATCGTAGGCTTCGGACATGTGGATTTGAAGTTCACATCAGGGAAAGTCTTGAAGCTACATGATGTCTTACATGTTCTCGGATTTAAGGAGAACCTCATTAGTGACGTCCTAATTATGTCTTCTAGTTACTTCTTATTGAGTTAAGGAAATAAAATTGTAATCTCTCGTTTTGAATCTTTTATAGGTATCAACTATACTTGTAATGGTCTTATCAAGCTTAGTGTTGAATCCTTTAATGGTTTTTCACATATTAGTGAGAATTGCATTAGAACTCTTTCTACTATCGTGTCATCTGATCTTTGGCATGCACGCTTAGGACACGTGAACAAAAATACAATGAAGCATATGGTTCACATGGACTTAATTCCCAAAACTGACATAACGAATAATGAAAGATGTCAAATTTGTGTGCAAGCTAAATTGCCTAAGAAACCCTTTAGATCAACAGAGAGAAACTCTATACTACTTGAACTTATCCATACTTATGTATGCGACCTAAACCATACTACTTTGTGACTTTTATAGATGATTTTTTAAAGTATTGTTATGTTTATTTGCTAAGATCTAAAGATGAGCAAATAGAAAAGTTTAAAGTCTACAAAACCTAAGTAGAAAATTAGACCAATAAGAACATAAAAAGGATTAGATCCGATAGAGGGGGTGAGTATACCTTAAAAGAACTAAACCAGTTCTGTGAGGAACGTGGCCTTATACATGAGACCACTGCCCCTTATAACCCTCAGTCTAATGGAGTGGATGAAAGGAAGAACAGAACACTTGTCGATGTGGTCAACGTCATGTTAGTTGAATCTGGTCTTAACCAACGACTGTGGGGGGAGACTTTCTTAACCGCAAACTATGTGCTTAATTGTATCCCTTTTAAACACATAGATTAAACTCCTTATGAACTTTGGTTCAACAGGAAACCTGTTTAAAGTACCTCAAAGTTTGGGGGTGTTTGGCTAAAGTTAAGATCTCTGAAAATAAGAAGAGGAAGTTAGGTCCCAAAACCGTAGTCTATGTTTTCATAGGATATGTAGAAAATAGTATAGATTTCTAGTTATAAAGTCTGATATCCTAGAAATTAGGGTCAATTCAATACTAGAGATTAGACCGTAGATGCAGTAATTATGAAAACATCTTTCTTCTCAAATCTTCTCTCCCTAGACAAGTTGGTGAAGGAACTTCAAATTCTGAAAATATTGAATCCCCTCAAGATACACCTCAAATTATTGAAGGAGTAGAACCCTTAAAATCAAGAAGTGGTTGAGTCCCCTAATGACCTAGGTCGAGGTAAAAGGACTAGAGTGGCTAAGCACTTTGGTCCTGACTTATATACTCTCTTAGTAGAAGAAGATCCCAAGACCTATGATGAAGCTATGAAATGCATAGATCATAGTTTCTAGAAGGAAGCAATTGATAATTAAATAAAATCTATAATGAACAACCACACTTGGATTCTAACCGACCTTCCCCCTGGGTACAAGACTATTGGATGTAAGTGAGTTTTCAGAAAGAAGCTGTGGGTAGATGGTTCCATAGATAAGTTTAAGGCTAGGCTTGTAGTCAAAGGATACAAAAAGAAAGAAGGTGTTGATTACTTTGAGACTTATGTTCATGTAACAAAAATTAGTCGCCTTAGCTGCGATTCATAATCTTGAAATTTGATGTCAAGACTGCTTTCCTAAACGACGACCTTGAGGAGGAGACTTATATAGATCAACCGGAAGGGTTCGTAGTCCCTGGACAAGAACACAAGGTTTGTAGATTAGTAAAATATTTATATGGTTTGAAATAAGCACCTAAGCAGTGGAATGATAAATTCGATAAAACGGTTTTATCTGTTGGCTTCACTGCTAATGAATCTAATAGATGCATTTATTCTAAGACCTATGAGAATGGTATTGTAATCATGTGCTTGTATGTTGATGACATCTTAATCTTTGGATCAAATTCAGCTATTATTTTTTTAGACTAAATCCTTTCTTGATAAAAACTTTGATATGAAAGATTTAGGAATAGTTGATGTTATACTTGGCATAAAATTGAGTAGATCTACTTCTGGCTACACTCTAAACCAGTCTCACTATGTAAACAAGGTTTTGTATAGGTTTGATATGTACCATAGTGTGCCTGTCAGTACTCCATATGATCCTACCTTACATCTTAAGGCATACACTGGTAGTCCGGTGGATCAGTCTAGATATGCTCAAGTAATAGGAAGCTTAATGTATCTAACTAACTGTTCTAGACCTGACATAGCATATGTTATCAGTAGGTTAAGTAGATACACTAGTTGTCCTAATGCTGACCATTGGAAGGCATTGGTCAGAGTTTTTAGATACCTTAAGGGTACTGTGGAATATAGTCTTCAATACACTAGTTTTCCAGTTGTATTTGAATGCTATACGGATGTAAATTGGATTGCAGACTCTGATGAAATCAAGTTTACTAGTGGTTATGTGTTTCGCCTTGGTGATGTTGTAGTTTCTTGGAAATCCTCCAAACAAGCTGTTAGAGCAAGATCCACAATGGAGGCTGAGTTTATAGCTTTGGATTTAGCTTGTTGTCAGACAGACTAGCTAAGAAATCTATTAATAGATCTACCCATCATTTCAAAACCATTTCATCCTATCTCTATTCATTGTGATAGTAGATCTGCTATAGATAAAGCTAAACAATCTAAGGGTAACCCTGGAAAACATTTTATGAGATTGAGGTATGAAGAGGTGAGAGACTTCATTACCCAAGGTGTAATATCTCTACAATTTGTGAAATCTATAGAGAATATTGCTGATCCTCTCACAAAAGGTTTAGCTAGAAAGCTAGTACTCAGTACGTCGAGGGGGATGGGTCTTTTACCCATCAGTTGAACACCATAGTGGTAACCCAACCAATCCAAAACTTGAGATCCCGTGAGGAATAGTTCAAAGGGACAACTAAGCTGTGTTAGTGTTCGATGGAAGCACAAACTTAGGAGTTTTACTCCTCACCTATCCCTATGGTGCGTAGTGCTTCAGTGCTGTCTTGGTAGAGGAAGATCTTTGCTCTCAATGGAGTCACGCCATATGTGGCGGGGTGTAGAACCGGACAGTACACCCTTGGAGATTCCTACTATGTGAGTGTAACCCTAGGCCGAGGTTTTATGTGAGTTGGGTATTCTCGCTAGAGCACTCATGAAACAAATTCTTGCGAAGGCCGTAATGCACACACCGATATGAACGTCCTCGTGCCTTCATCTATTGTTGGAGTATTTCAGTTATGCGTCACTTGAGTTGTAGATGGGTAAATGGATCACTCCTGGATCCATTTACATCATCGAAAGTTTAATCCCACATTTACCAATTGTGGGATGCGGAGACTCACTGGAGGCTATATATAGATCCCCAAACCCATTGTATTCAGATGAGAAAAGTCAATAGACCATCAACCCTTTGAGGCGTTCTCCCGTGGTTTCATCCCGCTCCTTAGAGAGTAGGGTTCCACGTTGAATCTCGTCTTTTTTCAAAGTTTTTTTATCTTTATTGCTTTGATACGCTTCCACGTCATATTTTCTTACAAGGTATCAGAGGGGGTTCGATTCTCGAGGTTTTTCATTATGTTCTTTATTTTGTTTTTAGATTCGATTATCGAAATGTTCGATTATTGGTTCGCTCTTGAGGATTAATTGTTATGAAGTTCATGATCAAGATCTATATTATGTTAAGTTCTGGAATGTGTTTAAGAAATTCTAGGGTTTTTCTCGTGAAACCCTAATCCATGTCCCAGCCAAGAAGCATCAAGTGCTCCTCATAGGAGGCAACCTCCAGATCTGAGTCGTAACCCTTGTACTCCAGCCTCCTGAGGCCATTAAAGAACATCTCCAGATAAATGACCATGTTCCCTGCTAGAGCGGCAAGGGGGCATCGCACCCAGGTGATGGATACCACCGCACATGAAGTCCAAGGCGCGCAATACTCCCCCTTATGGCGAGAACCCAACAGGCGACGACGGATCTTCTCCCGTAGCTACTCCTCCAGACTGAAATGCCGCTTTCTCCCCTACGCATGATGAGCCTTCGCGCGACTTCTCCCAAGACGGAACCCTAGGTGGAGGCCTCCCACTTCACGCGACCCCGCGATTGAAGTTCCAGTCTGTGTCGCCTCTGCGCAAACTTCATCGTCGCCAGTTAGACCCCATCATCGTGCACAACTCCAGGTTGCAAGCCCTTTGCGCGATCTCCCTTTCCAGGTGCTCCTTTGCACAACGATGCATCGTCCTCCTCTCATGAGATGAGGCGAGCTCCATCTTCTCCAGTTGACGACGGCGATGCCTCCGCAGGAGTCCCCTCCTGGTGATCTCCAAGTGGCGACAACAGCGGATGAAGCCCTAATCGAGGCAGCGTGATTTCGTGAGGAGGGAGCACAAAGAGGTACCGAGCCTTACAGGGCTCTTAAATTAAAAAAAGTGTGTGTGGGGGGGGGGAGTCTCATGTTTAGACCAAAATTGGGCCGAGTAGAAAAAGGGGGGAGAGTTCTTTTGGGCTCAAAATGGGCTATGTTTTTTTTTAAAAAAAAGGTGAAAAAAACCGTACGCGAAGAAAAAAAGAAATCGTAAAAAAATGGTGAACGGTTTATTAAAAAAATCCTTTACGCGAAAAAAATTGCAAAAAAGGAGGAAAGAGAAAAGCCGGAAAAATTGTAATGGCTTATTTTAAAAATGAAGAGTTGGATATTAAAAAAGGGAAAATAACCAAGAAAATTAAAAAAAATGCCGGAAAAAATTGTAATCGGCTTATTTGGTTTGATTTATTCCCCATCATTGTTGTCTTCTCCCAACTTTGTCGATGCCATTGATTTCCGACAAGTATGGGAGAAAGGAGGAGTATTGTGTACAGTCACAGGTCAGGTTCTAGGTTCAGATTCTCTAGATTCCAGACCGGTCAGATTTCTAGACTCTATAGTTCAGATATTCAGACTCGACGTTCAGATTCCGAGTCTTCAATTTTAGATACGCCATGTATGCAGTCTTCGGTTTGATATGCACATGTTTGCCATCATTTTGTGTGGTCCCCATCTTTTATGTTTCGGACAGGGTTTTCATGTGTTAGGGACTCCTGAGTAGAGATCTCATTCCCTATGCCATATGGGCTAGGGTTTTCATGTGGTTTCATAGGGACTCCAGAGTAGAGTACCATTCTCTGTGCCAAATGGGAGAGATGCAGTTCTCAGACGAGGAGACTTCTTCAGGCTTCATTCCTGTAACATCCGGGAATTCGCGTAAACCCGAACTCGTCCGATTTTGGGTCTAATGAACCCAAAAACGTTGTCGGTCAATACTAAACAACTTAAAACGATCAATTAATCGTGAATCAAAAGTTGTTCGGGTGAAATCGACCAAAAATCGGTCAATTCGTAATGCGTGCCGTGAAAAAGCCGCAACGCAAATCCGGAAACCGCAAAACGAACCAAGACCGTCATTAGATCCGATTCGACGACACGAGACCAACGGAATCGACCGTTCGTCAATCGGAGGTCGTTTGATATTTTTAAATTACAAAATTTAATCTTAAACAAAAACCGTATCCGAAAATTTCGGGTATTCAAAACTCGACCGAAAGTATATCAATATTGTACTCAAATTGATCGTCGTCCCGAGACGATCAAATCAAGATACTTCGCGTCGAAAACCGAGACCCGAGGTACACGCACGGCTCATTTTAAGATTTTAAAAAAAATAATAATAATAAAATTAAATAAAAAGGAGCAGTAGGCTACTTTCTGCTGGTCTGTTGATTGAAAAAAAATGTTAAATTAAATTTCTAACAGCAGACAGACTGTTAAAAAAAATAAATGTAACTGTAGCTACTGACGTAAGTCAAATTCCAAATATATATAATAATAATTCACATACACAAGTGCTACGGTTAAAAAAAAAAGAATTACTTTTGCTATATAATGGCAGCAAATGGAAAACAACAATCCACTTGGCTTTATTGCTTCTTGACAACACACACACCCCTTCACTCCACATGTCAATAGCAAGTCCATTCCTTCCCTATATATATATCTCCTAAATTTCCAAGACCCTTCGAATCTCCAACTAGAGGAACTCCCCCTAATCTTCTTTCGTTCTCCCAAAAAGCCCAACCCTTCCATGTTGTTTCATTTTTCAGTCAACTCCGGTTGACAAAGATAAGCAGCTTCTATTTTCGATATTCAAAAGCTGCAACCTTCGATTTCAACTGGGAAGGTCTGCAAGCTGCTGCAGTTGAAATTTTGACCCTCAACAGCAGAAGGAGCTGTAGTACCCTTGCTGTTGTGCATGCAAGAGCAGTCCAAAATTTCATCTAAAATAGGTACACTCCATTATCCTCCAATTGCTTCCATGCATGTACTTTTGAGTTCTATTGTTTTCTGGGTGTTTTAGAAATTTTGGGTTTAAAGGCTAATTATGAACAATTGTAAATGTTGCATGGAATGGACTTGATTTCACAACTAAATTATGAGATTTCTTGATTTGGGTAGTGTTTTTGTTTTCTAAAAAAGAGGAATGTATACGATTCTTTGTCATGTTTCAAAAAAATATATATATCCAAATGAATATGTATATATATAAGTGTATATATATACTTGGCTTCTGTTTGTATCATAACTGGTAGGTTGCAACTATAATCTAGACTTATTTATATTCTTCAATCATCTCTTAACTAAAAGCACAAGATAATAATACCTCACACCTCCATTCAAATATTTAACAATAAGTTCTGATTAAAATTGATGAGCTCCAGGAAAAAATTATAAACCACCTCAAACAAAGGATGAGGTGAATTCGAAATTTCAAGAAAAAAAAGGGGTGTCAGATATCAGACCAATACCTCACACCTCCATTCAAATATTTAACAATAAGTTCTGATTAAAATTGATGAGCTCCAGGAAAAAATTATAAACCACCTCAAACAAAGGATGAGGTGAATTCGAAATTTCAAGAAAAAAAAGGCCTCCATTCAAATATTTAACAATAAGTTCTGATTAAAATTGATGAGCTCCAGGAAAAAATTATAAACCACCTCAAACAAAGGATGAGGTGAATTCGAAATTTCAAGAAAAAAAAGGGGTGTCAGATATCAGACCCTTTGTTTGAAACACTACTGTATATATGTATTAAAGATATATATACATATAAGTATGAGCACATGTTCAGTAAAATGCTTTTGCATTTTGTGAACTCATGATTTCGTTAAGTTCGAATGTACAATAGAATAGATTATTACATTTTTATTGCATTGCTTATCTGAGTTAAGAGATAATAAGTGTGAATTTACAAATCTGGGTTCCTGCCTGCTGAATAATTACATGATAATTCGCATATATAACAATTCTCCCGAGTTGTATCAGCATATACAAGAAAAGATTATAGCCTTCAAGATTACACTAAATGAGAGGATCTCGCTGAATGTAACCTCAAACACACTATTTGTTGAACAAATTTTATCAGATACGGATGTTCTTTCCATAAGTCCATCATTTATACTTATTTTCTTTCATTAGTTCAGATGCTTGCTTCTCCACTACTTACTGTTAACAATTATCAGGAAAGTTTGTGTTCTATTTATAAGCCTTAACAACCAGTTATAAGAAAAAATAGCAAGTAAATGATTGTGAAAATTTATAAAAGATTTGAGAATGACGTTTAATAATAATAATACATTCCATGAAAACCAATTATGACACTGATAGCAAACCATATTTGTCTAAACTAAACAAGACTCGCCATTTTCTGCAAGTACTCTTTTTGGTTACATCAACGTATATCGTATCTTTTAGGCTGACAAAAATGACATCTCACAGCATGAAAGTCTCGTTGATGCTTAAAAATAAAAGCCACTTCCCATCTTTACTAAAGTACAAATCAGTCATATGATCCAAGTACCCTCGGATTTTCTACCTATTCTGCTATTTGTTCTATAAGTAGGGGTGACTTATAATCAAAAGCGTCGGTCATGGTGACCTTTATACTTGACCGCGCGAGGGCGCGGTGACCCTCAACTGGGCGGAGGAAAGGAAGCCCAGTTTGGGCAGCGGCCGCCAAGTGCGCGGGTCTAGGATCCCAGTCTTTTACACGGTTTTTACGCGAGCTCGCAGTGTTTTTACGCCCTTGTTGGGATCCAGACTTTAGACCAGTTCCGCTGACCCTGTCTTTTAGGATACCCAGGCGGGGGATCCTTGGTTTTCAGTTTTACGTACGAGCTCGTTCGCCCGTACTAGTCGGGCAGTTTTCTAGAGCGACTTTTCTAGGGAGTCTCTCTCACCCGTCTCAGTGGCGTAGTTGGGGAGTAGACCTATCCCTCTATTGGACCGCGCTTCCAATTAGAGGGCGAGACGGAAGAGCCATTTGCAGGCTTCTTCACCGCTTGAGTTACTTCGCCGAACAGACTTGGCGATTCTATATCTAGATCATCCATATCTACATCTACAACATCTGGAGCTATATCTGAAACATTGAAGTTAAGAATTTGAGAAGTTATGATCAAAAGACCATTCTCTCTACCCAAGAATTTAAATAAATTAATAGATCTCTACAATCTCAACTTTTCCATTTTTCACTCACCAACATGATCTCTAAAGAAATTGATATATGCATTCACACTCATACACTCATGATTACGCAACTGCTATATAAATATGTTACATATGGGAAATGCCGGGTTCTGGGGAAATCATTAGAAACGCATTACAAACAAACCCTTTTTACTTACGCAAGTAGATGTAGATTTTACTGGTACCACCTTTCTACTTGCCAGCTTTTGCACATATTAAATGTCTAGTTAAATTTTTATAAGTTTTTGGGAAGTACCAGCAATGGCTGACGCCTCTTCTTTCCTAATGTGTTTGGCAGGCAAACAGCCTGCGGTTTAGTAGCAGCTCAGTAGCTACATGCTTCCTGGAGACAGAGTATACACTAGACGGTATGAATTACTTGTCTCAGTTTTTGTTCAGATGGTTATGTAAATGCTATCTCTTTTGTATCACTTGGGATATATGTTGTAATATAAAAGATGCTTGTGCAAGTTGTAAATGAATATGAATATTAATGAAAAGGAACTTTGGTGCCATTTGTTTCTCTGTGATCTTGTGGTTATGTTGTGGATGTGAATGTCATGTGAATAATTAGCCGCGCGAAAAATTTTCCCTGCTTTTCTACAACTTCATGCGATCTCATGTGAATAATTGTGCGAGTGTGTGATTAACGGGTACCCGGATCTTGAGGGGTTCACAATTCCCAAGCGATCGTGAACTCTAGTACAAGATCCTTCCGAGGTTCCTATGAGAGAGAACCCACTTCGAGGTTCCTATGAGAGAGGCCCATCTTCAGAAATCTACGTATGGATAATTAGCGATGTTCTTTTTGGCTCTTTCCAGAGATGGAGCAGTTGTCCACATTGTTGTGGAAGGTCAGAGATCTCCATGTAAAGACTCATTTCAATTGCAGTGACTCTGACAGGCACAGTACAGAGCACATGCTCTCTGACGAGGAGATTCGGTTTGCCTCACACTCCAACCCGTTTGTCCTCCTCACCTGCACGGTATGAGAAGCAACGTCCTCGACAGCAGCCGACAGTTGTGCGCATTGAGTTGATATTGTTTGTAGTGTCTTGTATTGTGAGTTGAGATTTTTTTCTGTTTGTCCAAGCTGAACATTGCATGCTCTAACTTAAGGGGGAGTGTTGGAGTATCTGAGTTATGCATCACATGAGTTGTAGATTGGTAAATGGATTACTCCTGGATCCATTTACCTCATCCAGATTTTAGTCCCACATCTACCAATTGTGGGATGTGGAGACTCGGTGGGGCTATATATAGACCCCTATACCCATTGTATTCAGATGAGAAAAGTCAATAGACTATCAGCCCTTTGAGACGTTCTCCTATGGTTTCATCCCGCTCCTTAGGGAGTAGGGTTCCACGTTAAATCGCGTCCTCTTTCAAAGTTTTTTTATCCTTATTGCTCTGATATGCTTCCGCATCATATTTTCTTACATCTATATTTGCATGATTTATTGAAATCTGAATCAGAGAGTATGGTTCAAGACATAGTTCACGACGTCTCTCCAAATGTAAATGAATCATTGCTAGTCAAGGTTCAAAGCCACAAGCTACCTATGCTGAAAGACATAGTTCAGTCTTATTTTATTTTAAGTTATTTTTTCTTTATTTTTCTTTTTTATCATTCTTTAATTTTCCTTTTCTTATTCTTTAAAAGGTTTATGAATTATGTGGGAGAATATTGGGTTTCCTTTGTATTTCAAAACCTCTCTACCTCTTTAGTACTCGTAAGCGTGCATGCGAGTTTAATTTTAAACAAATATCATTTTTCAAAGATTTGTTTTAAGTCTACGCAATTTCCAATTTGCGCACAAGTACCTAATTCAATAATGATTTCAGAAATGAGACTCATTAAATTCAGTTGAACAAACACCTTCCTTCTTTTTGTATCCAGGTTCATATAGTCGTTTTGGCATTAATGGGTCTCCTTGGTAATGTTGGTTGCAACCAACGAGATCATAAGAACTCGTTATCACTTAATGTCTTGATGGGAGATAAACGGCTCTCTTTTGTCTCTTTGTTAATGGGCAGTCCGTCTATATAAAGGAATGTACTCTTAGCCTTTCAAACACACAACAAAAAGCATCAACAATCTTTCTGTTCTCCGCCTTCATCTGCTATCCACCACTTGTACACTCATTGCGTATTCGCGTAGGCGGATTTTTGTGCTTTGCTTTTCTACGACGACGAGGGCCAACGGACGTTTTGATGCTGCTCTCTTGCTAGCACCGGGAGTCAGCAACCAATTAGGGGGTGATTGAATCTGGGAGTCAGGCCGCCATCAAGCTCGTGCATAGGTGCAGTGGAATCTGTCTTCACGACAGCATCTTTCGACGTGCCTCCATTTCCTAGGCTTGCTCTTTCAAACTAAGATTTCTTTGTTCTTATTTTGGTCATATTTGCTTGCCCATCTTAAAACTTAATATCCTTACAAATAGTGCTAGAAAACTATAATTATTTCCAACAATAGCAACCTAGAGAGTAGAAAGCCATATAGGGAATGCAACAGCAACGGCAGCTGAATGAAGGAAAGTCAACCTTACACCGTAATTCTTCTTTAATAATGCTTTAACTGGCTGTTAATTGTTACAGAAGCTGATTGGAAGCTCCATGGTCCGATCTCTGTGACCAGTATCAGCCTGAATTTTCCATCCAAGGACTTTCTATTTAGTTCTGTAAAAATATATATTAGTTTCCTTTGTATCTCTCTGTTATTTTTATTTTCAGCAGTATGCTTTATGTAATTTACCCATAGGCTACTCTCCTATATAAGAGAGCCTAGGGCTGATCGAATAAACATCTCTTCCATTTTTCCCCAACATGGTATCAGAGCGACGATCCTAGATCGGAGTTCTCGAAACCCTAACCTTATCCCTACCCCACCCGCGTGCCTCTCTCTCTCTCCGCCGCGTGTGCGCCTATGCGCTCCGCACCTCCGCGCCTGCGCATCTGCGCGCTCACCCTCGCATGCTTGCCCTCACGCGCCTGCGCAACTGCGCGCTCGCCCTCGTGTGCCTGCGCACCTCCGCGCTTTCCCTCACGCACCTGCGTGCTCTCGCGCTCTCGCGCCCTCGCGCGCCTGCGCGCCCCTGTGCTCTCGCGACTGCACGCTCCAGCGCATGCGTGCCTGCGTGCTCCAGCGGGCACCTTAGAGCCCTAAGCGTGTGCTCTTGAATCAACCCTAAAGCACACACCATCAACTAAATGGGTTTGGTTGCTTGAGGTCTACACATGCAACTAAACCCGTCTATGTCTATGTAGACGAATCTTATCTTCAGTCAATCGCTCCAGTCTTCAGTTTCCAGTATGTCAGAAAGCAAGGCGGATATTCCATCTATTGGCGCCTTTCGTGGTCCAGCGCCTATTGTAAAGATGGATGGTACGGACTATGAACTGTGGGCGATGCAGTTCATGAGTATGATGAAGTCAACTGGTAAGAAGCACATTCTTACCGAAGAAGAGCCTGCTGAGAAGACTGGAGCCAATGCCTCATGGGAGGCCAATGACGCGTACGCCAAAGTCTGGTTATCTGGAACGTTGGCGATCGAGATCGCCAATGATATTCTACATCAGCCCACGGCCGAAGACATGTGGGATATTCTGGCGGCCACATACTCTCAGGCGAAGAATGAGACAAAGATTCTGTAACTTCAGCATGATATATTCACTATAAAGCAGAATGATCGCCCTCTACATTCACTCTACACATCCCTGCGAGGGATGTTCGAGAAGCTATACGGCTTCATGCCCCTGACAGCCACGCCAGAGCAACAGAAGACATATCGGAATGCGACTATGGTGGGCGTTTTCCTTGCTGCACTTGATCCAGAGTATGAGGCGGCACGATCCCAGATCTTGGCCGATTCTACTATTCCTCCCATGGAGGAAGTCTTCCATAGACTGAGCCGCATCACCGTCCCTTCTACGGCTATGAATCAGAATGCTTCAGCCATGGCCGCCAACAGGGGGCGTGGATTTCATCATCAGACCCGTGGACGTGGACTTTGTGGCAGAGGAGGCCGCACTCGGCCAACATGTACCTACTGCCATCGCGTCGGACACAGTGAAGACACATGCTACTCTAAGCATGGATTTCCTGCATTTGCACGAGTCGCTGAGCAGATAGAGCCTTCATCTGCTGCCACTCTGGATCAGCGGTTCGATGATCTAGTTGCCCGTCTAAGGGGCACTATTCCCCCATCTGGCCCAGCACCCACTACTGAGAGTCAATCTGATGCTGCTGCATCTGCCTCTGCGTCTACCAGTGCATCAGGTAGCATACTTGCATTTACCAGTAGTAGATCAGATACATTACCTTAGATTATGGACTCGGGCGCTACACATCATCTATGTTGCGATCAGAGTTTACTTACAGGATATTCTCATATTCCTCCAGGCCGAACAGTGGTCGTTGCCAATGGTACACATTCCTCAATTACTGGTCAAGGGGAGATTAGACTGACATCTTCTATGCAGCTCAAGAATGTGTTACATGCGCCTGATTTTTCAATGAATTTATTATCAATCAGTCAGATTACAAAGGATTTACAATGTCGGGCAATTTTTGATCCATCTTCTCTTATTTTTCAGGACATCCTTACGGGCAACGTGATTGACCGTGGCTATGAGCAAGGAGGCCTCTATCACCTCAATCAGACTCCTTTTGCTGGAACCTCATCCCTACCTACTGGACCCGTATCTCCTCTGTTGTGGCATCTGCGCTTTGGACATCTACCGCTTCAGAAGTTGCATCGTGTGTTACCCCAGGGTCTGCCTCACACATCCATCCAATGTGAGGCTTGTCAGTTGGGAAAGCATCACAGGTCTACCTTTCCCAGTCGTCCGGGTCGGAGTAGTACCTCCAAGTTTGAGTTATTTCATATTGATATCTGGGGTCCGAGTCGTGTACCTGATCATCAGGGACACAGATTTTATATAGTTATTGTGGATGACTTCTCTTGTGTGTCATGGGTTTTTTTGTTGAAAAATAAATCTGAAGCAAGGAATACTATTATCCATTTTCTTAATGAAATTCGTAATGTTTTCTCCACATCTGTTAAAATTGTAAGAAGTGATAATGCCCTGGAATTTGTACTCATGTCCTAGCCAATTACTACTCATCCCAAGGGATTATCCATCAAACATCATGTGCTTATACCTCTCAACAAAATGGGATCGCTGAAAGGAAACATCGCCACCTACTAGATGTCACAAGATCACTTCTTATACAGAGTCATGCTCCTTATTCTTACTGGGGTGACGCGGTTCTCACAACATGCTACCTAATTAATCGTATGCCGTCCTCTGTCATAGGTAAACAGATTCCTTTCTCCCTTATCTTTCCTCGTAAGGATCTGTTTTCCCTTACTCCTCGTGTGTTGGGCTCAGTTGCCTTTGTCCACCAGTTGTCTCCCGGTACTGACAAGCTCTCTCCTAGGGCTATCAAGTGTGTGTTTGTTGGGTACTCCAGAACTCAAAAGGGGTACAAGTGCTTTGATCCATTGCGTAGGCGGTATATTGTTAGTGCAGATGTTACATTTTTTGAATCCATAATGTATTTTTCATCCTCAGGTGATCAGCAGCTACCTCCAGTTACTACCGATGGCATCTATATGACACCACCACCACCAGTACCATCACCACCACCACCACCACCAGCTCCTTTACCATCATCCGCACCTCCAAGTACTATCCCTGTTTCACCACTGCCATTTCATTATACCCGCAGGCCTACTCCAGCTCATGGTCATGACTCATCTCCTAGCTCACCTAAGGTATGTACTGAAGATATTACTCTCGATGGATCTAATGATATTTCTGAGCAGGATATGTTGCAGAGGGCAGATGGGGACACAGTCGATTTAGATGTTCCGATTGCTATACGCAAATCGAAGAGGAGCTGCGCCACATATCCTTTAGCAGCTTCTGTGTCATTTGAGCGACTATCTGGGGATTTCAGGAACTTTGTGGTTGCCTTGTCAGCTGTAGATATTCCACGGAATTATCAAGATGCTCTGAAGGATAGTAGATGGCGCCTAGCAATAGAGGAAGAAATGGCAGCACTTCAATCTAGGGGAACTTGGAGTCTAGTTCCTATACCTGCAGATGTGACCCCAGTGAGCTGCAAGTGGGTATTTACAGTCAAGCAGAATGCAGATGGCAGTATTGACAGATACAAGGCCCGCCTTGTTGCACGTGGCTTTACACAGACATATGGGGTGGATTATCTTGATACATTCTCGCCAGTAGCCCGCCAATCTACCCTACGGATCTTGCTGTCAGTTGCGGTTACTCAAGAGTGGCCGCTATATCAGTTGGATATGAAGAATGCGTTCTTATATGGAGACTTACAGAAGGAAGTCTACATGCAATAGCCACCCGGTTTTGCTGTTGAGGAGGAGTGTTCTAAGGTGTGCAGACTTCATAAGGCTATCTATAGCCTTAAGCAGAGCCCCAGAGCATGGTTTCAGAAGCTCTCAGACTTCTTTGAAAAACAGGGATACAAATGCTCTAATGCTGATCATTCCTTGTTTGTACAGAAGACTTCAAGAGGTATTATTGCAATCATGGTTTATGTCGATGACATTTTGATTACAGGAGATGATGAACAAGGAATAAAGAAGGCGAAAGAAAAGCTGGGTAGCGAATTTATCACTAAGGACCTTGGAGTCCTTAGATATTTTCTAGGGCTGGAATTCGCCAGAAATCCGTATGGGCTAGTAATATCGCAGAGAAAATATGTTACGGACCTGTTGAGTGAAACAAGTATGCTTGGGTGCCGGCCTGCTACAACACCAATGGACCCTAGCATGAAGCTATATGATGATGATAAAGAGGAGGTGGACAGGAGAAGATACAGAGAACTGGTAGGCAAACTGTTGTATGTCACGATCACTAGGCCCGATATATCCTTTGCAGTGAGTCGTGTGAGCCAGTTCATGGAGCAACCACGTCAGGTCCATATGGATGCTATACATATGATACTCAGGTACCTCAAATCATCTCCAGGTGCAGGTTTGCTATTCAAGAAGGGCAAGGGGATTTCCATCTCAGCATGTGCAGATGCAGACTATGCAGGTTGTCCCAAGGACAGGAAGTCCACCTCTGGGTTTGCAGTCTACGTTGGAGATTCTCTAATCTCATGGAGGAGCAAGAAACAAACGGTGGTAGCCAGGTCTAGTGCTGAATCTGAATATAGGGCTATGGCCCAGGCTAGCACAGAAATGATGTGGGTAAAGGCTGTGCTTACAGATCTATGTATAGACGTACCACTTCCTATGAACTTAGAATGTGACAATCAGGCAGCCTTGTTCATTGCAAACAATCCAGCATTCCATGAGCGAACCAAGCACATTGAGGTTGACTGTCACTTCATACGTGACATGATTCAGAAGGGATTCATTGCTACATCTCATGTTACTTCAGAAAATCAAACTGCAGATATATTCACCAAGGCATTACTACGAGGCTCATTCCAGAAGTGTGCGTCCAAGCTGAGCATGATTGATATCTATGCTCCATCTTGAGGGGGAGTGTAAACATATATATTAGTTTCCTTTGTATCTCTCTGTTATTTTTATTTTCAGCAGTATGCTTTATGTAATTTACCCATAGGCTACTCTCCTATATAAGAGAGCCTAGGGCTGATGGAATAAACATCTCTTCCATTTTTCCCAACAATTTCTCTAAACGATATCGATATATTTCATTGAGACCCTACCTCTCTACTTGTAGGTATAGATAATACAAAGCAGATACTCATAAACATTGAGTGAGATCAGAAAATAATTTTAGATGTCTCAGAATATCTCATAGAATGTCTCAAATTCTCTGGATCTCCCAGAATATTGTAAGGATTTAGGGGATCTCAGAGAATCTTCTTAGAATAAAATAAACTCTCAACACATTCCTCTAGCTGGAGCACAGAGATTCCTCATGCTCGGCATGGAAGTACAGCTGTCAAAGGTAGTACATGAAAGTGACTCAGGGAATATATCTGCTTTCGCAATGGAATAAACATGATAGTAGCCACGTAACCTTTATGTATAATTTCCCTAGTATATTAGTAATTAACTTCCACATGCTTAGATCTTCCATCATGTAGTGACAGATGACCATTTGATAAAAAAACATGCTGATTTTTGTGCAGTTTCTATTCTATCTATACAAGAAAGGGTGGTTGATGACAATGTATGTAACCGGAAGAACATGAATCACACCCTTATCAATAGTCTATCTGTTCTCGTGTACTTAACGATTGTGTAAAGGGAAGACAAGTCTCTCTCTCCCAGCCCGTTTTTCAGAAGAGACCCCATGAATAGAGGACACATCATACTTCGTGCCTTAGCAGCTTCAAGTGGATGAAGTAAATAGGGATTGACTTGACACATACACGAGCGCGCACGCGCACACACATATTTTTTCTCAATTTTGCCTTCTATAATGAGGAAGAGGATAATCTTCAATGTGTTTTCAGATTATATATATGCAGAAAAAATTAAAATAAAAATGTCTTCTAATATTTTATTCATTTATTTTACAATCAACATTTCTCTTGTTCCACAAACGGAGTCGATTGAGGAAATGAGAACCACATTCTTCTTTAAATACTCTTAAAAACATAAATATCAATGAAGCAAAACTCTTGTTCGTTTGTAGAATAGCCCCAAGAATAAGGGCGTTATTCCCCTCTCCTTCCTCATACGGCTATTCCCCCATGCGCATCTCTCTCTACCCTTATTCCACACTTATTCCTATCCTTATTCCACCTTACCTACCATTATTCCATCTTATTCCTGTCCTTCCAGCCGAACATGAATAATGCCTTATTCCCTCTTATTCCCGAACCGAACACACCGTAATAGTGTATAACACGATTGTTTAGACCTTTAGATGTTGTCCAATCCAAAGAACCAACTCCCCGCACACCCTGAGATTTCGCATTGTCACTAGAGTTCCATCACTTGGAAAGGCATGCTTATTTGTTTGATTTTTATTGTTCATTCGCCATTTAAAGATTGAGATTTTTTACTGACATCCGCACCCTTAAGTTTACCTTATTATTTATATACCCGTGTTTAGAGAATTGTGCACTTACGAAAATTAAGTGGGAGTTGTGTAGTCCCACAAGGATTAATGGCAGGACTTGGTTGAGTTGATGGGGTTATTAGGTTATATATAAAGCCCCTTGTACTCGTTAAGAAAAGTGAATTGAAAATCGAAGCTTTTTGGGTTTTATCTTGTTATTTCATCCTGCTGTCTAGGGAATAGGGTTCCATGCAAATCATGTTTTGTTATTGTCATAGTTTGTATTTTATATTCCACATGAAGAAAACCAAATTGATTTTAGATTCATATTCAACAACAACAACAATAACAAAGCCTTTTCCCACATTAAGTAGTGTCGGCTACATGGATTCTTTGCCTCCATTCAGATCTATCCTGCATCAATCTCAGGCTTAGATCCAGAAAACTACGATCCCTTTGTATAATCTCATTCCAATAATTCTTGGGCCTTCATTACCCTCTCTTAATTGGCTCAACATCCCAAAACTCGTATCATGTAACTGATGCATTAGCCAATCTCCTTTGCAAATGGTCAAACCACCTTAAGTGATTTTCTCGCATCTTATCCTCAATCAGAGCTACACCAAAATTCCTTCCGATTGCATCATTCTGAATTCGATCTTTACGCGTGTGTCCACACATTCACCTTAGCATTTTCATTTCTGCTACTGCCATTGTTTACACATGTCTATGGTTCACAGGACAACATTCATATCTATAGAGCATAGCAGGTCTCACGACTGCTTTGTAAAACTTTCCTCTGATTTTCAAAAGATTTTTTTATCACAGAGAGCAGTAGAGGCTCCTTGGATTCATCTTCAAGATTCACTTTTATTTTTGTTATTACTTTTATCGTGATATCAAAGTTCTCTCCAAAGATCATAGGTTTTTAAATTGTTATTGAAGTCCACGTTTATTTTGCATTAATATTGCATCTATTGCTTATCGAGGTCTCTTCATGTTATGAAGATTCATATTTCGTAGTATTCAAAGGCAAAAATGCAGCATGAAGGTGGTTAGAGTTAAGTCAATAAGGAGAGGGAAGAAGTCCCGAGAAATGCTTGACTCCTCTGCAAGATAGGTTTCGATGTTGATCCGTTCGATCATGACTCGTCTCGACCCATCAAAACCAGAGTAACGGGTCAACCTCACACGTTCCAACGAGTACCCGATTCTAATTGGTAGGTTCCACCCTATTCTAGGGAGGAGGAAAAAAAGGAGTCCAATATCTTACCAATAGTTTACAAACTAATAATTTTGTTACAAAAATAATTTTATGAAACACTTTATAAACAAAATGATTTTACAAATATTTTACAACAATTCATATAAAAATAATTTTACAAAGGTTTTTTTACAAAGAGTTTACTAATATTTTTATAAAAGAATTTACAAAATATTTACAAAAGAATTTCTGCAAACTTTTTACAAATCATTTTACAGAACAATTTTTATTAACCACATTTTAAAATACAAAAATAGGAGTTATGTTTATAGTATATATACAATATATACGACACCCCCTATACTTAGCTCGAACTATGTCTTCATAGTGACTAAGAAGCGACAAAGGAAGACATAACTCGTGCTACGTATAGAAAAATAAAAAGAATCCTATGCTATAATGACTCTAAGAATAAAGAATAAATGAATAGAAGTCGAGCATCTCCATATGCTTAGGATCAAATAATCTTAGGTGTAATAGACTGTATAAACAGGGAAGACCAAGGAAAAGAATGTACAAACTCAACGACTCGACTTGTTCCCCTATACTTAGGGTAAAAGATCCCTATTGAAGTGAATATCAACAAGTTGAGGAACAAGCAAGAAAACAGAAGAAAATAGAATGAAAATAAACAAGAATGAAATAAACATCACTCCTCCTATACTTACGTAAAGGATCCTAAGTATAAGCAACAACAAGAATAACGAAACATAATGAAAATAGAACAATTTAAGTCATTCACCTCCCCTATACTTAGGATCAAGTCATCCTAAGTATAGCACACAGATACAGAAAAGAGGTGAATGATAAAAATGGAAGAAATAAAGAATAAAACAAAAGGAATATATATAGAAGGTAAAGATCATCTCATGTATCAGATGTAGAAGAAATCAAAGAATCATCATCTACCACATGAATAGAATCCATAATAGACAGGAATGTATCGTGCTCTAGATATGGCTTCAGCAACTGTCCGTTGACTACAAATTGTTGTACGTCAGATGACAACCCTGAAATGACAATGCTACCGTTGTCACGCACAGATCTCGCTACAAACGTCCCTGACCATTTTCTCTTGAGTTTACCTGGAAATAACTTCAACTTTGCGTCAAACAAGCACACCTTCTGATTAGGCTCGAAAGTCTTTCTCCTAATATGCTTGTCATGTCATCTCTTGACTTTCTCCTTATACATCAGGTTGTTGTCATAAGCATAGTTTTGGAATTCCAGCAATCTATTCAGATCAACTTTCCTGTTCTGGACTGCTCTCTTGGAATCCAATTGCATACACGGATCGCCCACAAATATTTGTAAATTAGTTTTACTAGAAAGTGGCAAGTCTTTCCATATACGAAGCGATAGGGAGACATACCCAAAGGAGACTTGTAAGCCATTCGATAGGCCCACAAAACTGAGTCAAGCATCTGCGACCAGTTCTTCCTATCTGGACGAACAATTTTCTATGGTATCGTCTTTAACTCCCTATTAGAGATCTCAGCAAATCTGTTTGTCTGTGGATGGTAAGGAGATGTGATACGATGCTCAATGTTGTACTCCTTAACTAGTTTTCTGACCTCTCTGTTGATGAAGTGGCTTCCTCCATTTGAAATGAGAATATTGAGAATCTCGAACCACGAGATAATGTTGTCCTCAAGGAAGTGACAAACAATATGACTATCGGCAGCTCGAGTGGGGATAGCCTCCACCCAACGACTAACATAATCCACGACAAGCAGGATGTACTCGTATCCCTGATTGTTGGGGAATGGGCCCGTGAAGTCAATGCTCCATGCACTAAAAACATCTGAAATCTGAATATACTTGAGGGGCATTGTATCTTTGGAACCAATGGTTCTTTCTATTCTCTGACAATCAGTACAACCCTTGACATAATATCTAGCATCCTTAAAAAGAGTTGGCCACCAGAGGCCACATTGAAGAATCTTAGTTGGCATGCGCTTCCCCGAATGGTGTCCTTCAACTTCTAATCCGTGACAATGGTCAAGGACACTGGTGTATTCCTCCTGTGGAATGCACCTCATCTAGATACAATATGCACCCTCTCGAAGTGGTTATGGATCTTCCCATTCATAAAAATATATCTCAGACAAAAACTTGCCAACCTTATGCTTGGGCCAATCTTGTGGGACTTTCTTGGAGACAAGATAGTTCACAATATCAACGTACAATGGGAGTGAAACGACAAATAAGATAGCATCATCTGGGAAAGTCTCTATGATGGGAAGTATTAACTGCTTAGGAGCCTTTGCATCTGTAATCCGGGAAATGTAATCTGTCACTACATTCTTGACTCCAGGTTTATCACGTATATCTAAATCAAACTCCTGAAGTAGAAGGATCCATCTGAGTAGACGTGGTTTGGCATCATTATTACCTTTAAATACCTTTTTGACAGAATGATATGTGTATACAATCACTTTAGAACCAAGCAAGTGTGATCTAAATTTCTCCATGGCAAACACCATTGTTAGCATCTCCTTCTCAGTAACGCTGTAATTCTTTTGTTCTTCATCAAGAGTCTTGCTAGCATAATGAATAGAAAACGGTACTCCATCCCTTCCCTGCTCTAGTACAGCTCCAATAGTATAATCTGAGGCGTCCATCATAATCTCAAAAGGAAGAGACCAATCAGGTGGCTGCAGAACAGGAGCTCATGTAACCAACTCTTTCATATGATGGAATGCATGAAGAATCTTATCATCAAGAATAAGCTCAGCCTCCTTGCATAGAAGCTTAGTTAAAGGTCGGACAATCTTGTTGAAGTCCTTTATGAATCGCCTATAAAATCCCACATGCACCAGAAAAGACCTTAACTGCTTTACTGTTATCGATAGCTCAAGCTTGGCAATCACATCCACCTTAGTTGGGCCAACCTCCATACCATGTTTGGAGATGACGTGGCCCAACACAATCCCATTATTTACCATAAAGTGACTCTTCTCCCATGAGAGCACTAAATTCACCTCACAACAATGCTTAAGTACTCAGTCTAAATAAGCTAGACATGAATCAAAGCTATCCCCGTAGATCGAGAAATCACCCATGAAGACCTCAAGGAAACTACCTACCATGTCGGCAAAAATGGCCAACATACACCTCTGAAATGTATCGAGAGTGTTATACAATCCAGAGGGCACTTGTTTAAAGGCGTAGGTGCCAAACGGACAAGTAAAAATAATTTTCTCTTGATCCTCATAAGCGATTGCTACTTGATTATACCCTTAATACCCATCCAAGAAACAAGAACTCTTTCTCTGCCAGTCTTTCGATGATCATGTCAATAAAAGGCAGCAAAAAATGATTTTCTTGGTCGTTGAGTTCAGGTGTCGGTAATTTAACAGACACACCATGAAGTGAGTACTCGGATCGGAATCTCCTCACCTTTGTCATTCATCACGATAGTAATCCTGGATTCCTTTGGGACCACACGTAACAGACTAACCCATTTAGAATAAAAAATGAGATAAAAAAGCCAGTAATCCTGGATTCCTTTGGGACCACATGCTAAATTGGAAAAAGAGCTATGATAATCACCTTGTCAATAAGAATGAGGTGACACATATAATAACTACTAATCAAAATATATATCGAATAAAGAAAAAAATAAATCTCTTTAGTTAAAACTTGAATTTAACTCTTAAATCTTGTGTCTAATTAATTTGGTTGAGATTTAAATCTAAAATTTAGAAACTAACTAAAGAAACTTCTGCAAACAATGTAAAGCTCTCTAACAACTCAATATATCAGTGAATAAATAAGTGAAAATTCATTGATATATGCAAATTACGATGAAAGCGAAGGGTAGATTCACTTGTTTTTGTTGTTTCATCGAAATGACATGCAATTTCGATGAAATTTCATTGACATTTTAGTGATATTTCGTTGAATTCCTGGAAACAGAAATAAGGTAGCGTTTCGATTTCGGTGACTTAAACACATGGGAATTTCAGAGAAATTAGGTTGAATTTCGTTGAAATTTGAGGTCATGACTGAGATGCAGGAGTCTCGGATGCAGCACTCGAACTCTAACACGAATGGATAGTACTAACAAGCATCTTCAAGTGCTTCGTGATCTCATACAGTTTGTCAAGTTGTTTCATCCTATATTCGATCGCATTAAGTTTCTCAAGTTTTTATGATCTTTTTTCAATTATATCAACTTTGGATAGGTGGTTTCCAATAATGTTCAAATCTAAATTATCCACCCTGTCCACATCATGAGATGTCATGTTGACAGTCTTGTGGAGAATAGAAGAAGGATGCTTCTGAAATGTGCAGGATGAAGATAGAGTTGTTGAACTCTCCGCCATTTTCTTAAATATCTACCATAAAATATCCTCATCCTTATTGAAGTGCGAACCCCCACAAGCGGTATCTACAAGCTTCTCTAAGCTCAAACCCGAAAGTAAGTTCTGCACAAGGCTAGTCTTTGCAATATCATGATGAGGGCACTTCTCCGTCAAATCTTTGAAACGTTCCCATACCTCGTGAATTGTCTCATAGGACATCTGGGAGAAGTTGGATATCAATGACCACATTTGATTCAATCGTTCTTGGGGATAATACTTGTTCAGAAAAGCTGATCTCAGCTCTTCTCATGACATCACCACCCTTCATAAATGATTGATCCAATATAGCGCATTATACATAATGCTGAAAGGGAAAGTTATCATCTTGAATGGCCTGAATGAAAGCCAACATGATATTGTTGATCTCAGTATGGTCTGCCATAGATCACTTGCACTTAGGTGGCATCAAGTCCTCAATCACTAATTCTGTATCTGGAAATGTAATTGGAATTTAATCAGTCTACGTGAATAAAGGAGTCTCAAATGATAGTTCGAGAAGAGGGTCGATCTCAAACAATGGATTTATTGGTGACAAATCGAGAGTAAAAGAAAAGAAGAAAGCTTGGGAAAAGAGTCATCTCGACTAAAAGAAGATGAAGGCGAATGAATTGGAGAGGAAAGATATAAGTCCACAAAGTCCGAACACAAATCGCTCCAATCTGACATCTTTGAAACAAAAGGAATATGCGAGAACACGAATGGTCAAGTCAAAGAAGAAGTGAGAAAGGCACAAAGTGTGCGGAAGGATCTTTATTCTAGCAAACAAATACAAACCAAACCCTCAAATTCACCAACTCAACACAATGTTGACCGTGAAAGTTCGATCATTTATCTTTTCAATTCTAGAGTTTAGTGAATCACACAGTTACTTAAATCAAACTCACAAGTGGTGTCGCTCTGTCGCCTAGTGTACGTCCTCACACCTCCTCAAACAGTGGAACTATCTGCACGAGCTGCTGGGTTATATCAGGGCTAAAGGGAAATGTGAGGCGGAACACACCAAAATGACTCTCTATGGTCAGAGGCAAGTGCATGCAGCTACGACCATGTACCGAAGAGTGATACATAGATACTTAGGACACAAGTCCAAGGATTTTTGGCTCTATCTTTAGGGCTACGTCCTCACCCGCTCTGTCTGAAGTTAAGTACATGAGATCAATAATGGGGTTACTCTCCCCTATACATAGTAAATCTTTACGCTTGTTTTAGGGGTCGAGTGAATTTAGTGGTCCCAATTTTATTTGGTTGTTACTTTTTTTGGATACTTTTCAAATATTCGCCTAACATTTTTTCAATTATTTCTTCCTAAGTCTAGAAAATCAAGGGAGGAAGTCAAAAAAGTCGATGCACGTGAAATCAATGATGCATGCACGAGATAGAATACGTACCTTGCACTAGCAATCTACATGCAAAATTATCCACACATATAAAGTAAATCTGCCTTATATGAATGCAAAAATCGAGAAACATCATAGCAGGACTCTCTATTACGGGAAGAACAAATTATTTTAACTAAGTCCAAATCGAATCAACTATAGGTATTGGAATTCTTATTAGGGTTTGGACCTAATATTGACCAGACTCAACTAGATAATAAAAACCTAAATCTACTCAAGCATAAAAAAACAAATAAAAATAAAGTCGAAAAACTCAAATCACAGAAAACAAATAAAGTAGACCTTCAAAGTGAGGCCGTTTACCCCTATGCATATTCAATCACCCACCATCTCAGATGCCATTACGATATTTTCTAGCATCTGACAATCAAGAATGTAGTCTGCATCGGGGCAATCAAATCATCTATAACCATACACAAGCAATTAATCAAAACCTTAGCACCGATCAGGTACACTGTGTTAGATAATGCAATAGGGTGGAAGTCTTCAATCGTCCTAGACCTCTCCTTCAAGAGAAGAAATAAAAGTTCTCCATTGAATCTATCGAAACCATGGTTGCTTATGCAAATTCTTTCATTACTTCTAAAACATTCATGCAAGTGAGACCTCAGAACGCCTTGAAGAAGAGGATTGGAAGCTATTAGGTCCCGACGCCATGTTTGCATTCAATTGCCACACCACCTCAATGATCTCCTCGGATCAAAATGCTTGTGTGATCTCATTCTATTGAAAGACTTAGAGTTGTGCCACTTTGGCAGACACCCTATTTGAGGATACTACACGATATAGGAGCCTAATGGGCAAACTTATATATCTTTTAGTCATGAGGCTTGATATCCCATAAGGTGTTAACATAGTCGGCCAGTGTACAGAAAGGGTGATGCATAGTCAGTGGCATGATGCTCTTCTCATCTCAGGTGCCTGAAGAATTCACTAGGGAAATGCTATTAATGGTCACATCGACTTTACATCCTATGCAGATGCAGATTATGCCAGTTCTCTTGAAGACAGATGCTCCACGTCTGGTTTTGTCATATTTGTTGGTGGACACCCGGTCACTTGGTGCAGCAAGAAGTAGATAGTTGTTTCGAGATGCAATGCAGATGTAGAACATAGAGCTATGGCTCTAGTCACTTGTAGGAACAATTGGCTTGTCACCTTTCTACAGGAACTTAAGTTGTCCATCAAAACTCTAGTTCCTTTCTATTGTGAAAACAAGTCGGTCACGTAATAGCCATTCATCCACTTTTTCATTAAAGAACCAAGCACAATGAGGTAGACTACCATTTTCTCTGGAATGTGATATGCTTGAAAGGAAAATTCTCACATTTCTACATATATATACAACTTGTAGATATCTTTAGCAAATCTCTTCTGTAGAAGCGCGTTTTGTTATTAACCTCCAAGTTGGACGTCATTGTTAGATATGCTCGAACTTGAGGGGAGTATTGGGTGTTCTCTATATTCATACATTTTGTTTTATCTATTTTTGCTCTTTATATTTCTAGTAGTCCTATCAAGGACTCCATCATGTAGGATTAGGATTCTAAGATTTCACTCTATATTAGAAACATTATCAATTGAATATTATTTCATCCATCTCATCGATCTTCCACATCTGCCAATATATCTGATATATATTTGATATATTCCATAGTGCTTTATTAAGTGGCGCTCTTTCTTATTTGTGTAGTTTGGCCATCATGCATCTGCCACCCGTACATGGTCTTAGCTCTGGTTTAACTTAGGTCCATCATTTTGTATCCTATTTTCAGCCTCATTTATGTTTTTTGGTTTCCGAATATCCTAAGCCATCAAAATTAGATTCTAAGAGATTTTATGCTTGTGCCCCTACAAAATAGTGCAATAAATTTTTGAATACTACCCATTTCATATTTACATGGTAACCCCTATTAAATTTCTTTTTGTACACATCCACCCTACCCTTGTCGAGCATGATATAATGATTGGTGTGAATGTGAATTTGGAAGTTTAATATCGGTCATTGTTTAAATGTGAACCAGTAGCGGGTAAAGTACACTTGCAATATCTAGAAGGTCATAAATATGTAAATCCTTAGAAATAATTTTCCAAAAAAACTAGGATTGACCATATATAAAGGGTTTCCTCTAAATCCAGTCATAATGATTGCTTGCAATCAAGGATAAATCTCAACCATCTAGGAGTAAATAAGAAAAGCTCCAAGCCTAACTTAAAGTTTTGGCAACACTTGATTTCTTATTTTTAAAAAGTGGAACATGCAATTCACAGTGGAACCTCTTGAACACGCTTGCATGGTGCAGTGAAAGAAGGAATGTAACACATACAAACTCATCCATTCTGCCTTTAGTATATCGTGTTGCTCTAGCTTTATGTATGTAGAGATCCTTATCCTTTGTGATTCCCTCTTCCCCATAGGTGACCCTCCTTGGTAAAAGCTACTCATTCCACTCTCTTCTCAGTTGTATGGAAGAGAAGACCTTAGGAGGAAGGAGTGAAATCAGAATGAGGTTGTTTGCTCTCAAGTGATTGTAAATATAGATCGGACTGAAGTTCCCCACTTATGAAAATGCCAGTTGACTTGTTTTTGTTGTAAATTTCTCAATTTGTTGCGTGAATGACATATCATTGGATACCACCCACTTAAATGGTCCGGTGGTAGTGCAGTGTGCCTACCACCCAAAAGACCAGGGTTCAATTCCCGTCTTGTGGGGGTTGCATTAAGTAGTCGACAACCAGCGTAAAAAATAGTCGAATCTTTTGAGATGGATTTGAGCAAGAATCCATGTAGCCGACCCTACTTGTAGTGGGAGAAGGCTTCTCCATTTGAATGGCATCTCATTGGATACCAATTATAGATGAACCTTCTAAATTTCTGTTCACGTGGTTGCAAATTTGTACTTGATGTCTGCAACAAACTCGTGATTAGAATCATGTGTAGCATAAAATATGCAATTTTAACTTCATTTGAATCTGAATCTGATCTTTTCAGACATTTACTATTCCTGCTTAGCTTAACATTTAAAGCCTTATGGTCGTTTGTTGAAAAAGATTCTATATTTGAATGGCGTAGAGGCTGTTTTGATTCACCCCTTGAAAGACACTTAGAGATGCATTTTGTTATACGTAACGATCTATATTTTTTGCTGTATGTCGGTGCTGTTATCATAATAATAATATAATGTTGTATTAAAAATTGTATATAGGTTTTAATTGGAAAACTTATTAATTACAATTGACAATAATTTGGTTTCAATTGGGAAACCAAATGGTTTGGAGGGAAAGTTGGGAATTCCCAAATTTGAAACATGGTTGAGTTTGGATGGAAGTTTAGTACCATACCTTAGAGATCTAAACTTTTGGTGGACTTATATATGAGTCCACACCCCAAGCTCTTGTAGCAATAGTAGAAAGGAGGAATGGAGGACCACACACGCGCGCGCGCGCTCCGCTCCGTCTCCGGCTCGGGCTCGGGCTCGGGCTCGGGAGAGTCAATTCGGATCTCGATACTTTTCCGAAAGGACACGACCGTTGAGGGGCGTTTTCGGAAATCGAAGGGACTGCGCGCTAGGGCACGCGAGGACTTCTTTTTATATGCCACACCCGACGTCGTTTTTCTTCACTCGCAAGAAATCTCCACCCGCCGTCACTCTCGCTCTCTCTCGCGTCTGCGACCTGAATCTTCTCGGCTGCAAGTTCTCGGAGGTGCTTTCGAGGACGGTCTCGTCGGTGTGCGCGGACGACGACCGTGAACTGTCGTATCCTGGGAGCGGATCGCCAGTGCCCAACGCACCGGTATTGTGGGGGCGAAATCCTCTCTAAGGATAGTCCATTTCATGGACGCTTCGTCGAAATCTAACCTTATCTTTCTTGTATTTTGTTTGCCGCAATTTATTTATTGCTTGCCCTTTTCTGGATCACGCCCATTTGTTTGTTTCCGTCTGATTAATCGGTTCTGGTTTGCTTTTTGTAATCGGATAATGGATTGGATTTGCACGTTATTAATCTTAATAATCTGTAATATTGATCTGTCAAACCATTGGAATCCGTTTGATTACTGTTTAATATATGCTTTGTTTATCCTGTTATCAACAATCTTAGAGAGGATTTCCGGAACCAATTACAAAACTATGTCGGAAACAATGTTTAAATCGAGGGTAGATATGACGGGTATGCCTGAAAAATTTGGTGGACATAACTTTAAGCGTTGGCAACAACGCATGAAGATCTGGTTAACCACCATAGGGTTAATCTCGATGCTTGAAACCGACTGTCCTACGGTGGAGATGGAAATCCCTCACCCGATAGCCAGAAGGCGCAATCTGCGTGGAAGGAATGCGACCGTATATGTCATGGTTGCATCTTGTTGGCTCTGTCCAACATGTTGTTTGGCGTATACTGTTCGTCCACGCAGACTACGAAGGGGCTATGGGAAGACTTGGATCAGAAGTATAATACCGAAGACCTCGGTATTGAGAAATACTCCGTAGCTAAGTTTTTGAAGTTTTCCATGGCCGAGGGAAAGTCAGTTTCTGAACAGGCACACGAGTTTTTACTCCTGCTCCATGGTTTAGAGGATGCCGGAAACTTCCAAAGAAGTTTCAGGTCATGTGCATCATAGAAAAATTTCCCAAGTCGTGGGAAGACTTCGGTATGACCCTGAAATACAGAAAGGGGAAAATTTCTATGAATGACTTGATGGTGGCAATTGCCATAGAGGAGGAACACAGGAAACAAAAACCTGTGCTTCCTGTTGATATTCAGGCTAAGGTCAATTTCATGACCTCGAAGGGCAAGGATAAGAAGGGAAAGGGTCCTAATAACAATAAAATGAAACCAAAGGGCAAGATCCAGAAAAAGGTAAAGAATAAACCCTGCTGGTTCTGTAATCAGGTTGGCCATTGGAAGAAGCACTGTCCGTCCTTGAAGGCTCAACCTAAGGCTACAGACGAGAGTCCACAAGTGAACATGATCACTATGGGACTCGGGGCTAGCGAGGGGTATGTCTCTGTAAAACCTGAATTATACCATATCCATGTTCCAAATGAGTGGCTCGTGGATACGGGAGCCAATGTAAATATATATTCTGACAGAACGTTGTTTTCTTCTTATCAGACCTGCAGCGGTGGGATTGTGAAGATGGGGAACGATTCTGCGGTCAGTGTGCTAGGGTCGGGACAAGTCAACTTGAGGTTCTCCTCTGGACGTGTCTGGACGTTGCACAGGGTGCTGCATGTTCCTGACATCAAGAAGAATGTGTTATCTGGCTCTATCTTAGTTAGAAATGGTTTTGAATTAAACTTTAAATGTAATAAAGTTGTTATTTTGAGACATGGCATTTTTTATGGAAAAGACTATTTGGCTGATTTTGATTTGTTATTTAGAATTAGATGTGATTCAATAAACATTAATGAATTGAATGTTTTGAATTCTGAATGTTCTAGTTCTGTGTCTCATGTTGTGAATAATCTAGAATCTTGTGATCTGTGGCATGGTAGATTGGGACATGTAAACCTAAATTCAATTAAAAGAATGATGAATTTAGAGTTGATCCCTAAACACACTACTGATAAAACTCAAAAATGTGAAATATGTGTGCAAGCTAAGACACCTAGGAAGTCTTTTCAGTCTGTCTCTAGAGATAGTGAGATCTTGGATCTGGTGCACACGGAAATCTGTGAGTTTAATGGTATGTTGACCCGAGACAATAAGAAATACTTTATCACCTTTATAGATGATGGCAGTAGATACTGTTATGTATATCTAATGAAAACCAAGGATGAAGCTTTAGAGAAATTCTTATATTTAAGAATGAGGTTGAGATACAAACAGGAAAAATGCTTAAACGCCTTAGGTCAGATAGAGGAGGTGAATATACCTCTAACTTATTTAATGAACAATGCAAATCTTTTGGCATAGTTCATGAAGTTACGGTCCCATATTCACCGCAATCAAATGGGATAGCAGAACGAAAAAATAGAACCTTAACTGACATGATCAATGCTCTCCTACAGAGTTCTGCACTTCCAACCTATATGTGGGGAGAAGCCTTGAATACGGCTTGCCATATTCTGAATAGGGTTCCTCCGAGACATATGGAAAAATGTCCCTTTGAAATTTGGAGAAATAGGAAACCAAGTTTAAGATATCTCAAAGTGTGGGGCTGTCTCGCTAAGGTTTTAGTCCCAGAACACAAGAGAAAGAAACTTGGTCTTAAAACTGTTGATGCGGTCATCTTAGGTTACCTGGAAAATAGCTATGCATATAGGTTCTTGGTAATTCGGTCCGAGATACCGGGCATAGATGTCAACACTATTGTTGAACTCTGTGATGCTACCTTCTTTGAGGATGTCTTTCCGTTAAAGACTGGGATTCCTCAAAATCTGACCATTGAGGGCGCCTCTACATCAGGATCTATTCCAGATCAAGTAGAAAGGATAAGGAATGTGGGGGTTGAAACTCAACCTGAACCCAATGATCTTTCTGAAGAGATTGAGCCAAGGAGGAGTAAAAGACCTCGGATAGCCAAGGATCTGGGTAGCGACTTCGTTGTCTACCAGATCGAGGGTGATCCACCAAGTTACAAGGAAGCCATGGCTTCATCTGAAGCAAAACAATGGAAGGAAGCTATTAAATTTGAGATGGATTCCATTATGGCTAATGGAACTTGGAAGTTGGTTGATTTACCCAAATGGTGCTCTACTATTAGGTGCAAGTGGGTGTTTAAGAGAAAGCTTAGATCCGACGGATCAATTGAAAAATACAAAGTCAGATTAGTTGCCAAGGGCTTTAGGCAAAAGGAAGGTATCGATTATTTTGATACCTATTCCCCTGTGACTAGGATGACTACAATCCAGATGCTCATAGCATTGGCATCTGTATATTATCTCTCTATCCACCAAATAGATGTGAAGACCGCCTTCTTGCATGGCGATCTTGAGGAAGAGATCTATATGGATCAATCGGATGGGCTTGTGACTCCTGGGAATGAGGGAAAGGTTTGCAAGCTTGTCAAATCCCTTTATGGATTGAAACAAGCACCAAAGCAGTGGCATGAAAATTTTGACAAGACTATTTTGTCATGTGGCTTTAAGGTTCATGAATCCGACAAGTGTGTCTATTCCAAAGTGAAAGGTGATGAGTGTATTGTCTTGTGCTTATATGTTGATGACATATTGTTGTTCGGATCACATATGAGGATTATTAATGAGATTAAGGCTTTCTTGAGTAGCAAGTTTGAGATGAAGGACATGGGTGCTGCTGATGTGATCTTGGGTCTCAAACAGACAAGGTCAGTTGATGGGATTGTAATTTCTCAATCTCACTATGTTGAGAAGGTACTTGAGAAATTTGGATATCAAGATTGCAAAGCTGTAAGCACTCCTTTTGATTCATCCAAAACGTTGTTTAAGAATAAAAGTGGAGTACCTGTAGCCCAGCTAAGGTATTCACAAGTGATAGGAAGTTTAATGTATCTTGCAAATTGCACGAGACCTGATATTTCATTCTCGGTTGCAAAGCTGAGTAGATACACTAGCTGTCCTGACCGTACTCACTAGGAGGCTCTGGATCGGGTACTGAAGTACTTGAAGGGAACTATTTCCCTTAGTTTGCATTATGGTAGACATCCATCTGTACTAAAAGGATACAGTGATGCAAGCTGGATAGGGAAATAGAGGAGTCTGGGAGTAATGGTGTCACAGGGTATGTATTTACCCTTGGAGGCGATGCAGTCTCCTGGAGGTCTGTGAAACAGACCATTCTAGCTCGATCCACTTTTGAGGCCGAGCTGTGTGCTTTGGACACCACTGGAATTGAGGCTGAATGGCTAAGGGAACTTCTGTCTGAAATTCCCATGGTAGGTCAGCCTGTTCCCGCGATCGCGGTACATTGTGATAATATGACCACAATTGCCAAGATCAAGAGTTCAAAGTTCAATCAGAAAACAAGGAGACACATACAAATCAGACTTAAGACGTTAAGGGATTTGGTGTCTCGAGGAGTGTTGGCTGTGGATTTTGTTGGATCCAAAGACAACACGGCAGATCCGTTGATTAAGGGACTTGATAGATCTTTAGTCCTAAAGTCTAGGCTTGGGATGGGACTGAGACCCATTGGGAGTTCCTATACAGTAGCAACCCAACCTTTCTGAGTGGAGATCCCACAAAGTAGGTTCAATGTGGTAATAACAAGCTGTTTGGAGAACTGGTTGGCACTCTAATTTTAATGCGTAAGCATGAGTGTCTTATCCCTGGAAGCCTGAGTGCCATTTAAGCTGCAAGTTTAGGAAGAGCGTAGGCTCTGAATGGGTTCAAGCCTTTGGGCAGGATGTTAGCAGTGCATCCTTGGAGAACGTCACCTATGTGAGTGTTACTGTGGGCCGCAGTTAAAGGAAGAGGGTCTTTCCTGAACACACTCATGAAACAAGGTAAGGGTGCATGGCCTTTAAGAGCACCAACCCTGAAGATTGCACCAAGAACAACGCTTTGTTGTTTCTACCGTATACTTTAACAACAAGGACTGAAGTTCAAGACGTAGTTCACTTCGTTCCTGTTAAAGTGAAAGTAGTAAACTCAGGTAGAGGTTCAAACCGGAAGGTACCTTTACTGAAAGCAAAGTGTGGGCAGCCGAAAGAAGTCTCTTAATTCCTTTTGAATCTCTTTTTTCAAATTGGTGAATTCGTGGGGGATTGTTGTATTAAAAATTGTATTTAGGTTTTAATTGGAAAACCTATTAATTACAATTGACAATAATTTGGTTTCAATTGGGAAACCAAATGGTTTGGAGGGAAAGTTGGGAATTCCTAAATTTGAAACATGGTTGAGTTTGGATGGAAGTTTAGTACCATACCTTAGAGATCTAAACTTTTGGTGGACTTATATATGAGTCCACACCCCAAGCTCTTGTAGCAATAGTAGAAAGGAGGAATGGAGGACCACACACGCGCGCGCGCTCCGCTCCGCTCCGCTCCGTCTCCGGCTCCGTCTCCGGCTCGGGCTCGGGAGAGTCAATTCGGATCTCGATACTTTTGCTGCGGATTTCATTTGGCTGATCGATTAAATTAATTTAATCGCGATCACATTGGGAATCAGACTTAATCCAAACGGCTCGACTTAGCCGCAGTTTTGGAATCCGAAAGGACACGACCGTTAAGGGGCGTTTTCGGAAACCGAAGGGACTGCGCGCTAGGGCACGCGAGCCCTTCTTTTTATATCCCCCACCCGACGCTGTTTTTCTTCACTCGCAAGAAATCTCCACCCGCCGTCACTCTCGCTCTCTCTCTCGCGTCTGCGACCTGTTTCTTCTTGGCTGCAAGTTCTCGGAGGTGCTTTCGAGGACGGTCTCGTCGGTGTGCGCGGACGACGGCCGTGAACCGTCGTATTCTGGGAGCGGATCGTCAGTACCCAACGCACCGGTATTGTGGGGGCGAAATCCTCTCTAAGGACAGTCCATTTCATGGACGCTTCGGTGAAATCTAACTTTATCTTTCTTGTATTTTGTTTACCGCAATTTATTTGGTGCTTGCCCTTTTCTGGATCACGCCCATTTGTTTGTATCCGTCTGATTAATCGGTTCTGGTTTTCTTTTTGTAATCGGATAATGGATTAGATTTGCACGTTATTAATCTTAATAATCTGTAATATTGATCTGTCAATCCATTGGAATCCGTTTGATTACTGTTTAATATATGATTGGTTTATCCTGTTATCAACATATAAAACTCCCATTATTGTTTTCATCTGGTATAAAACATGTTGGACACACCTACATGTTTTTGGAGTACTGTCATGCAGTTTATTTACCATCATGTATTCACCCCAGGGAACTTTCCAAGAAGGCACAAAAAGCAAACAATGTCTGGTGGCGTCTTAGCGGTCTGCTTGGTGATCAGAATCGTAATTTGATGTATATATTGCTCCAAGGAGTGTTCACTGTGGCAACCATGGCCCTCGCCGTTCCCATCTTCTTGTCATATCGGATGCATCTGACATTTCAATTCTTGAAAGTTTGTGCAGCTGTATGGAATGGTGGTAACTTCCTTATAGAAGTCATGCCCAAGCAGGTTGTACAGAAGGAGAAGAAGAAATTGGAGATGAAGCCCATCGCAGCTCTTCCAGACTCAACTTTTCCACCAAACAACCACAAGGAAGACTGAACATGAACACCATTACTTCTGTAGAAATACGTTTAGCCACTCTTGTCTCATCTCTCGATGTTACTTGTGTCTGTGAGAGAAATCCAAGTTCGTTGCTTTTTTACATGACTTGCTCCGGGAAGTCCTGGCAAACGATGATTAAGACGCCAAACGTTTCCCCGTAACCACTGCCAGACAACCTTGGTGTAAATTCATCTGCATGTAATCTTTCTATTAAAAAGGAGACGATACAAATATGTTTTGGTAGGATGCAATTTTGTGTTTTGATATCTAGATTGGATGAAAATCGATGCATTTGTATTTGATCTTTACATATGTTGCAGCCAACTCTGCGGTATGTGGTATATATATTGTTCGCACTATTTTCTGGTATCCGTTGGTCACCACTTCTTTTTTTTAAATAGTAGGTTCGGTAATATCGGGGTCCGGAGCGTCCTCACTGAGATTCGAATCTGGATCCTTTAAAATGGAGGCACACTGCTCTACCATCAGACCACTCTTTGAGTTATGGTCACCACTTCCTTTTAGCGATTAACATCATTACGAGAGAAACGGAAATGATCATGTGGCTTTCTACTACGATAGTCATCTCCATATAGAAAAGTAACTATTTCGTCAAATTTACCTCGCACCTCCTCTTCTAACATGCATAGATGATCCTATCAATTCCCACAAAGTATCTGCTTACTCCTCCTCACTTGTCATTGTCGCTTATTATTATGTTATGTTCATCTATTTTATTGTCATACTTAATACTTAGCTCTACGTTTAGGGTTTTGAATTCACACAAATATGGAAATGCACGTCCGATTGCAATTAGCATTTAATATTTAAAAAAGCCAAGTTTTTTTTAGTAAACTAAAAATATGAACTATTCATATCCAATCTATAATTCCGTAGATTGGCATCCTTATTTGGATGGATTTGTATGCAGATTCGTCCAATGATCTCATGATAAAGGAATTTTACCGCGTGATAAATTATTGGGTAAATTACAATTTGGGTCCCCATCTATGGGTCCGATCCCAAAATGGGTCCCAATCTTTAAATTGTAACGATTCAGGTCTCAAGATCATTTAGGAAATGAAAATTTTAGGGTTCATGACGAATATGCCTTATTGGGAAGGGAATGGGGGTTAGGTTCCAACTTTTAAACAAAGGCATACTCGTCATTAGCCGCAAAAAGTTCCTTACATTAATGGCACTGGGATCCGAATCGTTACAATTTAAAGTTCGGGACCCATTCTGGGATTGGACCCATAGATGAGGACCCAAATTGTAATTTACTCTAAATTATTCTAAGATGAGTATTTACATTACGATTGCGTCATTCCCCATGTCTCTGTTTAAATACTTATTCTTAATTTATCTTTCAAGTCAATTGAATAAAAATTAGATATAAGCATATCGTATACCTCATTCTGCCTTATTTTTTATGCATAAAGATTGGATTCAGACATCAATCATCATCTCAAAAGCATCTCATAGAAATGCAACATCAGGAGATTACCTCCCTCTGATTGTATTGTTAATGCAATAAACATATATCACATGTAATCCTTAGCTCTTACATTAAAAGGAGCCAACGATCTTTGACACTAGTTCTTTCGTGATTGTCATCCTATTTGTGGTTTTTCAAAGCTATTTAGTGGTTTTTCGTAATTGCAATGTTATTTGTAGGGAGGCAAATTTCTAAGTACTTCGGAATTACAAAAATTCCTTGGTACTATAGATTTTTTTACTTCAGTACTACAAAGGTATCACATCTACAGAATGTGATATTATAGAATATTTTTTACTTCAATACTACAGAAATATTGCATTTATAGAATGTGAATCCATGTTGCATTCTGCTTATGCGATATATGCATATATCGCATAGCCGGTATGCGACATGAAAAAAATTCCTAGAAATCAAACAGATGTACTTATATCGCATCTTTTATATGTGCTATATGCACAACTCCTAAAAACATTATTTCCAGGTTGTTTATCTCATGTTCAAGTCCCTCTCAAACCATATGTATAGTTTTTGTTGATTTCTCATCTGATATGAAATAGAAATCCAACAAACGTCCACAGAAAATAGACTCCAAACATTCAAACAACATTATAATTTCATTATGGTCATCAAGTTACAAAAGTCTCTAGAAATAGAAATAGCATCACATAAAACTTTACAATCCCAAAAAATAGCATTCTACATTACAATTGTCTCTTTATCGCCTTCTTCTTCTTCATTGAAATGTCCTCAATATCTCGGGTGGATCAAAAGGTTGTAAACATTCCCACATCGTCATCCTCAAAGATCGACATATGTGACGGTGTAAGTGTGTAGTAAGTGGGCTGAGTACCCCTTATGTTCACTCACATCCTCATCGGTGCATGCGATATTCACATTTCTTCAGTTGGTGGCTCGACAACTGGTGTGACGAATCACTACAAGAAAAAGTGCCTATAGCAACGCAAAATTTACAAAGATACCAACGAATAAAATGTCATCGAAGTATTCCATGACGAATTTGAGATTCGTCGCCATAGTCGTTGCTATATAAGCCGATGTTAAATTTCCAACAACGAATTGTCAATCGTTGCTAAGTCGAAATAACAATGAATAATAATTGTCGGTAAAAATTCGTTGCAATACAACATGTAACAACGGATAAAATTGCGGGTACATTTAAATGTTAACAGAAGTCTATTTCACAAATCCAAACATTAGGCAACGATTACGTCGAGATAATAAAATGATACTAAAATTTAATTTAAAAAATAATAGGGCCACGCTATGCGTGTACTTCAAGCAATGAGCCTTTTTGTTCACCCAGACTGGTCAAGGAAAGCATATTCCATAGTTGGTCCAACTATTTATAAGCTAACCAAAAGGTGAGGCTTCCCAACTTCAACGATATGGTACTAAACCTCCGCTGCCATTCCCATAAATTTATGCTCCCCTCACGATTTACATGTCAACATAACTTTTAAATGGATATAAATCGGGTCACCATACACTAATCAATGGATCATATTTGGTCTTTTTACTTTACCGTTTGGTTTTAACGGTGCAACATCTGTATACATGGTATCTATAAAATTTATTCAAGGATTTTTGATGTGTATGGATCTATTAAAATCATATCATATACGTATATGATATGTTATTATATATTTACTTGGACAACGATTTATTCGTTGTTATATTTTCTAGGGAACAACGCTTTTTTGTTGTTATCAGATTTCACAACGAATCAATACATTCGTCGTTATAACTTAGTATTTATTGACGAATGGGTTAAATCGTTGCTATATTTTACAATATTATAATTTAGTGACACAAATTGTTAATCGTTGTTACATAAGTGTTACCTAAAGTCCTATTTGGTGTAGTGAATTGGGCCTCCAAGATATAATTTGGGAGCAGTTAATCCAAATCCAGGGATGGTACACGTTCCATATCTGGAACGTCTAGTTCTTCCTATACCACTGGTATGATAGTTGGATCATGCATTCTAGCCCTTCCTCTTCCTCTCCCTCGTGCCATGCCTCCTCTAGCTTCTGCCGAGCCTGGTCAGCATTCTCCTCATGTATAGTCATCGCATCAGCAAATTGGAAAGCTTACCATTCTTCCATTTCAGTCTTAGCATGAATTGCTATTTCTCAACACTCTGGGTGTCCTTTCTCGTAAATAAGGTCCCGCATGGACATCTGCATAATAAAAAAAGAATACATTCATTAAAAGTTCATGTAAAAGCTTAAGATAATATTTAGTGGTTGTTCATGCGTTGCTTGCCAAAGCAGCACCCAATCGGCCCACAAAGCTCATTGTAATTCTTTTGTACATGTCCATATAGTATGGAGTTACACTAATCCCATTGGATTGGTCTAGGTAAACAACTCAATCCCATCGTGCATCCCACTCATGTATTTGCAGGTCATGTCGGACCCTCCAATCAATGTGTACTTTTCCCCTCAAGTCTATGGCATGGAGCTCCTCGTAGGTATTGCACATAGCTGGAATGCCCTGGCGGCTACGAAACTAGCGAAGAATGTGGTCCGAAAAATAATATTCCACGATATGGAAGTAAATCAATGGCACATGTGCACCTCGAGAAAATAAATGAAAAATAATGAAATAAAAATAAACCCAAAATTCTATTCTATGTGTTGCTTCTCGGCAACGACGACATTTGATGGCATGGATCTTGCGAGGATCTAAAATAATATCCTCACAAAGAGCGAAGATAAAGTATCGTTGAGGCGACTATTCACGAGATCCAAGGTTGATATACAATTAACCCATACAATTTATAGATAAAACAACGCATGCAAGTGTAAATCAAAATTTATTATATCAACAACAACAACAACAAAGCCTTTTCCCACAATTAAGTAGGGTCGGCTACATGGATTCTTCGCCTCCATTCAGATCTATCTTGGGTCAATCTTGGACTTATATCCAAAAAACTAAGATCCCTTCGTATAGTCTCTTTCCAACACTTTTTAGGCCGTCCTCGCCCTCTCTTAGCCGGCTCAACATCCCAACACTCGCATCTCCTAACCGGTGCATCAGTTGACCTTCTTTGCAAATGACCAAACCATCTTAAGCGGTTTTCTCGCATCTTATCCTCGATCGGAGCTACACCAACTTTATTTCTGATTGCATCATTTCGAATCCGATCTTTACGTGTATGTCCACACATCCATCTTAGCATTTTCATTTCTGCTACAGCCATTCTCTGCACATGTCTATGGTTCACAGGCCAACATTCAGAACCATAAAGCATAGCATGTCTCACGGCTGCTTTGTAAAACTTTCCTTTAATTTTTAAAGGAATTTTCTTATCACAGAGAACAGCGGAGGCTCCTCTCCACTTTAGCCAGCCTGCATTTATTCTATTAGTAACATCTCCATCAATTTCCCCATCATGTTGCAAAATAGATCCCAGATATCTAAAAGAATCTCTCTTTTGAATGTTATCGTCACCAATCTTCACCTCGATTCCTTCACCATTGCTTCCATCAAAAGTGCATTCCATATATTTCGTCTTAGCCCTACTTATACGAAAACCTTTAGTCTCCAATGCATGTCTCCAAACCTCAAGCTTCTCATTTACTCCATCTCTAATCTCGTCAATCAACACAATATCATCAGCAAATAACATACACCAAGGTAACTCATCCTGAATGTGACTTGTCAACTCGTCCATAATCAAAGTAAAAAGAAATGGACTCAAAGCTGAACCTTGATGTAAACCAATGTTGATATCAAAATAGTCAGTCTTCCCTGTCGGGGTTCTTACACAAGATAAAGCCCTATCATACATATCATTTATGAGATTAATGTATAGGACAGGTACTTGTCTCTTCTCCAAAACTCTCCACAGTATCTCTCGTGGGACGGAATCATAAGCCTTCTCCAAATCAATAAAGATCATATGGAGATTCTTCCTTTTAGCTCTATAAATCTCCATTGTTCTCCTCAGCAAATGGATGGCTTCAATAGTTGAGCGACCTGGCATGAATCCGAATTGGTTTTCTTTTACTTGGGAAACTTGCCTCAACCTTCTTTCGATCACACGTTCCCAAATTTTCATAGTGTGACTCATCAGCTTGATACTTCTGTAATTTGAACAATTTTGAATGTCTCCTTTGTTCTTATACAGAGGCACCACGATACTCCTCCTCCAATCTTCAGGCATTTTCTTGCTTCGCCAAATAACATTGAATAGATTCGTAAGCCAAGTCAAACCACGCTCACCTAAAACTTTCCATACTTCTACAGGGATGTCATCTGGTCCAACACCTTTCCCAGGTCTCATAACCTTCAAAGCCTCCTCTATTTCTTTTCTTTGTATTCGTCTATAGCATGCACGATTCAAGTAACTTTCACTACTAGCTAGATCACCCAAAGTGATCTCTCTATTTCCTTCTCCAATGAAAAGTTTATGAAGTACTGCTCCCATCTAGTCTCTATATCCTTCTGAGTAACAAGCACGTGACCTTCTCGTCCTTAATGCATCTCACTTGAGAAAGGTCTTTGGTCTTTCTTTCTCTTGCTTTGGCCAACCTGAATATATCCTTTTGGCCCTCCTTAGACTTGAGATTTTTATACAAAACCTCATAAGCTCTTGACTTAGCTTCGCTTACAGCCTTCTTTGCTTCCTTCTTCGCTATTTTATAGTCTGTGACAGTTTCCTCTGTTCTATCCTTAGACATAGCTTTAAAGCAAGCTCTTTTAATTTTTAGCTTCTCTTGCACCCCTTCACTCCACCACCAAGCCTCCTTTTGACCCGGAGCTCCTCCTTTTGACTCGCCTAGCATCTCTTTGGCTACCTTTCGGATACAAGATGCTACTGCCTCCCACATCTCATTTGCACTACTGCTACAATCCCAAGATAAGTCTTCTAAAACCTTCTCCCTGAAGCTTGATTGCTTCAGCGGAAGATTCCACCACCTAGTTCTAGTGATCTTAGGAACCTTCCTTTTCTTTACCAGCCCTTTTTGTAAATCCAAGACTAATAAGCGATGTTGGTTGTCAAACTCTCTCCAGGGATTACTTTGCAATCTTTGCAACACAACCGATCTCTTCTCCTCAACGCAAAGTAATCTATCTGTGTTCTAGTTGATCCACTCTTATAAGTAATTAAATGCTCCTCCCTCTTCTTGAAAATAGTGTTTGCTATGAAAAGATCATATGCAGTTACAAAATCCAGAATGACTTTTCCCTCTTCGTTTCTATCCCCAAAACCATGACCTCCATGCACAGTTGCATACCCTGAAACATCTTTTCCCACATGTCCATTAAGATCTCCACCTATGCAAACCATCTCTCTTTGTGGGATTTGTTGTAAAATCTTATCCAGATCCTCCCAGAAAGCTTGTTTAGTCCTTTCATCTAAACCAATTTGCGGTGCATAAACTGAGATGATATTCAGAATTTCTTCTTCAAGCACCAACTTTAGCAAAATAATTCGATCCCCAAATCTTTGCACCTCAACCACACAATCCTTCAAATCTTTATGAGCAACCACTCCAACACCGTTTCTGCCCTTATCAAAATTTATTATATACTACAACAAAATGTATACAGTGACAAGTATGGTAGGGGTCGAACATAAGAAGAATGCGGGATAGAAAACAAAAATGTTTCTCGATTTTTTAGGGATTTTATATTTTTGGGTTTTTTAAATTATTACTTTTCTGGAATTTTTGTTTTTATAATTTTTTATTTTATAATTTTTATTTTCTGCTTAAATTTTCTAATTTTAAATTTTTATAATGACTAATATTAATAATATAAGGATATATAGATATATGTATATAGAGAGATTTTATATTTATAAATACTGATGTAAGTACTCAAAATTCACAAAATAAAATATTTTTATCTTTTTTATGTTTTCTCTATTTTTTGGTATTTTTCTGACAATTTTTACTATTTTTTATTTTTAATTGAATTAATATGGAAAAACAATGACTACAGTCCACTCTTTTGGAGTTTAAAAATATCAAATTAGCTCAAAATTTTCCAAAACTACTTTTAATATATAATAATTATAATAAAAAATATAAATAAAAACAAATATTTTGGGGATTTTTAAGAATATTTTATGATTTTTAAAGGATTTTAGATTTTTTAATTTTTTTTAATTATTTATTTTTAGGGATTTTCGTTCTATAGATGCTAAATAAGATAATAAAAAACATATATTTTTGGATTTTTTCCAAAACATTTTATATATATTTTTATATTTTTCTAAGTTATATAGGTAAAAATAGCTCTATTTTTATTTTTAATAAATAGTAAATAAACCTTAAATATTATCCAAATTATATATGAAAGGTATATATAACAGGTACTTATGATGATTTTCTAGGAATTTTTAAAGGCATGGAGCTATTTTTAACAAAATAAAATCTAAAAAATTAAAATATAATCTAACATGGGCATTTATGAAAATATTTAAAGTTTATAGACTAATCGCAAACACCTCAGAGAAATATGGGGTCAAAATGCAATTTTACTAGATATATTCAATAATATATACTCCGAGGGATATTTCTATAATTAATACAACATTCATGGGGGCAGATGCAATTTATCCAGAAAATATACACTAATATTTCAAAAATATAGACTAAAAAATACCCAAACATACATGGGGGTCCTTTGCAAAAAGCCCACACCTCACATGTACATGCACATGAGGTGACGCGGCTAAGGACCTGAATGCAGATATGGAAAGTCTAGGGGATAAACTACAAATAGTACAAAACTTTTTATGCTACAAATTATAGTTTAAATATTAAAACAAAATCACAAAAGGTGGGGGTTGAAGTACAAAATACCCCCTCGACGTGATCAGACAGCGATCGATGTTTCACTTGGATATGTGGCGTGCTCTCCTTGTGCGATGACGCTTCGTGGATCGGGGGCTTGGATTAGATCACCCCTCTGATCTGACGGTGCTGAAGAGGGTCCATCCAACGGCTTTTGCTCTGATTGGCGTGACTACTTGATCGGACAACTGAAAAGATGGGTGGAAAAACAGGTCAAGAACACAGGATAGCCAAGCTTCGATGGGATCCTCCCCCTCCTTCGGCCGCCTAGGAGGCTCGATTCTGGTGCAAACTGGAGCTGTTTCTCCTCTGCGTCGAACGATGGTCTCATAAGGGTACATGACCCATCGATGGGGTCTTAGAAGCTCGAGGTGCCTGCGATGTTCTCCCTGACTTAAAACCCCCTCAAATGGGGCTCTTTGGCATTGTGACCTGCAAGGTTAGCACGAAAAACAAATATCAAAGCCTCTTGAGGCTTTGGGTGGTTAAGATGAAGTGGAGATGGTTCGGTTGGAGGTGCTCTGGCATACAATGGAGGAGGATCACCTATATTCATATCCATAGAGGACTGGTTGACCGAAGATGCGGGGGGCGTAGAGCAATGTCAGGGGAAGATGTTGATGGCGAAAAGTGTGACGAAGAACGGTCGGATATTGTAAGGCGGTTTGTCGTAGCTGAGCTCCGGTGAAGTTCGATTTTTTCGAATAAAAAGTGAAATCAAATTAAACTAACACTATGTTAATTCTAAGCTAAGGAATTAAAACGACGGGAAAAATGAGGCTCACTGGACCTGGCGTGGCCTAGAGCAGAGTTGGCGGTGGAGGAAGTTGCAGAGGTCGGATCTACCTCGATTTGACCCCTTCCTTGCTTGGTGAACCTCCAAAGAGGAGCATGTTGTCACCAGGTTCTTTGATCTGGGTTAAGATTAGGGTGTGGATGGGAAAAGAGGGATCAAGGGGAGAAAGGAGGGAAGAAGAGATACTATATACAAGGCAACTTCATCGGGGACTGGTGCACGATACAGAGGCGCCTCGTCCAAGGATTGATGCAGCGTGAAAGGTGGATGAACGAGGAATAAAAGTCAAGAAGAAATCAAGTCAAAATAGTGAAAGAATCTTACGCAAAAAATTGAGGAAGATCGGTCAACTGCATTCTGACACGGCTAGACCTGAGGTCAGAAGAGTTGACTCAGGTCAACGAAGGGCGTGCCCTGATTGGGCGACGTCATCCGCAAAAAGACAAGCCAACAATTAAAATTGAAAAATTCAAAATAGAATAGTAATTGATTTATTTATTTTTTGATTAAAACAAAAAATACTAATTTATGTAGTATTTTATTATGTTTTTTTATTTATTTTTAGGAGTTTATTTATTATAGGTTTATTTCTTACAAGTGAAAGTATAGGTATATATACCCATATAATATATATAATATTTTATTTTGTACTTTAAATTTTGTTGTTTTTTACACATAATTTATATATTTAAAACATATTTATATATACTTAGATACATTTTTATTGTATTTTTTGATATAATATGCGCTTAATTAATTATAGGTATGTGTATAGTGTATTCATCTATGTATTTTGTATCTTTATTTATTCTAGTGTATTTTAATGGTCTTATTTTATTCTAAGTATGTACATATACTCTAAATAATATTTACAAAATTATAAAATATAAAATCATGAAAAAAATTAAAGAATAAATAAAATAAATATTTTATTCAGGTACATTGTACAATAGGGGTCTAAAACCTAACTTTTGCATCTTAACTCTGAACTAAGTGAAATCACCTTCATTAAATGGATAATAAAAAGTTATATACAACTAAATATGATTTTGGTATATTTTGAGTTATATGAAGAAGATACATGTCCGTGAAATTGGGATTTGAATTTTTATTTTGAGTGTAGAATGTACACTTTGCATTATTTTTGCATGAAACAAATTTTGTATTTTTCTATGTATTTTTACCCATGACTTTCATATATATTTTTTTGATTTTATATATAAATAATAAAGAATAAAATGGATCCAAAAAATTTATTATTATGCATTTATTAACTAGGGTTTCTTTTATTGATTGGCCCTTATCTCCTCCTACTTTATTCCTTATCGACCCAGTCATTATGATGCCTAGGTCTTGGGGTTTAGGGTCATAAAATACCTTTGGTATTTTATTTCTTTTTCTTTTATTTTCTTTATTCTTTTATTTTGACTTTAAGTACATTCTTTTAAGCAATATTTACACAATATATACATGCATTTAGTTAGGGTTTAAAGGCCAAAATAAAATAATAAAGGTGATGAAACAGAGGTTCATCAATATCCAATGTCTGGGTTTTAACCTTTTTGGGGCTTATCCATTTGGATTCATTTCTCTGAACTATTTCAGATCCATTTCCATTTGACTCCATTTCCATTACCTTTTCCAAAATTTGAATTAGAAATGGACAATAAAAATGGTTTGAGATTTAATACAATTAATTTTCAAACATTTAGCCACAAAATGGGTTCATTAAAATCCACCTTGTCTCATCACTCCCTCAAAATGGAATTGTCGTGCTATATAGTTTATTATTGCCACATCAACCTAAAATATTACTAATAATCAATTGTCCAACATACTGGAAGACTTTGATTAAATTATGTGTTCAAACCCCTAATTTGAATGTATTCTTTGAGGATTAATCCATAGATTTCTCAGTCGATCATTGGGTGACAATATAAGGGAGACATGTGAGTCTGGCATAAGAGGAGGGGAGAATTGTGTAATATACAATTATCCAAATAACAATATCCAACTAAAAATAACTAACAGATCATATAGATACAAGAATAACAAACCACAAATTACACAGTGATCTTTACGTGGAAACTCAAGTAGGTGAAAATCACGACCCAAAAACTAATTCTAGTATTTCTCCTTTACTCTCTTGATAAAACTTGTTTCCACTATATCAATGTTACTGTAAATCGAGGGTAGCATAATCTCTCATACAACATGCACACTTCCTTGGACAACTCCCAAAGGAAGATTTTATCTTCCTTAGAGAAAGGAATCCACAACGTTGATGCATATACGAAAATGATGAACATAAAAAATAATTTAACAATTGAAACTAGAATTCACAAGCTTGTAGAGTTTCAATGTAAAATATGCTCAAAAATGATGAAGATGATGGCAATAGAGCAAAGAGAGCACAAACAACTTTAGTAGCTAGACAACTTTGGATTAAAGAGAACTCGAGCATGCAAAAATGTTAAAGAACTTGAATAACACACAAAATCAACACTATTTTTTCTTTTGAGTGTAGAGGATGTTACTCTTAGTTATGTATCTCAATTAACGAGTCATATGATATCTTATATAGGGTTGGCTTCATAAGAGTTGTTGGTGTGAAAAATGGAAGTCCCAACATTTAGATTTCCAAAAATTATGAAATGATTAATCAGGTAACAAGGATGATTGATCATGAGTGATCGTTTAGGTCAACAAAGTGATCTGATGAACCACGTTTTCACCACGCTAATAGCCGTGTATTATCGTCGTACAGGTGGTGAAAATGATTCAGCAAAAATCACACTTTTGAATACGTGGAGAATTTTACTTGGTAAGTCTACCAAGGTCGAACATAGGGACACGAGCCTCCGCATCTATTTATTGGGAATTATTGATTAAATTAGAGCGATTAAATTCTAGTGATAAAGGTCTTCAAATGCAGATACAAAATGCAGACAAAAATGCAGATAAAAATGCACGTGAAACTCATGCAAAAAAATCATGCAATGAATGATGATCCGTATGCTATTTTTTATTTGATTTTAATACTATAAAAAATGATGCAAAATGATATGTACAAATATGCCCTAAAATGATTCAAATTCCTTGAGCAATCAAAAGCAAATCGATTCCAATATCAATTGAGGCATACTGATAATTTATGGGATTTAAAATAAGCACAAGCGACACATAAAAGATCTAGAATTTAGCATATTAAATAAAATATCAAATTTGTAAGTAATATACCATCTTAAAGAGAATAAAATTAGCAACAAAATGAAACTAAAATCAATGAAAATTGAGTTCATATGATCAAGATATGATGTAAATAGCGCAAGGGAATAAATGCAACAAAACATGAAAATAAAATGGATAATTAATTGCAAGTATGCCCTTGAGGGGCATATTTTCAATTTTTAAAAGTCGAAGGGACTCCCCTTATATTTTCCTTGCGTACGGGGACATATCTACCATCATTATATACCAGCAGGGTATTTGTGTAATTTGCCCAAGCACAACACATGAGGCACGCACGCCTGGGTGGGACCTTTTTGCAAATCTAGAAAGCTCGACGGGCCTAGATGCAAATTGCCCAGCCCCTCACGTGCAATGCACGCAGACTGAGGTTGGGACCTAGGCTCAGGGGAGTTGTAGGGTCAGGGCACATGTGGCTGATGCACCGAGCTTCGGGAGAAGGCTTGGTCCCACGAATTTGTAGTCTTGCTGCTGAGGCTACGAGTAGGTTAGATTTGTATGATCATAATGATCGAACAACACATGTATGTTGAGTTCTTCAGCCTCGTCGCCACCTGCAACGGACTTAGTGGGGCTCCGACGACCACCCCATTCCTCCATCTACTCACAGCTGATGTAAGGAAGTCCAGAGAGCCCAAGCGATGGATCCACGAAGCTCCTGGAACAATGAGCGATCGACGAGGATGCCTGGAGTGGCTCGAAGATGGAGGTTCACCGGAGGCGATGGATGAGATCGAAGTTTAGTTGCTTCGACTGATCAATGAAGGGGGGGAATACGTGCATATGTTAGATGTGCATAGACAAAGCGATAATGAGGTGAATAGGGTCCTGTCGGGCGTAGAGGTGGAGGACTTGGGCTCCGCTCCGACGGACAAGAGAAGAGATGGGGCGGAGTTCATGGAGGTTCTAAAGAAGGGAGAGGGTGGTCGGAGTGTGTCACAAAGGTGTTGTTGGTGTGGTGAAGATCAGAGGAGGATCGGGTGAAGGTGGTATGTGTAGTGTGCGTCGGGAAAATTAAAAGAAAAATAAAGTAAAAGTAGATAAGAAGGGTAACCGATCGGAGCAGGAGATTGGGTTGAGCTTCTTGCGAAGCTTGGGTCATCGCTCAACCTGCCCAGCTACGACATGGAGCTTGATCGGTTGCTTAGGGCTACCGTTATTTGGTCGGTGGGCCAAGTGTCAACACTGGGGTGGTGGGCCATCGTGGCCATTCCATCCGCCTCCGACTGTCACAAGGAAGCAAAGGATAGCTAGGTTGTAACCCTAGGAATGGTGAACAAAGCGATATGGTGGCATAGGAGAGGTAATTAAGGAGGAGGCCCGCCGACCGTTACGGTGGTGAATGGTGAGGATGGAAGCAGTCTTGCAAAGAAGAGGGAGGCGTTATCGATGGTATTGATGGCTGGCGAGGATCACAAGGATTAGGTATACATGGGGAAGAATTTAGCGAGTGGAAAGGGTGTCTGAGGTGGATACCAAAAATGGTAGGAGGCGATGCGGAATGTTTGGCGAGGGAGCAATTGGATCTTACAATCCAACGGTAGTTGTTGAGGCACAAGCGGAAACTCATGATTAGATCAGAGGGTTTGATCTAAGGGTGGAGAGAAGAGAGGGTGTGGACGGTGAAGATGGGTTGATCCAGAGAGAGATGAACGGTCAAGGGAGATGCGGGGTTGGACGACGGAGATGGAGGCACGAGGTGAAGATCCAAGGGCCCAAGAAGTGTGCGGGTGACGAAAGGAGGTGCGACCATGTGGGTTGCCTAGAGGGTGCCATGTGGCCCAACTAGATTATTCAGAAAAAGAAAATAAGAAGAAAATTACAAAAGAAATAGCAAGAGGCAAAATCAACAAAAAGTTAAATATAAAAGTTGTAGATCTCGAGGAGATCTACAAGTTTCATATTGATCAAAAAGTCAAAAGAGGTCATTTGTACAAAGAAATATTTTTGGTAGAATTTGTAATAAAACACTAAATTTTCAAGGTTTTGTTATTTTTTGTATTTTTATTTCTTTTCGATACCAAAATAAATGTCTACAATATTTATCTATTTTTTGAGGATTTTTAATAAAAGAGAAAATGAAGGAAATGTTACTAATAAATATGCAATAATTAGGTTAGCAGTTAGGGTTAATTATAGATGGAGGATTTATTGATAAAGATGCAGAATTAATGAAGATTTGCAGTGCAGTTCTTATGTTTCGAGGATAATAAGTGAGTATGGAAATGATAAATCGAAGATTCATCATCCCCCTAATACTTAAACTATACTCGTCCTCGAGAATCTAAAGAATGAAGGAGTCGTATTAATTCCTGACAGTGCATGTGATTTTTCAAGGCTCAATTCATCAAAGACCCTTAATTTAAGTGAGCCTAAAATTCTGAGCTCAACCATGCTCTAGTTAAAAGGAATCTAACTTCTCTAATTATGAGACTCTCTATTTGTACATATAATACAAGGATATGGCATTTAGTGTACTGCACTCATGAGAGTCGAGTCGAGATGTCAACAATATCCTAGTCCAGGAGATACTCTCCTCTGGACCTAATCCTCAACACTAGGGAATAAGTAGGTTCTTGCATTCAATCCACCGTCTCATTAGTTTGTCAGACTTGAAAGTGTAGATGGAAGGTCGGATAATGGAGGGCATAGGATTATGTATTTTTCTTCTCTCCCTCACATTGGAACAAGGATCCTTTCTAGTGCCTTATTACTCAACACATGTATATTTTTGATTTGTAGATCAATGTGTCCGTCAAGAGAGTTTGAGTCGCCTCTACTTATTTTCCTGTGAGCACACAAGGGTGTGTTTTCTTTAAGTATCTAAGATACTTACACCTAGACTTGTATCACTTACAATGCAGAGCCCATTTTTGAGGTACTAGCCTGACTCATTGGTCATAATTAGCTTTGGTACAATTGGACACTTTGAAAATGATTGGGAGCGGTCACCATTGGTGTAAGCTCTTGACTTTTTGACTTTGAATTGAGAGAGCATTTCTTTCAACATTTCTTTCTTTTCTTTTCTTTTCTTTTTGGCTCCACTGCTTTTACCAAGAATTGTTGCAAACTGATCAACAAGTTCATTATGTTTCATCACACCCTGGCACATAGGTAAATATAAAACAATAGTATGTGAACTTTCGCATAATGGCTAGGGTATGCTAATACCCAGGTTTTTTTGAATCCTTCATTGACTTTATCCCATCCTCGAGCATCATTATATCGAATCTAAACTCAAATCTCCAGTCCAAGTCCCTCAAGTGATAACTCAACTCATCTCATCAATCATGCATTTGTGGAAGTGATGTGATGATCATATTCTCTAGAATGTAGAGACAAAAAGTGTAATATAGTGCCCAAATCTTTCAAATTAAGGAAGTGTGGATTGTTAAGTTTCAAAATCCTAATGCTAAGGGGTGATTAACTCAGACTCTCAAGATCTCAAAAACCAAGTGTCCTCAATTCCTCAAGCCTTGAGTGATAGTGAATGCGTCAAGAATATACCAACTCCAAGGTTAGTGATTTTTTGTGTTTTTTTTTATGTTTGTAATTTTTATGTGATTTTTTTAATCTCAAGAGAACTAATGATTGGCCCAAGCTTATATGAATAGTTGCATCCATTTCCAGCCAATATGGGCGTAAGTACAGACCTATGGATGGCTACTTGTATTACTTCAAGGTGGTTCCATTCCATTATATTTTAACCACCCACTCTGCAAAGGGAGACCGTAGTTCCCTCACTGAGAAATGCCTACTCATGTTTAAGCTCAGTAGTCAGAATCTTTACTCAAGAAAAGTTTGTTTTTTTAGATTTTTGAGGGATTTTTGAAAAAAGGTTAATAGTAATTACAAAATAAAAGTTAGTCCCTCATTTTTTAAAAGAATTTTGAAAAACATTTCCAAATCATGTCACATAATATAGATATTTTCAGAATATTTTTCAAACAATTTTTGAAACGAGCCAAATCCCCATTTTTCAAACCATCGTCAAATATTTTTCAAAATAGTGTCACACAATTAGAACTTTTTTTCAAAGCATTTTACAAATATTTTTACAAAAATCAGTTCACAAGTAGTTATACCCTAACCCCCAAAGTTTCAAAAATCTCAACATATGAGCTATGGCTAAAGTATATATACAATATATACGGTATACCCCCCTATACTTTACTCTTGTTATGTCCTCATAGCACAAAGTGATCTGAAGCCCTAGACCAGGTTAAATACAAGGTGATATAGCATAGTTGAATCAGATAACCCTCCCTATACTTAGGTTAAAAATAACCTAAGTACAAAAAGGGGCAAGAAGAGGAAAGAATGAATGACTCAGGTATCCCATATACTTAGGCTGAAAATAGCCTAAGTATTGGATATGCAATGAGGATGGAGATACCCACAGTTAATAATCAATATTTGTACAAGGTTCACCCATACTTAGGTTGAAGAGTGGCATAAGTATTAGGATGTGAAATTAAGGATGGGGAAATTGTGATCAGTTAGGGTTAGGGGGTGTATTTACGTAGATGTATAGATGTGCGGAGATGGGAGGGGTGGTATATCATCTAGGGTTACGAGAGGCTGGGGAAGAATAATCATCTAATGCTCAATCATTCTTATAATACCCCTTGATTCACCAACACATACATGAAGACCAACAAGGGTTGGTCATTTATCTTCTCCATTTTATTGATGATCATTCAAAATTAAAGTCCATTATGCAGGTTTTAAGGCTAGGTTGTGGGCACTATCCTAGGGATACATCCTCACCTCTCAACATTCAAACATTCTACATACAATGTTGGGGGTTGCTCTCCCACAATCCTAAAGTGATTTTTATTCCATTTTAATTAATAAACTTGCATTACAAAACCAATTTCATACTTAGGTTATCACTGTAGTTAATGTGAATTCAAGTCAAACAAGCATCGTATAATCGACCATTCCCAATTTCCTTTAATTTCCTACGTGATAAACCAAGGGAAGATTTGAGAAGAGCTAGTGCATTCGTGGAAAACCATGATGCTTGCTTGAGAGAGAAACTTACAGTGCCTCCAGGAATCTCCATGCAAGTGCAAGACTGAATTGAAAATTTTTACATTAAATTCATGCAAGTCGAAGAAATTGCACCCTAAACATGCTTCTATTAGCGGAAAGATTCTCATTAATTTGGCTAAGTGAAGCGATGTACGTGCATCCGTGAATTAAGTGTGTCCTAACCTACAGAGCAAGCACAAGTGATAGCAAAATAAAGAGCTTAGAGAGCCATGTGCCTATCCCTATGTTGACACTCAAGTGAATCATCACTCAGATTAGGGGTGGACTTCACATACCACATGCAAGGTTCAAGTTCATATTTACACATACGAGCCCTCAAACGAGAACCTCTAGAAATGCAAATGATACATTTTTTTTACACAATAAATGCATAAAAAATGTCAATTAAACTCCTTGAATTCTCCTGAGTTTCCTCTACGTCTCCTTGAAGCAGAAGCTCCCAACTCCACGCCTCCATGTAGATCAAACATCCTCCATCTTCACAGGCCATGTCACAAAGGACAAAGTCAAGAAAAATATCAAGAAATTTAAATAAGAAATAATGATGCAAAAATAGACACAACATGAAGACCTTAAATTTTGAAAATAATTGACTCAAATAATACAATAAAATCCAAAAAATAAATAAGGACGAATCGTGTCCCCAGCAACGATGCCATTTGATGAATCGAGTTTTCACCAGTTAATAGTCGTGTATTATCGTAATATAGGTGGTGAAAATGATTCAACAAAAATCATACTTTTGAATATGTGGAGAATTTTACTTGGCAAGTCTGCCAAGTCAAACATAGGGACACGAGCCTCCTCATCTATTTATCAAAAATTATTGATTACATTAGAGTGATTAAATTCTATTGATAAAGGACTTCAGATGCATATACAAAGTGCGGAAAAAATGCAGATAAAAATGCACATGAAACTCCTGAAAAAAATCATGCAAATGATCCGTGTGTTATTTTTTATTTGATTTTTGACGCTGTAAAAAATGATGCAAAATGATATGTACAAATATGCCCTAAAATGATTCAAATTCCTTAAGCAATCAAAAGTAAATTAAATCCAATATCAATTGAGACACACTGATAATTTATTGCATTTAAAATAAGCACAAGTGACACATAAAAGATTTATAATTTAGCACATTAAATTAAGTATCAAACTAGAAAATGAATCATGCCATCTTGAAGAGAATACAACTAACAACATAATGAAACTGAAATAAATGAAAATTGAGTTCGTATGCTCAAGATATGATGTAAATAATTCAAGGGAATAAATGCAATAAAAACATGAAAACAAAATTGGTAATTAATTACAAACAAGCCATCGAGGGCAATATTTGCAATTTTTAAAAGTCGGAGGGATCCCTTGATATTTTTCCTTACACAGGGACATATCTGTAATCATTATAAACTGGTAGGGAGTTTGTGCAATTTACCCAGGCATGACACATGAGGTGTGCGTTCCTTGGCAGGACCTTTTTGCAAATAAAGAAAGATTGAAGGGCATGGATGCAAATTATTGAGGCCATTGCGTGCAGCACACGTGGGCTGAGGTTGGGACCTAGGCTCGGGGGAGCCGTAGGGTCGGGGCACACGTGGCTGATGCACCGAGCTTCGGGAGAAGTCTCGATCCCCCGAACCTATAGGCTTGCTGTTGAGGCTACGAGTAGATCAGAGTCGTCCAATCGTAATGATCGCACGACACCTCTACGTTGAGTTCTTCAGCCTTGCTGCCTCCTGCGGTAGATTTTTTGGGTCTCCCCCCCATTCCTCTACCTGCTCTCAACATATGGGAGGAAGACCGAGGAGCCCAAACGATGGACCCACGAAGCTCTTGGAGCAACGAGTGATCGACGAGGATGCCTGGAGTGGCTTAGAGATGGAGGTTCACTGAAGGTCGTGGAGGAAATTAGAGGTTTATTGCTTTATCCGATCAACGAAGGGGGATAATACATGTGGATGTTAGATGTGAGTAGCCGAAACGATATTGGGTTGAATGAGGTCCTGTTCGGGCGGAGACGTGGAGGACCTAGGCTCCTCTCCGACGAACCAGAGAGGAGATGGGGCGGAGGTGATGGAGGTTCTAGAGAAGGGAGAGGGTGGTCGGAGTGTGCCGCGAAGGTGCATGTGGTGTGGTGGAGCTCGAAGGAGGGTCAGGTGAAGGTGGTATGTGTAGTGTGCGTCGGGGAAATTAAAAGAAAAATAGACAAAAAGTAGAGAAGAAGAGTACATGATCGGAGCAGGTGATTGGGCATAGGGGGGCTTGGGCTGAGCTTCTTGCGACGCTCGGGTCATCGCTCAACATGCCCAGCTACGACATGGAGCTTGATCGGCCGCCTAGGGCTATCGTTACTTGGCCGGTGGGCGAAGGTTCAACACCAGGGTGGTGGGCCATCATGTCCATTCCATTCGCCTCCATCTGTCATAGGGACGCGAAGGTAGCTAGTCCATAACCCTAGGAATGGTGGACAAAGTGATACGGTGGCGGAGAAGAGGTATTTAAAGAGGAGGTCTCCCAGCCGTTACAGTGGTAAAGGACGAGGATGGAGGTGGTCTTGCGAAGAAGAGGGATGCATTATCGATGGTATTCATGCCTGGCAAGGATCACAGGGGTTAGGGTGACGTGGGGACGGATTTAGCGAGTGGAAAGGGTGTATGAGGTGGATCCCAAAAATGGATGGGGTCGATGTGAAATGTCCTGCGAGGGAGACAATGGAGGTAGGAGTTGGAGCCCATGTCGTTGGATCTTGCGATCCAACGACAGTTGTTGAGGCACGGGAAAACACTCATGATTAGATCAGAGGGTCAAATCTAAGGGTAGAGAGAAGAGCAGGTGCGAACGATGGAGATGGGTTGATCCTGAGAGAGAGGAACGGTGATGGGAGATGCGAGGATGGACGACGGTGATGGAGGCACGGGGTGAAGATCCAAGGGCTCAGAAGAGTACGGGTGGTGAAAGGAGGTGCAACCACGTGGGTAGCCCAGAGGGTGCCATGTGGCCCAACTAGATTATTCAGAAAATAGAAAATAAGAAGAAAATTACAAAGAAATAACATGAAGCAAAATTAACAAAAAGTAAAAACATGAAAGTTGTAGATCTCGATGAGATCTACTAATTTCATATTGACCAAAAAGTCAAAAAGGTCATTTGTACAAAGAAATATTGTTGGTGGTATTTTAATAAAAACACAACATTATCAAGGTTTTGTTATTTTTTTGTATTTTAAATTTATTTTCGATACCAAAACAAATATCTACAAAATTTAGATATTTTTTGGGGATTTTTAATAAAATAGAAAATAAAGAAAATGTCAGTGATAGATTTGCAATAATTATGGTTAGTAAATAGGGTTAATTATAGATGGAGGATTTATTGATAAAAATGTGGAATTAGTGAAGATTTGCAATGAAGTTCTTATGTTTCAAGGATAATAAGGGATTATAGAAATGATCGATCATATTTTACTATTGAACAATAATTTGAAAAGTGATCTATCATGATCAAAAGGATGATCGATCAGGATTGATTGATCAAGAATAATAATATGGTCTATCACGTCAGAAAATCAATAATTAAGAATTGATAGATCAGGATTAGAATATGATCGATTAAGGGTGATCGAGCATGGTATCAAGATTATCGATCATATGTCAAAAAATTGATTTGGTATATTTATGATTATGCCTTAAGTTTGCTCGTTGATCAATAATATGTAGAAGGTGTAAGGTGTAGTTGTTTAATACCAAGTTGAAGATCTTTCAAGGGAAGCTGAAATTAAAGTGAATGGGACCATATGTAGCCTATTTTGTACATGCAATTGTTGCATCGAGATATCAAATAGGATGATGGATGCACGATCATTTATGGTAGATGTGTAGTTGCTGGCATTCATCGAATCATACGAGCATCTGGCCCTAGTTGTGAAGATCTCTTTCGTACATGTCCCTTGATTCATATGCCACTTTTCGGACATGAACAAAAATATTGTAACCATTTCAATACATTCTATCCTACAATCTCACTATGTACACGTATACTATCCATCTATATATTCTCTTAGATCTAGTTGGAACCCCAATACTTAGGTTGACCCGAGCCTAGGTATAGGGGGACCAACTTCCACTGTGTAAACTAACTTCACATGTATATTCGTTCTCCCCTTCGTCCACCACAATTTTGTTCCTTCTGGACATAGGTTGTCCAAAGCCTAAGTATAGGGGGCAACCGCTTTCCTTTCCTTCTTCTTTTTCCCATGTATTTTATCCATAACTCATACTTTCGCAAACTTTCCATATAATACTCATTAAAAGAAGATGGTTTGGTATGGGAAAACATATCTAAATGATGGAGAATGTGAATAATGTGAATGACAAAAAATATTTCAAAAAAATATTAAAATGCAAAAAAAACCAAACAAATTTAAAAATTACAAAAATGTAATATTTTTAAAACTACAAAAATATTGAAAAAAATCACAATTCAGATTTCTAACACTTGTACGTGCACTCAAGACTTATTGTACATCAGGCCACTTGATTCTGGTTGATTCTCAACTTTGAAAATCACAACTTTTTCTAATTAGGGGTCTTAGAACTTAATGCACTCAAAAAATACATGGTTTAAAGATATACATGTTATATTGCGTGTAGAATTTTTGAACTTCAAATCAAATATGACCCATACTTCACTTGCACAATCACATGTACTAAGTGATGAGTCACTATTTTGCCCAAGGGCCAAAAATGTGAGAATTTAACCGGACTTGATTTGATGATTCTCGAGGATAAGAAGGAGTTTTGATCAACTCAAGAAGCTTGAGAGTAAGCACATAAGCAATATGGGAACAAGAATCTCTGTACCATCTTGAAAAAATAATAGGTGTCATGTGTGATTTTATGGTAAATCTTATAGGTAAACATGCACCAACATGGTAAAATCCAAGGAGCTTATCAGTGAAAAAAAGAAAAAGAAAAAAGGGAGAAACAAAATCCCAAAAACATGTCACCCATAAACTGATACAAGGTGCTCCCAACCATTTGAGTGTCAACTTTGTCCAAGCCATGGTGAATAGTACTCATGCCAAAGTGGATCGGGATAGTACAAGAAAAATAAGAGGCTCTACATCGTTAATAAAAAAGCCAAGGTGCCAAAAGGTGGGAAAATGTATCTAAAAAGGTGTACCCAGTGTAGCCCCAGCAAAATAAGTGCAGAGAATTCCACAACATCTTGATGGATATGTTGATTCTACAAAATAAAATAAAAATTATTTGTCTATGTAGTAGTGTGTGTACGTCACCCGAGTGATCCTTTGACTAATGTAAGGTGAAAAAATAAAGACGCAATCCAATTTCACTCCATACTTGGTCGTCCATGCTCACACTATTTAAGTCCGAAAACTAGAGAGACAATCAATTGAGAATGAAATGAGCTATGGAACTAGAAATGAGGATCAAGTCTTAAACCTAGCCTTACATACCTGGATCTTAAGAGAAACACCAACTTTATACGAAGTGTCGTGATCAACACTTAAATGTCATACCCGTTACATATATATCACATAAAGAGTCTAAGAACCAAAGAGTTTGAGATCCTTTGAGTGTTGGTCGATACTCGACTTTGATAAATCACGGAAACTTGAGGCTTGATCGATTAGTATCGTCTCCTCACCTACACATGTCAAGAATTCAGTCAAAATTTTCTTATATTTACTCTTCAAATAAGTGTTTGATCGAGAATGAGAAAGATTTAAGTATAAACGGTCATGTTGGTTCTCTTACTTTTAATTCCATTAAGAACTCGACATATAATTGATAACCGGGATTTAGCGAGGGTCTAATGTAGTCTACACAAGACGCGAACCACACTGTCGCTAAAGCGACCGCTCACAAAATCCTGATTAAAAACAAATTAACCCACAATAAGATAAGCAATAAAAAGCAAAATTTGTGGAGTTAAAATTTATTACAACTCTACAATGAAGTGTATAATGTAAGTATGGGTAGAGTGTCGAACACCGAGAGCAAACGGGAGAATGGTGCAAATAAATGAAAAAATATGTGCTTCTTGTTGTCTATGTTTTTTGTGGGTAATTTTTTTTATTTTTTTTTGATATATAACTTTTTTGTTTTTAATTTTATATTTTTATTTTCTCTTTATATTTTATGATTTTTAATTTCCTTTTCTTTTTTATAAAAGGTATATATAAATATATAAGGCTCTATATACAATATAGGATAATATAGATATAAATATAACTAAAACAGATAAAAATTATCGAATTAAATATTTTTGGGTTTTAAATAATTTTTTACTATTTTTTAAAATTTTGAAAGGATTTTTGATATTTTTATATATTTTTAAAGATAAAAATATCCAAAATTAAAGATTAAATAAATAGGTATAATAAGAGTGGAAATTAACATGTCCAAAATTTTTCAAATCAAATTTAATCGAGGAATAATAATATAAAAAAAGTATAAAATAGAAAATGGTATTTTTGGAGTTTTTAGATTTTTTATTTTTATAATGGATTTTGGAGCTTTTTAATTTTTAAGAGTATTTTTTCTATTTTATTTATTTTTGGCCAGAAGGTTCAAAATACTTAAATAAACAGGATATATTTTTTGGAGATTATTTTTTTAGGAATGTTTCAAAACTTTTTTATAATTTTTATGGTTTTTTAAGTCAATTAGGGGATATTTGTGTTTTTGATTTTTAATAAATAAGAAAAGCCCTAAAAAGAAAATTTAAAAATATGGTCTGAAAATATATTGCAACATGAGCTTAACCCTATTTTTTGGAGCACGAACACTATATTTAATATATATGGAAGAAATGCACAAAAGATCATGGAACTGGTAGGGGCATATATGTAATTAAAATAAAGATCAGTGGCCTTTCTGCAATTTTCACAAAAATATAACACTGGAATTAATAATTCACGGGCCAAAATAAAATACAAAATGTAGCAGGGGCTCAAGTGCAAAATGCTCACCTCATGTGGGACCACACGTGAGGTGAGCTGGCATGAACTCGACTTCAATTATAGAAACTTAGAGGGTCTTTTGCAAATTTTAAAGAAATATTATAAAGGCAGATGAAAGTTTATGGATTGCATAATAAAGTACAAAAATCGATGGGTAAAGGTTAAAAATATCCAACTCTTGCGCTTGGAATGGACGACGATGATTGAGTCACTTATCCACATGTCACCCCCGGGCTTCACGATGATGCTTTGCCGATAGACACTTGGGATTAATCTGATCTGATGGCTGGGGGTGCAGGAGATCCAACAGTCACAGGCTAATCTAGGAGGTCGTTCTTGATCCAATGACAGAGAGGAGAGGTGGATGAACATGGAAGAAGCCTCGGCGGAGCGAGCTTCCTCCAGCGAAGACTCTATTCTCCGATGTCCTCTAAAGCACCAAAATGGCTCATAAGGCTCCTGGTGAGATCCTCTATCGACTGATGTCTTCTAAACGCTCCAGCGATGGTTGGAGGACTCCTAAGAGGTCGACGGAGCAAAGAAGCTCCAAGAACCTCACGTGAGTCTCAAAACTGCCCCAGCTGGCTTTGAAGCTTTAGGAAACATGCAAAAAGATGTTATTTGGTCGAGGGTAAATAGCATGGACCCTTTAGCGCACGAAACAAGCGGTCGGTGGAGTGTAATGGAGGTGCTCTAGTGGGATGAAGGTGGTGGAGCACCTGGATTCTGCTCCAGGGAGGAGCAGGTTGGTTTGGAGTGGACAGAGGTATAGAGAAATGGCTAGGGAAGAAAATGAGGGTGGAAGGTGCATCAGGAAACAAGGAATATACAGTGAAGTCGTTCGTCGGATATAGACGTCGACGAACTTTGAATCGGGTGATCTAAGCTAAAACAAGCAATGAAATCATAAAAAATGCACCACATAAAATCTAGGACTAAAATTAATCTAAAATGCGATAAAAGGCTACCTCACTTGGATGGAGCCAAGGAAGTAGACGTCGATGGCGGTGCTTCGCCAAAGGTGTGTGGAATGCCCCTCGAACCTCACATGACTCCGCTACAAGCTGCTGGAGAAGCGCATGTCACTCACTTCGATCCAGAGCACAAGAGAGGGGCCAAAGCTGGGCCCAAAAGGATTCAAAAATGGAAGGGAGCTCGAATGGGGCTTTTGTACAAGTGACAGAAGTGCGACAAAGAACGCGAAAGAATGGGCGGGTCAATGATCCATGGATCGAGGAGACACACCCACGTGAAAGAGGATGTGAGGCAAAAAGTCAGTGAAGGAATCAACCCATGAGGATCCATAGATCATCGGGGAAAAATCGAGGAAAAACGAGTCAAACTAGGTGTGTCAAAGCTACAAGACTAAGTCACGCAGTTGACCAAGGACAACTGGAGACCCGATCTGGTTGGTCCATGTGAACCAACCAGGAAGAAACAACCTGAAATTATTTAGAAATTAAATAATAAATAATAAATGTGTTTATTAATTTTAAGTTATAAATAAAAATGTTTGTTATTTCATAGTATTTAATATGATTTTTATTTATTTTTTAAACTTATTTATTATAAGTTAGTTTTTAGGGTTTTATTTATAAGTATATTTACCTATGTTTTAAGTATTGTATTTTTATTTTGTATTTTTGATTTTATTATTTTATTTTCTTATTTTATAAAATTATAACTTATTTTATATACATAAATATTTTTATTGTATTTTTCTGATATGTTATTTATACTTAAATAAATTTGTGTATATTATATAGGTATAATTATTGTATATTCATCTATGTATTGTATACTTATTTTATTTTAATATTTTATTGATGGTTTTATTGTTCTACATAGGTATATATATTATAAATAATATTTACAAAATCATAAAAATATGAAATTACAGAAATAATAAGTAATAAATAAAATGAATATTTTATTCGTGTTTATTGTACAATAGGGGTCCAAAACCTAACATTCACACTTTAACTCCAAAAAAATGAAGCCACCTTCATTAAATAGTTTATTAAAAGTTTTATACAATTAAAGGGGATTTTGATATATTTTGTTTTTTATTTAGGAGATGTGGGTCTGGGAAGTTGGGATTTTGACTTTTTATTTGGAGTATAAAAAGAACATGATATATTATTTTTATATAAATTCAATTTTGTATTTTTAGACTATACGAAGGGATCTTAGTTTTTTGGATATAAGCATGGGATTGACCCAAGATAGATCTGAATGGAGGCGAAGAATCCATGTAGCCGACCCTACTTAATTGTGGGAAAGGCTTTGTTGTTGTTGTTGTTATCAATTTTGTATTTTTCTGTATATTATTTTCTACAACTTTCATGTACAAAGTTTCTTTATTTGATGTGTAAATAATAAAGATAAAATATATGTCAAAACTGAATAAATGGTGAATAAAAGAATATGGTTTTTATTTAGTTTTAGCCCTTATGTCCCCCTACTTTCTTCCTTGTCGACCCAGTTATCAAGATGCCTAGGTCTTGGGGTTTAGGGTCATAAATAGCTTTGGTATTTTATTATTTTTCTTTTATTTTCTTTATTATATACTTTTGGCATTAGAAATTATATTTTATACACAATAAATGGAACAAATAATGAATGTTAATTTGTACAAAATAATGTTATTTACATGCATTAGATAGGATTTTTAAGGCCAAAATGATAGAATAAAGGTGATGAAATGAGAATTCGTCAATAATTTAAGTATCTCTTGATTAATTAAATTACAAATATCAATATTGGGATATTTATAAAATCATCTTCTCAACAAATGAATCCAATTCATTAGTCCAAATTAAATCATATGCATAGCTAATTATGTAAATTATATTCACTCATGTCTTAAATATACATATATAAGTCATATTCATAAAAATATTAATTATTATGAATCCATATTCATGTTAATTAATAGCCGATATTGTAAATCGTAGACACATATTCTCATATATATAAATATATCGAGGATAATAATTATTATTATCTTGATATTGATATTTCAATATACGAGTCCTAATCCAGATATAACAATGTGAGACACATTTGTGGATACTTAAAGATAATATCAAGAATATTATATTATCCATGTATAATGAGTTGATATTTAATATAAGGGTTTAAACCATTTTAGGCATATCCATTTTGTATCCTTTTTTCGAACCATTTGGGATCCATTTTCATTATGTTTTCCAATTTTTGGATCTAGAAATGGATAAATAAATGGTTTTAGATTTAATAGAATTAATTTTCAAATATTTAGCTACAAAATGGAGTCATTAAAATCCATCTAGTTTCATCACTCCCTCGGAATGGAAGTATCATGCTATATAAGCTATTATGATCGCATCAATATAAAATATTCCAAATAATATCATCCAACATACTAGAAGATCTTGATTAAATTCTATGTTCAAACCCTTGTATGATTGTATTATGCGAGGATTAACCAATAGATTTCTCAATAGATCCGTGGAAGACAATTAAAGGGAGACATGTGAGTCTGGCACAAGAGGAGGGAAGAATTATGCAATATACAATTATTCAAATAACAATATCCAACTAAAAATAATTTACAAATCACAGAGATAGAAGTATAACAAAGTACAACTTATATAGTCATTTTTACATGGAAACCCAAGTGGGTGAAAACTATGACCCAGAAACCTATTCTAGGTTTTTTTATTCGCTCTCTCGACAAAGCTTGCTTCCACTATTCCAACGTTACTTTAACCCGAGGATAGCACAACCTCCCACACAACATGTACCCTTCCTCAGAGAGCTCCAAAATGAAAATTCTCTCTCTCTCTCTCTCAGAGAAAGGAATCCACAACTCGGATACCTATACAAAAATATTGAATAGAAATTATAGTTTATTAATTGAATATTCAATTCATAAGCTTGCTTGTTTTCGACGCAAAATATGTTCGAAATTATGAAAATGGTCATAATAGAGCATAAAACAAACAACTTTAGTTGCTAGATAACTTTGGATTGAGGATAACTCGAGCGTAGAAACACTGAAAGAACTCAAACATTGCACAAAATCATCACTCTTTTTTTCTTTTGAGTGTAGAAGATGTTTTCTTGGTAGTGTATGTCAAAGAATGAGCCATATGGCCCCTGATTCAAAAGAGTTATTGGTGTGAAAAAATAGAAATCCTAATGTTCAGATTTCCAAAAATCATGAAATGATCGATCTGGTACCATGGTTGATTGATCATGTATTGGATCAGGTCAACAAAGTGATCGATCAGATTTGACCATTGAACAGTAATTTGAAAAGTGATCAATCATGATCAAAACGATAGCCGATCAGGGTTCATCGATCAGGAATAATAATATGATCGATCATGTCAAAAAACAATAATCAAGAGTTGATCGATCATGATTAAAATATGATCAATTAAAGGGTGATCGACGGTGTGTCAAGATGATCGATCATGTGTCCAAATTTTGATTTTGATATGAATGATTATGTCTTAAGTTTGCTTGCTGATCAAGAATATGAAAAAATCATAAAACTATTGTTCAACCTAAAATAAAAACCATGCACTACAAGAAAAGGTGGGATTGACGTGCACATAATATCTCACCATGTGCATATCATGTGTACGCCAAGGGAATGGGCGAGCACATGTTCTCTCCTAGGCTATGTTTGCATATCAATGCGATGCAAGGTCAGGCAGGTGAGCAGATGTGATTGCTAGGTGGGTGTTCATGTTGTGGTCGTATAAGACCTCACTCGAGGATGTGGGGGTGAGCATTTGTAGTGTACCAGGAGAACACATGTGCTCTCCCAAGCTATCTATCAGTAAAAAATTATACATGTCCGATGAGGTTTTGATGCCCCGTCGAACTTATAAAACCTACTTGAGAACCACAATAGGAGTTCATTAAAGTTGAAATTTGTACATGTAATATGCCATATGTCCCACAGCTTGTTATACATGTAAATCTACTTTGAATCCACGTTATAGATAAAACATGTATAACAAATATAATGAAATGTTATAAGAGAAGTATAACTTGCTATTAAGATTAGGGTTAAATGGGGCTGCCCCCTGGGAGTAGCCAACTTGGCTACTCCCACCCCTATTTTCCCCTCATTTTTTTATTTCTTTGGAAAATAAAAATTTATAAATTTATCATTATATCCCTCTAATATTCTATTAAAATTTTGTCAGAAACAGAGACTCCTACGACCTCCATCCAAACAGGGTCGATTTAAAAAATCCTGCGACCGTTAAAAAAATGACGTATGGATGGAGGGCTTAGGAGTCTCTATTTCTGACGAAATTTTAATAGAATGTTAGAGGGATATAGTGATGAATATACAAATTTTTATTTTTCAAAGAAATAAAAAATGAGGGAAAATAGGGGTGGGAGTAGCCAAGTTGGCTACTCCCATGGGGCAACCCCATTTTACCCTTAAGATTATGGATGTTCTAATATTCATAGAAATTTAAAAACATCATCTAAACGAAGCAAACATAAAGGTTCCTACAAATGTAAAAACATGTTAAATTATATAAGATGGTTAGCCCGTGATTCACTTCTTCTTTGGTTTAAATATATTTGAAATCAAAATTTGTTTTGATTTCTTCTTCTCCTTTTCCGTCTCCTTGCACCTTGTGTACATGTGTGCTTCTTCTTCTAGGTCATTATCCTCCTCCCCTCCTCCTCATCGTCATCAGATTCAATTTCCTTATACTATGATGCATGCCTTTATGACCTTTAAGTAAATATTATATTAGAAAATTGCGCGAAATTAAAAAATCATGAATCTATTACACTTTAAAAGGATAATTCTTACATATAAGATGTGAATTCTTCCTGCAGGTTGGTTTCTTGCTCCACCACCACCATCATCCGGAACTCCATATGTGGTGTTGGTTGATGTCATGACTGCGAATGCAGGTGTAATGGTTGACCATAAGCAGAATAGGAATGATGGTGTTCATTTACATAGTATGGAGGAAGACCACCAAGCATCTTTTTCCTGTTGGTGACAACATCCCTCTCTTCCAACACCCATAATGATTTTGATTGTAGAAAATCTAAATATAGTTAAAAAAATTAGTCAAACACAAAAATGTTTTAATATGTATGTTTCCAAACAACATTATTAAAGGAGGGTTGATCTGTCTCATAAGTCCCACCCAATTTCTCTACATTTAAAGTCATATATCGGTCCTAGAATAGAAGTACGAAATAATTATAACACATATTTTTGTAAAATATATTTTAACTTTATAAAATAAGTTGGTTAAGTTCGAGGTTGCAATTTCATTAGAAAGATTATTTTGAAATACTAACATTATTTCTCTTACTTCATGAGTGGATCGTCGAGACCCTCCCTCCTTCCCACTTATGTGGGTCATGGACCACCACTCCTGAACATATAGCTCTCCTCCCAACTTAGCAATCTAAAAAAGAAATTTAATTTATTAGAAAAGACTTATATCTATCATGAGTTAGAGATAAAATTAGAGAATTAATTTTTTGGAAAATACCAGCTCAACTCTAACCTGATTGTTGTTTTTTGAGCCACTGGTCAACCTAATTTTCTGCTTTTGATGGTTTTCCTTTCTTGTAGTCGACTCCTTCCAAACTTAGCACTAGAAAAGAAGGCTTCACAAAAAACAACCTGCCTGTAAAAGATATAAAAGGAATATAAAACTATGAAAAATTTAACATTTCTATATATAAGAAAGTTATTACCTTTCCTCTATGCACCATGTAGGTGGGTATCTCTTCATCTCCTCAAGTCCATCTCCTTGCGACATGTTTTTATAAGTGAGTCCATCATTGCACTAAAGAAAGTTTCACTCATTCTCTTTTCCAGCAAATGGATAACGGCTCGATGATAAGCCTATTTTCCCAATACATCTACAAAACAACACCTATTCTGGAAATTTTAATAATAGAGTTAACTAAGGGACTTGTAAAATTATCATCTAATTCTTTAAAGTATTATTCTTACAAGGAATATCTCGAACAGTATCTGCTGCTCATTAACGGGAATGTGACCCACTGAAAATGTGCACCCAGTCAAATGCATCTTGATAATGTTTGTTATCTCCTTAGCAACCATGTTGCTCTTCAGAAAATATCTAAAAAATTATAAATTACATTTTGTATCAATAGAATAATAATGAAAAATATAATGGAAAATTACAAATAATATTTACCTCATATATGCAGAAATCTCCAAGAGTGGGAAGGATTTTTAAGTCTGCCTACCCCCAATCAATACATGTACATGAACACTCAGACGAGCAGGAGAAGGAGAATCTGAATCTATGGATGGGCACACGTGAATCTGGGTAGGGCACGAGTACAACTGAGGAAGAGGTCCCTCCATATAAACATCCGTATAATGGATGAGGAGGATAACTAAGAGACTTGTAGTAGGCCATGATCTAGTGAGCCTCCTTAGAAAGAGGTCCTGAAAAAGTAGGCAAGGTTAGCTGCCAACAAGAAGATGAGAACTATGAGATCGACAGATGACTGGATTAGTGAGTTCCTTATGAACCGATACATCCAAAACCTACCATAGCTATAAATGACAATATACAAATTATTAACAGAAAAGAATTTATGATGAAATATGAAAACTTATCGTACTTTACACAATCTTAATTGTTAATTTCCGTCGTTCAATTCCGGTGAATTATAATCACTTTCATTGAAAGTGGAGTTGTCTGAATCTTCATTTCTAATCTCCATGTCTTCTATTAAATCAGTGTGTATCACCTCAATATCCACCAAGCAAATGGAGTCAGTGATTGTAACTACTTTTGGTATATTATTTCTCTCATAATTAGGTATAAAAGCTTCATCTAAAACATCTTTTGCATGAGCGTCTTCCTTAGCTATATAACTTCGACAGTTTATCTTGATGAAAGTGAAAGATTCTACATTTTTCCTCTTCCTTGATACTTGAAGAAGGTAATAGATTTGGTCCACTTGTGAAGTAGGAACAAATGGTTCAAATCTTCATATATATTTTCTTTATATAACATCAACGACTTTATTCCACTTATCGATCACTACGTCTTCTTTTGGATCATACCAATCATACAAAAATAGTATGACTTTGTTTAGACCGGTAATATTGTATTCCACTTCCAGAATTTCCTTTAATATTTTGTAATAGTTCAAATTATCCTCTCTGTAATACGATCCATGAACCATTACTCCGTAATTTTGAGTGGTTAAGTTTATACCGAAATTTATGGTATGATATCGATAACCTTTGCTCCAACAACAATTGTATGATCAAACCATAGATGCAGGACCTTCTAAAAATATTTTAAAATCATAAAACTATTTCGCTATCATCAAATTATTCTGTTCGGTTCTTGAACCATTCTGGAAATTTGATCCTATATGTGCCAACAACCTGATCTTCGTACGTCAGTTTCTGTTCAACAATTTTTTCTTAAATTCCCTAAAAATAAATGCATATACACTAATTTGAGGATAAAGAATTAATTAATTTTTTTAAAATATTAGAGATAGAAACATAGTCAACATATTGTCATTTCCTCATAATTATCCAATATGTATAATTCAACAGCCTCTTTCTCTTGTTTTGACATTAAACACTCCTTAGCATTTCCGATTGGCTAAGTTGACTGAGGGTACACATTGATATGAAGCTCTTCATGAGAGTAAATTGTCTCGTTCCTACATGTTATGTTGTGGATAGTCTCGACATCATTGGGGAAGTATCTAATACAAACTGTTGCTACTTCTTCATATGTATAATGAGAACTTATGGATCCTTCGATTCTACTTTTGTTTCACACTTTTCTTTTGAGGAAGAACATGAACCTAAGTATCACAAAACGTGTATTTTAGGCAATTAAATAAATCAAATTAATAAAATACTATAAAGGAATACTTTTCAATTAGATACATCCATCAGTACTTAACGGACCCGCCAACTTTGGCTTCGTATGGAAGATGAATAATCAGATGCTCCAACGAATCAAAAAATTCTTGAGAAAATATTATTACCATATTACACACAATCACATGAATATTTTTTCAAGATATTCCATCTCCCCCTGATGAATGCATGAGGAACATATAATCTAGGAGAATATGTTGGTATTTGATAGAACATCGACGATATTTTTTGTTAATAACCCTATGAATGTTGTTGGTAACAACTTTTCCATAAAAATATGACAGTCATGCCTCTTCATTCATTTAAAAAAACTTTTCAAATCGATTAAATTTGAAAGATATGAAAATTTCAATTTTTTGGCCCATTTACTTTTCACTTGATTTCTACCAATATATATAACTTTAGATGATTGCAAAAGATTTCATAAGTCATGATGGGAATTTATTATATCTTTTGTACGTCCAGTGACATTCATAATTGTATGAAAGATGTTGTCAAAGACATTTTTCTCAATATGCATAGCATCTAAATTGTATCGTATCAGAAGCTTTATCAAATATGATAGTTCCCAAAATATATTCTTCATAATCCAATTTTGTAAATCACCAAAATCAGACAGAGGTTGAGTATTTTCCCCATTTTCAATGGTGGAATTTTCAAATTCCTCTAAAAATAATAATATGATACCATTGATCTTATTTATCAAAGTATCAGATAATTCGACTCTATTTCTCTTAAATGCTTGTTTCTTTTTTTATACAGATGATCTTTGGAAAGAAAACGTCTATGACAATTAAAAATTATAGTTTTCTACCTTGTTCAATTTGAAAATATTTTGTACTCTCCATACAATAAGGACATCTTTCGTCCATGTGCATTCCATCCAGATAATATTTCATAAGTCGGGAAGTCATTTATCATATAAAGTATAACAACTTTCACATTGAATGTCTGACATTTATTGGCATCGTATGTATCTACTCCATTGATCCAAAGAGTCTTGAACTCGTCTATAAGAGGACGTAAATAAACATCGATGTATTTTTCAAGATGGGTGGGTCATGACACCAATGATGATAAAAATAAATTGTCTCTTGTTACCTAATCAGGGAGGTAGATTGTAAGGTGTTGTCATTACTATCCAACAAGAGTAATATTTACTTCTGTCATGTAGATTAAATCCGGCTGCACATAAACTGATAATGCAATTCTTTCTTTCATCTAAAAATAAAGGGAAAGTGGACATCAATGTTTTCCAACAATCAGACTCTGATGGTGCTCCATATACTCTTCATGACTATGCTCTGCATGACATAACATAATTTAGTTGTTTCCTTACAATAATATAACTCCTTCAATTTCAATGTTAATGGAAAATAATGTAAAATTTTATTGGGAATTTTGTTTTCACATTTAGTTGAGTCTTAAAATCTTTACTCATCACATTTGGCACAACGTGTCAAATGCTCATGTTTGCCATAATATAATATATGGTGATTTATATAAGAATATGTCCTCACTTCTGCTAAATTATCTTCTGCATCATTTTCTTAATTTTATAATAATTTTCAGGTAATTCAGCATTTCGGGTAATATTTTCTTCAGAAGTACTATCATAGCATTGGAATTCATATCAATCATATTATACTCTCTCCTCATAGCTAGAGGCTCCGAAACTACTGAGAGTTTAGAATAAATCTTACAACCAGACCATAAAGGCTCTTCTGCCTTTTTCAATAACTCGTATAATTCTTCTGACTCACTTTACGATTCCTCTTCATAAGGACAATTGGGGTTAAAATCTAGAGCAACAACGTCCATAACAATTTCTACAAATGGATTAATTTTCTATGCATCATTTGTCTCATTGTTGTATAATCAATGACCTCTATGTACCACCACCAAATATGATAACCCTCTATAAAATCATTCTCATAAAGGTGTAAATGAGCTTCATCCTTAGACGTTTTTTAGTAGACAACACTTCTGACAATTACACAAGATGGTGCCATCTGAATCATCAACAATGGAACCATGGATGTAAACAAATTCTTGAATGTCTCTTTGGAAAGTCTCTAAATATGACCATCATGTACACATCTATACATCCACTCACTATTGATTATCATTATCACCTGAATATGATGGTTTAAGAGGTTATAGTAGAGGAAAATATTTATTGTAGGCTTAGTTTTCGAATAAGTGATCAAGAAAATCTAAACCCTCACCCATCGTTGACCTGAACCTATTACATTAACTCTAGGAGATAAAAGGATAAATATTTTCTTTAAGTTATCACTTGATCCCATCCATAAGGATTTGAACTTACTAGAAGACAATCGTTGTCACATGCTATTTTATATCTGAGAATAATTTGGTAGCATAATCTTGCACCCCTTTTGTACACACCAAAAGTCAATCGTGATCAACTCTTAAACTATCACCGACGTGACAATACTCAGAGTGGACTATGATTAATTTTTATACCGAAGGGAAATCATATCCTTATGAACCCTTTGGGACATCTGAACTAAGGAAAACCAATATAAATATAATATTTTACGGATACCTTACATCATCTATTTTACGTGCTATAAATGAGAACTGAAAGATGTCCATAAAATATTTATTCATTTATGTTGATCAAGCATTTACATATATTTGGTTAGTTATGAGGGAGGTATGGAGCTACATGATCCTAAAATGGTGCCTAAACTAAGTATTTTTTTGAAACGTAACTGCAAAAAAACCTTTCTTCCACATGCACACTTCAAAATCCACAATCATTGAACCAAGATATCTCATCCCGAAGTAAGTCCAATAATTTTGTGAAATAAATAATAAAATATAATGCTTTGAAAGTGATGAATCTTCCAATGTGTTGCACATGCCTCCTAATGTACAGGACCACACCCCCCGGTATGGAGGGATGCACAGTGTGTGATTGGTTTTCAGCAATTTATAGTTAATTAATGTCTTGACCTTATTATCTGCCTAACTAAAAATTAATGTGAGACACTTGACTATATTAATTGATGTTTAATGTGATAAATAAATTATCACAATATAATTGTTTATCGTGAAATAATCATGTATACACAAATCTATACACCTACATAATTGTAGGTACATAGCCCCATCTACCTACACATAACCATACTCCATACACGTAGGCATACTACCTTCATCTGCACATACACACATACTATCATTCGTAACCAATTCCATTCCCAATTTGAATCAAATTGCTTGTAATTTTGATTAGCAAAACCCTACTCCTGAAACCTTTGGAGTCTGCAAGAACACCCAATATACTACATGTCGATTCCCTTGAGGAATTGGGCCTTAGATCTTGCAAGTACATCACGAGAGTAGGATCTATTTAGTAGCGTATGGAGTGTTGTCTTTCTTTGTGAAGAATGACCAGTAACACAAGACAAACCTCCATCGTCAAGTACAAGAACTGCCATATCTAGGACTCTGGAACCCTATTCAACGCAACCCTGGTGAAACATCAATCCATCTTCTTCGATGCTTCCTCTCATGGTAGGAGAGTTCGAAGAAGGAGGTGCCCCCTTCTGGCCCTACCTCCGACGAGAAGTAGCTCCTCCAAATGCCGCGCCATTGCTTCGATTGTTGGGAATCAAATCCATCACCGCTGCTTCCCTAGGATTAGGGAAGAACAGTCTCAGGAATGTGACACACAATTGTGCGACACGCGTCCTCATCCAAGGGCACAGATCGTGTAGATATCTTTTAATTTGAGCTGCAAGATCTCTATACGGTGGAAAGTTATTAAGAAGCCCTTTGCAGAATTCTAGCATTTACACCTGCCTCCATAAGATTGACTAATTACATTTAGGTCCCTGATGAGGGACCTAATTGTAATAGTATCTATAGATTTCTTGCAATTAGGTCCCAAACTAGGGACCAGATTGAAAGAAAGCACCCTATTTGTTAGGTTGTATTTTTTATACATTCATACATTGACATCAGACACTTTGAGACATCTTGGACATTATTCTATCATCATAGCATTTTTTCTTCATTTTATTTTGCTCTGACTTTCGAGGATTTCTTATCGCTTTTTGCTTGGATTTTATTCTTCGATTATCAAGCCATTTTGATTTCCTTTTGACTTCTTCTCGAGCCCGTTGCTCGAGTGATTTCTGTACTATATAATATCACTATTTCCCTATTATTTTCACATACTGTATTATAGAAAAATTGATTGAAAAATATCCCTTTTGAAAATTAAATAAAATTTTAAAAAGTTAAAATCAAATAAAAAGAATAAAAATTAAAACCCAAAAAGAGTTTTCTCATCGAAGAAGAGAAGAAAAGACATAAAAAATTCATAAAATTATTTTCTTCTCTCGAAAAATACAAGTGCGACTTTCTACCTCATTATGTTCGACCCAGGAGCACTTACCTCGATAAATAAAGAAAGTGAACACCAATTTGGAGAATTATCAATTCCTCTCTCTCCCCCCTAAATTGGTGGATTTGGTTTGAAAGCAGACCCTCTTCTTAGCAGTCTCTACAACTGACAATTTTTAAATGCTAGGTTATAGCCTCTTTTCAGAAGGAAATACCCCGCTCATGAGTAAGGGTACCTAGACCGAGGAACTAGGGTAACCTTGCTGGAGAAGTTAGTTTCTTCACCACTTTCAGATGTGAAGATACCATTTCACACTCAATGTACAAGTAAGATTCATAGTAATAAAAAAATATTTGTAAGAATAAATCATGTATAGAATAAAAGATACAATACTCAGAAAAAATTTGTAAAATGAGAATTGAATGCTTAATATATGCTCCATATGACTCAAAATGAATCAAACTCACTTTCATTGTACTCAAAATAAAATAATATTTTAAAATAAAAGTGGCTTCATAAATTTTTGGAGTTAAGACGTGAAAGTCTGTTTTTGAGGGTGTTGTACCTATACAATTGTATATCAATTGTATTTACTTCATTCTGCATATTTTTTTATAAATTGTATGTTTAATGTTTGTAAATAATTTATATTTTTTATAAAAAATGCAAATAAAAATCACAAATTTTAAAATGAAACAAAAATAAATAAGTGTATTCATTATATAGCTATAATGTACATATATTATGCATACTTTTATTTATTTGAACCAATAAATAAATCACTAAAAATAAAATAAAAATGTATTTATAACCTTAAATATCTTTAAATAAATAAAATATAAAGTATTGTGTGTATTTATAAAAAAGTAATTCAAAATACATTATATATATGTAATTTATTATATACGTGTATTTTAATTATTTAACTATTAAAATTAAATTGTTTAATCTAAAAAAATCACCATAAATATTTTATTAATTTATAAACATTTTATGTTAATAATGTTTTAATTTAAAGACAATTTACAATTTATTTTTTACTATTTCTATTTAATTTGATTTATTTTATCGTTTTGTGACTTGTCCTATTTGGGTCGGCACATGATTGGATGGATTTGAGTCCTTTACTAACCCAATAAACTCCCCCTTTTGCCCCGAATCCGAGTCCAACCATCTAACCCACCTTCTTCAACCATTTATCACGTCCGATCTAAAAACCCCAATTCTGCACAATTTCTTCACCCGATTAGCCACCTTAGGATCCAGATCCACACCCAAATAATTTCTAGATGATCTGATTTCTTCTTTGTGCCTAAATAGTTGTTATCCGCACCCATGTTCCTACCACTTGATCAATTCAAGAAGAAGCAAACCTAGCCGTATGCTACTGAAGCCCATCCACGTGACCCGCACGCTTTCGGGGGTGAAATTACACCTTTTCATTTTTTATAGTTTGAATATTGTAAATGACAACATTCGTATCATTGAAATATCTTAAACTTTTCACTTTTAGTTTTGTTATTCATGCATTAGACCTTGTGATATGTTGTCACGCATCTAGCATGTTCTTTGTTTGGTTTATTTGCAGTCAGCCCTGAACATTATTTCTTCGTTAATAAAAGATATGAAGTTCCCTTTGAATTGTAATTGTGTCCCCATATACAGCATATATGGTCATCCACGTGATTAATTGGTTATTTGTAAGATTTGTTCTGAACATTTTTTTGTTAAAAGTTGATCCGAACTGTTCATTATAATTGCTCTTTGGTCCCTGTTTAGTAGCATTTCCATTTGCTTGTTTTGTTTAATTAGGATTCCTTAATCCGATAATCCGACTAAAATTACCTTAGATATCTAATAACGACATTCATCCCCAATAATTTCGGTTTTGATAATTTGTTTTGTTTTCTAATTTTAAAAATACAAAATTGCCCTTTTCACTGTTTGAACTTTAAAAATTCCTAAAAATAATTTCTCACATATACATAAGTCAAAAAAATACAAATAAAAGGTTCCAAAAATTCAAATACTTGCAAAAACTTATAAAATTATATAAAATAAAAGAAAATTCACAATATAAGTCTCACATCCTATTCTAAATCTTAAAAAAAGTATACAAAATTAATTCCACTTTATTTATTTATTTTATATTTTAAAAGCAAAAAATAGCAATTTTACTTTATAATTTGTTTTCAACTTTAATTCAATTTAAAATCCATTAAATATAAAAATACCAAAAATTACCAAAAATAGTAAAAAATATTTAAAACACAAAACATTTTCCCAAATTTTGATTTCATTTCACTTATTTTAAAAATAAAAAAGATGTTATTTCATTTATATATATTTATCTTATTCACAAATTGATTTTCAAAATAAAAAATACATAAAACTACACAAAATTAAAATCAATAAAAAATTAAATATTAGAAAATATAAAACATAAAACATTCAAAAATTAATTTAAAAAATATAAAATTTATTAAAGTCCATAAAAATCATTAAAAAATCCTTAAAATTGTAGAAAACTCTTAATTAATAACTACACACCCATATTTAGTTGAAAGTTTGCATTCCTGAGTTCGACACTCCCTATACTTCCCATTATACATTTGTTAGGAGTATAAATAAAAATCAAAAGATCTTTACACGTCTTTTTCCGTGACTTACACTTGGTCACACATCGACACTGTTTCTTCTTAAAGAGTAGTTGATTGAGGTTTAGTTGTGCTCAACAGTTAGTTGACTCTACAAATAAGTCAATCGATTAAAAGTCCCTTTTAAGTGGAAATAATTTGCTTTAGTAAATTTTATCTTTAAGCTCTTTTACATGATACTGTTAAACAAAAACAATTGCATAAACATGACTTTTGAATGACACTTTGATTATCTACATCATCTAGTTGCATTTAGTAAGCTTCAATATAAGATAATATAAGTGCCTTCAATAAAGAATATATCGCACTTGAAAATCAAATAATCTAGACAATATCTAGTTGTATTTGATAAGATTAAATATAAGATAACATAAGTGTCTTCAACAAAAGAATATGTTGCATCTAACAATTAAATAATCAATACGCTTCATTACATAAATTTTTGTTTGATAATCTCATAAGAATATCGACAACACAGTTTACACGAGAATATAATTTTCAGGTATTTGAGTTCCTACAACCAAGATTAGTTTAAAAAATAGATATTTACACATATTAGAATTATCAAAATCACATTAAAGAGGTGGGGGAACTAGCACTAACTAATAAAGAAGAAATCATGTCATTTTAGGCTCTTGAAAATAGTCAAAATTCAAGAAAGCACACAGTCCTTGCATCGTGATTTAATCTTAATAAATATGCAAGATAATTTAGGGCGTGACTTTTTTGTGAACGCTTCTTTGTTATTACCTTCCATACTCTAATTAGTTTGTGATGTTAACCCATTGAATTAAAAAATAAAAATCAATTATTTTAGAAGGGATATTAGTGCAATTTGGCCACTTTTATTAACGTATTGGTTTGAAATGTAATTTGAAGTTCGATTCAATATTATGCATTCAAATTAAGTTAGTTTATTGTTTCATGGACATATGAAGTGTGAAAAATCATGTTGTTTAAATACGACAAGTTCCATTAAAACCTCATAAAAATAAATAGTTCCAATTCTAAAAATGAATTTATTTGCTTATAATTTACATAATATTAGAAAAATTGCATATTTTTAAAGAATTTATAGATTAATTTGCTTGCATTTTTATTTTCTTTTGTTTATTCCTTACATATGTATAAAATCCTTAAAGTCCATACATATTCATAAATTTGTATTATTGCCCTTAGATTAATAGAATTTTAGTAGTACTTTGTTTGCATTATTATTTTATGTATATTATATATTGTTTTTATATTTTGAGAAAGTTCTATAAAAAAACAAAATTGCAAAATACCTAAGTTAATCCCTGGTAAAACTAAACTATATTTCTTCTTCGTGTTCACCATGTATACTTCTATAAAAAAATTGTAAATTCTAAAATTATAGCATGTTAGAATGGATGACTATATGTAACATGAGATTATGATGGATGATGAGATGGGAGTAGGAGTATACCAAAGTAGAGAGCATGTCGGAGGAGGCATAAGGAACAAGCGGGCCAGGTTAATCATTTTCTATCAATGACTATTCACTTTGACATTATGATGTAAATATGAATTTTAATGAGAGAAGGATATAAAAAGAAAATAGTGCAGGGATGCACATGTAAATGTCCTTTTTAATTAATTACTACTGCATCTCCCCTTCTATTTTTTCTTTTGATTGAACCATGAGTCCCATGGCATCCGTATGTCGTGAGAGCCACATACTAATCGTGTGGGGGTGGTGGGTATCAATTCCGACTAACGCAATCAAATCAAAATCGTACCCAATTTCTTATCCCACCGCTTAAAGCGGCGAATCCGAAACGTCTTGATGGACCCAATTTCTGATCTCCGCTGCACAAAGCAACGAATCCGAAATCACAACCTCCGCCTCGTCCTCCATTCCGTCACTGTCCATCACCCCCTTTCTTCGCCCCCCTTCCGCAAATTCCAATCTTTCCCTTTCTTTCTCTCCCCTCCACTCTCCAAACCCCGCAATTATCCCCCACCCCGAGTCCCACCTCTTTATTCTCTCCCTTTCCCCCATCCAATGCTTCGAGGAGGAAGCGGCAGCAGCGGCAAGAAGCCCACCAAACCCCAATCCCTGGACTCCTCCAACGGCGCCTCCCTCCTCAAAGACCTCGAAGCCATCAGCAACGCCCTCGCCATCAGCAACCCGCCCAAGCGCCTCAAATCCCCATCGTCCAGTTCCGCCCCCGATGCCTCTCGCCCCCGCTCATCCTCCGTCGGCAGGAAGACACCCCCGCCGCCCCCCACCGCGCCTCACGCCCCTTCCGCCGTCCGCAAGTGGTGGCCCTTCAAAGCCCTCTCCCACATCGGCCATCGCAAGTTCGACGTCCGCTTCACGCTCTGCGTGCATTCCATCAAAGGCCTTAGCTCGGAATTTAATGGCCGCAGCCTATGTGTTCAGTGGAGGCGTGCGGGTAGCGGAACCTTTTCAAGGACTCGTGCCGTCCGCGTCTTACGGGGTGTCGCAGAGTTCGGGGATTCACTTGAGGAGAATTGCCATGTTTATGGGAGCCGTAGCGGGCACCCGAACTCCATCAAGTATGAGCCGAAGCAGTTCGTGGTAGGTCCAGCTGTGGTAGGCGAGGTGGAGGGGAGGATGGTGCTTGGGGAGCATCGAGTTGACCTAACGAAGGGATTGCCAACGAGTTTGCAGGAGCTTGGGGATGATAATTGTACTGGGGAATGGAACTGTACCTTTAAGTTGACCGGTAAGGGGAAGGGGGCGGTGATGAATGTGAGGTTCGGGTTTACATTGGTAAAGGAAGGAAGACAGTTGGATGGGGATAGAGCAGGATCGTTGGAGGGATCGAGTAGGAAGATGGAGGATGTGGAGGTGGAGGAAAGGTTCTTGAGGAGGACGGAGAGCCTTTCAGGGATCGGGAATTTACCGAAGGACGAGATGGATATAGTAGGGAGGAATGCTGGTGATACAAAGGTTGTTGAGGAGGTCGTGCCAGCATCTGACCTAGAGGTTGTAAATGTGTATAATGTTGAAGAAGTATTGGGTGGCATGGAGTGCGAGGAGGTATCAGGTGTTATTTTTGACGATGTCAAGCCGCTGTTGGAGGCGATTAGTAATGAAGTGCGCACGGTTGGAAGAGCAGAGGAACACAAACCTCTGTGCATCAATGAGAATGAGAAGACTGAGGGTGTGGAGGTATCGGATATTGATCCGCAGAAGAAATTGGAGAAGGTAGACTTTCTTGTATTTGGTGGACAGAGGGTTTCTGAGAATTCGGAAATTCTGAAAGTCGATGAGAAGAAGAAATCGGAGGATGTGGAGATGCTAGAAGTTGATTCGCAGAAGAAATCAGACGGTTTTTCTGCATTACAAGTTGACTCACAAGAGATATTAGAGGATTATGTAGAAGTTTGTTCCCCAAATGCTGTTGAGGATAAGGAGATTGAGGTTCCTGAATTTACAGTGATTGAGCAAGGGATGGAAATTGCACGCGGAGAAGAGCTGAAAGTTGATGCCGACAAGGAAAGTGACGAGGTTGATGCAACTGTAAATAGAATATGTGTAGACTCCCGTGAAGGGGATGAGGATGAAGTCTTACTTGAAGATGGTTTAGCATCTACAGAAGCAGGTAAAGAAATGTTCTCAGATGAAAATGATCTTTTCACCAGAGATGATATTTCAGAGCAACATGCACCAGTGGGTGAATCGTCTGTAGAACTTTTGGATTCTGCCTTTCATGAACTAGCCATCCTTGAGAAAGAAGCTCTAGTAGATTATTCTCAAGTGAAGTTGGAGAATCCGAGCTTATCTGAGTATACAGAAGCTAAACCCAACTATGAATCAGGAAGGCTCAGCAAGTCCCTCAGTTTCGATGAAGTCACAGAATCTGTTGCCAATGAATTTCTGACCTTGCTGGGCTTAGATCAAAGCTCATCACTGGGATTAGGTTCTGATAGTGATCCAGAGTCGCCAAGAGAGAAGCTCCTAAATCAATTCTCCAAGGATGATGCATGGAAACAGTTTGAGAAAGACTCCTCAAGTGATATGGAATCACCTAAAGAGCGTCTTTGGAGACAATTCCAAAAGGAATGCCCGTCAATCAGTGGTGGCATTTTGTGTCCTGATACTGGCAGTGAAAAGGAATCAGATTGGGATGAGGAGTCGGATTTTGATTCAAGCCTTCGGGCTGAAAAACCAAAGCAAGAAAAATCAAAGCAGGAGATCATAAGTCGGGAAAGAGCCAAACTGTTAGAAGATGCGGAGGCGGTAGCTTTGATGCGTAAGATGGGTTTGAACGAAAAGACATTCCAGAGTTCTCCACCTATAAGAAAATATGGCTTTGGCAGTCCTATTGATTTTCCTTGTCAAGATCCACTTGAGCTTCCTCCACTTGCTGACGGCTTAGGTCCATTTATTCAGACAAAGGATGGAGGATTTTTGCGGACAATGAGCCCATCATTGTTCAAAAATGCTAAAAACAGTGGGAGTTTGATCATGCAGGTTTCCAGTCCTATCGTATTGCCGGCAGAGTTGGGTTCAGGAGTCATGGACATATTGCAGGGACTTGCCTCCATCGGAATTGAGAAGCTATCCTTGCAGGCGAACAAACTCATGCCATTGGAGGATGTCACTGGTAAATCAATGCGACAGGTAGCATGGGAGGCTCTTCCTTCTCTAGAGGCGAATGAGAGGTTTGTTAGAGTAACCGTGTCTTTACTTTGTTTTACTTTTAGTTGTACATATTATGTTCTCAATTTTTAGCCATGAACGTTCTTTGCATAACTTCTCTCTGGTTCTTTTAGCAGTCTAAGTTCTGATTTTGGCGGGAATGGCTTCAGTGGAGCGGACTGGACTGGTTCCAGAAGTGATGACTTTGGTTATACAAGAAGCACAAATATGGGTTATTCCAGAAGTGACGATATTGGTTCTGAATATGTTTCGCTAGAGGACCTTGCTCCCTTGGCAATGGATAAGATAGAAGCTTTATCTATTGAGGGATTGAGAATACAATCCGGCATGTCCGAAGGGGATGCACCGTGTAATATTTCTACTCAATCCTTGGGTGAAATTTCTGCCCTGGAAGGAAAGGGTTCCAGCAGCATCAATACTCTTGGGTTGGAAGGAGCTGGTGGTTTGCAGCTTCTGGATGTTAAAAACACTGGTGATGAAGTTGATGGATTGATGAGCCTTTCATTAACCTTGGATGAGTGGATGAGGTTAGATTCAGGGATGGTGGATGAGGATGTGGCTAGTGAGCGGACAACCAAAATACTTGCTGCACACCACGCTAAGTCGGCAGATTTAGTCGGTGGAGTCTGGAATGGGGAGAGGAGAGGCGGTAAGGGCTCTGGTAAAAGATGTGGCTTGTTGGGGAATAACTTCACTGTTGCCCTAATGGTACAGCTTCGAGATCCAATGCGGGACTATGAACCGGTTGGCACACCAATGCTTTCTTTAATCCAGGTTGAAAGGGTCTTTGTTCCTCCGAAGCCCAGAATATACTGCACTGTTTCTGTCAGAGGGAACAGTGAAGAGTATGATGAAGAGCCTGAGAAGAAACCTGAAATAAAACCACCATTGCTGAAGGAAGAAGTGGAGGAGGTTCCCATACCCCAATTTAAAATCACCGAGGTTCATGTTGCTGGTTTGAAGCACGAACCTAGTTCGAAAAAGACATGGGGTAATCCATTTCAGCAGTCATCTGGATCGAGGTGGTTGCTTGCTTCTGGAATGGGAAAGAACAGCAAGCATCCTTTTATGAAGTCAAAGACGGTCAATAAGCCATCGCAGTCCACAACAACTGTGCAACCAGGTGAAACCCTTTGGAGTATATCTTCGCGTATTCACGGTTCGGGGGAGAAGTGGAAAGAACTGGCAGACCTAAATCCTCACATTCGGAACCCAAATGTTATTTTCCCAAACCAAACCATAAGGCTGCGATAGGAAGAAGCGAGGGACTCCTGTCAATGTGTAGACATGGGTCACTTATTTTAACATTGAGTCATGTTGACCTTATATTGGAAAAGAATGGATTCGTAGAGTTTATTCTGTACAAAAATGTCCTAGAATTATACACTGATGGTATTCGATTTTGTACAATTATGATTTGTTTACTTGGGCACTTTTAAATATGCATGGCAGAGACACTTGATTCATTTGCTTTATTCTGAGAAAAAGTGATTACAACCTGCCAATCGTCAATGTATAGCTATGGTTAAAATTCTATATATTTTTTCCATAATAATGCTCATTGCAAATAAAATGCAAACATTGTCTGATAGTGCTATAAATTCGTTCCACAAGAGTTACCTTTTCCAAGACCTCATTTGTTTGCCTGTGTGCCTATCAATCTTTTTTTTGTTAAAAAAATTGTCCACTGACAGTTGCATTTTTTGCTGAATATAAACTAGTTTTATGCATCAGATAATTTTTCTGTAGCATCTTTATTCTGTTTTTTGCCTCTTACAATCACACCATAGACTTGAACTGAGATGGCCTATTTTCGTTGCCTTCTGCTTAATAATGGCCTTTTCTCTTTTTGACCAATGTATTCAAAGTCCTTCATTGTGCTATGCTTACAATAATATATCTTACTGCTTATCTCTCTGGTATCTCACGGCTCTGAACCATTTAAGACCAACAATTAAGGTGAGTGTTAGTAGTACGATATTTCCATTAAACCCTCTATCTACCAATTTGAAGTAGGAGTCATTCAAGTGTTTGCAATATATTGGAACATGGAAGTTTCAGAAGGCCATATAAATAACTTACATTGTTTCGTGATAACTGATCATAAAAGAAACCATCTCTTCTAAAAAAAATAGAAAAGCAAATCAAACTTTTTCCTGCTGTTCCTGTCAGCGGGGACAAGGTCCCATGTTGAAACTTGTTCAGATTTCCACAACGAATAGTTTCTGTTAGCCCACAATTATCCACAGGACGCGACTCAAGGGAGATGGATCTCAGCATCATCACCAGTTTTCACCCTCTTGGGGAAAAATGCGGCCTTTGATTGTATCCACCACAAATTCTCTGACAAAAATCCTCAAGTGGGTAAAGTACGATCTTCTATGTCAATTTTTCTAGACTTCACTATGATAATATTGCTGTTTGATATATACAGCTCTCTTGATCGATAGGAGTTAAAATCTGTTCCTTTAAGATGGAAGCCCATATGTTTAACCCACCAGACTATTTTAGAGTTTTTTTTCTATAGTAGATATGAACCTGGTGTCTCCTCAAATATATGAGAATTAGAAATAAGCAAGGCTGCTCCTGCACATTCTCCATGGGAAGCATTGAGGTAGGACATAGATGATGGTGATCTGATGGTCTGACACAGATTGGTCGCTGGAAATCGAGCTTGATGGTTGTGTTTGCCCCGATAGCTTGTGATCACAAAGCTGCCATCCTCTGGATCTTTCTCCACTCTCTTCTTCACGCAACAGTCTTTCATTGCACACCGGAAGTAGTTCCTGCAATTGTTTTGTTCTGTCATCACTTTCTCATCGCCAAATGAAAAATTCTTAGCAGCTGTACTAAAATGAGCAAACTTTTTTTATATTTTTAAGTAGAAACGGTGTAAAGCTGTATTTTGACTGGTAATCAATCATGCATGGGGATTCTATTGTCATTTTCATTGGACTATTGGGGAATTTCTTTAGCAGATAATTCTATTAACATGAACAATTCGTGCATGTTTTACCTTGGGTTTGGGCTGTTCTTCATCATTTTCTTTCCATATTTCCTCCATTTATACCCATCGTCAAGCATCTCCAATGCTGACTTGGTTCGGAATGCGACCCATCGATTCTCTTCTCCGATTTTCAGGAGTTCTGAGTATCTGCCAATATCTAGTTCTGAAACATCAGGAAATAAATTCTTACAGGGAAGAACTAGTGAATCTTGTGCTCGCTGAACATCATCACTGCCATGGCCTCCAGCATCACTTCTGCTGGCAACATCGAACTGAAGATCCATGTCTTTGTGCAGAAGGGATGGCCGTGAAGCTATGGAGCTGATGAAGATATCCTCATCAAGGGCAGGGAAGCGACACAAATCATTCTGGATATCTTGTGGGATGCAGTCCAGCAAGGAGTCTGAGAAAAATGGAGGGTAAGACATTGTGAGGATTGCTGTCGTCAAGTACGTAGTTATAGACCAAGTATGTCTTATAGAAAAGGATGAAGATGATGAAGACTCATAATTCCTGTGTTCATAAAATGTGAATGGAAGATGACCAAGGCCATCTGATTCCTCCTTGACTGATCTAAGTCTTGTGAGATCGTACTAATGGAGGGTCCCCATTCAAAGACCAGGACCCGGAGTTGGTGGATGAACTATCCCTTTTGATTACCTCTGTTTAAACTTTTATCCCAAAAATAAAATGTGGGACACAGGGTTAAGTAAATGGCAACCAAAAAACTGGATAATCAAAAGGAAAATATGGCGCAACTTGGAATGTGACAACATGCCATCTGGGTCGACGTGTGAAATTACAGTACCGATCTGACGCGTACATATATGAATGCAAATGTATTGTTTGACAAATAAGGGCACGGAACAATGATGGTCTAGTAGACCCGGTCCACACATGACCATTAAATCATGTTGTCACTGCAGCAACCGATGGTTATTTGATGTTTACGGGGAAACGAGCAAAGAAAAATATAAATAACCTTCAATTTTTGCCGTACATACGTCCATGATTACATCTATTTCAATGATGTGGTGATAGTGCAGTGTGTCTACTATCCAAAAGATTACGATTCAAATTCTTCTTGCAAGGATTACATTAGGTAGCCGGCAACTAACATAAAAAATATTCGAATCTTTCATCCTGGATTTGAGTAAGAATCGATGTAGCTGACTTTTCTTAAAGTTGGAGAAGGCTTTGCTAATTAATTATACGTCCATGTTTAAGAGTTGGTATTAAAATAGATGACACCCTTTCGACGTTCAAGAAATTAGCGTTGAACTTAGGGCTGGCTATTGAGTCACGGCTCGATAAGGCTCGTGAGCTTGGCTCATTAAGCTATTGAGCCGAGCCCGAACCAGATTTTTGGGCTCGATAGCTTATCGAGCCGAGCCCGAGCCGAGCCCTGCTCAGCTCGACAACTCAATAACGGGCTCGATAAGGAATATATATATATATATTCTATTTGTGAAACTACAATGATTTTTATTTTTATTTGTATTAGTTTTGCAACATTGTTATTGGTGGATTATGTGTTTATGTTGTTTATGTAACAACAATGTTGGGTGGACTATGTTGTAGACCCGAATTTTCTACAGTTTACCTATGTTAATCTAGGTTATAGTTAGATATTTAGTATTTTTTTCTTTTTATTAACAAGCAGAATGTTACAATATATATTATAATTTAACTTTTATGTACAACTTGGATGGTGGCCTATTGGTAAGGAGGACGATCTTTAAGGAGGCTCGGGTTCAAGCCCAAGCAAAACACTTTTTCACCAAAAAACACCTATTTCCTTAACGAGCCTGAATAGGCTCGAGCGCAGACCAGGCTCGATAAGAGGCTCGGGTTCAATAAAGGGCTCGGCTCAAGACTCGATAAGGGCTCGAGCCCACCGAGCTTGAGCCCGAGCCAGCTCGGCTGGGCTCGATCGGGCCCGAGCTCGAGCCCAGTTGGGCTTATCGAGCCCGAGCCCAGCCCTGGCTCGGCTCGTTAGGCTCGATAGCCAGCCCTAGTTGAACTGCATACAATAAATACATCATCTCGCAATTTCGCTAGAAGTAGGAGATTCTCCTCGCCCATCTCCACCTGTACATTTAGGGCTGTTAGAAAATCTCAGATTCGATATTCGCTCAGATTCGATTTGATAATAATCCGATTCGATTTTGATTTGACCGAACCTTCACAACTTTGGGCTGGTTTACATAACGAACCGAACCTTGAAATGGTAGGTCCGCTCAGGTTCGGTTCGTTAATAGTTTGATATAAATACAACTAAATAAATAATATTGTGATTTGGGAATTGACAGCTCATATAAAGCTCACAACTCATATCTTGATTGATTTTCAATTCTCAGAAAAACAAAGGACCTAGTATGAAGTTTTTCCAAAATTTCCCCAAAAATTGTTGCTGAGTTAGAAACCCTAACCTCCATATCACATCCACACATGCCTCCTCCCTCTCCTCTATTCTCTACACGACACCCGTTGACGCCGCACTCCTCCTCCTCATCCTCCTCCCAGCAACGGACTCCCCTCCTCCTCTCAGCGGCTCGCCGCACCTCACATCTCCTCCAAGCGGCCAACGTCTTCTCCTCTCATCCTCCCAAGGGACTCGCTAGCAGCCAGTCGCTCCTCTGAAGCGGCCTGACGAACCCCTCCTCCTCCTCCCAACAGCCCGCCGCACCCTGCAACCTCCTTCGAACGACCCGTCGCTCCTCCTCTCCTTTCCCCAAGCGGCCCTTCGCACCCCGGAACCTCCTTCCAACGGCTCGCTGCTCCTCCTCACCTCCCCCCAAGCGGCTTGCCGAACTCTTCCTCCTCCCGGCAGCCAACAGACTGCCGCTCCTCTCCTCCCAAGCAGTCGCAACCTGCAACGACACGATGAGTTCTCAAAGTTTGCACTGGATTGTGGATACGATATTTTTTTTTTCAATTGCTGCATATCATAGCTAAATTCATAAGTTAGAACTGTAAATTAGTATTTTTCTTAATGACTTGTGGATATCTTATTCAAAAGATAAAGTATTGCATTACATTATAGATGTCCCATTTCAATTCCTGATTTGAGACGATTAGTTTCTTAAAATACATAATTTTTATGATTGTGTGGTATGTGAAATATCATTGGTTAAGAATCATTAAATATTGAATCATTGGTAGTTTTTATCGTAGATACACCATTAAATATTTACTTTGAATATAATCTAATTTTTAACGAATCGAACTGAACCTTCACGAACCTAACTTGTGTCCGTTCACTTTGTATATAATCGAACCTTTAACAAACCGAACCAAACTTTCACGAACCTCAACTGAATCGAAACGAACCTGAAGATTATTTTAATCTTATCGAACCGAACCCGAACCTATATATTTAATAAATGAACCAAACCAGACCCGGTAGGTTCGCTCATATTCAATTCGTTTACACCCCTATGTACATTAGACAAGTGGTTGCTACATTCTAGGACCGTTCAATACTTCTCAGCTATGGTATTCATCCTTAAATCGTCAGAAGTTCACATAAGATTTGATTTGAAAATAAATTAACCGATCACAAGTTTAACTTCATGTATATAAATTCTCTTGAGCTCTATAAAGGAAAAGAGCTTAATATGACGGATTTAATCAAGTACAATTTTTAAATATGTCATTAAAAAAATATGCTTAGGACTGTTCCATTGAACGAAGTAGCTCGATTCACATAGCAAGACATTATTGTCTGTATTTGTGTGAATAGTTGTTATATTTCCTTGGTTGAGATAGGTATAGACATATTGTATATTTCAAACATAATCCAATATAAATTTATAGGTTTAATTATATGGGAATGAAAAGTACATAACGCTGTCAAATACGTGAATAATAATGTAAAGTCATTTTATCACATATATAATTTTATAATTTCTAAAATAACTACCATGCATATCATATCCCATATATTCATCAATATTTTATTCATGGAAATACCATGTTTTCGCGATCTAAGTCGTGGCATTTTTTCATTATTTAAGTTAAAAATTTGTGATTGCATTTAATAAAGGTCCTTTGGTACAATTAGATTAATGTATCACAGGTTGTTCGGATATCATACATTAGACAAGTGGTTGCTACATTCTAGGACCGTTCAATACTTCTCAGCTATGGTATTCATCCTTAAATCGTCAGAAGTTCACATAAGATTTGATTTGAAAATAAATTAACCGATCACAAGTTTAACTTCATGTATATAAATTCTCTTGAGCTCTATAAAGGAAAAGAGCTTAATATGACGGATTTAATCAAGTACAATTTTTAAATATGTCATTAAAAAAATATGCTTAGGACTGTTCCATTGAACGAAGTAGCTCGATTCACATAGCAAGACATTATTGTCTGTATTTGTGTGAATAGTTGTTATATTTCCTTGGTTGAGATAGGTATAGACATATTGTATATTTCAAACATAATCCAATATAAATTTATAGGTTTAATTATATGGGAATGAAAAGTACATAACGCTGTCAAATACGTGAATAATAATGTAAAGTCATTTTATCACATATATAATTTTATAATTTCTAAAATAACTACCATGCATATCATATCCCATATATTCATCAATATTTTATTCATGGAAATACCATGTTTTCGCGATCTAAGTCGTGGCATTTTTTCATTATTTAAGTTAAAAATTTGTGATTGCATTTAATAAAGGTCCTTTGGTACAATTAGATTAATGTATCACAGGTTGTTCGGATATCATACATTTGTTAGTCTAAAAATTAGATCATAGATGCTGATGCAAGGTTGTAGATCTAAAGAGTTAGATCGATGACACAACCAACATCGTCAAAAGATATTCAAGAATGATCTATAGTTTGAGAAATAGATGACAATCTTTTTCTAGAGACTAATTTCTGACTGACCTCTTGATGTAGGTCCTCTAAATATGCGTATAGATTCAAAGGCGTCGGGTAAGTTACGTCAAGTTGTTGACTTAAATTCAAATTATTGATTAAAAGTCAACATGATGATCAAAAAGTCAAAATATTGACCAAAAATCAAATGTTGATAAGAAAAAATCATATGTTGACCAAAAGTAAAAATGTTGACTTATAGTAAAAGTATTGACCTGACGAGATTGAGATACTAAAGACCTATATCGTATACTGTCACGAACATGCATACATTCTTTGACCGGAGATAAATATGCATCTATATGTTCAAGTATAAATATTGGGTAGGATATTACGTTGACCTATAAAAGGTCTATATACCGGCACACTAGTATGCATAAGAGTAGATATGAGATATATGATCCGAAGGAATCTTACATGTTCATACTTTCTGAACAGGGAGACACAACTCACTCATGAGATATTGGGACACTTCAAATTCTAACATAAGAATTCAAGAGCATTAATTTTATGCTTTTGTAAAGCATATGATTAATATGTTCGCCCAAAGAGCGATTGAGAAAGCTATTGATAAATCCTCAAAGAAAACAAACAAACAAGAGTTTGAACTTCGGATTTAATCAAAGTCGTCTAGTATGTAGGAAGCTTGAGTACCCGGAATACTTTAGGTTGATGTGATCATAATAGATTGTAAACCATGATACTTCTATTTAGAGGGAATGCTGAAAATTTTAGCGATTCCGCTTGTGTGACTTTATGAATTAATTGGATTAATTCTCAATTCATCATTTTTAGATCGAAGAGTTGGAAATTGATCTGAAATAGTTCACAGTCAATTAGAGAAATTGTTCGAAGAGTTGGAAATTGATCTAAATAGTTCGCAGTCAATTAGAGAAATTGTTCGAAAATATATATTGGAAATGCCCGAAGTGGTTTTAAACCCTGTTTTCAAGTCATTATAGATGGATTATGTAATCTCCTTGATATTATCTTTAAGTATCCGCGAATGCTGCTCACGAGTTACAATTTGACTAGGAGTTGTACATTGAGATATAAAATATCAAGATGATAATGATTATTGTCATGGATATAATTAAAATGAGAATATGTGAATATTATTTACATTATTTGACAATTAATTAATATGAATATTGACTAATAATAATTAATATTTATATGTGTATTATTCAATAAATATGTGAATATAATTTCCATAATTAAATAAATTTGAATTGGATTTACATTTTATTTTGGACAATGAGTTGGATTAATTTGTTGGGAGGTTATTTTTTTTTATAAATTTCTCAATATCAATATTTTAATTCAATTTTAATCAATATTAATCAAGACATAATTGTTTTAAATATGAATTCCTTGATGAAATTAAAATAAGAGAGCTAACATGGTTGATCCATTATGGATAAGGATGAGAACGAATCAGATACAGATTGGATATACCCATTTTCATATCCATATTCGCTTCATTTCCATCAAATACGAATACGGATATGACTCAGATATGCAGTAAGGAAATTATGTTCTTAAAGATACGGATACGAAGTCGAATAAGATATTTATCGAATCCGAATACGGATTGAATAAAGAGTGGATCCCAATACGAACCCAATAAAGAGGCAATCCAAGTATGAATCGAGTAAAGAGTGAATCCAAATATGGGTCCAATAAAAATGAAATCCGAGTACAGATTGAATAAAGACCACATATAGATACGAATTGATTTTTTTTATCAAATTTCATAATGATTTTAAAAATTGATATTGAAATATAAATAAGTTGCATCATGACAAAAGGGAGCGTCGAGGTGACACACGTTCTAGACCGGAAGAAAAAGGGGATATGGTTTCATAACTTTTGTCTGTGCCCATCTCTCAAACAAACAGAAGTTATTAATATTGTTAATATATTGTATTATATAATAAATAATACTAATATAATAACACGGGATTGTGGCGTATACTACATTAATTAATATATATAATAATATTAAATGTAGTATTCGGATATCCGGATCCAGATATTCAACTTATTACCATATTCGGGACAATTTTTACAACCCATATCCATATTTGATCCTTATTTGATTAATATTCGTTTACGGATGTCCGTACTCGGTGATTTTTCGAATGTGATAAGCAGATATTCGGATATATCAATATCTGTTTTCATCCCTGATCATGAAAGTCCACAATGTTGTTGGAGGCTAATTAGTTAAACTTTCAAACATGATTTTGGACTCTCTTGTTTGGTTTTTATTTTGGTGATTATGTTTGGTAATTAATTGGCAAATTACTCGGAAGAGGAGGAATTTCTCATTGTCATACAAAACAAATTGAAGGCTTCCATCATAGCCGTCCAATGGGGAGTATAACTCTACTTAGCATGTTCACTCTTGTATTGGCCTTATCCTCTCTTTTCAATTCAATAAAATCAATTCCATTGAGAGCCACTTTTGTCTTGAGAATTAAGAGAAATTAGAAGAGAAGTCTCTCTTTATAATTCTCTCTTGACCTTTACCATCATCTTCATGATAGTCCCTAGGCTGTCCACCTTCAAGCCTCATCTTCCTTTGTGTTATCTTGGCCAATCATAAGAGGAGTCGCCTTCTTCTTTATGCTCCAAGTACGTATAGAAGGACTCGATTTCAAACACTAAAACTAAGAGCTAGATATCATCTCGATCTTTATTTACATGGATACCTTGGTGGAAAAAATCTCTCAAGTTCATGGGAAGTAGCATGAGTCATCGTCGTGTCCGTGAGAGCTAGCATCCGTCACATTGGACTTGATTCAGAAGGTCTCTTCCTTTGGAGACATACACTTCAAAAGTTATTATGCTCTTATGATTATGCACTAACGATTTGGAAATTATTTCCAACCCATCACTCAACATTAATTCAAGCAATTTTTTTACAGTAGATTAAATCTGTAAACCTATAACCTTTGCGTTAACATCACATCTGTAATGTATTTTGTAAAACAAATTTGTATAAAAAAACAATATTTATTTTGTATAAAGCACTAATATTGACTAACTGTTGCATGTTTATATACTCCACCTATACTTGGTATTATCTATCAACTGCTCGGCTAGACATTATTTAAATTTTGTATAATTAATATATTTTGTTTAAAATGAATCTTAATAATGTATTTTGTAAATAAAGTTTGTATAATAGTGCACCAACCATACATAATTAAAGCGCAATATAAACCTTTTTGCACGATGAATTTTAACGACTTTTTTTTTCAAATTCAAGTTTTGTCGATTGCTTTATATTTGTTTCCACTAATTAAAAAACCTTTCTATAAAAATTCAGTTTGTAGTTTTTAGATACAAGTTTGTGCTAACTATTTGCATTCTAATAATATATTTGAAGTTATGAATGAAACGTATTCCATATACAACAAATTGTATTGATTAGGGTTGTTCATGGTTTATGTGTTAGACGGGTACCTGATCCGATCCATATGAGTTGACTCTAAACCCATGGATATCCTACAAATAGGGATGAAAATGGTCAGATACAGATACGAATATAGGTATAATAATATCCTTATCCATTTTAAAATACGAATACTAATGCGGATACGAATATTGACAGATGTGAAAATGTGTTACCATATCCTTAAAAATGAGTACAAATGTAAACCAAATATGAATCAGATACAAATAATAATAGAAATTTTTAATAGATTAACTAAAATATACATATTTAGGATGGTTTACATATAAAAAATATATACATGATATAGTAATTTCATAACAATTATATCAACAATGGTGAATGCAATCATAAAATATTGTTACGTACAATTATCAATAATCCTATTACTATACTTATGTACGAAAATGAATATATGAATACGATTGTGAATATTTGCGAATGCCAAAGTGATATCGATATCCGCATCTATTTTAAAACGAATACGAATGCGAATGTCAAAATATGTGTAAAACGAATATTATAGCGAATCGGATACGAATATATTCACATTCATTTTCATCCCTACCTACAAACCATTCTGGATAAGATACCTGATCCTATTTGATCCAGGATATGCGGAGCTCCGACCCTATGATCCATGCATACCCACAGGTCGATCCATTTCATCGCCCCTCCAACCTGAACAATAACCATGGGCTGACGTATCTTATTGCTTTTCCAACAAAGTCATTGTCCACGGGTTTGGCAATCTCCTTGTCATACCGACTTGAAAATTCCTTGTGATTGAGATCATTACTTGGAATCGAGATAACAAAAATGTATTAATCGAGATTAAGATTGCTGGATGACGACTTCAAGAGAAGATGCTTCTAGATGTTTGTATATTTAACAGAAATAAAATATTTAGTATTTTTAATGTGAAAAAAATAATTAAAAAGAAAATTTAAAAACTACATTTAATGACATATGTATGTCATCAATGAGGCAAATTAAAAAAAATCTCCGACATAATTTGAATAAACGTCAAGTTCACAAGGTTTAGCAATTGGACCACAACCTCTAATTTCATCGAAATTTGACGACACATCGATTTTGACAAGTGTCAAAATTCAACCAAAATGGTTAATATATTAATTAGATGGGTGGTTGATAAAAGAAATGCTAACCTAAATGACCAAAATTTTGGCCAAAAAGATGAGGAGATCATGAGCTCCGTGGATAGGTGATGTGCAGTATCCTTGTGGAGTATCATCAGAGACCTGCACATGTAGATGAAAATCCATTATTAAAATGTTGACCCTATTCAACTATGCAAAATTGACTGGTGCTAATATTTGAAATTTGTAAGGTCGAACGAGACACATATGCCTTTACCATGATATGAGGAATGCAATCTAAAGAAATACATGAAAAATGCATGAATAATCAAGCTTATCTAAATCTAAACATCTGCAACACCATCGACCTCCACAATATAATATGATACCGATTTTAAGAAGAATTATTTAAATCAAATTGGTGATTTATTAGTATCTCACTAATGTCCGTAATGGGTTAAGGAAAATATCTACATAATTAGACGAGTTTTTTTAATGTACTTCCTTGATTTTCACAAGCAACAAAAATCTGATCGAAATTTTGACTTCGACAAGTGCCAAAATTCAATCCAAATGGCCGATATGTTAACTAGATGGGTGGTCGATAAAAAATGCTAATCGAAATGACCAAAGTTTTGGTCAAAATCAGAAATTTCGTTTTGATCAGGATTTGATATTTTGAATGAAATCAATAATTTGGGCCTTGTGATATTTCAATTAAAGTGAGTTTTATTTCGGCTCATCAGCAGTGCAACGAGTATTTATTTATCAAGTATTAATAATTTAAGATTTGAAGATAAACATACTATATTTGCTATGAAAAAAGCACAAGTATAGATCGAAGCCGGTTTTCTTTTTTTATTTCCTTTTAATTTTGTGTTGTACAACTTTCTCCTCTGAATTTTAGTGAGATTCCTTCATAAGTAGTTGCACAAATTTATCTTGAACTTCTTTAAATAGATATCATGACTGGTTTATTATTAAGACATTGATAAGATGATCCATAAGAAAGATCCAAAGCATTTGATTTGTAAACCAAAAAAATCTATATATAAATTTAATCAATCATCTTATTAGTGGTATCACTAATTTTATTTAATAATAATATAATTTAATTTTTTTAGTAATTCGAGGGATGGTTGTTTATATCACAGTTTTAATGGGAGTAAACACATCTTTCTGGTTTTATATGTAGAAACGATGTACATTACCACTAATGATGCAAAGCCATTGTGCAAGACCACGAAATATCTATCAACAAAACTTGAAATGAAAAATCTTGGTGATGCCCCTTTCGCAATACGAACCCAAATATGTCAAGATGGAATTGTGGACATACTTGGATTGTTATTCACACATAAAGACTCTTCAGAGGTTTATCATGCATCCTTGTAATCCAAATGATACCTTGATTGTTAAAAAAGGTAAATTTGGTCTTAACTAAATCATTAAGAGAGTGGTTTGATAGGAAAGATTCCTTATGCTTCACTAGCTAGGAGTCTTATGTTTGCATAAGTGTACACATCTTCGAATTTAACATTTATTGTATGAGCTTAAGTATGGATCTTTATGGGATGTCGTCAAAGAACAAAAAACTGCTAATGTACAAATAGTTGTGGCTACAGAAGTATGCCCACGGATGTGCGGCTTGTGGCCACAGAATTGGGCTCTAGCCACAACACGTCGTCGCCAACAATCGTAGCTACAAGCTTCATCGCGAGAGTTCTCTAGCCACGAATATGCTGTGGTTACTACAGATGACCACAGAACTTGTCGTGGCCACAACTCTTGTATGGATATCCTCCTTAGATATTTGAAGACTTTGTCCACAAAATTGTAGCTACGAGAAACTAGTGGCCACGCAATTATCGTAACCACAAGTTTCCGTAGCCACATTCCTTGACCACAACTCATTTTTCTTGCAGTGTTGTTGTAGAATTCTAAGTTTAAATTCATACCATATTAAGGAATATTTGTCTTGCGAACTTGTTGGGTTCAGACCTATTTAGGTCCATTGATTACCATCAAAAAATGTGTAAATCCCTCCTGTTGCAATGTCTTCATGTTGTCTTTGATGTATGCCATTTTACTTGTGCTGGTATTGGTTATAATGATTATAATCCGGATTTAATCACGACTAATGCGGATGAATGCCTCCTTGATTGTTTTTCGTATATAGCTAGTGGATGAGATTGCTTCTCTCATCTTGAAATCGATGCATGGTACGAGATTGTAGGAATTTGTTGTCGGGATTTGACATTCCGTTGATGGAGGAATCGAGTCCAGTTTATTCCTTTAACATTTTTTTGTTAACTTGGATTGATGTTGATCTGTTCGATGATGTCTCAAAGAGAAAGTCGAATTGGCAACAACTAAGTTACTTTATCATAATACAATGACAGAAATGAAATATTAATTTGTCTCTCTTCACCAAAGGACAACAAGTTGCGGTTACAGAACTATGCCCACGGATGTGGGATTTGTTATAGAATTGTGCTCTAGCCACAATACGTCGTGGTCAGTAGCCGTAGCTGCATGTTTCGCCGCAAGAGTTTTCTAACCACGCATATGCCATGGCCACTACAAGTGATCTTGGAACTTGTCGTGGCCATAACTTTTGTATGAAGACTTTGACCACGGAATTGTAGCTACGAGAAACTAGTCGCTATGGAATTATCGTGGCCATAAATTTCCGTAGCCACATTCCGTGATCACAACTCATTTTCCTTATAATACCTCCATCGTTAAAGAAAAAATCTAATAAGAACCCACTTAAATGATCTAGTAGTAGAAAAGTGGACTCACACTCCAATGAACACGACCTAATAAGTCATACATTTAAGAGAGATGCCAAGAACACTAGGTTCTTTCTTTCCCGTTGGTGGTCAATGAACTCGGAACGAATATAGAGGTTTGTACGAGCTTTCCTTTTTCCATTTTTTAATCAAGAAAACGTCGCAATATTACCGAACCCACGAGAAGGAACGTGCTTATCCGGAATATTTAAAATGAGAGGTAGAGAAGGAGTTACATAGTAATGGGCCTACCAACTCTAATCGGACTCTTGCAGCCCACCTAAAACCACCGACCCGACTAACAGTCCAGCCGCGCCGACGGCCAGGGTACCGGCGATAAGCGCCTGAGCTACCACGAGTGCCGGTGAGTCGTCGGGGATGACGACAACGACGGCCAAGCTTGCAACAACAAGCGGAAGTGCAATGGAGGCGAGGGCGGCCGGGGAGGAGCTTGCGACCTTCTCCAGGAGGCTGAGGAGGCCCAGCTCCTCAGCTTTGGAGAAGAAGCCGAGCTTCTCAATGGAGGAGAGGGTGAAACCCAGCTGCTCGGCCTTGGAGAGGAGGCCGGCCTTCTCGACGTTGCTCAAAACCTTCTTCTTCTCAAGCTTCTTGAAGACGTCGATCTCGAGGTTCTCGCTGCCCTCCGCAAAGAGGCCAGCGCCGTACCATTGCTTCTTCCAGTTTGGGTCGTACTTGTTCACCTGCAGGTACGTATGAAGCCGCATGCATGTACCGCAGTTAGTTCAACTTTCCATATAACACCATAATTTGTATGCTGCATAATTAAGTAATTGAATCTAATGACAACACAAAATACTTAAAACCAAATTATCAAGGGAGCCTCCCACTTCTTATCATCTTTCCCTACAATCGTTTTTTATGGGGTTGCAGTTTCGACCACTAGCTCGTACACCTTCAATGATATTGCAATTGGCGAAATTCATCTCACATCCCAACATCTCTTTTGCCGTTCTCTTTTCCTGAGCTGATCCTCTGCAACTGGAGAGACCCACTGTAGCTCGTGCCCCCCTCTCTTTTTTTTTCCCAAAATTCAATCCTAAAATCTAGTCATACAGATTGAAGATATTCGTCTTTGAAGATCGAAATTAACTGTTCTTAAGATGGCTGTAGAGTTTCGGCGGATCTTGATTTTTAAAGATAAACTAGTGATAGGTACCTGATTAAAACCAGTTAGGATCTTAGGAATGAATTTTGTAAACAAAGTATGCATCAAACAATAGCATAAAGCCTTTACCCTTTTGGCAGAAAATAGTGCGACCCAAAGTATACAAGGCAAGCACAGTTTTATTCAATAAAAAATGCTCAAACTAAGACGGGCCTGTAGTTTATTCAATACCAAGAACGAGGTACCTTCTTAGTAGCCATGGCATGAATCCTGGGGCCTCTAATTGCTGGAAGAACGGGGGAGGAGGAGAGTCGAGAAGAAGAAGAAGACGAAGAGGGCAACAGGTAGGAGGACGCTATAGTTGCCATGGTGCTCTGCGGTTCCGGATGGCCGGCAACCTCTGTCAGGTTACAAAGCTTCCGATCCTTTTTCCCAACTCCAATGCTTTCATGGAGCAGAGTCTCCCCCTCCCCGATCTCCTCTCTCCCTCTATCTCCCTCACTCTCTCTGGTGGGTAACGGGTTGGATGCAATATTAGCCAATCAAATGCAAGGGAGGCCTATCTTAGTTCATACGTCTATCCAATTCTCTCTCCTCGGCCAACGTGCAATATAATATGTCCAACAAATGCTATTATATTGGGTTATTTACACCCACAGTAATTGCCTAATTACAATCATTACCTTGTATAATCGTGAATTACACGAGAAACCTCGGATAGTTACTCCGTTTTGCACCCATAACCCTCCGTTCGTTTTCCTGCTAACCCAACCATATTATTGGGTTAATCTAACCCATGGTCTCTCCATCAATTATTAAAAAATTTCAAAAAAATAAAATAAAAACCTCTACCCTCTTCCCCCTTCCTTCTCCAACACCCTCCCACCCCTCCGCCTCCGCCCTCCTCCTCCAGGCTGCCGCCCTCCTCCTCCAGGCTGCCGCCCTCCTCCTCCTCCTCTCTGCTGCCCTCCGCCTCCTCCCTGACACCCTCCTCCCGCTGACTACCTCCCCCTCCCCTTCTTCCTCCTCAAGCTCGTGCAACCCCCGCCGACCGCCTCCCCCTCCCCTTCTTCCTCCTCCATCTCGCCCCACCCCCACCGACCACCTCTCACTCCCCTTCTTTCTCCTCCATCTCGCCCCACCCCCGGCCGACCATCTCCCCCCTCACCTTTTTCCTCATCCATCTCGCCCCACCCCCACCGGTCACCTCCCTCTCCCTTCTCCTCCAGCGTCCCACCCTTGCCGACCACATGTCTCTCCTTTCGGATAGCGGTTGTTGGAGATATGAATCACTTGATGCGGATGCGCAATCGACCACCAGCATGGAAGCACGAGAAGAAAAGAATAACCAGATATAACGATATGACGGTGGTCGGTCATCTCTCGTGACCACCGGAGAAGAAAGATCATTATAAATTAGAATGAGTACAACTCTCTCTGTTCCCTCGTTCCCTTATTTCTTTCTTCTCTCTCCCTCATGAGATATGATCATGTACTATATTCGCTCTAATCTGTCATATGTGTCCCTTCAACAACGAGGAACCCGGCTCTGATAGCAATTAATGCGGATATGACCCACCGAAACCGTCTTCGCGCGGATACTGGTTATAGGAGATACCCCAGATATGGAAGCCGATGCGTATGCGCAACCGACCACCACCATGGAGCACGTGAAAGAAAGAACAACCAGATTTAACGATGGTTGGCCATCTCTTACGACCACCGGAGAAGAAAGATCACTATATAGAACGAGTACAACTCTCTCCGTTCCCTCCCTCTCTCATCTCTTTCTTCTCTCTCTCTCTCACCCTCTCTAGGGCTTACATTGTTCTTATGGTGGTATTGAGGCAATGCCTCCACCTCCCTCTATATACAACCCAATTACAATCTCATAGTTCTATTCTCAATATGACTGTAAATATAATACAACTCAACTACTATTATGATTAGAAGTCCAATCCCATTATGATTCCCAATCCTATCCTATTATAATGCCCAATTCTAATATGACCGTAATCTTAACACTGACCACCTCCCACCGCCCCTTGCTTCTTTGTTCGGCTACTTAAGAAGTGGACTTTGAGGGGGGTGATTCATCAAGAGTTGGACGAGCAGAGGGTGATCAACGTGATGCCCATGATGGGGGGAGGCATTTGAGGAGGAACGACAGTGGGAGGTGGGAAGATGGTCGACGACCGAGGGGGAGGGGGGTTGCTGGAGGAGGACGGGGAGGAGGAGATGGTCGGCAAGGGGACGGGTTGGGGGGCTGGAGGATGAAGGTCTCATTTGTAAATAATGGAAAATCAAGGGTAAAAAATGTAAAAATTTTGATAGATTTTGTCATAATTAATGGAAAATTTGATGGAAGTTAACACGAGGTTACGGATGTACGAGTAAATCGCTATTGAGGGTCGTGGGTGTAATTCACAATTATGCAGGTTATAATTTTAATTACGAAATTATTCAGAGTTATGGATGTAAATATTCATATTATATTAGTCCTTTTATCTTTTCTTCTAGATCTTGTGCTTATGTTACCGATAGACCAAAAAATTGATTGTGGGTTTTGCTAACTACATTCTTCAAAACCAAAAGAATCGTAAGAGAAGAAATTCATTTTTTATTGACTAACATTAGAGAGACCAGTAGTTCTCAGCTTTTCAATCCTTCCAATAATATAAAGGAAAATTTTCATTTCGTTCCCCAACTTCTGGACGGGCTAACATTTTAGGAGAAAGGAATCTGTTAAATAATTTGAATAGATAATCATGGTAATAATTAATTTTTGAGTTTCTATCACTTTTACCTTTCTTAACTTCAGCAATATCAGTTATGTCATATCTTTTTGAATATCAATTATACCTTATGTTTTTACAAAATTCACAATTATATCTTTTATAATATCAATTATGCCCTTACTTCACCATAACGTAAAGGTAGAAATGCGAATTTTGTAAGAAGTTATGAGCACAAATGATATTTCAAAGAAGAGAGGTATATAACTGATATTTCAGTACTTAAGAATGGCACAAGTGATAAAAAACTTATATTTTAAAAGCAACTTATCGTTTAAAATACAACCAATTAATCAATTAGTAGGAAATTAGTTATATTATACTTACACATGAGTTTTTTTAATAGTTATAAAATACTATAATCATGTCTTCAAACCCTATTAGAACAAAACCCTTTCCCCTTCACTACGAGAAAGAGATATATATTCCAGAAATGTTCTTTTTCCATCGGCAATGTGATCGAATTTGGCAAGGCGAGCGCTGATCAGGTGGACGAGGGCAGCTCGCAACATCTGACTCCATCATGTCGGGTGGTTTGCACTGTCGAGGTATGTGTCGAACAGATACGAGCATTACATAAGATGATTGCCTTTGGATAATGTATGCATCGAGGTCTTTTGGCCTGCAATTGAAGGTGTTTGGATACACCTCCGTTTCCATAATCATCTTCGAGTATTGAATAGAAGTTTCGAAATCTGCTCTTTGGAGTTCGAATATGCATACTTCGAATTGAAGTTCCGTAAACATGCATCCAAACATCATCTATAGGTGTCGGATATGTGTATGTGCGCGTGCGCGTGCGTGCGTGTGCTGTACTTTTAGATTGATAATCAACTATCAAGATAAACACATATGAAGTCTATAACATACATTATTTAAAATGTTTAGCATCTACTTGAACTAATGAGTTGTGAGGGCCAATGCTTGGAGGGCATACGGTTCAAGGAAATGAACGGGGCAAAAGATAAGTACTCTACAATTATAACTACATTGTCATATTATGTTTTGTTTATACACCGTTTGTTCATGCGGTGAAGCCATTGAAGCAGTCTAGTTATTTATGAAGCAAGATCAATCCAAACAATAAAATAGTTAACGACATTTGAAATATGGTGTTATACGAATGTATTTGACATGAACATCCATTTTATGCATGATTATATTTATATATGTGCATGTTATGGACTAATTTATCTAAAGTAGGTTAATTGAGATCTGATTTTACGTGCATAGTTGTTTCAACCCGAACTTGATACATAATAAGCGTTAGGATCATGAGTTGTATTGTTGTTTTTGAGGGGAAGGTGAAGATTGATTTATTTATGATTCAAGGATATTAATTACTCTTCATGAAATTGGATTGGTTCGAGACTTATTATGAATTGCGTAGAAAGATATCATTATACCCACTAGAATATAAGATCATGGTTAACAATATCATGATGAATTGTAATAAAGATTAAAGTTAGAAGCTTTCATCCTTATGGAAAATTTTAAGTAGGTTATTTACTACTCTTTTTGTTAGAATGAATTCTAATATGTAACAATCCAGATGTTATCTCTAAGTTGTCACTTCTGCATTTATTTCGGATGACAGCATCGTTACAAATGGTATCAGAGCACAGGTTCCTCTACATATAAGATATTTGACCAAAGATAGCGTAAATCTTTTAGTTATAAAAATATATAGGTAGCTGAGTAAAAATTTAGCAAGACCTACCTATCTTTAAGAGAGAACCTGAGTATTAGAAAGCTAAGCATTAGGGAGATAGAACCGATCTTGGAGGCTAGAGATTGTCTCGAGGAGAAGAAAACTATTTTTATTAGACTAAATAATACCAAATTGGTCATCCATGGAGAAACGAAAAAGATTTAGATGATTATCTCAGTATTAAAAGTCCATCGTGTGATTGTTAGTAGATGTACACCTTATTTGGCTAATGTCATAAACGCAAAATCTTTATGAAATTCTAAAGCGTCCTACATAACATCACCTGCTATGTTAGTAGATGGAAAAGTACTTACACGAATAACTAGATAAATGACTTATGAAGCCTGATGTTTCCCTTTCGGATGCTTCTCTCTTATGTGTTAAGAAGAAAGATTAATTACTTAGACTCTTCATTGATGGCGTTGAGCGTTGATTAAGGTTAACATAGAGAGAAATCTTTTGCTACCATGTTTACGTGATTCATTGCAACGAGCAATCATCTTCTCCAATATTGACGTAGATTAAGGATACCATCAACTATTTATTAAGGATGAAGACACGTCAAACCACTTTTAGGACACGAATGGCCTCTTTGAATTTCAAGGGACATATTTTAACATCATATGTGTGCCAATTGCATTTATCAAATTGATTTATATGGTATTTTGGGATCATCTGGATAAATTTCTGATTATTTTCATGGATGTCTTAGTTTATTCACTTGATATAGAATATTACCGAGTATATTTCTTAATAGTCTTGATAATTTAGGCAACATCAGCTTTATGCTAAATTCTCCAAGTGCAACTTCAGACTTTAACATGTAGCAATGGGCCAACGAGTGATCCTTGTCCCACTTCTTGTTGAAGTCTCGGGCATCTTCCATCTGAGGGTCCTCGTACTTGTTACCATAGAGCACATACCCAATGCGCTCAGCCGCAAGCACTAGCTTCAAATTCCAGAACCAATGCAAATAATTGGGGCTGGTCAACTGATTGACTTCAAGCAGTTTGTTAGGTAGGTTGGGAGATTTCATCAGAAATAAAAGTAAAATAGAACACACTTTAAAATCTTGATCAAGGGAATTAAATGATTTAATATTTTTGAATCAGGAGTTATTGTATTTTTCGTACTTTGAATTGCTTTCTTTTATAAGCTTTCAAAGCATGAGGCAGGCTAACCAAAGGCCTCACGACGAGATTTAAGTCTCCTTTCAATTTTCATTGCACCCAAATAATATGAGAAAATAAAATTATAATGAAAGAAGCGAGAACTCTTTCCACCTTACAAGTAAAACTTGTATTCTCAGTATAATCTTCAACACCTACACCCCCACATATATGAAGTTAGCATGTTGTCGACTAAACTAACCGTCAATGAATGAATATCAATTTACGCCATGCGTAATCCCATGCCACCTCAATAATCTAGTGAACAATATTGGGGTCATTACACATACGACTCATCTCTTTCGAGAAACGAAGAACCCAATTCCATAGATATTTGTATTCCGGAGTCATGACTGTGCATGATTTTCTTCAAAAATACAACCCATGTGACGAAGTTCTTCGTAATGGCAGGAGACCATGGATGTCATCAAATGGCACGGTCCATATCGTGTTTAATTTAATGATTAACCAATTCAAATCATATTCTCATGATTAATCTAAGGGATAGAATCAGGACATATGCTTATTGTCTTAGGTTTAATCCAATTAAAACATTAACACTTAAGCAGTTCCAATTAGGGTTTTGATCTTTTATGTACTTGATGTTACCATATAGTATCTTCAGTTAGTACAATTTAATGCTCTAAGTTTAGCTGTTAAAGTACACCATGACTCCTCATGCCACCATTCATCGAAACGGATCAAGCCAGGTCAGATAGACAATGCTAACAGAGAGTGCTTCCACTTCAAATGTGAAGCATGGTTCCAATTAAGTATCCCATTAGCATTTCTACGGCCTAGATACCTTCTCGGAATTAATTCGAGACAACATAATCGGTATATATTGTACTAAGGAGGTTTGTCGATTTTTCGACCGTGTGTGATACTATATAGTAACTCTTGGATATTTTAAGAATTTAAAACTCTTTTCAATTTTCCAAAAGATCTAGTGCAACAATCTAGACACTTCTTGAATTTAACTCCCTTTTTTTAATTTCAAAAGGCCGAGTGCAACAATCTAGATAATTCTTTGAATCAAAATAATTTTGAGTGCGAAAGATGTCTAGTGCAACAACATAGACAATTAATGAAAATCAAATTGATTCCACAATTTCTATTTTGGACAAAAATTATTTACTATGCATCATATAAAATGCGGAATATTTAGCAAACAATTTACCAGCAGAATGTCAGTTCATCACATGAACTAGAAAATGTAGCACAATGATTTATGCATCTAGAAATCAAATATATAAGAAAATGATTTCCTTTATGATTTCTAATATTCATGATGGATAAGAGAGGTAAATCAAGATTACCTTTTATGTGTGAGTTTCTACAAAATAAACCTCCTGAATTGAAGTACGATCTGTAGACTTCTTTCTCGTGAGCACGTAGATGAGTCGCATTGCTTCCCACAAACTCGGGCATCGACTCGGGAAACAAGAAGAGAGTTGTAAGAGTTGAATACTCTTGACACTCTTTCTCTCTCAAGTGTGCACGAAATTCAGAAGAGGATTTAGCTGTTAAAGTTGTTGCAAAAAGAGACAACATAGCCATCCTTTTATACTTATTGTACACGTCCAACATGTACCATGGTAGTCCTTGGATTTTAAATCAAGAGCTTACAAGCCCTAATTCAATAAGAATCATCTCCTTATTATCTCCAATCAATATTAAATAATTAAAATAAAATAAGAAACAACTTTAGGATTCTAATATTAATTAGGACTCACCAACATGGTGGACTTAGTATACACATCTACCGCCTTCCATAAATGAAGTTGTTGTTGCAAATTTTAATTAATTAATTCGTTTGATAATTATATTATAAATGCTGAAAAAATTATGAAATTAATCCTCAAAGCTTATGCATCATATTCATGATCTCAATATCAAATGTAAATCCAATTTATATCTACAAAAGAATGTGAATCAAATTCACATAATCTCATGCCTTGGAAAATTTATGTAAATCATATTTACATAAATATTTATATGAATCACATCCATATAAATATTAATTATTGTGAATCACTATTCACATTAAACAATGAGTTGTACTTCTGAATCATATTCACAAAATTACCCTTATCAATAATATGTAATAATCATAATTATTACAATATTACCATTAACATGTATGAGTCCTAATCTAATTAGGACTCATGAGATAAATATGCAGATACTTGGAGATAATGTAGGGAAGATCATACTATCCATGTATAGTGACCTGAAATGTGGACAACTATCTAATTTCAGGGTTTATGCCATTTTTGTAAAAAAATCTGTCACCTACGAATGTTGAGATTGAGCTATAACACTTTACACTTTCAGTGAGCTCAAGGAAATGCATCACACTCTCCATGAGATGGACAAAGTGTCAATGAGCTGAATCTAGCTTCCTTGATAATTTCTAATCATAATCCAAAACATTTGGAGCTAAGAAATGAGCTCAAGGAGCTTATATACTTCCATTTCCATGACCATTTCTGTTTCCAACATTAGGATATTGAAATCAAAACTGGAATTGAAAATTGGACTCAAATGAATTGTGATTTAATCCATTTAAATCATAAATCATCTAGCTAAATTGAGTCACTAAAATTCATCTTGTTTTATCACTTCTTTGGTATGGAAATGTCATGTCAGATGATCCACTACAATAATAAAAGTAACCCTAAGTATTCTAAATACTCATCCATCCTTCACACTAGAAGACTTTGATAAATCCGAAGTTAAACCCTTGTTTGATTGTCTTCTTCAGAATGTATCAATAGATTTCTCATTTGATAATTGGGGGACAATATTAATCATATATTAATATCTCAAATTCGTTTCTTATTTCTTAAATAAGACATTCATGCATGGAATTCATTTTTGACCCTAAAATATCTCATGAGTGAGCTCTGTCTCTCTATTAATCAATTATGAACCTGCATAATTCCTTCAAGAGATCACACATCTCATACGACTTCATATGCACACCAACACGACGATATATGGACCTTGGCTACATCGCCAACCTATTGGTATGTCAAATGTGCATGCTCAGGCATATAGATGCATATATGTCTTAGGTTAAAGGATGTGTGTCTGATCGTGACAGTTATGATTCAGGTCTTAATTTATCTCATCCTCATTAAGTCAACTATTTGACTTGATTATTCTGAAACTTCTAAATATCCATTCTTATGCAGAGGACTTGCATCAAGAAGTTAGTTGGAAATCAGTCTTTAGAGAAAGATTGCCATTTATTTCTTAGACTGGAGATCTTTATTGAATAACACATGTTTGAAGTCAGTTGTATCCTCCCAGTTGCATGGTATTCAATTTGGCCATGGTATATAACCTTAATTGAACAAAGAGACACTAACAATAAAGTGCATTCATTCAATTATTCATTTCATTTCAGAAGGACATGATAAAAAGAACAACTTTTGATACATTTAATGGGTCGCTGAGGGCTTACAAGTCCAACATATGCAGGGGATCACCACAATGGGGAGATGCCGTTAAGGGATCATCGGAGAGGGGATATGCGGTGGGAGGTTCGACGGATAGGGCAACAACAGATTGGAGGAAGGTTCTTTGTGGCACAGTATGGGAACTAGAACTGCAAGGGACACTTTTCTGAATATATATATATATATATATATATATCGATGTTTGCATCGGTTCTAGAAGCATCATCAACCATTTCATCTCTCATAAGTATCCTTCGCGGGTGTTAAACTGCTGCAACACAAGACCTATTATTATTATGTCAAATTTGGCATAAGCTAACGAATAATTTTTAATTTTCATCAAATTATATGTTGTTAAATATATAACAGTGAATATTATCCATTACCTTTTTTCTTTAAATTCCTTTCCTAGCTACGAATCATATAGCAATATCTGCTAATCTTTTCTTCTAATCGTTGTTAAATTTAGCAATGACTAATAGAAAATTTAACGGATAAGTCATATATTATATCATCACTATATTAACCTTTTGCGATGAATGTGACACTCGTTGTTAATTTCAAGAAGAAAAATTAATTTTGAAATGAATAAGATTTGGTTGGTATGCAATTAACATCGGAAGATATGACATTGGATATTAAAATTATTCATTGTTTTAGGAAAATTTTCTTGTAGTGTTATACACAAAGTAATAATGGTTACTTTTTTGATCGACTAGACCGAAATCACCATAAAAAAGTGACTTTTGACGACGGTCTCTATCGGTTGTTGCATAAGGACAGATGCAACATTTAAGTAGTGATATCTGTAAGTGTGTATATATGTATATGAGTACGTTTATGTGTATATATGTACATGTATATCTGTATATGTGTGTATATATGTATTTGTACTTATATATACCAATTTATATCTATATATGCATATATGTGTGTTTGTTTTTACACGTATGTATGTATCTACGTATGTGTGTGTGTGTATGTATATGTATGTTTATATGTATGCATGTATGTATACTAAACATAACGGGATATGTGTGTCTATGTATGTATATGTATGTTTATATGTATGCATGTATGTATACTAAACATAGGGGAATCTGCAGTTGACATGGGGGTATTAAGTGAGTTTTGTAAAAGCTGCCCTCAATTTTGTAAAATAAGTAGAAATGACTTACAAACTATAAATTGTACATTGTGAACTACAGTATTACCCTTTGTAAAAAATCACATATCTAACCAATGTTTTCATCCAATGTAATAATATTTTTTCATTTTCATCTTCATGTAATGGTAACCTTAATATTTACTTTGAATCCAAGGTTAAACAATCTGTAAAGCATATAGAAAATATCGAAAAATAAAATTAGCTTTTCTTAACTTAGGAAAAATCTCACCACAATTGAAGGACTGTGTGTGTGGGCATGCGGGCGCACACGCACATGTGTGTGCATGTGCTTGTGGGGGTTTGCACGGAAGCGTTGACCGTTGAATTTGGCAAAAACATATCCAATTAGTTGTCATAATGGAAGGTTATATATCTGGGTAAACATGTTAGTAATTATTTTTAAAGGAGGTGATTAAATGTTGAAGTGGGGTAAATAAGAATTTGTTGAAAAATTTATGTGGCATATAATAACGTTAAAAAAAACAAAATGTACCATTATATACGAAAAGCTGGCCAAAACCTAACCAGAGAGACATGTAATTATTCAAAAAATTCATCATTTTACTACATTCTTAATATGAAAAAAAAGTAACGTGAAAACTTGATTAATAAATTTTACACACACCGGTACTATTTACATTTTAACCTTTTACAAACTACTGATAATATAAAAGTCACATTACGGCACTCACACGAGCACAATAGTGATAATAATATCTTCTCTACATTACACACAAATCAAACAATAAAAACTCAATCATTTGGAAATTCTATAAAATTTACATCAGGCTAAACCGAACAACTAAATACAAAAGAAATAAATAACATACAATCCAGCTTACCCATCCAAAAATAGTCTAAACCACTGCTAATCCAACCTTTGCAATTGCATCCACCACACCCTATATGTGATTAGACAAGAGCATTCAACTTATATACTTTAATTCCACAGGAAATAATATTCATTATGTTAGCATTATAATATAGCGATGGTCTTAAATTCTTCGTGAGGACGCACTCTTTCCATTGCGGTGTAAGAAAGCATACATAATTACACTACGAAAATTAGGACAGCGTATCAAAAATAATTCTCCCATGGCATTCTGTCTTTATTTTCCCCCGACTACAACCTTACAGCGAATTGCAAACTTTCAGATTACTATGAATTATAATGGATGAGAAAGGAAACAATGGGAAGCATTCACTTACAGGAGTTTATAACGTTCATCCTGCACAATTATTTTTAAAGTCTCAAATAAACACCAGAGGAGAGTAAATAAACAAATCATGCGATGTATTTTCTGAGAGTAACAAATGCCTGCATGACTAGGGCCAGCAGCATTACAGAACCAAGGACACACATCACAATGGCAATCTTTAGCTGCTCGATCATGTTCCCGCTGACTGTTGCAGACAGTTTGCCCACGAAGATATCGAGCAGCACGCTCTTCGTCAACATGGTAGCGGCCGAGGCACAGCCGGCAGCCGAGCAGAGGAAGCCCAGAATCACAAGGTCGAGAATGCCTAACACTGTATGCTTGTTCTTGGGCAAGGCACCCCTTATTGCAAACGATAGTGCCGACGAGGTCATGGCGTATGCACTTGCAATGGAATTCACAGCAATGAAGTACCTATCGTGGGGGAAAAGGTCAGGAACTTCTTGAAGGGGGGAGCCTTTGATCTTTGCAGGTTTTTAGACATTGATGTCCTAAATTTAAAACTGACTATTCCCGTGCAGGTAGGGTCTCCTCTAGACCATCATGATCTTTGATCTCATGCAATTGCAATAGTTTAGAGTATGTCGTTCAATTTAGTATATCTGCTCGATGTCTTCACTTTATTTACTATGATTTATCCCCATGTACGGTTCCACAAAACTGAAGGACCGTTTGGTGGAATGGAATAACGAAACGTGAATTAAAGGAGAAATAAAATGCGAAGGAAGTAATTACTTGAGCTCTTTGAAGTCTGTGGACTTGAAGACAACGTCTTCGGTGAAGAAGAAGGAACCTGAAAGCGTCAACTTCGCGGGGCCTGCTAAAGCGGCAGCAATTAAGGTGAAAGCGAAGGCGAGGAAGCGCAAGATGAAGCAGACGGCGTCCATCGTCGAATCAGGATGCACTTTGGCGACGATTCCAGTGCCATGAGGGGCGTTTGGAGGTGCACGGAAGGGACTTCTAAACCCCTCCGGATCAGTCTGTCCTCCGATATCTGGTGATCCCATCTTTGCATCCACAAATCTCCTCCTCCGTGCAAGCAAATGTCAAATTATAGTTAAGGGGGTAAATGATCGTGTTGGAGGGTTCCTAGGAGAGATATCAATATACAATTCCGGTCTCCTTTTGACCTTCAAGCTTGAGATGACAAGCTCTTACTTATTTGATTGCTTTTTTTATACATGAATAGTGGGCTGGTTGTTATGAGATGGGATATACTACAATAGTATATAATTGCTAATTATTAATGTTGTTGAAATCGGATTTAAGATTCAACTCTATATCGGATCATCAAGATTCACTCTAAATCGGACCATGGATCATACCATTCAATTGATTGGATGACGATGTTGTAAACATTTTAAATTAAATTGGTGTGCTAAAAATGGTTGGATCTGATTGAACAAATATATAACGTCAAAAAATATATACATCTTAAATGTATGAAGAAATATAAATATCTTTTTTTCTTATTTCTTTATAAATACTTATCTCTGGAGACAGACATGCTTTCTAACGAGGTCTAATGTTTTTTTACAATCAATAGAGTACTCCATTTATATTAGGAATTTGTATGTAGATCATTGTTTATGCATTGCATTTACACTTTCAAGTATGTATTTTTTATACATACCTTCTAAAAAAATAAATATTTTTTAACGTAAATTTGTTGGCAAAAGTAAAGAAATGTAGATACACGAAATTGCAAGTATCTATAGAGGTACACGTGTTTATTTAGTAATAAATGCATATTTCTAAATATATTAAAGTGCAATATTTTTCTAATCATACAGGTAATTGCACACCTAATGCAAACGTGCAGGCGTGCAGAAATGTAGAATGCATAAAATAAATAAATATGTAAATATATTTATGAATAACGTGGTGGGTGCCCAAGATTTCATTTCAAGTAGAAAACCCAAAAAAAACTATAAAGGTCGACGCAACCATCTTCCTGCACATGAGATATCCACCGTTGGATGAGAATAGAGCCCCAACGGTGGATGAAAGCTTCTCAAACCCCAACCGCGCTCCTCCCAATCCAACTCCTCCCCCGCCCTCGCAGGCACGACCCACCAGTCGCCTACTCCCAACTCCCTCACCTCCGCCACCCGTTCGGTCCTTGCGCAACCACCACCCGCTGCCGGACCACTCACGCTCCTCCGCCAGGGTCGTCCCTCGCACACGAGCCCTAGATGCGCCATTCCACGTGCTCCAGGGCATCGTAAGGTTTGATTAGACTGAAACGCGGGTGTATTGATTTGGGGTTTTTCTTTTGTTCCTCCATTCGGCTATGGATTGGATGGCCTGCCCTGCATGTTGAGATGACATTTGATGGCCAAGACTATCTATTTCTTCAAGGGAAAAAACTATAATGCTACTTAGATATGTACTATCTATTTCTACTCCTCCTGATTACAGCTGCTTGTCTGTGCACATACTGGCAATGAACAGATATCGAGGATCATTTATGTTCCCAGAAAACGTTATGCAAAACCTTTCTGCACCGTGTTTAATTTCTATGAAATTGAACCTAATATTCTATGATATATGAAAGATTTCAAATACATGTGTGGCTTGACTTGATACATGCCTGTAGTAAATCAAAATTTACAATAGTAAGTTCGACACCATGTTGTGTATAGTTTCAAAGTCTTGCATGGTGTATTTTTAGTGCTCAAATTCAACTCCCAGTTTCAAACTACATACAGAAATCACATATTAAACTCAACCATTTCATCATGTAATTTTATTACAGTTTTTAAGATGTGTAAAATAGTAGTTTATTCTTGGGTTTCATATTTCAGGTGAAATGGCATGGCTTGATGAAAACTTGGTTGAATGATACACAATGTCATTAGCGAAGAAAGTGTGAGTTTGAAAATTGGTTCCAACGAAGATGTGGGGGCATAGAAGCGACAACAAAGGAGGTGGATGCAAATGTTGAAAACCTGTTCATCAGCATGAAGTCTGGTTCGGATGAAGATGGGTTTTTTACTATTCGTATGAAAAATTGTTCATCATGAAGAAAATGCGGTAATTTTTTTGTATGTGAACATATGTTTTGTCCGATAGTCATTGTAAACAGTTGGTTTTATTGCACATGCTTAATCATTGTAATAACGATTGCATTATTAAGTGCAATGGTCATTGTTCTGTGACTGTTACTAATTCAGTTTTTTTTTTCAAAATTTCTTTAGGTTATGACATTGTTATGTATAATGTAGTAACTTATATTCTATGCAGCCTGATTCCGTAGCAGAACTATGTAGCTCGGTCGTGTGCTTTAGTTGTGTTGCTCAACCATGATAAATGTTCCTTGGTTTCATCTGATTAGTGTAACAGAGTTATTTCTTCACTCCAAATTTCCACAGAAATAACAGCTGATGGTGCTGAAAAGGAAAATAAATGCACACACACACACTTTCATTCACCAAAAACAAATCAATCATCACAACTCCAATCACCATGTAGATTAGTTGTACAATTTTTTTCGGATAGAGAAAATGATCACAACTAAAGTCAACTTCCATTATTCACAAGGAGAGATGATCACCAAACATCCTCTCCCTAAACATAGCCACAGTCCATCCTCCAAGCTGAAGTAGTTGCAGCCCTTCAAGAGGGCTCTTTGCAGGTGATTGTAGAGCGATGGCATTGAATCCATTTCTTGAATACTTTTTCTTCACCACCTTGAGCTTGCTCTCGGCCATGTTCAAGCACATGGTCACAAGTCTCGCAACGCAGTCAGGGAGCTCTGCTATGTAGTAGCCCATGTGGTGCTTAAGCAGGCTGGTCCAGAGGCGGGTTTCTTGACAAGATGCGTGCTCCGCAAAGAACACCATGTGATACATTAGAAAATTTCACTTATTAACATGGTTCATCCTATTCAGAATAACTCACTTGAATCATACAAACTTTTTTATTGCAAGAACACCAGATCTTCGTAGATGTTTGCTCCCATACTTCATATTAACAACAACCATCTGAATAATCTAACATGTAAGGAAGGTTAGAGAGAAGGAACAATGGTTACAAGGCCCAGATCAGATGGATAAACAGAAAAAGTGAGCAGACACTTGCAATAAACTGCAGTTTTACACATAAAAACAAGTGACCTTAGCAATAGGTTGTTCCTCTTCTTTTTTTTTGTTCAATTGTGAATAAGGAAGCATACAACAACAACAACAAAGCCTTTTCCCACAATTAAGTAGGGTCGGCTACATGGATTCTTTGCCTTCATTCAGATCTATGTTAGGTAATTCCCGGGCTTATATCTAAAAAACTAAGATCCCTTCGTATAGTCTCTTTTCAACACTTCTTAGGCCGTCCTCGCCCTCTCTTAGCCGGCTCAATATCCCAACACTCGCATCTCCTAACTGGTGCATCAGTTGATCTTCTTTGCAAATGACCAAACCATTTTAAGCGGATTTCTCGCATCTTATCCTCGATCGGAGCTACACCAACTTTCTTTATTATTGCGTCATTCTGAATCCGATCTTTATGTGTGTGTCCACAAACCTTAGCATTTTCATTTCTACTACAGTCATTCTCTGCACATTTCTATGGTTCACAGACCAATATTCAGATCCATAGAGCATAGCAGGTCTCACGGCTGCTTTGCAAAACTTTCCTTTAATTTTTAAAGGAATTTTCTTATCACAGAGCACAACAGAGGGACCTCTCCACTTTAGTCAGCCTGCATTTATTCTATTAGTAGCATCTCCATCAATTTCCCCATCATGTTGCAAAATAGATCCCGGATATCTAAAAGAATCTCTCTTCTGAATGTTATCGTTACAAATCTTCACCTCGATTCCTTCACCATTTCTTCCATCAAAGGTGCACTCCATATATTCCGTCTTAACCCTATTTATACGAAATCCTTTAGTCTCCAATGCATGTCTCTAGACCTCAAGCTTCTCATTTACTCCATATCAACACAATATCATCAGCAAATAACATACACTAAGGTAACTCATCCTGAATGTGACTTGTCAACTCGTCCATAATCAAAGTAAAAAGAAATGGACTCATCCTAAATCATTGTTGATGTCAAAATAGTCAGTCTTCCCAGACGGGGTCCTCACACAAGATAAAGCCCTATCGTACATATTTTTTATGAGGTTAATGTATAGGACAGGTACTTGTTTCTTCTCCAAAACTCTCCACAATATCTCTCGTGGGACAGAATCATAAGCCTTCTCCAAATCGATAAAGATCATATGAAGGTTTTTCCTTTTAGCTCTATAATTCTTCATTGTTCTCCTCAGCAAATAGATGGTTTCAATAGTTGAGAGACCTGGCATGAATCCGAATTGGTTTCTTTTACGTTGGAAACTTGCCTCAGCCTTCTTTCGATCATACGTTCCCAAATTTTCATAGTGTGACTCATCATCTTGATACCTCTGTAATTTGAACAATTTTGAATGTCTCCTTTATTCTTATATAAAGGCACTACGATACTCCTCCAATCTTCAGGCATTTTTTTGCTTCGCCAAATAACATTGAATAAATTCGTAAGCCAAGTCATGAATAAGGAAGCATATTTAAAATAATTTAAATCCAACTAAATATACAGCTAATAGAGAGTTCAAGCCTATTTTCAGATATTGCAACACCATTCATTCCTTACAAACAACAGGTCGTTACTGCTATGCTGAAATGGTTGCATTTATCAATCAAAGATATTCAAGCAACGGGAATTGACCTTCTTTCTCGAACGAACTTCCATAGTTCTAGTGGACGGAATGCAGATATCATCTACTACAACTATAAACTTCAATTAATTTCCAATATGATTTTTGAGAACAAAAAAAAATCAAAGTTTAAAAATTCAGGGGCTTTAATTGAGCTGATAACACAGAGTATTAAACTATTCCCAAATCAAGTGCATCAAAAAATTACTTAATAAATATTTACTTCTCTTCGGGATAATGTGGAAAAGAAATATCCTCCATAAATCATACGATTAATATGTCAAGTGATCAAACTTCAAAAAAATACACTATTTCACAAGAACAAATTATCATAGGAAGGTACATAAATCATAATAGATAGAATGCCAAAGGAAGGAATATAATTTTCTTGCTTTTCGATTTGTAAGAACAAAATGGAAATACAAAGTGATTCACAATGACCCGAGAAATTGGTTGAATGGAAGTAAATTTAGAAAATGATAATGATAATTACCTAATTTAGAGATTGCGATGGAGATCAACACTTAATGGAGTCAGACAAGTCGTACTTTTTGCCTCGACGGTAGAGAATACCGGAAGCCTCACAAGCTCAACAGTGCTTAAAGGGAGACACGTTGTGGTGACAATGACCAGTCGAGGGACCCGGGTCATGTTTAGGGCTCGCGAGGGAGAAGGGGAAGCACCACAATAGCTATGGCTCGTGAAGGAGAGGGGGAGACACTGTGTGGGGGATGGTGATTGCGCGAGGTACCAGGGTTGTGGCTAGGGATTACAGGAAGGAGGGAGGGTTCGACAATGGGAGGTTGTTGCGTGAAGGATCAGAAAATGGGAGGTGGTCGCACTGTGGGTGGCCGAGGGGAGGAAGGTTGGATGGGAAGGTTGGTGGATAGCGTGCATGTGAGGGAGATGGAGGAATTGGGACTTGGAGGAGCGTGGTTGGGGTTTTGGAACCCTTCATCCACCATTGGCGCTTTTCTCATCCAACGATGGGTATTCCATGTGTATGAAGATGGATGCACCTGGAGCTCACCATCCACTATATATATGTACATATATAATAACACGCACCCACATGCACATGCACACGCATCCACATGCACATGCATACGCACACACGCACATGCACACATGCACGCACGGACGCGGACGCAGGCACACACACACATGCACGATCACACGCACCTGCACCGCACGCCCGCACACGCATGCCCGCGCACACGCACGTACACACGACATATGCACACATGCACACACATATGCACACACACATACACACAACACACACATACACATATGTACACACACATAGGGGTTGGGGAGCCTGCACTGGGGGTATAGGTAACTCCTTACATCCAACCATTTTATCCCATTATTTTTAGATTTTTTTATATGAAACCTTTGGGGGATATACTTAATATATTTAGTGGAATATGTGTTTCAAGTTTCATGCAAAACAAACAACCCTAACATGTTCATCTAGAGAGGGTCAATTTCAGCCATTCTAGGATCGTTAAAATATAATAGTCTTGATTTATATGATATAAGTTTCAAATTAAGTTGAATTTGGAATGTCACTATGGTGTATATGGTGATCTAAATTCCCTAAGGTTTCATTTCAAAAAATAAAAAACTAATGCAGAAAAGGGTCGGGTGGAGGTAGTTACCTGCACCTGCCAGTGTAGGATCCCTTTTCCCATATCCATACATATATATACATACATATGTATATATATACATATACATATACATACATATATACACACACATATGTATGCATGTGTATATACATGGATCGTTTCAAATGAGGCGGGGTCTCACCACATTTGTGATCAACCATCATTCGGATCCATTGGATCTTAATCTAACGATTGCATAAAAATATAATCCAAAAGGGTATTTTGGTCATCTGATTTCATTAAATTCGAATTTCATTTAATAATATCAAATTACTATTTTGGTACTATCTAGATTTGGCATTCTCATTAATGTGGTCATTTATTAATTGCCACTAACGTTCCAATACGATAATGTAGATTTTATATTTCATTTTACGAGTTGGTTATTACATTTATTTACAATACCATTTCATAGTTCTGAAGTAAAATGAGTCCTTTCCTTTGATGATTTGCAGTTTTCATTATAAAAATTGAATTGATCATTTTAATATATCATTTCTTTAAAATGAGATTTACCCCTTCGTAAAAATTAATTGTGTAAATGTAACATGTGTAGGTCTTTGTAATTTTTCCACATCCCTTTGTAAAATTCAAGTGTCTTTTGTTGTCTTTGTATGTAAAAGTCATAAATACAAATTTTGTATGGTGTTCTGCAATAAAAAATTGCTTTCATATAGATCTTTATAATTGTTTTGCGGCCCGTTGTAACTTTTCATGTTCCTTTGTAAAAAAAAATCGGATCGCTTTGTAATATTTGTATGGAATCCTACAACAAAAGAACATCAGTTAGTAGTAATAAATATGTAGAAAAAAGGGATTTTTACACCCATAACCCTGAGTAATTATGCAATTACAATCATAACCCTGTATAATCGTGAATTACATCCATAACCCTCAATAGTTACTCCGTCTCACACCCATAACCTTCCGTTAGTTTTTCTCTTAACCCAACCATATCATTGGGTTAATTTAATCCATGATCTATCCAACTGCTTTTAAAAAAATAAAAAATAAATAAAAACTAATGGCATCTCTAGGGAGGGACGCTTGCAGGGAGGGGCGGGGATCGCATGATCGGAAGGATGCTTCTAGGGAAGGGCGGGGCTCACAGGCAGGAAGAGCTTCCAGGGCTGGGGCTCGCAGACAGGACGAGCTTGCAGGCGGATGGGGGGGAGGGGGTGCCCTTCAAGGCAGGAGGCGGCGGCCACGGGCCACAGGGAGGGGCGCTTCTAGGGAGGCGGGGCTCGCAGGCGTGGGGCTTCCTAGGCAGGAGGCGGTGAAGGTTGGGGCTTCGTTTCGCGGGGGAGGGTAGCAGGGGAAGGGTGGGCCGTCGGGGGGAGGAAGGGTGGACTGGGGGTCGGGGCTTCGTTCTGCGGCTGGGGTGGGGTGGGTGGGTCTCGTCCTAGGCTGGAGGGTGGCCGGGGAAAGGGTGGGTCGTTGGGGGAGGAAGGGTGGGCGGGAGGTCGAGGGAGGTTAGGGCCTCATTTTGCGGGTGGGCTGGAGGGTGGGCGGGGGTCGGAGGACGGGTGGGCGAGGGAGGAAGGGCCGGGAGTCGGGGGAGGAAGGGTGGGTGGGGGTCGTCGGGGCTTTGTTCCGCTGGGCTGGAGGGTGAGCGGGTGTCGAGGGAGGGTGGGTGGAGGGTCGGGGGTCGTCAGGGCTTCGTTCTGTTGGGCTGGAGGGTGGGCGGGGGTCGGGGGAGAGAGGGCGGAGGGTCGGGTCGTCGGGGCTTCGTTCTGCTGGGCTGGAGGGTGGGCGGGGGTCGGGGGATGGTGGGCGAAGGGTAGGGGGAGCTCAGGTCTCTGCCTGGGCTGGAGGGTGGTGAGGGAAGCTCGGGGCCTGGGCTGGAGGGTGGACAGGGGTCGAGGGAGGGTGGGTGGGGGGTCGTGGGAACTCGGGTCTCTACCTGGGCTGCCCTGGATCGGCGAAGGCAAGGGATCGACAGGGAGGAGGTAGTGGTCGACGGGGAGGAGGGGGGAGGAGGAGGTGGTCGGCAGGGAGGGGAGGAGGTGGCTATCGAGGAGGAGGTGGTGGTGGAGGGGGGAGGAGTTAGGATGGGGAGTGTACCCTTTTGTAAATAATAGAACTTAAAAGGTAGAAAATGTAAAATATTTGACGGATACCGTCATATTTAACGGAATATTGGATAGAAGTTAACTCGGGGGTTATGGGTGTAAGAGTTAAGACTATTGAGGGTTCTGGATGTAATTCACGATTATGTAGGGTTATGATTGTAATTGAAGAATTATTCAGGGTTATGGGTGTAAAAATCCCTAGAAAAAATAAGAGATTTGTAAAATCAGATAATCATTGCATAATTTTAGAGATTTCGAATGCAAAATTCTCCTTCATAGCATATAATTCTTATCAAGCATTTCATCGAACACATGGCCTGCACAAAACTCACAATACAATTAGATGAATACTTGATGTACATCTGCACGGAGCACCATATCATTGTAGCTGACGGCGATGTAGAGGTTGCTTGGTGATGTGTGCGACAATCGCACTCGATGGTGGAGAGGGAGGTTGAAGGTCTATGGAATGGATGGTACCCTTCTGGTGGCTGCTTGTTGATGAACAACGAAAATTGAGAGGGTTGTGTCAGCCCACAAGGCAGATCAACAGTCACTGAGTTAATCACTCAAGGAATTCGTTAAAATCAACAATTAACCCACAATATAAATCAAGCAATGAAAAGCAAAAATAAATTGGAGTTAAAATTTATTATAACTCCACAAATATGTGTATAGGAGTAAGTATGTGTAGAGTGTCGAACACAAAGAGCAAACAGTAGATTGGAAAAATGAAATCCAAATTTTGTGTTTTTCTTGTTTATGTATTATTGTGTGGATTTTTTATTTTATATTTTTTTATGGATTTTAATATTTATATTTTTGATTGATTTTAATTTTATAATTTTTTCTTTTTTTATATTTTCTGATTTTTAATTTCCTTTCTTTTTAAATATACAATATAGGAATATAAGCCTATATATACAATATAAGGTTATACAATTATAAATACTATTAAAAATAGTTAAAATACATGAAATAAATTGTTTTTGGTTTTAAATAATTTTTTACTATTTTTTGATTTTTTAGATAATTTTGCTAAATTTTGTATATTTTAAAGTAAAAAATTTATCCCAAAATAGGGATTAAATAAATATATTTAATTATTTTGGAATTTAAAATAGGAAATAAAGTCAAAATTTTCCAAAAATATTTTTAATTAAAATTATATAATAAAAAGAAAATTTAGATACATAAATAAATATTTTTGGATTTTTTTATCTTTTTATAAAGGATTTTGGAGATTTTAAATTTTTTATGTGTTTTATTTTTTTATTTTTAGGCATTTTTGATCTAGAGTTAGAAAATACACAAATAAACAAAATAAAGGAAAGGGATCCTACTTCATGAAGTAGGTAACTTACCTAATCCATGTTTATTTTTTTACCATTTTTTATTTTTTAAAAAAATACTTCCATGGATTTTCATAACTATATCCCTCTAACATGTCATTCAAATTTTGCTAGAAACAGAGACTCCTATGCCCTCCATCCACAATAAGTAATTTTAGTGGTCTCAGATTTGCTGAAATCGACCTGTTCTGGATGGAGGGCATAGGAGTCTTTGTTTCTGGCGAATTTTGAATGACATATTAGAGGGATATAGTTATGAAAATCCATGGAAGCATTTTTCAAAAAAAAAGTAGCAAAAAATGAGAGTGGATTAGGTAAGTTACCTACTCCATGCAGTATGATCCCTTTCCTCAACAAAATATATTTTTGAGACTTTTTTAAAATGTTTTTATTTTTTGATATTTTATAAGTTAAACAGGGACAAAAACATGCTCTTTTCATTTTTAATAAATATTTAAAGTACCTAAAATAAAAAAATAAAAAAATATTACGTGAATGTGTACACTAGCAAGCACTTAATTCTATTTTTTAAGAATTTTTGGAGTACAGATAGTATTTTTAATAAACAGAAAACATTCATAAAATACAAGTTCTTGAAAGGGCATTTATGCAATTAAAATAAAGTGCGAGGTGAATTATGCAAAATATCCAAGATTATATAACTAATATTAAAAGGTACTGGACTAATTCGAAATACAAAAACCTGTGAGGGGTTCCCTACAAAATTGCCACCTCACGTGGGACTGCATGTGAAGTGACGTGGATTGGACCCAATTGCAATATGAATAAAATATAAGGGTTCCAATGCAATTTTACCAAAAAGTTTACACTCATTAAAATAATTACATGGCTGAAATAAAATAAATAAAAATTGAGGGTGGTGTATGCAATCGAATGAGAAAGTAAAGGATAAAACCCTGAAGGAGACAATTCAAATAAGATCAGAACTTTGGATTTAATCATAGTCTTCTAGTATGTAGGATGTTCAGGTATTAGGAATACTCGAAGGTGATGTGATTCTAATTGATTGTATAACTATGACACTTTCATTCCAAGTGAGTGATGCAATAGGTTTGGATTTTAGTGACTCCATTCAAGATACTAGTTATCCAATCTTGATCTAAGTGTTAGACATTGATATGAATATTATTCATATGCAATGCGAAGATTGGATATTCTATGTGACTTTATCAAGCATCTCAGGGAGGTCTTCTAGATCTGGATATGAGATTAGATCTCACTATCCAAGTCACTATACATGGAATATACAGTCACCCTATCCTTATCTCCATGTATCTGGGGAGAAGGCACGCTATCATTGAAAGAGTTCAAGCATAGTTCCATTGGATAGTATCTGAGCATTGTAAAATAAAGAGAAATAATTATGATTTAATTAGATTTGATTACCATAAATAATGTGTATGTGATTCACACTATTTAGACATGTTTATAGAGACATCTTGAATAATTAAATTGGATTTCAATATCATAGATGAGATTAATATGGAGTACTTTATCCATAATAATCATGGATAATGTGTATGTGATCCACAATATCATAGAGAGAATTAATTTTTAATAGGATTTACAATTTAAAAATTAATGTGAATTGGATTCACATTGAGCAATTAAAAGTAAAGGTGATTTACATTTAATTTTGGATGGATGAATATGATTCATAAATATAAATGGTCTATATGCAATTTTCAAAAATAATTTGCAAATTAATCGGTGATATATTATTGATAAATTATTTTATGAGTAAAGATTCGATGTAATAGGATTCATCAAAGTAATTGCAGAGAGAAAGTCTCTCTACTATTTTATTCCACACACCACCAAAAAATCGAATAAGGCTTTCTCCTTTCCACTTAATTTGGAAGGAGGCTCTCTTCTTTATCTTTATTCATGGAATGATATTGATTTTAATCAAATTAAATTTATTGAATAATGTCTTTAACTTATTTTTTCCTTTTGAAATTAATTATAATGTTGAAAATTATTGCAATAACATCTTGGCCATCGATTCAATTAGGAGTGCATTGGGAGTGCATCCTAGTCATCCAATTTCGTATAAAAGAAAGGCTAACCGTAGCCCTTTCTCTACACAATTAATTTGAAACAAAGGTTGCAACAACTCTCTCTCTCTCTATACACGTGTGCTCTCTCTCAACTCATGGTAGCCGTTCACTTAGGTTTTATTGAGAGCTCCATCGTCGACACGCTACCGTCGTACTGCCGCACTTACTGCTCGTGGATTTCCATCTCCTTCGGTGCCTCGTGCTTGTGAAGGAGATAACGGATTTCGTGGGATGAAATCAGGAGGTTCCTTGTTCAGATCATCTTTTCAGATTGTGGGAAGCACATGGCTCATCCACGTGCCCATAAGTACTCTCTATGTCATATCAGACTTGAGACAGGAGGTCTCTTCGCGTGGATCACGATCACATTTCAAGAGGTGACCCTATTACTTGTGTCATCTTGATTAAACAACCTGTGAGTTGTTTCCGTGGCATGTGGTTTCATCTATAGGATTTTAATTTCTGCTGACCCTTATAACTAGTATGACTAGTCCATCTAGATAGTATATGATACGATCTCCTCACTTATATGATACACGAGTCTTCATCGACTCCCTTCAGGCTAACTCCGGCTCTTTGAATTAGGAAATTGTTGCAACAACTCTCTCTCTCACCACACACGTCTACTCTCTCTCCTCCTAGTCCTAGTAATTATCCCCTTGCCCTAGGTTTGTGGAGATCACGATCATCGTTGTGTTGTCATCGTGCTACTGGACTGACTGCTCGTGAATCTTCATCTTCTTTGGCACACCGTGCTCTCAAATAAGGTAATGGATTTTTTACGATGAAATCAGGAGGTTCTCCGCTCAAATCGTCACTTTGGATTGTGGGAAGCACGTGTCTCATACACGTGCCTATCTCTATGTTGGATAAGACTTGAGACATGAGGTATGTTCTCTTAGAGACTCATAGATCGTGATCACACATCGAGGTAATAGGATGACTCGTGTGAACATTATAAAATGATATGGGAATTGTTCCAATGTCATATGGTTTCATCAAAAAAATTTGAATTCTGCTCCATTATCGACTAGTATGACTAGTTGACCTGCATCGGATACGATTCGGTCTCCACATTTTTGTGATGCACGGGGTGTAAACCCTCACCTTCAATGGTGGCGGTTGTCATTGCAGTGTTGGCAAGGCATGTGGTAGTAGAGGCGAATGTGAATGCGGAGGGGTTCGAGGCGAGGATGTTGATGGTGATGAGGTACGAGATCGAGTTGGGTAAGGAGGCATGAACGCTGCTAGTGGCGGTGAGTCGGATGAAGACAAACTCCATATTAGAGGGGCAGGGGAAGATGAGAGGGTCGGAGTGGCTGCTTTTTGGCGGTTGATGAACTTGAGCCCAACGAGGACAAGTCGGAAGGCAACATCACTCGTGTGGTTGTTCCGGAGATGGGGCAACGGATATGAGACAAATGGGATCATGACGACTGGCGACGGTGGCAACCCCATAAATGTTGCCACGGTGGCAGCAACGTGATTGTTTCTTGACCATAGTTTGTCATTCTTATCAATCTTTCTTCTAGGAGATTTTTTCCCGTAGTAGTTTTTTATTGTTTACAAATGTTGCGTGCGCGATGATGTTCCATCCGCAATCGAAGTTCAACTTCTTGTGATCCAATGGAACCGTGATTATTTTTACCCTCTTTTTGTGTGCATTCATCACGATTATTGAATCCTTTGCTACAAAAAGTCGTGGTTTCTAAGATAAATTATGAAAATTGGTGAAGAAATGTTATAAATTTCTAAACTTTCTCTATAAGGTATCCCAAAAAAATATAAATGGTTGCCCTGACAAAACATGTCATATGCATGTAAAATATAGAGATTTTTATAGAAGAGAGAAGGGTTGGAGAAGTAGCATCAACTGTAAATAAAGTGAACTTAAATATTTGATTGTATCTATCATAGTTAATAGAAAATAGATGGAAGCTAACACGTGGTTATGTTGTGTAAGAATTAATAATTATTGAGGGTGGTTGTGGGTGCAATCCATGATTATAAAGAGTTATATATGAATATATGATATTAGACGTGGTTATGGGTGTAAAATCCTTTATTTCAATGGCATTATAGATTTTCACTAATGTAATCAAACATTTACAAATGATAATTACATAGATTAAAGCGGAACCAATTAATAACCATTAGATACAACATCTTAAGTAAATCAGATGGATAAAGAAAATGCGATGAACACATAATGGAACGATGCATGTTTGGTGCACGATCCTTCATCCATCATCTCTACTATTTTTGCAAAAATTTAGGATATGTTTGGTTACCGGGTTATCTCGGGATAACCCGATGTATCCCCATGCATTCTTTTTTTTTTGATGCAAAAGAGGGGGAAACACGCATTGGTGTCCGCCCCAAATATATTAAGAAAATAATTATAACAGCCAGGACTCGAGGAGAGTCCGAGCAAGGTGGGTTACATTTTCTACATAAAATCTCTCAGCACGAAAAATTACACCATTTCTAGCAAGCCAAAGAGCCCATAAACCTGAGATCGGCTTCAATCTCTCAACATTTGGACGGAAGCGAGAGTTGAGGAGGGATTCCCAAAATGTTGCCATGTTGCTTCGATCCACCCACCCCACATCCAACTTCCGCCAGAACTCTGTCCCCTTCTCGCATTCAAGAAAAAGGTGCTCCACGGATTCTACAGCCGAGCTACAAAGAACACAAGAATTATCCTCACAGCGCAAAATGCGGGCACGCCTTTCCCTTGTGAGTAGCCGTTCATGCCTTAGAAGCCACAAGAAAACCTTAATACGCGTTGGGATCCTCATCTCCCATATCATCCTGCAGGCCCTAATAAGATCCTCGTGAAGTGGTTCTGCATCTTTGATCATCAAAGTGTAAGCCTTCTTGACGGAGAAATGACCATCTCTCCAAATGCAGTGATCACAACCAGAAGCAAGACCCTCGAACCTAGCTAAAGATTCCATCAAATCCAGAAGGTCCTTCCTACGACGATCAGAGATAGCACCAGGAAAAGCAAGTCTCCACTCTCCATCAACCCAACAATCTGCAACACGAGCCCTTTTATCATCTGCCAGAGCAAATAAGCGGGGAAAGCGGGAGGCGAGCGTCCCACCATGCATCCAATCATCTGACCAGAAGAGAAAATTACGACCATTACCTAAGCACGGACGTAAGATATGGGGAAGATCCGGGAGAAACACACGGATACCCTTCCACAATGCCGACTCGAACCGAAGATTACGTAAATTAGTGAAAGAACGCTCATTAACCCCATAAATTCCTCGAATGAGTCTGCTGCACACGTCCTCGTTGTCCCCCCAAATTCTCGATGCCCATTTCATCAGCAGGGCACGGTTCATCAGCTCCAACTTTGGTACACCGAGCCCCCCCCATCTCCTTAGGCAAAGTGATCGTCTCCCAATCAACCAGATGCAATGCATGGCCATCTCCGCCATTCTTACCCCAAAAAAACCTTCGCATGATCTTCTCAAGTCTATTGCGAATCCCTGCAGGAAGAAGCCTAGTCGACATAAAGAAAATAGGGATTGCCGACAAGACTGCCTTTACCAGAACCAACCGCCCACCGCGAGAAAGCAAGGATCCCTTCTAGCATTTTAGTTTCCTCTCTAGTTTCTCTACAACAGGTAGCCAGTCAGATAGATGCAGGCGACCATATCCCAACGGTATGCCCAGGTACCTGGTCGGTCTCGTACTGATAGCGCAACCCAACTCCGTATAGCAAGCCTCCACCTCCTCCCCATGAAGACCAAAGGGGATCAAGCTAGATTTATCCTTGTTGAGCTTAAGACCAGAGAGCTCCCCAAATATCTCCACAACCATTGACATACCTCTAACCTCAGCAGCTCCACCCTCGATAAAAAAAATAGTATCATCTGCATATTGGAGAACAGGAATGGAGATATCCCCCAGAGAATAGCAAGCCGTGAGACCATGGGCCACCACCTGGTTCACCATTCTAGGCAAAACATCAGCTGCAAGGACAAAAAGAAGCGGTGCCAGCGGACACCCTTGGCGGACCCCCCGTTGCGGCTGAAAAAAACCTCCCTCAGGCCGACCATTCACCAGAACCGAGTAAGAAGCCGTGGTCACACATCTCTTCATCCAAGAGATCCACAAGTCAGGAAAACCCCTTTTGGCCAGTACAGACCACAAGAAGCGCCAATCTACACTGTCATATGCCTTGGAAAAGTCCACCTTCCATAAAACTCCCCTAGCCTGACGCCGTTGCCAGTCCGCAATAATCTCAGAGGCCATAACCAAGATGTCACCAATTTGTCTCCCAGGAATGAAGGCCGATTGAACTGGAGAGATCAAGCCATCAAGAACCTCGCCGAGCCTTTCAGCCAGCACCTTGGCAATAATCAGATAAATAGCATTTGAGAGTGCTATGGGGCGGTAATCCTCAACATGTTCGGATACATCCTTCTTTGGAAGAAGAAAAAGCAGGGCCTTATTGATTCTGTTAAATCCAGCGTTCCCATCACGAAACTCCTCCAAGACTGCAAGCACATCACCACTTATCATCTCCCAGAACTCACTGTAAAAGAAAACAGGGAAACCATCTGGACCAGGTGCACCCTCTCCATTCAGCGATGATACTGCCCTCTTCAACTCCTCCATCGAGAAAGGTCTAATCAACCACTCACTCTGCTCTGATAGGAGACGAGAAGCCCCGCCCCCGTCCACCTCCAGGATCTCGACAATGCCCTCCTTGAGAGCTCACGAAAATAATCCACCATTGCTCTCCCAATCTCTCTTTCTCCCACCACTCTGGATCCCCCCACCATGATCGAGTGAATTAAGTTTCTTCTTCTCCTTCCATTGGCAACCGCATGAAAGAATTTTGTATTTGCATCACCTTCCTTGATCCACCTCTGCCTTGATCTCTGTTTCCACTCCATGACAGTCTTCCGATCCTCTAGAGCAATCGCCGCCATGTAGTCTCTTCTCTCTTTCAATTCTTCATCTGTCAGATCTCTACAATCTTCTGCTCTATCCAGCCTAGTAATCCCCTCCTCCGCCACTGTTCTGCTCACCCTCCTACTTTCTCTTATCTCCCTTTTAAACTCGGACAACTTCTTCCTCAAGCTAACTAACTTCTGCGATAGGCGATAAGTAGCCGAACCCACGCACTCAACCGATCGCCAATGATCAATTACCATCTGACGGAAGCCGTCTTCAAGCAACCATGCCTTCTCAAATCTGAAAAAGGAGCGTGGGATAACTCCATCACCGCTATCCCATACAAGAGGCGAATGATCCGAACGAGATCTCGGACGAGAGGAAACACCGCACAATGGGAACGTATGCACCACTTCAGGGGAGACGAGGAAACGATCTAACCTGGAGCGGGAACCAGAGCTTCTCCAAGAGTAGTTACTGTCATTCGCATCTAGAACTTCTAGCTGCAGATCTCCAACCAGATCAGCAAAATCTTGTGAGCCAGGGTCCTGACCACCTTTCATTCCTGGTCTGTCAGCCGCAAACAAAGTGACGTTGAAATCCCCGGCCATGATCCAAGCAACGTCAGGGAAAAACTCTCTTACAGCACGTATCTCCGCCCAAAGGTCATCCTGAAGTGAGCGGTCTGATGGGCCATAGATGCAAGAAACCACCAATCTGGAGTCAAGACTTTTCACCAAAAGCTCAACTGTCAGTACAAATCTGCCCCGCCTTTCTGATAAAAAGTTGAACAAATCGCCATCCCCATGCATTCTTGTGCTGAAATTCCGTCACCAATCAAGGTGACATCACATTCCTTATTCCAAACCCTCTCAAACCATCATAATCATCCAAACAACTACTATTTACATAAGATTACCCCTACCCACTCCATCCTAGTAAAACCTTAAGGTGAGAATTCATATCTCCGTCACCAAGTTTTTAGAACTACTTCATGTAGTAAAAACTCACATCCAAACTCCCTCTCTTATTTTAAATTGAGAGGTCCAAACTCTCCCCAACTAATTAGCTTCCGCCTTAAGTCAATTTGATTTTCACATGTATATACAGTGGATTACTAATATAAACCTAAATACAACAAGCGTGTGCAAGGGGTAGATTTATTTAACCATGGTCTTATCCTTGTGTAGTTCCGATATCTTCGCAGTTCCCACCAGAGACGCAGCAGATCTACGTCGTCTTCAGATAATGATAGATCTACGACCAGTCATGACACGAGGCCAACACCCAAAGAACGTTTACTTGCTCCTGCCAACTTGCGCAGTAACAAGGAAGCTACCCGGAAACCACAGCATTCTTTTTAGGTATCGTACATATATAGGAATGGGACGAGGGTTGCAAGTAACAACCCACGCAATAATATTTTAACCACAGTAGACGAATGAGCACAGCCATGGCTGCTCTTTTGGATAACTCTGACGCCGCCATATCTGACTACTACAACGGCCACCAGCTCGCCATTGCTGGCAACTGTCCTGAGCAACCGCTGCCTATCGATGTCTCGGATTACTTGCCGCTGATGTCCTTCCATCAAGAACAAGTGGAGGTGTTCTCACAGGTTCCACAGGCTCGAAGCAGCAGCCATGTTGATGGAGCCATGCGGTACTTACTATACTATATGTTCTTCATCAGTATTGTCGTCACCCATTATTATTTTGAAAAAGTTTGGAAGTCTTTTATAGTTTTATGTAACAACACAGCACATCACGATTTGCAGGGGTGAATGGCACAGTGCAAAAGACGGTAATAATGGAAGGATAGGTTTCAGATGCAAGACTAACGACGAGAAGCTCGACGATGGGTACAAATGGAGGAAGTACGGGAAAAAAGCTGTTAAGAACAGCCCAAATCCAAGGTAGCAAATAATATACACATCTGCTTCTTAAATTACATCGAGTAACGTCAAATCCAGACACGTCGATTGCTGACGGAGGGTAGAATCGGATGATGAGCTTTGAAGAAAAGCGGCCAACCATCTTTTTTTATTACAAAATAAAAATTAGTCAAAATCAGACCCGACCACTTATCTGATTGAACCAATCGAATCAAACTATCGGTTCAAACTATTCATTTTTTTTTGTCAAAAATATCATTCCTAATACTTTAATAAAATACAAACTTTCAAAAATTGTTCTTAATCTAGTCTCATTCTCCTCTCACGTGTGCCAACGACCCATGATCACCTCTTTCTTCTTACCATATGAGCATTGTTCATGAAGTTGTCTACTTTCAACATGTGCCTCTCCTTTCTCACATTGTCCATGAAGTTGTCTACTTTCAACAACAATAAAGGAAGATGATCTTGTCATATTCATACTATGAGAAAGGGTAAATTACAACACTTGTCAGTTATTAGAGTTTAAATAATTGTAAAATTATTAATTTATATATCACGTGTGTGTCTGTAAATATATATGTATGTATGTATGTATGTATGTATGTATGTATGTATATGAAAAATGGGGCTACTCTGAGGGGTAGCCAACATGGATGCCCCACACCCATTTTTCCATATTTTTTTATTTTTTTTGTAAAATACCATAATGTATATTCATCTATATATCCCTCTTATATGTCATTCGAATTTCGTCAAGGTAATTTTAACGATCTAAACATTGTTGTTATTGACCTGCGGAGTCTCTGTTTCTGACGAAATTCATATGATATACAGGAGGGATACACAGATGAATATACATGGTGATATTTTTTCAAAAAAATAAAAACCTAATATATATATATATGTGGGTTAAATGGGGCTGCCCCCTGGGAGTAGCCAACTTGGCTACTCCCACCCCTATTTTCCCTCATTTTTTTATTTCTTTGGAAAATAAAAATTTGTAAATTCATCGTTATATCCCTCTAACATTTTATTAAAATTTCATCAGAAACAGAGACTCCTACGGCCTCCATCCAAACAGGGTCGATTTAAAAAATCATTTGATCGTTAAAAAAATGACGTATGGATGGAGAGCCTAGGAGTCTCTGTTTCTGACGAAATTTTAATAGAATGTTAGAGGGATATAGTGATGAATATACAAATTTTTATTTTCCAAAGAAATAAAAAATGAGGGAAAAACAGGGGTGGGAGTAGCCAAGTTGGCTACTCCCAGGGGGCAGCCTCATTTTACCCTATATATATATATATATATATATATATGCAAAGTTTACAAAATATGTTTATTTTGCCCCTTTTGAGTTTTTCCAATAACATTCATACCCTGCCTTTTTTGCAATTTATGTTGTGCACCTATATTCTTTAAAAAATCATAATATTATCCTTATGTTAGTATTATATAGGAACACATATGTACTAATTGACACTACTATGCATTTTATGAAAATTTATGGGCATACATGTAATTGAAAAAAATAAAAGTATAAGTGTTATTGGAAAAACTTGGAAAGACACGGATCCTTTAAAGATATGGTATACATTTTTCATATTTATTTGTATGGTACTACCGGTCAAAAATGGTTCAATCCGGTTGAACCCTACAAACTAAATCAACAATACAATATTTCGTTCCTTTTCGATTTTTGTACACTGCCGACATCATCATCGGTTCAAACGATCAGTCTCATTGGTCCCATAATAAAAAAAATAAAAACCGATATCTACCCGATTTGATGTCAATTCGATTTTAAAACCTTGTCCTTATATACAATCACCTTTGAGTTTATTTTTTTTTTCTGAATGTTAACTCAAATTTATTAGAGGAATCTTTGCACTTGTATCCCTGCAGACATTGCTCAAATGCTTGCACTCGACGTTCTTTATTTTTAAACGATTTGAGCTCCTCGATTCACCGGCCAACAAAGCCTGGCAAATTAAGATGATAATACTCTTCTACATGTATCTTCCTTGTCCCACAATCACCTCCACAGCACAAAGAAACACATACAAATTTTTAAATATAAAATCTCCTAGATTAATACAATTGGTATGCACACCCGTCCTCTGCACACAAAAAGTATTTGCCTGATTTTCATTTACACGGAACAAACATTATTTTCATTACGGTATAAAGTCATCTGTGTAAAAGAAACTGTGAATAAAATGTTTAATTGTTCAGTTAACTTTGTAGAAGCTTCCATAGAGAGGGAATTATATGTCGTATTATATCTTGAAAATATATTTTGAATGTACGTGCAAATAATATGATAAATCTAGGAACCGTCCATCTAAAAAACTCTTAAGTATGAATATATATATATATAGCATTAGTATTTACCATATATTCTAACGTAAAATTTGAGATGTTGAGCCGGTTAAGGGAGGGCAGAGAAGGTCCAAGAAGTGTTGGAATGAGATTATACAAAGGGATCTTAGTTATTTGAATCTAAGCCCGACAATGGTCTAAGAAAGATATGAATAGAGGCAAAGAATCTATGTACCCTATCCTATGTGGGAGAATGCTTTGTTGTTGTAGTAGTATTTATATTGTATCTAAAAAAATATATAATTTTAATTTTCTTTATGAAAAATTCAAGAATAAGTCATAATTATGTCAATTTTAAAAGGTTACATGTATAAAGAATCCGATAAATGTGTGATATTCGAAATGTTATTCAATACCGAGCTAAATATGTGATCATAATCTATTCATTACTCATGTCTATAATACAGCTAACCCAACCAAATAAAACCTTATGTAATTTATTTGTTGGAATTAGTAATATTGTTAATCTCAAATTGTTAATAATATATTATATCCACCTTCCTAAGAATAGTGATGTTCATATAGAAGAAGGTGATAATATAATCGTTTCAATCTTAGAGTCGATGGGAGATAACGTAAAACCTTTCTTGAGATTTTTATCCCATTATTGATTCCTGAAATCTTGGCTCATCATATTCAGGACAACGTGTCAAATGATGATGTTCACTGTAGTATAAAATATGGTGATTTATACAAAAGTCTACCTTAATTTCAACTAAACACATCTTTCACATCATCTTCTTGGTTTTATAATAATTTCCAAGTAATTCAGCATCTTCGGGTAACGTTTTCTTGATAACTTTCAGCATAACATTAAAACTACGATCAATCATATTATACTCCATCTTCATCGGTAGAAGTTCTGAAACTGCGGAGAGTTTTGAATATGTCTTACAACCCAACCATAATGGTTCTTCTGCATTTTTCAATAACTCGTAGAAGTCTATAGACTCACCATATGGTTCCTCATCATCTGGAGAAGCAGTGTTAAAATCAAGACCCTCAACGTCCATAACCATGTCTACGAATGGGTTAATATTGTCCGCTTCTTTTAACTCATTCATCGTATCCTCGAAGACCTCATCGTGCCTCCACCAAATTTGATATCCTTCCATGAAACTATTTTTATAAAGATGCAACTGAGTTTCATCCTTAGATCTCTTGTTCATTAAATGACACTTTTGAACAGACACAAGATAGTACAATCTGAATTCACAACACGAGAACTTTGTGCGTAAGCAAATTCCATAAATTCTTGAACACCTCTTTGAAAGGTATCTATAACACGTCCATCTACTACACACTTTACATCCACTCTTTGTTAGCCATCTTTATCAAATGAATGTAACAGCTCATACGGTCATATGAGAGGAGAAGATTTAACTTCAGCTTAAGCTCAAAGAATATAGCTAGAAAATCTAAACCCTAACCCATCGTTGTCCTAAACTTGTCATACTTATTCTAGGAGATGAGAAGAGAAGTGTGTTAAATATGTTATCATTTGAGCATGTCCAAAGGACTCAAACTTACTATAAGACGATTGTTGTCACATGCCTGCTTATTTCTGAGGAAAATTCGTTAGCATAACCTTACACCTTTGCGGTATACCTCAAAAATCAATCACAATCAACTTTCAAAACAATCACCATAGTGACTATTTCGATAGTAAATTATGATCGATTTGTTCTACCGAAGAGGAAGGGGTTATGGAGCTGAATTTCCATTAGAAACAAACAACATGTGACAACTATCACCTTGTAGTATATTTGAATCCTTACGGACCCCCTTAGTCCGAGATCTCCGAACAAAGGAAAGTCAACATAAATGTAATATTTTAAGATCACTTTACATCATACATTTGTACGTGTTACAAATGAGACTATAAAACGAACTTAAAATATTTATTTATTTATTTATTTAACCTACCATTTACATATATTTGATTGGTTAATGATGGGGATATGGATAAGTGTGATCCTAAATTAATGCATAATACAATACTTAAATGAACATTATTGGAAGTGTACTGTAGAAAAAGATTTTTCCACCTACAAACATCAAAATCCACGACCATTGGACCGAGATATCTCATCCTGAAATGAGTCCAATAGTACTATGCAAAATACAAAAAAACATAGTTGGATGTGAGGAATCCTTCAATGTGTTGCACACGCCTCCCGGTGTGCAGGATCTCACACCACCCGGTGTGGAGGGATGCATTGTGTGTGAATGATTTTGTACGATCTAATAATAAATTATTAGTGTTTTGGTCTTATTATCAACCTAACTATAAGTTAATGTGATACACTTAACCACATTAACTTAATAATAAAATTATTACAAAACTATTGGTGTTTGTCAAAAACACCATACTTTGGGTTGTCATTCTGTTGATCACATTTATACCTACAATTAAATTCATATCCACACAGATATATTTTCTAGTGTCTCTGTTTTGATCATCGTTTTTGTCCAAATATTTTTTCATGTCTCTTTCTTTCTCTCTTTTGTTCATAATATGATTGTCTATTGGGTCCATGTTGACATCACAAGGACTAGGGTACCACATGTTCGGTCTTGAAGGGTCTACGGTATCCAACACATCGGACCCAACCAACGTTATATCGATTTCTCTAGGGCTCTCAATACATGCTCCTTGCATAAATGAATCGTTGGTGTTTCTTTACATAAAAAATAATAATTTTTAAATTTTTTGCATAAATAAAATCATATTTTAATTTAAAATTAAGCTTACGTAACTTATTGTTATTATTCATATTTTAATATACTATAATATTTACTTAAATAAAAGAAATGATTAAATTCAATATTTTTTGGATTTATTGAAATATATTTAAAGTATTTTATACTTCGGGATTTAAAAGATTCTTCATCATTTTTAATGTTATAATTATGTACTATCATTATTACCATTATAATATATAAATCTATATAAATAAAAGATAGTTATAAATTATTTTTAAGTTATAATATATCTATTAAAAAATACTGAATTGTAATTCCAACATAATTAGTAGTCTCTATACTATTTTTATTTAAGTTATATTAAAAGGTATCCGTAGCCAATTTCAAAAGTAGTGGTATCGTACAATTTTATAATGGAAGTAAATTCCTTTTTAATAAATATTTAATTTTAATATAATTTCTTCTTTCTATAATTACATATGAAATTTATTTTATTTAAATGATAATAATAGACTCCCCCATCTAACGACCCCCTCAATACACATATACACCCATCTCTCCATACATACATCTTCATCATACCTCCACATATTATACCCATCTCTCTATCTCTCTCGTATTTACACTCTATATGAGATATTTGTTTGTATAAATAGACTCAAAATAAAGAGTTTTCACCTAAACTAAACCTAATTGGCTAAATAATGTAATCCAAGTCAACCATAATATTATTCACGTTCTATGTTATCAATGTTCAAATTGTGACATCAAATTAAATTATATCTCATTTATAGTCTATCAAGGCATGATATTCCTACCCTTTATAGTCTTTATAAATCATCAACAAAGTATACTAACAAGCTTAAAATTGACAATGGTATTCATTATTCTACCTTATTATACACATTTAATCATATTATTGATTGTGGCATTTCATCATACCCCTGCCATGCATATAATTTCCATATAAACTAGGCAACAATCATCAAACAATAACGAGATATTAAACAAGTCGTACTTAGCATAGACAACATATTTAATCACTCGAATATATATAAAATAACAAATAATATATCAACAATTTGAAAATTTAAAACTATTGATATGTGATGAGATGCTAAAAAAAGAGAATGAGGATGAAGCAATATACCTAAGGGAAGATGTGTGTATGGTTGAATGATACAATCGAGGTCGCTGGAGACAAGGAGGGTGGAGTACAGATCAGACCTCTGGTGTGCACACTTACATGCTCGCCTATTGCTCCGACGGTGCTCGCCCATGGCTCCGCCGGTACTTGCCCAGATATTGGCATGAGTCTGCCTGAGTCGTGCCTTAAATTTCAAGTATGTGAGCACATCCTGGACGACGACATGTGCAATACAAGTGCTCGCCCATATTTTCAGATGTGTGCTTCGAAGTCGCGCCTCATAATTCAAATTTACGAGAAGCCCAAGCGAGCACATGTATTTCCCATGTGCTCGCCCACAATGAGGCGAGCACTTGTGCTCGCCAGGTGCAAGCATGTCCGTGCACGCCAATCATGTCTTTTGTTGTAGTGTCTCTCCATTACCACCATGGTACAATTCTCGGGGCACTTCAATCTGATGCAGAGCTTGAGGACCTCGATGTGAAGGGAGTCAATTTAAATTAAAAGTGATTCATGCATCATGGAAGAATGGAGATCACATCGTATGTGATCTAGGTCGACTAGTCAATTTGTCGACGGGGCTACGGGATTTTAATTTTTTTATGAAATCACATGACATGGAAATCATTCACATGTCATTTTATCTTGATCACAAATAAGTATTTGGGTTGCCTCTTGTATCAGGATCGTGATCCTTATATTTCTAAATGAAGAGATCTCCTGTCTTATGTCTGATCTGACGTAGACAACACTTGCGGGCACGTGGATGAAATGTGTGCTCCCCGCAATCCTTGATGACGATCCAAGTTGAGAATCTCCTAATTTCATCAGATGAAATCCATCGTCTTCCTCATGAACATGAAGCACAGAAGAAGATAGAGATCCACAAGTAGTCGATCCGACAACACAACAGCAACATAACGACAACGACGCTCTCCACAAACCCTAGAGTGGACAGTCACTTGGGTTTTATATGGATAGCCTTTGGACGTGTATAAAGAGGGAGAGAGATATTTTATGCAACCATTGTATTTCAATTAATTAAGGAGAGCTAGGGTTCTTTTATAACAAATTAGTCGGCCATGGATCTCAATCCATGTGCACACATAATCAATGGTGAAATCGATGTCCTAGATTTTTATTGCAATAATTTGCAACAGCAATTAATTAATTTAAATAAATAAATAATATTGAAGACTTTCTTCAATAAATTTAATTTCCATTAAATTAATTTCATGTGGAATAATAAGAAGGAGGAGAGTCTCCTTCCTCATTAGGGCCACCATGGATTTATTTCCATGTGGTCGTCTACTCCAAATGAGGAATGGAGTTCTCTTCTTTCCTTATGAATGGGGTTCTCAAATCTCACCATATTTTTTACATGCTTGCATCAACTTTTATTATTTGAATTTTCACCAAAATATTTCCAAATTATTTTGTGATGATTCCAATCATGCCCATTGATAGTTTCAATCATATTCATACGTCCAATATTAAATATAAATCACATTTACATTTAATTATACAATATGAATCGAGTTCACATTTAATTGTATAATGTGAATCCAATTCATATTAACTTATAAATTGTAAATCGTATTTATAATTTAATCTATCTTATGATATTATGAATCATATTTATAAAATGTATTATTATTATGGAAGGTGCTATCCATATTATTAATATCCATGATAATTAAATCCAATTTAATTATCTCAATTGTGTGTGTGTGTGTGTATTTAAACAATGTGAATCACATCTATATTATTAATGATAATTAAATCACATTTAATCATTAATTTTTCAATGTTCAGTTATTATCAACAATAGAATCATTCTTGAACTCTATCAAGAATAATGCGTCTTCTCCGTAGATACTTAGAGATAAAAACATGGGTATTGTATATTCCATGTATAGTGATTTGGATACACAGATCTAATCTCACATTCATATCTAGAAAATCATTCAGAGATGTCTGATCAAGTCATATAGAATATCTAATCTTCTCATTGCATTTGAATCTTATTCAGATCAATGTCAAACATTTTATCTAAAATTGGATAATCAATCTATTGAGTGGAGCCACCAAAGTCCAAAAATGTTTCAGTGCTCCCTTGGAATGGAAGCGTCATGGTTACCCAATCGGTTAAGATTACATCACCCTTGAGTATTCATGATAACCACACACCCTGCATATTATAAGTTTTAAAATAAACCCGAATGTCTGATCTTATTTGAACTCTCCTTCAGGGTTTTATCATTAAGTTTCTCATTCGATCATTGGGAATAGGCATCGATCATATGCTTTCCAAAATCATATACCATACCTTCAAATCATGTCTTGTTTCCAAAACAAGACGACCAATGTTGAAATTTGGTTTATCCCAATATCTCATGAGTGAGCTCATGTCTTTCGGTTCAATAGTGAATATGTATGATCCCATTTAGAGATCGTATTACTTATATGTCTTTATATGCACACCGGCTTGTTGGTGTATAGATCTTGATTACATCATCAATCTAATGGTCTATCTAATGTGCATACTTAGACATATAGTAATACAATTGTCTCTGGTTAGAGGATGTGTGCCTATACATGACAACATACGACATATGTCTTAGTTATCTCGATCTCGTTACATCAACTCTTTGACCTAACTCGTCCAACACCTCCGAATCTCTATTCATATTTAGAGAACTTTGATAATCCGCGAAATCGGCCCTTTAATAGTGCCGTTTTAACACTTAATGATGTCATCGCAGTCGGGCCGAATTGGGTCATCCAAGGCCATCTAATTTAGATATATCAATCAAATCAGATGGTCATCATTTTTTTACTTGGCAAGAAACCAAGGTCGAACTCAGGGACACGAGCCTCTCTCGTATTATCCATTCTTTTGTCAATTTAACTAAGTGTTGAGTTAAAGAACAATAGGTCAAAGTATGCACGAAGTCAAGACAATGCAACAAGCAAATAGAAAACATGTATTTTTTATTTTATTATGAAATTAAATGCGATGAAATGCAACACAAATAGTATGCCCTACATCAGAGTAATGAGCCAATTAAACAATGAATCAATTTCAGATTTAATTGAGATGACAAACTTGATTTGAACAAGGCATAAGTTAAGTAATAAGAGACACATGGCTATCCAAATAATACATCAAAATTAATGTATCCATCATAAGAAATGATTATGCCATTATAAAGTTCATCAAACAAGCATTAAAATGAAACTGAAATCAACTCAATCGGAATTACGGTGCTCAAGATATGCATGAAAAAAAGCAAGGGCATAACTGAAAGAAAACATGAAATAAAATTATAAACAGGTCCCTGGGAGGGACTCAAATGTAAATATGAAAAATATCGGGACCTTCCCTATAAAATACCCACACGTACAGGGGTATTTTTGCAATTTTGAGAACCCGCGAGGGTTCACTTGCAAAATGTCCCAGGCGCGCATGGCCGGCACGTGATTTTGGACCTGGTTGCAAATTGGAGAAGTCTGTGGGTGTTTCTGCAATTTATCCTGATGGCATGCGCTATGCACGTGCCACCCAGGCTTGGAGGACGGCCCATGCTCGGCAGAGGCTTGGCATAGACTTGGGAGCTTCGGCTCGGTTCGGAGGTACCCGAAGCGCTGATGAGGCTCGGATGCAGGCTCGGAAGATCCAAGCCTGAGATTCTGACGCTGCGGCTCGGAAATCATCTGCGACGGACACGTGGCCAATGGATGCCCGTCAGATCTAACGGATCCGACAGTGCATGTGTTGTTGGCTGAAGAAGACGTGGCTGAAGATGATCCGTTGGATGGACACCGAGGGGTGCCATCCAACGGCAACTATGTGTTCTCGTTCTTCTTCCTCCGCCGAGGGGATGGCAGAGCGTTTAGAGCTCCGGCGAGTGGCTCTGAGCGACTCCCCCGTCCTCCTTGCTCGTCGAGAGTCTGAGAAGACTCCTGAGGTCCTCGCGAAATTGGCTGAAGCTCGAAGGTGGCCTGAAGGGGGCGTATGTCTCCTGTCGATGAGGTATCATCGATGGTTGAAGAGGAGATCGGAGGTGACTTTGATTTTCCGACCATTGTCGATCTACGAACTTAGAGCACAACCGATGCGAGGGGAAGTGAACGTGAGTGAAGTGGAGAGGCTGCGTGTGGTGGAAGTGAAGCCCCAGGTGTTCTTCATCTCCGGCGAAGGGTGATGAAGGGGGATGAGGTGGTCAGAGGATGGAGAAAGGAGGAAGGTGATCAGGTCAGAGCGTGTGAATGGTGGGTGCTAGGTGGAGCTTTCGAGAGGATTAATGGAAGAGGGGGTTGACTGTGGCGGCCTAGGTAATTACGTAAAACAAGACGAAAGCACAGAGGTGGTCGGAGAGAATTTACCTGAGGTCGGAGCGGAACGGAGGCCTGGGCTGGGCGTCGTAGAGATGCCCAGGGTCGTTGCACGTCGACGGCGGCCGTTCCTCGGAGCTCGAGCGAGCGCGAAGCACCACGACGCCGCCTTGTTCGGCGGAGGGTCTCACCGGGGAGGATAGTCGTCATCGCTCTATCCTCGCTCCTCCCCCTGTCACAGGGTGGAGAAGAAAGGCTGGGCCTCCTCCCACGTAAAGGTGGACATCGGTAATCGGAGGGGGAGGCGAGATATTTGAAGGTGGTAAAGGTGGTGTTGATGGGTGGAGTCGTGGTTTGCGAGGGGAATATGGGGCGACTGGAGGAAGATCATGGGATGCGTGGATGGTGGCGAAGGTGATGGATGATCGGGGAAGGTCGTGGGGCGGTTGGCGAGGGAAGAGGTAATCAGAGAGGGTGGGAAAAATGAGAGAGACAAAGGTGATGCGCGAGCTGGAGAATCGTGGGAAAGAGGGGAACTGGAGGTTGATGACGAAGCCCTGGCCGTTGGATCGTGAGATCCAACGGGTAGGGTTTGGGCGTTAAAGGGCGGTCAGGATGTAATCTGAGGTTGCTCGATCAGATGGCGCACGAAGCGCCACGTGGCGAGCTTATAAGCACGCAGCAGCGGGCGGTTCAGATCAGATATGGACTGTAATCGGAAGGCTAAAAAGTGGTTGCGGGGTTAGCGGCTGAGATGGATGGATGAAGGCGCGATCGAAGGACGCAAAATGCGCCACGTGGTAGGTTCTGGATAAGGCGCGATCGGGCGGTAAGGATAAGAGATGGGAATGATCTAACGGCTGTTGATTTTAGGCGGTGTGGCGCGAATGGAGCCGTTGGATCAGAAGGACATCCAACAGCTGGGAAGACGGGCGGATAATGCAAAGGGAGACGGGCCATGTGGCTCACCCAGAACAGGCCACGTGGCCCAATCAGATTATCAGAAAAAGAAGTTGATTTTTAAAGGGTCAAATGGCTGAATTTGAGAAAACTCAAAACATGAAAGTTGTAGATCTCGATGAGATCTACAAGTTTCATGTTGACCAAAAATGGAAACGAGGTCAACTAAAGACACGGAATATTTTTTAGGGTATTTTTAAGGCTAAAAATAACACGAATTTTAATTTTGCCATTTTTTGTGATTTTTAATTTATTAGGGACTCTGATAACTACAGGACTTTATCTGGATTTTATTGACACAAAACTTAAGCAAGGTGGTTAATAATGGAAGATTATGATGATGAAATCAGGTTTCATCAAACTTGCATCAAGAGCTCGGTCATATGTTAGTCTTTAGAGTAAGGATTGTTATTTCATTCTCAGGTTGGAGATCCCTTCCTTGATAATCTCTAGACGATGTGGTTGAGTCCTCAATCTAACTCTTTAGATATTTAACCCTACACCAACCTCTATGATCCAACCTTTGGATCAATATCTGATGATATCCAGATGACCATGGTACAAAATCCTAATTGTACTAAGGGACCTACATGCGAATTAATTATTCTTCATTTCAGATTATGGATCAAATTGCAATAACATTTATTGCACAGTGGCTAGTTGTGGGCTCACATGTTTAGCAATGATCCCCCCAGTCTTCTCCTTAATCTCCTCATACGTCACTCTTCTCCGATCTGAGAAGATCAAAGCTTTTTCCTTGTGATGCATGTGACCTGGTGGTGCATCTGATGATGTGCCGCTCCATGGGAGGGCTCGTAGATAACATGGGTGAATCTAGGCCATCGGAGAAGTCATGGATGGCTTCTGGACAATCATGATGTGCGGGAGTCAAGGCGAAGGGTTGGTGAAGTTTGAGGACAAGTTGGAGACGAGGTTCAATAGATCATGGCGTTGAATTTTTGACCAGTGGAGGAGAAGGAAGGAGAGATGGAGGTGGAAGATCCACCATTAGACTTTCTTATGGTCAGATTAACTCAAGATCAACCTAACCAGCACGACTCAAATAAAGTTAAAATTGATGGTGGGATTTGTAATGTAAGACATACTGAGTTTGTAGGGTTCATGCGATAATTACGATGTTTACTAGGTCGAGAATGTAATTGACACAGTTTGTAGGGTTCGTAGTGTAAAAAAGTTATTCATTTTCTATAACTTCTTTCATCACAGGAAAAAATAAATATGAAGAATCTTTATATGCAAGGGTTTATAACTTAATTTGTATTTATAAATTCTATAGAAATGGAAATATAATATATATATAAATAGAATAGCTATTCATACAAAAGTTTTCTTCATGTAACTCTTCTTCATCTTTTGAAAAATACATCAATAAGGATTCATCTTTTTGAAGAAAAAAAAGATAAAACATAATTGTATTATACGTTTACATATGTTCGGATGAGGGAAAAGGAACAAGGAGGGGATAAATGATAAATAAAATTTATACTTGTTCTGTTGATTTGAAAGATACATAAGGGAAAAGTGTGGTACATATAGATAATGGATGTTGTAATCACAATGTGACCATTTATCTTAGGATATTGTATACCGAAATAAAGTATACTTATCCCGCAAATATTCACTTATCTCTTGGCAAAATCCATTTATCCAAAGACAAAACCTACTTATCCGAAAATAAGATTCATTTATCCAGGTAAGATACCCAAACCTACCCATTAATGCAAATATCTGAAACTATGTTGGACATAGTTTGTTGGGAAGGATCTGCGAAAATGTCAATCTATTATGGTTGGGTATTTATTAACATGCCTTTATTGATCACATATGCATTCCCAATATATCCTGGTTTCCTTAATTTGGGTCAACCTTTATATTGAACTAGTAATTTAGTCCATATAATTTCGATGTATTTCTCATACAACCACGTATTTTTATGTCAATATAAACGATAATTCTGGCAGGAATTACTACAAGTGCTCCAGTGAAGGATGCAGTGTAAAAAAAAGGGTAGAGAGGGACCGAGAGGATCCAAATTATGTGCTCACAACCTATGAAGGTGTCCATAACCACGTCTGCTTATCATCATCGTCATCCTCTCATGTTGCTCGTTGCGAGACGTATCAGAATGGTTATCCATCCATCCTTGCCTTTGATAAGGAAAATATGATGTCCATGTATGAAATGTGATAGTTTCTATTCATGAAAATTAAAGGTGGCAGTCTATTTTGTATTTAGATGAGGTATATGCAGATTCAATATGAAGATACAAGGTGTTAGTCTCTCACTTGCTACTAATATTTTTTTTTGTAATTTCCTATGTTGCAGAAAACTCTACAATTCCTAAACACATGGAAATGCAACACATGTATGATATTCTTATAATCTAAAATGTTAATAAATAAATATTACGAAAAACACAATTAATTTTTATGCCTACATAATAATGTTCATCTACACAAATAATAACAACTCGTTTAGATTTTTTTCAAAGTAGTGGAATCTTGTTGACTTTGGGACATGTGAGGCCACAACAAGCCATTATGTAATAAAAGTTATCGTCGAGAATTTTATAATATAAAATGAAGAATAACTAATTTGCATAGTAGATCCTTTAGTACAAATAGGGTTATATATTGTGCCCATCTTGATATCATACATATGTCAATCCAAAGGTTGGATCATAGAGGCTAATGCTGAGTAAATTATGAAAGAAGTAAATAAACTACGTATGAACTTCGTAAAGGCAAGGTAATTAGCCTCGTGCATCACGGAAGCATGGAGATCGGATCAAATCCAATCTAGGTCAACTAGTCATACTATTTGGTATGGCGAAATAACAAAAAATTAAAGATGAACCACATGTCATGGAAACCTTTTTCATGTTGTTTCATCAAGATCACACTAGTTTTAAGCTTACCACTCGAAGTGTGGTTGTGATCACAATAGACTCTAAATGAAGAGTCCTTGACTCCAGCCTAATCTGACGAGAGTGCACTTGTGGGCATGTTGATTAGACATGTGCTCCCCACAATCCAAAGCAATAATCCAAGCAATGAACCTCATGATTTCGTCGTACGAAATCTGCCATCTTCTTCATGAGAACGAGGCACCGAAGAAGATTTGGTTCCTCAAAAGATTGGTCCGGCAGCACAACGACAACACGACAACAACCGTGGTCTCCAAACAATCAAGGCAGGGGATGGCCAAGACTTGGAGAGATGGTGACGACGTGTAGAGAATGCGAGAGAGAGAGAGAGAGATTATGTTGTTGACGGTTTCTTATCTTCAGAATGTTAGGGTTAGCCTCTTTTATATAACAACATGGAAGTCCATGGATCAGAATCTATGTGCACACAAAATTAATGGTTGAGATTAATTTGTGATTTATTATCAATGGATGAGATTTATTTATGCTTTTAAAAGTCAAAAAAATCTCATAGATAATAGTTGCAAATAATTTTCAAATATCATCTAAATTAATCAATTAATTAAAAGATAAAAAGACAAATAGGAGTGCATTCTCCCACATTCCCAATTGGGAGGGGATGGCATCCATGGGTCAACATGGTGGCCGCCCCTTCCAAGTAAGGAAGTTTGGTTGAAGTCTCTCTTATCCCTTATGAAGAGGTAATTATCACCTTCAAATTAACTCTTAATTAACTAGTTTAATAATTGAATTTATCACCAAATTATTTGTGATAATTTCAATTCTATCGTTTTTAATAAATAAACATAAACTTCCATCTATAATTTAATGTAAATCTCATTTACATTAAATTGATCAATGCGAATCAAATTCACATTTAACCAATAATTATGAATCACATTCATAATTAAATATCTCTACGACCATGTAGATCATATCCACATTATCTTGAATAATGATGGATAGTGCTATCCATATTATTCATATCCATGGTAATTAAATACAATTTAATTAGCCAAGATATCTCTCCACACATGTGAATAATATCCACATTATTTTTTATAATTAAATTCAATTTAATTATCCAAATTTCCAATGCTCAGAAAATATTGCTCATGAAATAATTCTTGAATTCTTTCAAGAAATGTGCCTTATCCTCGGATACTTGGAGATAAGGTCAGGGCGATTGTATAGTCCATGTTTAGTGACTTGGATAGTGATATCTAATCTCATATCCAGATCTTAGAAGATCGCTCAGAGGTGTTTAAACAAGTCAGACATAATATCACATCTTTTCATTGCACCCAAATCACATTTGGATTAATGTCCAATAATTGGATCAAGATTGGATATCTAGTCCACTGAGAGAAGTCGTCGTCATGGTACACAATCGTTTAAGATCACATCACTCTTGAGTATTCCTAATACATGTACATCTTGCATACTGGAATACCTCGATTAAACCCAAAGTTTTTATCTCATTTAAATTGTCTCATTTAGGGTTTTGTCATCAAGCTTCTCATTCGATCATTGGGGGTTGGTATTGATGGTATGCTTTCCAAAAGCATATATCATACCTACAAATCGTGTCTTGCTTCCGAAGCGAGATGACCATCGACGCAATTTAGTTGGTCCCAATATCTCATGAGTGAGCACATAACTTTCAGTTCGGTAATGAACATGTATGATCCCTTTGACAGATTAGATTACTCATATGCCCTTGTATGCACATCAGCTCGTCGATGTGTAGACCTTGATTAGGTCATCAATCTAATGGTCTATCTAATTTACATACTCAGACTACAATAATACATCTCTATCCAGTCATAGGATGTGTGCTTATATCGTGACAGCATACGACTAGGTCTTAGTTATCTCGATCTCGTTAAGTTAAATCTTTTACTTAACACATCCGACACCTCCGAATCTCTATTCCTATGCAGAGGATTTGCATCAAGAGGTCGGTCGGATATCAGCCTTTGGAGTAAGAATTTTCATCTCCTTCTCATGCTGGATATTCTCTGTTGGCAATCATTTGACGGTGCTAGATGAGTCATCAATCTAACTCTTTAGATATCATCTTTGCACCAGCCTCTATGATCTAACCATTGAATTAACAGTTGTATGATTATCAAGATGGTCACGGTACATAAACCTATTTGTACAAAGGAACCTTTATAAGTGCATTCATTTATCAATGTCGAAAAAGGAGCAAGAATCAATAACTTTTATTGATATAAAAATATTACGATAACATTTATTTCGCTAATAGTTTGTTAAGGGATCACATGTTTAACAATCTCACAGTAGCCTCATAACCATTTTGATACAACTCATAGACCCATAATCATTACATGTTGGTCATAAACCTTTTGGGATAAAGGTTTAGTAAGAGGATCGACAATATTATCGGTAGAGTCCACCTTGGTGATGACGATGTCACCACGCTTTTGAATCTCCTGAATGGTGTGGTATTTACTCTCCACGTGTTTGCTTTTTGATGACACCGGAGTTCCTTCGCCTGAGCAATGACTCCCGTGTTATCGCAGAGTAATGTAATGGGAGTATCTGAGGAAACTAGGCCCAGCTCCAAGATGAACTTGCACAACCACACTACCTCTTTTGCATCATCTAATCTGGTGATGTACTCGACTTTTATTGTCGAGTCATCCAGGTGATGAATATGTATTTCATCATCTTTATTTATTTATTTTAGCTTAAAATCCCTTATAAACACCTGTAAATATTAATAAATCCATTCTTTTACTAAACCTAATTATTGTGTAAACATTGAATTTTTATCATTATTTTAACCTAAAATAAATAAATAAATAAAGGAAAAATAAAGAAAATAAATATTATATATATATATATGTAGTAGATACATGCTGACTCTAATCTCGAGAGAAGATCAAGCATTGACCTAATCGACAAGGAATAAAATAGGGGAAGATAAGGCCTAGACACCAAAAATCAATCTTCATATGTATATGATCATCATCTACACAATACTGTCTATAATACACATTCTTTTATTTAATTTATTCATTACCAAATTCTTTTTAAATAAAAATAATTTCTTTTTGAAAATTGTGAATAAAATGCTTTTGTAAATAATAAAAATAATTGCAATAGAAATACATATATATAGTGTAAATAACAACACTCTCAAACAACTACAAAGCTCAACTTGCAAGATCAATATATTCTCCACCAAACTCCAAATTCATCAAACTCAATTTCATTGTAATCCAAATTAAATAACATTTAAAATGGATGTGATTTCATGAAAATCGGAGTTAAGGTGTAAATGTGGCAAATTGGGATACTATTGTATATTATATCTATATATATTATATATATTATTTAATTATTTATTTTCTCGTACATATTTCTGAATATTGTATTTTTAATTAATTATGAATATTATACTTGATGACTTATATAAAATATACATAAAAAACACAAAATCAAAAATCAACAAAAATAAAATCATATATATTATACAAGTATTAGTATGTATATACTGTACATATACCTATTTATTGAACCTAATAAATTAATCCCTAAAATCTAAACAAAAATACCATTAAAATCCTTGTAAAATACTGTGAATAAATAAAATAATAAAGCATGTATATATTTGTGTTAACTAATTAAAATCAAAGCCTTGTAAATATAGGTATACATACATATAAATAACAAATTTTTTTATTTTAACCCATGTATATATCATATTTAATTAATTAAAAAATCACCTAAATTAACTTTTTTATTCTTAACTTTTTTTACTTGTATTATTTTTTATTTAAATTCATTTTTGAATTTTAATTGAATTTGTATTATTTAACCTTTTTATTAGATTTTTGTCGCCTAGTCTAATTTGTTCTATTTTGCACGTACCCTGATTGGTGTACCTAGGTTTGTTGACCCAGGTCAACTGCTCAGTCCATGCCAACCACCCCCACATCTCACGTCCAGCTCATTATTCCCCTAATTTCCGCATGCCCTCTCTTACTAACTCGTTGATGTATCCATGATTCATCATCTCAATATGTTGATCTTAGGGAAAGCTCCGAGTAAAATCTCAAATAAATATCCATAAAATCAATAAATTAATAAAATAACTCTTGTAAATAAAATACACTAATTCTTATATATTTTATTGTACAAAAACAATAATAAAAAATATGCAAAATAAAGGAGTTTGTCACCTGTAAAAAGCCTAAAACTTCATGTATTTTTAATAATTTCATTTCAACTCCTTTTTGGCTAATTCTTTCTCTAACTTGTTAAAAAAATGGTTAGAAAAAAAATAAAAATATAAAATAAATTTTACCACAAATAAATACTCCTAGATCCCAAAGAGAAAAAAATTGTAAAGTCCAACTTCTCGGCAAATTCCCGCTCCGTGTGAACTCCAAATTCACTAAACTAACTTTTAAAGTTTAAGTCAAAAAATTATCTATCCAATGAAAATGGTTTCATTAAAATCATTGCTCATTTTAAAATTTGAGTTTTAGGACCTAGGTGTAAATTGTATATAATGTGCATATTCTTCTTTCTTCATTTTTTTATTTACTTTTCTTAATTACTAAAAAATTCAAAAAATCATGTTTATGTTTATGTTTATTTTATTTTATTGTTATAAATATCTTTTATTGAAAATACAAAAAAATAAAATTAGAAAAGTCAAAAAAATGTATACATATTGTTTGTTTGTTGCATTTTATTTTGTTGATGTTTATGTAAACGTACCATTTTCCCCTCTTTTTAGTAGCCTATTTTATTTACTTTTATATTATTTTTTATTTAATTTTTAATTCTCTACAATAACTCCCATTCAACTCTATATTTTTTTAACCTCCATTCAACTTCACCATTTTTCAATAACCTTTCATTCAACTCCACCATTCTGTCATGTTTCTAACTTCCATTTTTTCTCATTTTATTCTTCTTTTCATCCTCATTTTTCGCCATCCGCCATTCTTATAGAAAAGGAGAGAAATTGGAATGTGGTGTCAGTGACAGCAGCTTACCATCTTCCTCAAGCGATGACCTCCTTCAGGCGAGATCCACAGCGACCACCGTCCCTGCATCATGAGTTTCCCATCGAGCTCGCATAACATCTACGATTTTTATTTTGCCAATCGGATCGAGGCCATGCTAGGAGTACATCATAGCTGCTCCGTAAATCCGGCGAAGCTCAGGTAAGTATTCTCTATTATTTGTCTTTTTATTTTATTTTATCTAACATTTTTATTTTACTCATTTTTTACCACATCATCACCTCCATCACAAACCACATCATCGTCACCTAATCACTACATTCCCACAAATCACTTTTTATTCCTGTTTGTAAAAAAATAAACAAAATTAAAAAAATCATCATAATACAGTAGCAAAAAATTTTAATTTAAAAAAACTGCACAGCAGCACCACCGGCCCCCCTTCCTCCTCCACCGTCGGCGGTGCCACCGCCCGCCAGCCTACGGCCCACCGCCCTACCAGCCGGTCATATTCCTCCAAGAGCAGCCCCGCGCCCACGCACGCCGCGGCCACAATCGCGCCACCTCCTGCATGCTGCCCTTCCACCGCCTTCAGCGCAACTCCAGCCCGCGCACGCCGTCGACGATGCCACTCCGCACCGCCCAACCGTCGTGAGTCCCTCATCTCTAGCTCGCGGCCCTGCACCACCTCCTCGTACACCACCGTGCATGGCCACAACTGCAGTCGTCGTCTCTGCCCCTCGCGTTCGTATACACGGACCTGCGCAGCAACTGCCGCCCCCTTCCTCCGCGGACTTCTACTCCATCGTGTCCTAGCTACCAGCAAAGAACGACTTTTTCTCTTTTTTATTTATTGTAAATTGCAATTTTTTATTTCAAGTTTATGTTATTATAAAGTAGTACCTGTACATAGTTTGTTTGTCAATTTCAATTTCTAAATTTGTACGGATACCCTTGTATTTGCTTGTTAATTTGGATATCAATTTCACATCATTATTTTAATGAAAAATGTCATGCTATTGAGCAATTAATTCTCTATCACCTAACGATTTATTTGGATTTTTATGAGCTTGGGGTAATTAATTAAAATTATTTTAGTCAAAAAGTCTATATTGTACCCAATTTGAGGTCTTAAATTCATATTTAACTCACAATTGCTCCAAAAAATCTTAAAAAATTGAGATGATGCCTTGAAATATGATTATATTATTGTCCAAATTTCACTAAATTAGATTCGTTTTTGTGTCTTAAATAAACTATAGAGTTATTTTCATAATTGATTTTTAATTAAATCCATACACACTTTTTTGTGAAATTCCAACTCTCCTGTATTACTTATATAAATACCTTTTTGAGATAATTCGCTCTCTGGATAAATTGACATTATGGATTTATTAGGAACTAAATACTTATTGTCACTTTTTTTCATTAAAAAATCCATAAAAAATCATATGTTATCGAAAAATTCCAAAAAAAATATTGTAGCCACATTTCATCTCATTTACGTTCCAGTAAAATTTTCATAATTTTTACATTTTGTTTCTGTGAATTGCGTAAAACCCCATAAAAAGTGTGCATTTTCCTTTTTCATTCATCATTAGATTAGGTTTCTATAAAAAAAATATAATTTAGCTAAATTGAACTAATTTAAAATTAAAATTAATTTGACTAAGTTGTATATTTTCTTTAACTTAATTCATTTGCATTATTGCATTCGCATTCCTTTTTTCTTATAAAAAAATACCCAAAAGATCCGCATTGGAAACCTAGACCTAATTTTTCTAAATTGACCCAAAGTTGTTCCTTTGCCTCTCTATGTTCAACCTCGGACTTGTCCGAGATATAAATTTAAGTCGAGTCCTCTTCACAGAGACATTCGATTCAGTTCTGCATGATTCGCTAAGTACCTGTATTACAACGAGTACAAATTATATCATCTATTTAGCGAAACGTCACTCACCGCCCCACTGTCTTCTCCAAAAACCTTGCCCATTCACTCGTCGCCATCGCCAGCCTATCCATTCCATCAATAATGCCTCGATCATCGCATATTATGAATTCAAAATCCCCATCGGAGTCTGCTCTATAAATATTCACCCTTCAACTCCTACGATGGGGCGATCCGTTTTTGGCCCATTTTTCTCCCCGTGATCGACTTCTAAAAGAGCTTCAAGGAGACAGATCAAGCTCTCCACTATTAGGAGAGTGAGACGAGGGTTGAAGACGTGACTCCACTCACTCGCCGGTCTTCCTCTGGCGTAGTTTTGACTCTTTGCACTCCACCGTAGATCGATGTGATTTAACCCCTATTCTTCACCATAGGTACCCTCAGGTAGTTGTTATTTAATTTTGCAATTTCACTTCGTTGTTTAAATCCTGCCAAATAGCTAAAATTCGCCAATCGTCTTCAATCTCCGATTACCAAATCAGAGGTGTTCTGATCAATTTTATTCTATTCTGACTACGCCCACACATTCACCGGACTTTTCTCCATCTCTTCCATAGACTGACCACCCTCAGATTGCTCCATATCTGAGGACCGGCTCTTTCTCCGACCAAATTCATCGGAGTCTTCATTCATCCACCAAAACCTGTGTTTTCGACCTAATAACTTGGCCGGAGATGCCCTCCAAGCCTGAGCATTTCATTGCAGGGTCGAAGAACGTAGAAGAAGTAGCTAATTGAGGAGAAGATGTTGAACTGAAGCTCCGAACTCTCAGCCCTCCAGATCTTCATGCAGACATCTTTGAGCTACACTTTCACCATCAATCGATGTGGATAGCTTGCATGAGTGTGCTCGGCCATTTAGGAGGGAGATCTGGTGGAGAACGAACAAACTTCAATAGGTCAAACTTCAACAAAGAAGACCTTAATCCCAATTTGTCCATCGCTATGCAGATCCGTCCGATCAAGAGCAATGATGCTATATTAGATCACGTCCATTGAAAAAACCCAAATTTTATACGTTTGATCTATACACCAAATTAGATCGTGGACATTCAAGCATAATTCAACCATCGTCGTCAGATTAGAGCTTCATCGCCTTCCAACCGTCCAAGGTGCCATGTCATTAAAGGGTATATTTACGTACAACCCCTTGTAGTTATTTCATTTTGCAAATAAGTCCCAAAGGGACACATGTTTGAATGTAATATTTTAAACATTTGCATGTATAACCCTCATCTTTATTTTAATTGCACTTATGTCCTGTTTGAACTATAAGTGTGCCTAGCACGTGACTTCTTGGGTTAATTGCAATGAAAGGTCTACATTTTTATGTTATTAGTTGCTCCTAGGTAGTATTTAATTTACAACTAAGTCCTATCCAACGAGGCACACATGCCTGCGTACGTGTTTTTTTTTTGGAAATTTTGTAGCCGTGCCCCTATTATTTATTTAATTGTTATCATTTAATCTGTAAATATTAAATAAATACATTTATACCCTGGTATACCTGCATTTATTTTGCATATTAAAAATAAAATAAAAGTTAGGAAAACTTCTTCAAAAATTCCACAAAAAATCTATTAGGTTTATGTTAAGCATATCTTGCAACATTTTTTTGCATTTTCCTTGTTTTTATTATTTATAAAAATAAAAAACAGTCTAAAAATTCCCTGTTTGCATATAAAAATTATAAAACATTTGTGAAAATACTAAAATATCCTAGTTGTTCATTTTTATTTATTATAATTTTTTTGTAATTTTGGCATTTTATTCCTCATAAAAACCATAAAAATCATGAAATACTCAAAAGCATAAAAAATTCATTAAAATTCACAGAAAATTTCAAATATTATAAAAGACCTTTCGGAAAATATAAAAATTCCTCTTTCATTATGTGTATATTTCTTCTATCTTTGATTTTATTTGGTATTTTAAAAATCCAAAAACTTTCTTTTTGCATTCTATTTACTTTATTTTTTGATTTTTATTTATTTAAAGGCGTTAAAAATTGGAAAATTCTGGAAAAATCATAAAATATTATAAATTTGTCAGAAATTCAAAAAATAATTTTATTTTGAATTTTCTATATATTTTATCACTTTGTAAAAATTCTAAAACTTGACTTTTCCCTTACTTTCCTATTACTTTTTATTTTCTTTTGTTTTGATAAAGAAAATATTTTGCAAATATTAAATAAATAAATATATATATATATATGTAGATAAATGAAAAATCAAATAAAAAATTATCAAAGTTAATTTCTTTAAAAATATACAAAAATCAAAAACCCCAAAACCAAGACTTGTGTTCATAGATTTCCTTTGTTTCTTTTCATTTATTTTTCATTGAATTATATAACACTCGAGATTTTTGTAGCCTCACTAAGTTAGACCCTGTATACTATAAAGGTCAATATAACTGGTTTCTCTTGCTACATTTTCTATTTTGGCTTGAGAATCTAATAAATTTTTGTTGAGGGATATTTAGGGTTACAATGACACCGCAATTTAATCTCATCATTTAAAACCTGATTTCCCTGCACAACATCGGGGAGTTCTACTTCTTGCTTCTCCAGCTCATAACACCACTGTTTAACAAGAATATGAACCCCAAAGTTGACTTTTGATCATCTATGTCGGATTGGAAGTCAGAATATGTGTATCTTAAGACTTGAAGAACACCATCTCCATAGATCAAGATGTAATCGTGCGTCCGTCTTAGATACTTGAAGATGTTCTTCACTATATTCCAGTGTTGTTCTCTATAGTAGGATTGATAACGACTTATCACTCACACTGCAAGCTAGATATCTAGCCTTGTACACATCATGGCATACATCATGCTTCCTACACCTAATGCATAAGGACATCTAGCCCTGACATTCTTTTCCTTAATAGTTTGAGGAGTCATCCCTTTAGATAGGTGTTTACCATGTCTTAAGGAAAGGAAGCCTTTCTTAGAATTTTTCATATAGAATTGTTCCAAGATTTTATTAATGTATCCATATGGGGACAATCCCAAAATCCTCTTTTCTCGGTTTCTAAACAGCTTCAAACCTAAGATGTAAGAGTCTTTTCCAAGATCTTTCATCTCAAAGTATGCAACAGCCAAAACTTAGCACTAGTCATTAATCATGTATCATTCCCAATGTTAAGGATGTCATCTACGTAAATCACGATGAATATAATGATGCTCCCACTAAGCTTCTTGTATACACATGGCTCATCGGGATTCTGAATGAAATCATAACTCTTTATGATTTCATCAAATATGATGTTCTAGCTATGAGAAGCTTGTTTGAGTTCATAGATGGACTTCTTCAACTTGCACAGTTTTCCTTCCTCAACTACAAAGTCCGAGGGATACTCCATATAGATATACTCCTTGAGGTATCCATTGAGGAATGTAGTCTTGTTTTCCATCTGACAGATGTCATAGTCAAGATGTGAAGCTATAGCTAGCAATGCTCTGGTGGATTAGAACATGGTCATATGAGAGAATGTCTAATCGTAGTTGATGCATTCTCTCTGTGTGTAACCCTTGGCTACAAGATGTGACTTGAAAATCTCTACCTTCCCATCAGATCCTCTCTTTCTCTTGAAGATCCATTTACACCCAATGGGTTTTAACCCTTCAGGTGGATCCTCTAGGGTCCATACACCGTTCTTGTGCATGGAGTCTATTTTATGCTTCATGTCTAGCATCCATCTATCCATGTCATGATCTATTTGTGGTTCATCATATGAAGCCAGATCATTGTCAGTCTCACTAGACACATGGAATCCATACCTGATGAATCCACATTTCATCATCTTTATTCTATCATTTTGGCCTCAAAAACCCTAGTAAATGCGCGTAAATAGGTTTAATTCATGCATCTTAGCATTCATGCATGTGCATGTAAATAGTGTATAAAATACTGTAATTAAAGCCAAAATTACAGAATAAATAAAAGAAAAGAATAAGAATAAAATATTGTAAATATTTTATGACCCAAAACCCCAAGACCTAGGCATCTTGATGAATAGGTCGATAAGGAATAGAGTAGGGGGAGATAAGGGTCAAAATACAGTAGAAATACCTATTCATTTCATTAATTCTGTATTCATTTTGGGACCTATTTTTGGTTCCACTTTTTATACCTCAAATAAAGAAATTGTGTACATGAAAGTTATAGATAATTAAACAAAGAAAAATACAAAATTTGATTCACTGAAAAATATTGTATAGGTAAAAAGTTATGGTCTAAATAAAATTCCAGAATCCCAACTTCCCAGACCCGTATCTCACAAATAAAAACTCCAAATGCATCAAACTCACCTTTAATTGTATATAGAATAAAATAAGCTATTTAATGGCAGTGGTTTTGCATTTGGCGGAGCTACGGTTTGAAAGTTGAGTTTTGGACCCCTATTGTATAATTGTACGGATTAAAATATTCAATTTATTATTTATTCATTATTTTTATATTTTTATAATTTTATAAATATTACTTATAATAAATATGCATATTAAAATCAGAAGAAAAATACAAAGAAAACACAAAATAAAAATACTTGTATATATTACACATAGGTATAATACCTATACTTATACCTGTATAAATTATACTTATATTTTATTAAATATACAAAACAATTCAGAAAAATAAAATAAAAATATATTTAGTGTATAAAAGCATTATATAATTTTATAAAATAATAAACAAAAATGAATAAATTAAAAACACAAAATAAAAATAAATTAATAAATTATATAGGCAATATACCTATAAAGGGTATAATAGGTAAGTTGTAAAAATACACCTCATAAAAATAATTAAAAATCACCATAAAATAGTTTATAAAATTACAAAACTTTTTTTATTTAATAAACAAAAATTAAATAATTCAATTTCTATTTTTTATCGATTTTATAAGGTTTTTTGCCAAGGAATTTTCTGGTTGGTCCACGTGGACCAACCAGAGAACGCCGTTGGTTGACCTCGATCAACTCTCTGACCGAGGTCTGGACCTTGTCAGACCTGTATTTTTTGACCAACTTCAACCATTTTTTGAAGGAGTGTCTTTCACCATTTGGCAACACGACCTTCATGACTTTTTATCCTCTATGATCGAGGATACACGCCCATGTGCATCCTCGGGCCATGGATCAAAGATTCTCTCGATACGCCTCGTCCTTTGGAGCGCCCCAGTCACTGAGTCAAACACCTTATAACCAAACCTCTGATTTTCTTTTGAAATTCGAACCCCATTCTTTGGTCCTTCGTCCCCATTTCAACCCGCCTTAGCTCCCTGGAGGTGACAGCTCCAGCTTGGCATCTTCAAGGCGGCGGAGCGACGAAGATCTGGGTGTTCCACCCCACCTCCAGTGACCCTCCCGTCGAGGTACCTTTAACCTCGGGCCCCTGGCCCTTGAGGTATTCATTTCCCCTTATTTTTCTTGCATTCATCTCGCCATAGCTTTAAGATCAAAAACCCTCTACGAATTTTGCGTTTCATCGATCAAATCACACTCTCAAATCCACCTCGCCGGAGCGCACCTCCTGCCAGCCACCGTCGCACTACTCCTCGCCGCCATTCATCCTCCACAGAGTCCAAGCATTTTGCCCTGGACTCTATCACTTTTTCTTGCATGTACGCGCACTCGAACAATCACCTGGGGGCATTTCTGATCTCGCCGGAGGTACCTGGAGGTACTAAGCTCCGCCGCCGTCGTAGGAGAGGTGCAAAGCCCCTCCGGCCATTTTGAAGCTCCCAGTGCCTGGAGATCACCTGCAGGAGAAGTTCTGGGCCGTATTGAGCTTCAAACGACGACGTAGGAAGGCGGGGGAGGTCGCGGAAGCTCGCCATCGCCGGCCTTCTTCCGCATTCTTCCTCCGGCCCTTTCAGTCGTCCGATCCTGTGCAGACGCCTGATACACCATCAACCGTCCGATCGCTTCTCCGTGCAACCATCAGATCCGGGGCTGGGATTTAATCCTAGCCCTCCGTTCGCGAAGCGTCATCGGTGCCCCTCGAGGAAACACGTGTCAAGTGGAAGATCGTCGACCGTCCGATTGCGAGCACGGGGTATTTTGCTGCCTAACCCCTGCAATTTTGTTTATTTATTTAATAGCATATAAACTTTCATCTGCCGTTATGAATCTTTTGTAAAATTTGCAGTAAGCCCCCCTGCTTTTGTAATATTGCATTCCGGTCCCTCGCCACGTCACCTCACGTGACCAGTACACGTGAGGTGAGGGCTTTTTGCAAGGGACCCATCCAGGGTTGTGTTATTTCGTTTTGGTCCACAAAAATCCAGATCTAGTGTAATACTTTTGTGTAATTTGCAGTAAGGCCCTCATCCTTTTTAATATTACGAACATGTCCTTCCCAGGCTCGTACGAGTCACGCGCCTGGTGGGTTATTTGTAGAGGTACCCTTACGGGTCTGGATATTTGTGTTTGGTCCATTAAATATTTTATTTAGTTATAAATTTTGCATGAAAATTGCATATTACCCCCTGGTTGTTTGTCTATTTGCATATATATATATATCACTGTCAGGCTTAGTATTTTTGAGTGATTGTTTTATTTATTTGGAGCATCATCTTAATTCGAAAAATTCCCAAAAATTTAACTTAAGCTCCTGTTAGCTTGCATATTCACGCCATATTTTTGCATTTCATTTTTTGTTGCATTTTAATATTTATTAAAAATCAAAAACATGCATTACAGCTACTGTCTATCTTAGAAAATACCAAAAAAATATCAAAACACCTAGAAAAATTCCAAAAAAAATTACCTACTATGTATTTTAGTGTCTCCTAAGTGTCAGTCCAAAAATCACTAAAAAATTCAAAACTAAAACCTTAAAAATTAGAAAATACTCAAAAACTTCCAAAAAATCTAAAAAATCATAGAAAATTCCATTCATGTCATGTAGGTTCCTCATTTTATTACCTTTATTTTAAAATTAATTTGGGAAAATCTTGTGGCAATTTGATATTTTTCATTCCTATTTTACTTTCAGCCAGTAGCTAAGTCATTGTTTTCCTTTATTTTGCCTTTTAAAAATACCAAAAATATTCTGAAAAACCCCCAAAAATCACAAAAATAGTAAAAAATTATAAAAAGACCAAAAATATTTTATTTCCTATTTTTTAAGCATTTTTACCTATTTTTATAAATACCTCATTCTCCCTTTTCTTATATTATATATATTCTAATATTGAAAAAGAAAATATAAAATATAAAATATAAAAAGAAAATGTAAAATCAGAAATTAAAAATCAAAATACAAAATTTAAAAATTAAATAAAAATTATTTAAAATTGAAAACCCACAAAAACGTTTGCATTGCATAGTGTAGACAATACATCACATTCACACACACACACACACACACACTTGCTTGATCTATCCTGCCTTGCTCCCTATGTTCGAACTCTCTACATACTTGCACCTATACATCTTTTATGTAGAGTTAAAAATAAATTTGACTCCACATTTGTTTGTCATTGTTTGATATTTGATTGCGGGTTCATTGTTGATTAGATCCGGATTTAAAGTGGTCAACACTTCGACTGTTTATCCACCTTGCGGATCAATACGACCGCTCTCAATTCCGTGTTTATCAAATGGCACCGTTTCCGGGGAGAAACAGCGAATAGATCACACTTTTCTCTGATTGTGTTCATTTGTCTACATTATTGCTTGTTTGCTTGACCTCTCTAGTTTTGATATCTCTTATTGAGCTTTCTAACCACTCTCTTTTCTTGTCTTCTTGCGAGGGACCGCGGAGCGAGGCGGGTCGCTTAGGTGATCCGGTGCATCCTTGGGAAGCGGAGTCGGCTTTTCTTAGCCAAGGCGGTAGGAGAGAGCAGGAGGAGTGAGAGAGAGTGTGTTAGCTAGTTTGCATTTTCTTTTGTGAGAGAGAGACTATTTGAATTTGTAATAATACAGGTACAAGGATACTCAGACACTCGGGCCTAATTTCCAGGTTTTTGTTCAACTGGGGGCTCATCGCGGATTTTATCATGTTTCACCGCAGTCATTTTCCGATTTTGTTTTCTTTTTTTCCTTTCTTTTGTGGATTGAGCCCTTAGATTTTAGGCATTACTTGATCGATTAGATTAGGTCCAAACACCCTAATAACCATTGCATGTACCTATAGTTCGTGTTTGGACTTAGTTTAATTAAACAGTTAATCGTCATCTTTGATCCATCGCACCGCGAGCTCATCCCGCCATGCGCTTCTCCTGGACTCGATGTGTCGAGAGGAGGAGGGGTGAGCCTAGACCGGACTTTAGGATTGGAGATTGGTGGTTGACTTGTGGTTCTTAACGTTAGCAATTGCCTGCTTAGGACGATTTCCGCTTGCATATCGGCATATAGCTTAGGTTTAAAAATTTCTGCTTTGCATCCCGCATGGAGAGAGCTGGAGGTGCTGTAAGTCTTTCTATCTTAGCATCCATCATTTAGGCACAAAGGTGAGATTTCCATCTTGGTGCCGACTTGCACGGCTTTTCCGTCTCTTTTCTCCCTCTATTTTTGGATCAAGTAGGAATCAAGAAAAAACAAAAACGTTAAGCGCTTGTTTGAATTTACTCAAAAGAAGCGATAACACCAAAAAAATTAAAAAAGGGACTGTTAAGAAAACTTTGATCTAAATAAAATTGGTAATTGGATTCATTGATTGGGGAGAGTAACACCCTCACTTGTCTTCAGGTTGCATGGGAAGGTCTCCTTCCAAGTGAGCAGAGTGTTTCGTAAGGATTAGAACCAAAAACCCAGCTTGTGGCTGCCTTGTGTATCACCTGGATTTTCGAAGTATTGGCGCTACTATCGTACGAAGGCGAGTAGGACTTGGTCATCATTGGTGACTCACTATTGTGTGAGCATCGACCTTGTCCGAAGTACCGAGCTTAGGCCACGCCTTCACGGGTGTGTCACCGTCTACGTCCGAGTAGGGTCTTGCACGCTCACGGGTGATTCCGTTGCGAGCGAGATCCGAAGTATCGGTTTCGCCCATCGGCTTCCTCCCTCTTCTTCTTTGGCTGAGTAGGGATCCAGGAAGGGTTATAAGGACCTCAAAAAGCGCAAGCTACATGTTACACAAGAGGAGGACAAGTACGGGAATACTTTTCCGGCAGTACTCTCGCTCCTTTAGGCGTAGCGCTCTAAGGACTCGTTAAAAGATAAATTCCTGAATTCAAGCTAAAAACTACCAAGATAAAAGCCGAACCTTCATGGCTTCATGTGTTGAGTTGGTGAATCCCCTTGTTTTGTCTTTGATTGCTAGTCGCATTTTGGTCAAGATCAAAAACACTGCACGCTTGTGCGCAATTTTGCTTCTCCCTTCTTTCTTCTTCATTTTTCAAACTTACTCTTCTCGAATAATCAAGATGATGGGACGGACGTCTCTTAGGCTGACTTTGTCGGCACCTCTATCTAGCACTCCTCCTTATTCATCTAGGACGACCTCGGAGTGTCCAGACCCACTCTCCGAGCCTGAGTTCACTTCCACCCTGTTCCCCCTCGACCACCCTTCTCATTCTCCTTCCATCAGTCCAAGAAATTCAGAATTTAGTGCATCACAGAGCTCAGAGCATTTGACGACACCTGAGATGGGTTCTTTTGCCTTTTCAGAGAATCCAGACATGGCTGACAGAGGAGAGCATCCAGACGAGCATGAGCACCCTCCATTCTTATATGATCAAGCCGCCATCAATAATTCACTTCTAGCATCCCTGGAGACCATGCAGAGACAGATCCGAGACCATGGAGTCTTTATGGGTGACCTCATGAGGGAAATCGCACAGATGCGAGAGAACCGAGCTGGGGGCGGTGGCGGTGGCGGAGGAGGAGATGGACCTGATGCAGGAGGAGGTGATCCCAATGCTAAGAGACTGCCATAGACCATCATGAGGGAATTGCACAATCCTGCAGCATCCCTCGCTCATCGTTGGATCCGACTCCCTCCTATCCATGGAGATTTCAAGCTTCGACCCCACACTATTCAGCTTCTGCCCAAATTCCATGGGTTGCCGACCGAAGAGCCACACCTCCATCTGCAGGAATTTGAAATGATCTGCAGTACCATTCATGACAAGCTGATGACTGAGGACACCAATAAGATTATAGCCTTCCCATTCTCCTTAGTTGACAGAGCCATGTATTGGCTGAAACATCTGGGGAGGTTCATCGACACTTGGGCAGATCTCCGGACCGCATACTTGAAGAAGTATTACCCTCTCGGCCGAACGAACGCAGCTAGAGCTATGATTAGCAACTTCGTCATGATCCCTAATGAACAGTTTCATGAAGCTTGGGATTGATTCAGAGAGATCATCAACCGGTGTCCACATCATAATATATCCAAGCCCAATCTAGTTCAGAGCTTCTTTTGTGGGCTGACACCGGAGTTGCAGGGACTTGTAAACGCCTCTTGTGGTGGGTCCTACTTTTCCAAGGGTGAAGATGATGTTTGGGACATCTATGAAGGGATGGCAGAAAACTCAACTGTTATGGCCCAAGCCCACGTCTACACGCAACAGAAGCCCCCGCAAGGAGCGGGATCAATCCAGAGGATCGCCCGCATCGATGCCGGTCCGCACACTTCGTCGGCAGCCGCAGCCCAAGCCGAATCAGCCGCAGCCGACATGGGCATCATCAGTGAGAAGTTGGACCGTCTTGAGATCCTCGAGAAGAAGCAGATGCAAGGAATGGCCCAGATGGATCAGATTGCAAAGACTATGAGTGACCTGAAGACGCAGATTCTTTGCGTACAGGAGGCACAAACTTCTTCCCAGCAGCCTTCCAGGTCACGAGATGATCCGACAGTAGCAGCTCATCCCAACCCTCTGCTTCGTACCGCCAGGTTAACCACATCCAGGCAGAGCCGGTCCCGTTGCTACAGTACTACCCATCATAGCCAACATCTCAGGACACTCAGATGGTGGTCTATCAGCCAGAGCAGCCACTGGCAGTTCTACCCCCACCATCCTTCGAGCAGGAGCCATTGATGGAAGTCAATGGGATTTGGTACGACCGGTACCCACAGCCTGAGATTCGCCGCGATCACCCTGGATTCTGTTGGGGCAACGGTGGCTCCTCCTCTCAGCAGCAGCCTCCAGCTCAGGGAGAGCAGAACGGCCAGCAACAGCAGCAACAGCCCCAATATGTCCACCAGCAGCAATACCAGCATGGTCCTCTTCCCGCCTATCAGGGACCGCAGTGGAGGCAGCATCAGCAGCCTCATCAGTCTTATTCCCATCCTCCCCAGTATCAGTAGCAGCCTCATTTCCAACAGGGAAACTCGTCCGGTTCTCAGGCCCCTGCTTTTGAGAACCCAGCTCTAGATGACCTTGTCCGCTTGCTCTCCGAACAGCGAGCGTCCTTCCGGCAGGAAATGGATGAGTTCCGGCAGGAGATGAGGGATATCATCAAGGGTAAGGCCGCCATACCAGCTCAGATTGAACCAAACCCGAACAATCTGAAAAGGAAGTCTGAGCAGGTAGAGTTTACAGAGGATACCTTTCCTAGTGACTATTTGAGTGACATGTCTTTTTCTTTGTATGATGCTGATTTTGTGACTACTAGGAGCGATAGGATGCCAGCCGGTGGCGCCTCATCTGAGCGACAGCCTCAAGCAGAACCAGGAGCGCCAGATGACAGAGTAGCGGTGCTGATGCCGCTAATGATGATGTTGAAGACGGTGGTGCTGATGCCACCAATGATGGAGAGCCAGACGGCGGTAATGAGGTCGTCGTGATACCAGATGCAGACGGTGGTGCTGAAGCCACCATTTTGGATTCGGAGCCAGAGCGCGGTGTTGATGCCGCGAAGACAGGTGTCGTTGGTGGTACTGAGGCCACCACATCTACTTTTGTTGAGCTTCCTTCTGTTATATTACCACCTTTTGTATCTATGGACTGTGGTAACAACAAAAAGAACAAAAATATGAATAAAGGAAAGGTTTCTGTTCACATTTCAGATCCATATGTGTTGCATGATGATCATTGTATGGATTCTAGTCCTTTACATGCGCAGGAACCTAGTCCTAGTCCTCCATCTGAGGAGGCCCCTTCTATCCCCTTCCCTGAAGCACTTCACCGGGCGAAGGGGATTAAAAGAGAAAATCCTAAAAAGACCCAACATGTAGAGTTCAGCAATCAGACGATTGATAAATTCCACATTCGGCTGACTCTACAGGAAGCACTTGAGCACATCCCCCTCTTCAAAAAGAATTTGAAAGAGAAGACTACAGTCTGCAAGAAGAGGAGGAACCACAGAGATCAGATCCATGTGCTCACTCATTCCACTTGTTGTACCATTCAGAACAAACTGCCAGCCAAGCGACCAGATACAGGAGCTCCCTATGTCAGATGCGAGATTCAGGAGCAGCAGTTTGATCGTACTCTGTTAGACAGCGGCTCTTCGATTAACCTTCTTCCGGCAGCCTTACTCGACCGATGCGAGTTTGGTCCTCTTCTTAGGAGCAGGACAGTCCTTCAGTTTGCTGATAGGTCGACTAAGAGGTCGAAGGGTTATTGAAATATGTGGTCGTTACCATTCAAGGCATGAAATTCCCCGTGGACTTCGTTGTGTTGGACATGGAGATCCCTGAGTCAGTAACCAATGCCCCCATCATACTCGGACGTCCATTCTTGGCCACAGCCAAGGCGGTGATCGATCATGATAGCGAGAAGGTATGTTTTCGCGTAGAGGGTGAAACCATACAAATAGAGACGATTGAGGAAATAAGAGCTAGAGAACTAGAATGCTCGGAGCAGTCCAGCGAAGCCGCGCAGATGACAGAGGAAGAGCTAGACATCCACCAGGAGTGTGATTTTGTGATGACAGATGATGAATCCAACTGGACAGATCCTGTAGCATAGACTCTCGCCTTGCCTACAGATTCACCATACTTAAAGCTTATGGCAGTCGAGAGCCTGGAAAACACACCCATGGACGAGGATACCGTTGAGGCTGACAGTGTTGGGACGAGTGGTGCTGATGATTTTCAGTCATGTTCATCTACTTCAGATCCCTCGGATTCAGACATTGATTGGGATGATTTGATGAATATTTACCGTGCCTGATTCCTTCTGAGCCGCCAGCTAGGAGGAGTACGAGCCAGTGTAGTTTATTGATGATTCAGCAGGCTTCCCTTCGTCAGAAATTCATGCAGAGCGAGAGTTCTCCCATGCAGACCTGGTCGCCTTCACACAGACATATCAGAAGCCAGATCTGCCACCTCCCAGTTGCCCAGAACTGAAGCCTTTGCCGCATTCGCTGAAGTATAAATTCCTTGCGGGTGAGCCAGACATGCACCCAGTCATTATCTCAGCAGGTTTGACTAGAAAGCAAGAATCTCGTTTGATGGAGGTTCTTGAAAGAAACCGCAAGGTGATAGGATGGAGTATAACTGATCTCCAGGGGATTAGTCCGGCTCTATGTTCCCACCACATCTATCTTGAGGAGGACGCTAGGTCGTCGCGTGAGTTCTAGCGACGGCTGAACCCAAATCTTCGAGATGTGATCATGAAAGAAATATCGAAGTGGTGGAGCGTCGATTTTATCTACCCCATCTCCGACTCCAAGTGGGTTAGTCCATTACATGCGGTACCCAAGAAGACGGGTATCACTACAGTTTTGAATGAGTCTGGAGAGGAGATCGCTACCCGAGTATCCACTTCTTGGAGGGTCTGTGTGGACTACAGACGATTGAATGAGGCCACCAAGAAGGATCATTTCTCGCTGCCATTCATTGATCAGATTATCGAGAGGCTTGCTGGGAATAGTCATCACTGCTTTCTTGACGGGTACTTAGGATATAATCAAGTGGCCATTGCGCCCGAAGACTAGGAGAAAACGACATTCACTTGTACGTTTGGGACTTATGCTTTCAGACGGATGCCCTTTGGTCTATGTAATGCTCCGGCGACATTCCAAAGGTGCATGTTGTCCATTTTCTCGGACATGGTGGGTGACTATTTGGAGGTCTTCATGGATGACTTCTCGGTCTATGGTGATGGGTTTGATGCTTGTCCTTACTACCTAGACCGTGTGCTTCAGCGTTGTATCGAGGTGAATCTTGTATTGTCTTAGGAGAAGAGTCACTTCATGGTGACTCAAGGGACGGTCCTTGGTCATATCATCTCCAACAGGGGCATGGAGGTTGATCCGACCAAGGTGGACATCATTAGAAAACTCAATCCACCGTCCAATTTGCGTCAATTGCAGTCTTTTCTGGGGCATGTCGGTTTCTACCGACGGTTTATTCAAGACTTCAGTCGAATTGCCCGACCGCTTACTGATTTGCTGACGAAAGACACCGAGTTCATTGTAGATGATAAGTGTCTTGCATCTTTTGAGACTCTCAAGAGTATGATTGTTTCGGCTTCTATCCTTTAGCCACCCGATTGGTCTCTTCCATTCGAGATCATGACGGAGCTTCTGATTTTGCCGTTGGGGCTGTGCCTGGACAGAGGGGGGATGGATTGACGTTTTCCATTCACTACGCCAGCCGGACTTTGGATGCCTCTCAGCAAAATTACACTGTGACTGAGAAAGAGATGTTGGTCGTAGTCTTTGCTTTGGATAAGTATCGATCTTATATTCTCGGATCTAGAGTGACAATTTATACAGATCACACCGCCATCTGGTACTTAATGGCCAAGAAGGATGCCAAAGCACGCCTTACCAGATGGATCCTTCTCCTCCAAGAATTTGATATTGAGATTAAGGATAAGCCTGTAGTCAAGAATGTGGTGGCGGATCATCTTTCCCGCTTGGAGAACCTTGAGGAATCTGAGCCTAGCGCACCTATCACAGAGACGTTTCCAGATGAGGCGATCTTGGCTATCGCCTCGCTCCCATGGTACGCCGACATTGTAAACTATCTTGATGCCAAGACGGTCCCACAAGGTTGGCCCAAGCAGAAGCTCGAGACCTTCCTGGCGAAGGCCAAGCTTTACCAATGGGAGGATCCCGTCCGTTATCATGAAGGAGGGGACAGCATCTGGAGGAGGTGCATTCCTCAAGAAGAGCAGCATAGCATCCTCACATACTGCCACAAGCTTGAGGCAGGAGGACATCATTCTGGGAAAAGGACAGCACAAAAGGTGCTTCAATCCGGCCTTTGGTGTCCTACTCTCTTCAAGGATTCAGATGAGTTCGTGAAGAGATGTACTGACTGTCAGAAGATGGGAACCTGCGGACAGAGAGACATGATGCCCATGCAACCCATTCACTTTTGTGAGGTTTTTGATGCATGGGGATTGATTTCATGGGCCCATTTCCTAAGAGTCAGGGGTTTGAGCACATTTTGCTCGCTGTAGATTATGTCAGCCGATGGGTTGAGGCCATCCCCGCCCGAGCCGCAGATGCTAAAATTGTGTGTAAATTCTTGAGGAAAAATATCATTTCACGGTTCGGGGTACCTAGAGTCTTGATTTCAGACGGGGGGTCTCACTTCATCAATGACAAGGTTAGGGCCCTTGCAGACGAGTTCGGTATTGACCATCGAGTTACCACATCGTATCACCCTCAGACTAATGGTCTTGCCGAAGTATCGAACCGAGAGATAAAAACTATCTTACAGAAGGTTTTCCGCCCAGACCGAAAGGATTGGTCACAGCTTTTGGACCCAGTCTTGTGGGCCTATCGGACTTCTTTCAAGAATCCATTGGGGACATCTCCCTTTCGACTCGTCTATGGCAAGCCGTACCATCTGCCAGTGGAAATAAAGCACAAGTCACTTTGGGCAGTCACGTGAGTTATTATTGGATCCCGAGAGTATAGGAGAACAACTGAGAGCAGAGTTGGCAGCCCTGGAGGAGTTGAGAGATACAACCTTTTCTAGCAGCCTACAGTACAAGGAAAAAGTGAAAACATGGCACGATTCCCATATCAGTCATAAACATTTGAGCCAGATCAGCGCGTATGGTTGTTTGATTCCATGCTGAAATTATTTCCAGGGAAATTACAGAGCAAGTGGAAAGGTTTGTATGTGGTCAGGAAGGTACATGACAACGGCAATATTGATATATCCGAACCGTCATCTTCGTCCACCTTCCGTGTCAATGGTCAACGCCTGAAACTATATCTAGATCATGATCCGCCGACCACTGATGTTGCCCCTATTCTTCTGGTATGAGATGTGTTCTTTGACTCATATCACTTGCATCTCATACATGGTGATCAATTCCATCTTCCGCTGTATAGATTCATCTGTCTATATCATTCTCTCATCTCTTGATTTCTTTTCTTATTTTCTTCTTTTCCTTCTCTATTTTCTTTATCCACCAAAAAAAGTGTCGCCCCTTGAAGACAGTTTCTACACTTAGGACGTACTTTGTCCTAAATATAGGGGGGTGTGCACCCCAAGTTGTTCTGTTCATTCCGATCCTCTCCATTGTCTCCTCTTCTTGTCTATATTTAGGTATATCTTACCCTAAGTATAGGGGGGAGACAATCTGAGTATGATCTGTTCATTCCCACCCTTGACCCTCCCTGCGTTGTGTACAGTCTGCTACACTCAGGATTATTTGATCCTAAGTATAGGGGGGACGGTCAACTTCTCATTCGCTCATTCCTTCATTTATTTATTTATTCTTTAGACTTGTCTATACTTAGTACGAGTTATGTCTTCTCTTTTCTCTCCGATCTATGAGGACATAGCTCAAGCTAAGTATAGGGGGTTGTATATACTACGTATAAACTTTAGCCATAACTCGTACTTTCGTATTTCACTAATTTCTTTAAAATTCATTAAAAAAACCTAATAAAAAGATGTGGTCATTCCTCAAAATTCTTTCTGTATTTACTGATTAATAAATCGGGTGAAAATATTTTTTGTAAAATGTTTGAAAAATAGTTTGAAAATCTGTGTGAAAATCTTTTGAAAACTATTTTGAAAATATTTTGTTACATGTTTTCAACCTTTGTAAAAATGTGTGGTTTGTAAAATTTATTTTCTTTGTGTGAAATAAAAATGTTTGAAAAATGATTTGCAATTGGTTTGAAAAATGGTTGCAATAATATTTGAAAAATATATATATACTGTTTTGAAAACCTTTGCAAAATGATTTTCAAATGTGTGTACATGTTTGTAAAATATTTGTAAAAATTATTTTGGACTATAGTTTTCAAAATTGTTGAAAAATCTTTGCCAAATAAGTTTGAGGAATACATACATCTCACCAAAATCCATTATATATGTATAAAATTGATCACTTACCCTGAAAATTCTTAAAATCCACTTCTTGTAAATATAAGAAGCACTCTCGTGTAAATATTTTAACCTAGTTTTCAGCCAAAATCTTTTTATTTTCAAAAATCCCAAAAACATTTGCAAAATTAAAATCCAAAAACATTTGAAAAATCTTTTTGAAAAATACAAAAAATGCATATGCATCATCATCATATTTTCAAAAATCCATAAAAAATTCAAAATCTTTGAAAATTGCATCACAAAAATATTTTCTACATTCTGCATAGCATGAGCATTTTTCGGATTGAGTTTGATAGTTGAACAAGTCTAAATAAAATCCGGAGATTGGAGCTTGATTGGACCTTAAAATCTACCTAATAACAGGAACCTTATAGGAACTGGGTTTGAGGTACTTCAGGTCTAGTTGACTTAATTCTTTGAGGATCACGAGACTTGGTTCAATGGATTATTGACTGCCTAAGTAGAGTATTTCGGAGCACACGCACGACTCTTGTTGATAATGACCTAACTTGGACACCTGCACCTTTCACATGGCTCAACTTAGTTGGAGTGGTGAGGGGATTTGATTTGCTGGTATGAGACGCACACAAGTGGAAACATTTGTCCTCCTCTAGGGAGGGAAGTGCACCCCAACCCGTCCAGTGATGAGGAGGCCTAAAGACAGGAGAGTGTGGGTTGCAATAAAGCTTCAAAAGAGGGATAGTCTACTGGCTCAAGAGGAAAAACTCCTTATGTAAATGCTGTTGTGAATAGTATTTCAAAAAAATTGGTCAGGCCTGTACAAAAATAAAATGCCTGCAAAGTATGTACACATGTTGTAAAGCCAATAAGCAAGCTTGAGTTCCAAAGTCAAATATGTGAGCCTGCAGCTGGATGACTTGACTACACCGGTCTTGCATCCTAGGATAGGTAGCTACACTGGCTACCGTCCATTCTTCTCTTCACCCCCTCCTCTTGAGCTGGTTGCTACTTGAACTTAGAAGGGAATACCCCGCTCCTCGAAGATGGAGTTATTGGATTGGGGAATCATTGGGTTATCGTACTGGAGAAGTCGGTTCCTTTGTCATTTCAGTTGGGGAGAGCCACTATCACTTACACTGTACGAGTCAGATTCATAAGTCGTAAGGGTTTGCGTATGAATTGAAATATTTCTGACCTGGCTATTGAGGAGACTTGGACAGAGTTTTGGGATTCTCAGGGACTGTTGGATTTCAAATTCAGTTCTCGTTACGGTTCCGCCCGCACTAAAATTCTAGAGGTCCGACTTAAGCTCCAAACTTTGATATTGTGAAGACAAGTTTGATAATTAAACTAAATCCAATTTCTTCTTTTCTTTTCTTTGTTTTCTTTTTGCACTTATTGCATAAGAGTTTGCTAGGAACTAGCAAAGGTAAAGTATAGGGGGGTGATGAATCCACATTTCATCATCTTTATTCTATCATTTTGGCCTCAAAAACCCTAGTAAATGCGTGTAAATAGGTTTAATTCATGCATCTTAGCATTCATGCATGTGCATGTAAATAGTGTATAAAATACTGTAATTAAAGCCAAAATTACAGAATAAATAAAAGAAAAGAAAAAGAATAAAATATTGTAAATATTTTATGACCCAAAACCCCGAGACCTAGGCATCTTGATGAATAGGTCGACAAGGAATAAAGTAGGGGGAGATAAGGGTCAAAATACAGTAGAAATACCTATTCATTTCATTAATTCTTTATTCATTTTGGGACCTATTTTTGGTTCCACTTTTTATACCTCAAATAAAGAAACTTCGTACATAAAAGTTGTAGATAATTAAACAAAGAAAAATACAAAATTTATTTCACTGAAAAATATTGTTCAGATAAAAAGTTATGGTCTGAATAAAATTCCAGAATCCCAACTTCCCAGACCCGAATCTCACAAATAAAAACTCCAACTGCATCAAACTCTGCAGCCGGCTCGTGAAGAAGAAGCCGGCCTCTACTCTTTCAACTGATTCGGCTTCCTAAGAAGCCGGCTAATCTTATAGGCCCTGCAAAACTTGATTAGCTGTACGAAAAGCCGTACAAAATCAATCGAGAAAAGAGTCGAGAAAACTGTAAGAAAAGCCGAAAGAAAACTATGAAAATTAAAAAATAGTCGATCGAGAAAAACTCGTACGAAAAACCGTACGAAAAGCTATGAAAAACCAAACAAAAGAAGAGAAAAAATAAAATCACAAAAATTCGAAAAAGATCAAAATACTCTAACGCCTCCCTGGCAACGGGCCATTTTGATAAGCGTTAAAAATCAGATCGCGGCTTTCGCATTTGGCAGAGCTACGGTTTGAAAGTTGAGTTTTGGACCCCTATTGTATAATTGTTCAGATTAAAATATTCAATTTATTATTTATTCATTATTTTTATAATTTTATATTTTTATAATTTTATAAATATTACTTATAATAAATATGCATATTAAAATCAGAAGAAAAATGCAAAGAAAACACAAAATAAAAATACTTGTATATATTACACATAGGTATAATACCAATACTTATACATGTATAAATTATACTTATATTTTATTAAATATACAAAACAATTCAGAAAAATAAAATAAAAACATATTTAAATGTATAAAAGCATTCTATAATTTTATAAAATAATAAAAAAAATGAATAAACTAAAAACACAAAATAAAAATAAATTAATAAAATATATAGGTAATATACCTATAAAGGGTATAATAGATAAGTTGTAAAAATACACCTCATAAAAATAATTAAAAATCACCATAAAATAGTTTATAAAATTACAAACATTTTTATTCAATAACCAAAAATTAAATAATTCAATTTCTATTTTTTTTATCGATTTTACAAGGTTTTTTGCCAAGGAATTTTTTGGTTGGTCCACGTGGACCAACCAGAGAACGTCGTTGGTTGACCTCGGTCAACTCTCTGACCGAGGTGTGGACCTTGTCAGACCTGTATTTTTTGACCAACTTCAACCATTTTTTCGAAGGAGTGTTTCACCATTTGGCAACACGACCTTCATGACTTTTTATCCTCTATGATCGAGGATACACACCCATGTGCATCCTCGGGCCATGGATCAAAGATTCGCTCGACACGCCTCATCCTTTGGAGTGCCCTAGTCACTGAGTCAAGCACCTTATAACCAAACCTCCGATTTTCTTTTAAAATTCGAACCCCATTCTTTGGTCCTTCGTCCCCATTTCAACCCGCCTTAGCTCCCTGGAGGTGATAGCTCCAGCTTGGCATCTTCAAGGCGGCGGAGCGACGAAGATCTGGGTGTTCCACCCCACCTCCGGTGACCCTCCCGTCGAGTTACCTTTAACCTCGGGCCCCTGGCCCTTGAGGTGTTCGTTTCCCCTTATTTTTCTCGCATTCATCTCGCCACAGCTTTAGGATCAAAAACCCTCTACAAATTTTGCGTTTCATCGATAAAATCACACTCTCAAATCCACCTCGCCGGAGCGCATCTCCGGCCAGCCATCGTCGCACTACTCCTCGTTGCCATTCATCCTCCACGGAGTCCAGGCATTTTGCCCTGGACTCTATCACTTTTTCTTGCAGGTACGCGCACTCGAACAATCACCTGGAGGCATTTCTGATCTCGCCGGAGGTACCTGGAGGTACTAAGCTCCGCCGCCGTCGTAGGCGAGGTGCAAAGCCCCTCCGGCCATTTTGAAGCTCCCATGTGACGTATCCGGAAATGCGGCTTTTAATAAGTTGTTTTTATCGTATTGTGCGTTGTAGGCGGCAATCGGAAACGGTCAAGAAAATACCACAAATAATTTATTCAATTTTTAATTTCGTGGTTTTATGTTTATTTTACTTGGGCAAGTCTCAAGGTCGATCACAAGGAGGCAAAGGAACAACCTAGAATTAAATCTATCAACATTCGTGTTCGGTTTTCAAGGCGGTCTTTTTTTTGGAATTTTCAATGCAATAAAGGATGCAAAATGCAAATTTGGCCTTCTTTTAGGGACTAAAATGTAAATTATGTTCAAATGATGTCCAAAAAATACGAAACTTGGCCACAATATAAACTATAATGAAATGGATTTACTGTAATTTTTTGGAATTTTTGGATGCAATATGAATTTTTTATGGATTTTTATATGCAAACAAAATGAATTTCAATATTTAATTTTAATAAATATCAAACCTACGTATTTTCAAGGATCAAAATTATCTGAGATCTATCACTAGGTGACGGATCTCAGAAAAATCCTAAACCTTAAAAATGTGGGGTTTAATGTCTATTAAAAATTAAATACTAAAAGATGCAAAATGATTTTTACAGGATAAAATATGCATGCAAATGCAAATCTTTTAGGGCACAATGTTAAGAATAATTAACTCTACAATGTGTGATTTTTCGAGGATTTTTAGAGCCACGGTTAATGAACTATCAATTTCAGAGCAAGAATTGGGTAAAATATGCAATTTTCCACAAAATAATTATTTATTAATTAACCGTCTGTCACAAAAATACCCACAATATGTCAAAATGCAGAGAATTATTCAACGAACATCATGCTATTTTTTTGATAATAAAATAATGTAGAGAAAATGTTCAAAACTGAGGGGGAACACAGGGGTCTGATTGCAACATAAATATAAATAAATAACTATAAAATGTGCAGATAGGGACCTAGAAGCAATTACCTACACTAGGGGGGGTACTTCTGCAAAATCACCAGAGGGCACGTGCATAGCACGTGCCTCTGGTCGGTGGTGGACTGGACGCCAATATGAGGGACTTCTGGGGGGGCGTTTGCAAATATGCCAGAGGATCACGTGCAGAGCACGTGACCTCTGGAGTTGATCTCTGCTGCGATATATGAAGAAGTCGGGGGGTGGCTTTGCAAGAAGACCCCTCTCTCACGTGCACAACACGTGAGGAGGGTCTCGGGCACGCCGCCCGGGGGCTGGTGGTGAGGGCGAGGCGGAGTGGCGGTCCGGCCACAGGTTGTGCGGTGGAGGCGAGACCGGCGAGGGGTTCTGGCTTCGAGTCCCGACGAGGCGGTCGACGTCGAAGAGTTGCTCCTGGCGAGCTTGATGAGGTCGGAGGACCGGTGCAGGCTGACGGCGTCGAAGCGGAGGGCCGGAGATGAAGTTGATGAAGCGGTGGTTGTCGAAGGAGATGTCGTTGGCGGGGTTGGTGTCAGGCGGTGGAGTTGTTGTCGGAGTAGAACGGTGGCTCGACGGGGAGGCGGCGTGGCGAGGCAGAGACGAAGATGGTTGATGACGTGGAGTTGGCTCGACGGCGGCGAGGCTAGAGCAGGAGCAGCTGGTCACGGGGGCGCGATGCTGCGACGAGCCACGAAGGCTCGGATCTCGTCGGGGAAGACGAGGGCACCGGGCTGTCACCACCGGTGTCCTCGACTTGTGCAGTCGGCGGATCGGTTGGAGGAGGGCCGGCGGAGGTTGTTAAATAGGGCTGGGGAGTCGGCCGGAGATGGAAGGTGAATCGGGAACGAGATTGGATGGGGCAGAGAAGTCGGAGCGGGATGGCGGCGAGATCTGGAGGAGATCGGGCTGGCGAGATACGCGGGGGTGGTGCGGGATTCGCGGGCGGCGGAGATCACGAAGGAGGCGGCGGCGGCTTTCCAAAGGGGGCTGAGGAAGGAGACGCACAGCGGCCGTCCGATCGCGTTTGATCGGACGGTGCCCGTTGCGCCACGTGGCGGCACAAGGCGAGAGGCGGAGGCACGTGCGGAGCACGTGCCTGGGGAGGCACGTGCGACGCACGTGCGTGGTTTTTTTATTTTTTTTATTTTTTTATTATTTTTTTATTTTTTATTATTTTTTTTATTAAAACGAATATAAATAAAGTCCAAAAATGGTTGACACGTGGCGGCCTCTGGGGCTGCCACGTGTCAGCACCAGAAAATTCAGAATATAATTATCTTGTAAAATCGAAAATAAATAGTAAATGACCTCGGATCGAAAAACTTCCTTCACGAAAAATGCTCGTCTCGATGAGATCTACAACTTTCATGAAGACATCAAAACCAAAATCGGTCAAATGTAAAAAGTGAATTTTTGGGGTATCATATGTACATAGAATACCTTGATTTTTGGGTTTTATAATTTTTTTGTCATTTTTAAACAAGATAAAAATCCGAAAAAATATGGAAAAATCAAAGATAAATAAAAGACACTTAATTCTAATTTTTTTGGATTTTTATTGATTAAGAAAATATATACATAAAATACAAGGTCAAAAACCGCGAAAATATACAATGTACAAAAGAGGCCCAAAACCCAACTTTCACATATGAGCTCCGATTCACTTGAACTTGGTCTTGTTTTGAAGGTAATTGAATGTACATTAGTTCAAAAGTGAGTAGGATTAAATCGGACACTGGATGGAGAAGATATGTGGCTTTTAGTCCGAAGATCCTGAAATTAGGGTTTGGGTTTTTGGTCCACTTATTTGAGTTAGTTATTTTTTTGTATTTTTCCTTTATTCTCGTTAGTGATATGTACACAGTGGAAGTGGTTTTGAGTTATTCGGAGTTAGCATGAATGAGTTAAAAATCCGGGAAGTTAGGTTTATTTACAGGTCATTTTGGCTTGGATTTTTGGCTTCTTATTTTGTGCAGATTTTTGTGCTAAAATGCAATTCTTATGAAAACATGCATGAATGCTAATTATGCAAAATAGATGCCTAAATGCTGTTGATTTTTAGGGATTTGAGCTTAATAAATGAGATTTAGAGTGATGAATACGAGATTCATCATCCCCCTATACTTAAACCATGCTCGTCCCTGAGCATAAAAAGAAATGCCATGAGGTGAAATGAGATTGGGTTCCATACCAAGACCATGAGTTGAAGGTGAAAGTAAGCCTAAACTCAACCTTTGGATTATTTGTGTGTCGGAACTTCTGTGAGACTCAGGATTTTAAAATCAACAGCCCTCAAGTTCTACACATCATTGCTACAGTTTCAGCTCAGAAGTCATCTTAGATCAATCATCTTCCCAAAGTATACTCTTTGAACATTGAATAACCGACTCTTGTATGTGAAATATTTTAGCTCTTCCCACCCAGAATGCCGGACTACTGCACAAGCCTCCTCTCCAATAACTCGTCCTCGGGGAGTCAGGTATTTCCTTCTAAGGTTTGTCGCGCTGTGTTCACAATCGAATTGGGGGGGAGAAGATAGAAGAATGAGAAAAGAACTGGAGGGTGGCCAGTGTAGTCACCTCTCCTTGTGAAGATGGCCAGTGTAGCCGAGTCTCCACCAAGATCTGCAGGTTTCTAGAAGCTTGGACCTTTTTGGTCAGATTTTATTTGGTAGTTGCTTCTTTGTATTTGGAATTTTTGGTGGTTCTGCTTGGATCTTGTTGTGCCCCTACGGATATAGAATCTTTTGTTTCCGTACATTTTTTGGGGTCTTAGAAAAAATTGTGCCCAGCCGTCCATCCCTTTTCCGAAGCTTTATTTCAACCCGTACTCCGGTCTTTAGATTTCCACGCTACTAGAAAAGAAACTCACACAGTCTTCCAACATATGTTTGAGTTGAGCTAAGTGCATAGTGCGAGAGTACAAATTAATTCCTTATTCCAGAGTTGTACCCAGAATGAAGAGACCAGGTTAGACACTAAGAGTCAAACGCTGTACATTATCATATGGAACACAAAGAATTAAGTCAAAGACCTGAAGACTCTAAAATCCTATTTCTCGGTGAAGTTCCTCTGAAAATTAGGTGGATTAAGGTTAAGTCCAGACCACTCTCGGTTTCGGCTCATAACTCGGTTCAGAACCCAAAGACTTTTCACATATGCAAATGCGATGTTTGATGAGATGCGAGTGTGTGAAATGCAGACACTTTTGTGAATTTTTTTTTCTTTTTTTTTGCAAAAAATGAATAAGAAGCCATTTTTCAAAAATTTTGGGCAAGGTCAGTGTTGCTGGAAAAAACAATTTTTTTTTGTTTTTAAGAAAAACCCACCCCGTAAATACATATAGACTTACGCGAAAGTACGAGGTATGGCTAAAATATATACATAGTATATATACAGACCCCCCTATACTTAGCGAGTGTTGTGTCCTCAAAGCACAAGAAGCGTAAAGAAGACATAGCTCGGGCTAAGCGTAAGAGAGTAAAAAAGAAAAAGAAAAAGATTTACAAAAATCGCCCCCCCTATACTTAGACTGTGAATAGTCTAAGTATAGAAGAAGAGCGGAAAAGAAAAGAAAAATAAATGAAGCGGTCAGGGTATGTGAATGAGGAGGATATATATAGGTGGGTGGCGGTTCCCCCTATACTTAGGCTTTGGTCAGCCTAAGTATAAAAGAAGGGAGGAGGTGAGTCGATCAGGAGGTGGAGTGTGATGGTATATATAGATGGCATCGGTCCCCCCTATACTTAGGCCTTGGCCTAAGTAGAGGAAGAAGCTGTACAAGGAGACCGATGTGGTCGGGAGGGAGGGTGGGTAGCCGATGATTAAGGCGGTTTACGGCTGATCTTCTTGTGAGCCTGCGGTGGGAGATCGTAATGATGAGTCGGAGATGAGGCATATGATTCCCAACTATTATCAGTGTCATCCTCAGAAACATCATGATGGATAGTAGATGAAATATTTGAGTCAGATGAAAAGTAACCATCATCAGAGTTATCCTCAGAAGAATAGTATTTGAAAGTGGACATACTCCAGATATTCATGGTTTTTTGTTTCTCCAATTGTTTCCTCAAGCTTCGTTCCTTTTTAAGATCAATCGATTTGTCCTCAGATGAATATTCAGATGCTCCGGTCTCAGTCGGCTCATAAGAAATAATTCCAGTGTATTTGAAGAATGCAGGAGCATCAGCTTTGGATGAGTAATAATTAGGAACGGGAGTTGTCCAACGAGAATCGAATTTTGGATCCTTTCGAAGATATGGCTTTAGAGATGCCGAACAGACTTCACTCATGTAGACTACCTTTTCCGGACCTGATGAGGGATCATCAACCGACTCCTCTTCCGAAGGATCAAAGGTGACTTTCTTTTTCTCGTTTCGTGAAGATGACGGTTCACTTGAGTACCCGGATGAATAGCCATTAAAATTCTTCTCCTTGGTCGGTGTTCGGGCTACGTGTTCGTTCTTTGTTTCCTGAATGTTGGTGCATTCTTGATTTGGGAGGATTTGGTCAAGATAATCAGAGTATGTTGCTCCAGGGTGCGACCATGCAAATGTCTCAGGATCGTAGTAGAAGGATTTGTCTACTTTGAAATCCGCGGGAATTGAGATATCGGGGAGAGTCTCTAAACCAATAGTCTCATTAACAAACGCAATCTCAGGTGTAGCAGTGGGGTAGGGCTCTTCTACCATTTCATGGTTGCGGTTGTTGGGGACTTCATGGGTTACCTCAGAAAATCGTGCTTCCTCAAAGACTGTATCAGATCGTAGTGATTCCAATGCCGTAAAATTTATTTCCCGAGTCTCACAATCGATACTCGCCTTGGCCAATGCCAAGAATGGTTTTCCGAGAATGATTGGAGACTGGGTGAATTCTCCTTGATGCTCAATATCAATGATCGTGAATTCTACCTTGAGCGGAGCACCTTGGAATTTCATGATGACAGAAATGGTTCCTCTCGGCCTTTTTATTGATCGGTCCGCTAATTGTACAATCTCTCGTATCTTCCGAATCGGTCCGAGTTTGAGTTCCTGAAATACAGAGGTCGGGAGGATATTGATCGGTGAATCGTCATCAATACGAGCATGTGTGAAAATTGTGTCTTTGATTTCACAGTCAAATCTGGGCAACCGCTTCACTATACGGCTCTTGGTTTTTCTCCTCAACACCAAGGAGGATGCCATTGACAAGATATGTCTTTCAGTTTTTGTTCTAATCCTTCCTGACTTTTTGATGATTAATCTGTCCATTAGAAATTTCTTAAGGTCAGGGAAGTGTTCAATGGCCTTTATAATGGGAAGTTCAAAAATCAAGTATTTTTCCAGTGCTTCCCGTAAAGCAGGATCCAAATTCCTCAGATCTTCTTCAGATTCAATTTTTATGAGATTTTCTGGATTTTCAAATTTTTTTGTATTTTCTGTGTGGTGTGGCGATGTGGTGTCTTCCTTAGATGAGAAGGGGCCTGGACATTCAGAATTTGGGTCAGAGGCATAGTCATTCCTAGGGCAATAATGAGCAGAAGTTTTGATATTAGAGTCATCCCTAGGTCTTTGAATATCCTCAAAATTTTCATCATGGAATCCAATCATTTCCTCATTTAGTTTTACACCCGATCCACCATAGAATGAGATTACTCGATCGGCAAATTTTTGAAATCTATCCTCCATCAATTCAAATCTCGTTTTTATCCTCGAAACATTATCCTCACAATTTTGTTCATGATCAACCACAGGAGCATTCAGATTTTGTTCAATAATTTCGTCTTCCATTTTTCTGTATATGCGGAGAGGAGAATTTCTTGGAATATCCATTATATGATCATTTCTTGAAAATTTCTCCTCAAAATTTATGGAAGGAGACTGCTCATATGGTACAGGCGTGTGTGTTTGATCTGAGTAGAGTTCGGTCCTTTGATCATGTTTGGTCAGCTCTTGATATTGTGGAGTCGGCATACAGGGTTTATATGTGTCTAGGAGTTCAGTCCAGTCCTCTGTATGAGTATCATGTCTGTCATGGTCAATCCAACGATGATGATCATTAAGCGCATGTCTTTCCATCTGGGTTTGGGTTCACTGCCAGTCATGGGTTTTAAAGAGATTTTGATCTTGAAATGTTTCATTGGCGAGAGAGTGAGAATAAGACGGTTTAGTCCAAGATGGTGTGGTTGGATGATTTGAGAAAGGATTTAATGAGGTCGAAGTCATCTGCGGTTGAAAGCTTCCAGCAAATGTTGGAGGTTTAAACGAAGAGGAAGTAGTGGATTTGGGCCAAACCGACATAGATTTGTTTTCATAGTGGTGTTCGGTCATTTTTGAAGGAGTTGAGAGAAATGATGGGTTGGATCTGAAATTTGGAAAAATTTCCATGATGAGATTAAAATCAAAAGATGGGAGAGATGATTGTATGGGACAGAAAATTTTATCAAATGTGCGGCTATTGATCTTCGATATCGGTTCACGCACACCAATACAAACACAAGTCAAACCCCGGGTTCACCAACTCACACAATGAAGCCGTAAGATTTCGGCTATTATCTTTTCGATTTTAGTTGGTGATAATTCAATCTTGGCAAAAATTTAGCGAGCTGAGATTTTGGATTTGGGCTCTATCCTTAAGTGTCGTCTCTCGCTCACTCAGAAAAAATAAAATCATCCAAGGTCGGGGTTACTCTCCCGCAAAAATTCTTGATTTTATGGGTTATTTTAGATCAGATATATTTAGCAGTCCCGATTTTAATGAGGTGATCACTGAAAAATTAGATGAGCACAAATACGCGTCTACCGTCCAGTCCCAATTTCCTTTAAAGTTATGTTATAAAACAAGAGAGAGGAGTTCGGGAAAAGCCGATGCACGCGGAAAACTATGATGAATGCTCAGTGAGAAGACTTACAGTGAATCCTCGCAATCTCCATGTGGGATGCTAGACAGAATTTAAAAATTATTCTAAATGAATTGCAAGCCGATGGAAAAACCGCACCTAAGCAGAAAGTTCTATTAGCGGGAAGAATTGATTTAATTTTGGCTAAGTTTGAACGATCTATGTGCGTCTCAATTAAAGTGAAGTGTGCCTTAAGATCCTACGAGCACAATCAAAAATTAAATTGCTCTGAGAGCCGTATGTGCAGGTCTATCCTAATCGCCACTCAAGTCGGGCCCCACCCTCGCCGGAGAGTGAAACAGGCCACGACACACCACAGAATAAAGTTTAGAGGTCTTTTACACACGCGAGAGTCCAAACGGACACCGCTGTAAAATTGCAGAAATTAAAAGTGCAGAAATTAAAAACCTAGACTCTACTCTCTCTCACGACTCAACTCGATCTTAAATTAATTGCAGTTTTTGGTGAAGTTACGTCGGTTATTGAAAACCGCTCCACGTACAAGGTACCTCGCAAAAAAAATAAGAGAGAAAATGTAAGAGAGTGACTCAAAAATAATATGAAAAATAAATGCTGAAAATAAATTGCAGAAAAAAAATGGAATTTACAATGAAAAATTCGGGGGTCAGACTACCCGAATGTGAAAAACCGAACAAAATTTTTTTTAGACAAAAATCTAAGCCGTTTGCCTCCCCGGCAACGGCGCCATCTGACGTATCCGGAAATGCAGCTTTTAATAAGTTGTTTTTATCGTATTGTGCGTTGTAGGCGGCAATCGGAAACGGTCAAGAAAATACCACAAATAATTTATTCAATTTTTAATTTCGTGGTTTTATGTTTATTTTACTTGGGCAAGTCCCAAGGTCGATCACAAGGAGGCAAAGGAACAACCTAGAATTAAATCTATCAACATTCGTGTTCGGTTTTCAAGGCGGTCTTTTTTTGGAATTTTCAATGCAATAAAGGATGCAAAATGCAAATTTGGCCTTCTTTTAGGGACTAAAATGTAAATTATGTTCAAATGATGTCCAAAAAATACGAAACTTGGCCACAATATAAACTATAATGAAATGGATTTACTGTAATTTTTTGGAATTTTTGGATGCAATATGAATTTTTTATGGATTTTTATATGCAAACAAAATGAATTTCAATATTTAATTTTAATAAATATCAAACCTACGTATTTTCAAGGATCAAAATTATCTGAGATCTATCACTAGGTGACGGATCTCAGAAAAATCCTAAACCTTAAAAATGTGGGGTTTAATGTCTATTAAAAATTAAATACTAAAAGATGCAAAATGATTTTTACAGGACAAAATATGCATGCAAATGCAAATCTTTTAGGGCACAATGTTAAGAATAATTAACTCTACAATGTGTGATTTTTCGAGGATTTTTAGAGCCACGGTTAATGAACTATCAATTTCAGAGCAAGAATTGGGTAAAATATGCAATTTTCCACAAAATAATTATTTATTAATTAACCGTATGTCACAAAAATATCCACAATATGTCAAAATGCAGAGAATTATTCAACGAACATCATGCTATTTTTTTGATAATAAAATAATGTAGAGAAAATGTTCAAAACTGAGGGGGAACACAAGGGTCTGATTGCAACATAAATATAAATAAATAACTATAAAATGTGCAGATAGGGACCTAGAAGCAATTACCTACACTAGGGGGGGGTACTTCTGCAAAATCACCAGAGGGCACGTGCATAGCACGTGCCTCTGGTCGGTGGTGGACTGGACGCCAATATGAGGGACTTCTGGGGGGGCGTTTGCAAATATGCCAGAGGATCACGTGCAGAGCACGTGACCTCTAGAGTTGATCTCTGCTGCGATATATGAAGAAGTCGGGGGTGGCTTTGCAAGAAGACCCCTCTCTCACGTGCACAACACGTGAGGAGGGTCTCGGGCACGCCGCCCGGGGGCTGGTGGTGAGGGCGAGGCGGAGTGGCGGTCCGGCCACAGGTTGTGCGGTGGAGGCGAGGCCGGCGAGGGGTTCTGGCTTCGAGTCCCGACGAGGCGGTCGACGTCGAAGAGTTGCTCCTGGCGAGCTTGATGATGTCGGAGGACCGGTGCAGGCTGACGGCGTCGAAGCGGAGGGCCGGAGATGAAGTTGATGAAGCGGTGGTTGTCGAAGGAGATGTCGTTGGCGGGGTTGGTGTCAGGCGGTGGAGTTGTTGTCGGAGTAGAACGGTGGCTCGACGGGGAGGCGGCGTGGCGAGGCAGAGACGAAGATGGTTGATGACGTGGAGTTGGCTCGACGGCGGCGAGGCTGGAGCAGGAGCAGCTGGTCACGGGGGCGCGATGCTGCGACGAGCCACGAAGGCTCGGATCTCGTCGGGGAAGACGAGGGCACCGCGCTGTCACCACCGGTGTCCTCGACTCGTGCAGTCGGCGGATCGGTTGGAGGAGGGCCGGCGGAGGTTGTTAAATAGGGCTGGGGAGTCGGCCGGAGATGGAAGGTGAATCGGGAACGAGATTGGATGGGGCAGAGAAGTCGGAGCGGGATGGCGGCGAGATCTGGAGGAGATCGGGCTGGCGAGATACGCGGGGGTGGCGCGGGATTCGCGGGCGGCGGAGATCACGAAGGAGGCGGCGGCGGCTTTCCAAAGGGGGCTGAGGAAGGAGACGCACAGCGGCCGTCCGATCGCGTTTGATCGGACGGTGCCCGTTGCGCCACGTGGCGGCACAAGGCGAGAGGCGGAGGCACGTGCGGAGCACGTGCCTGGGGAGGCACGTGCGACGCACGTGCGTGGTTTTTTTATTTTTTTTATTTTTTTTATTATTTTTTTATTTTTTATTATTTTTTTTATTAAAACGAATATAAATAAAGTCCAAAAATGGTTGACACGTGGCGGCCTCTGGGGCTGCCACGTGTCAGCACCAGAAAATTCAGAATATAATTATCTTGTAAAATCGAAAATAAATAGTAAATGACCTCGGATCGAAAAACTTCCTTCACGAAAAATGCTCGTCTCGATGAGATCTACAACTTTCATGAAGACATCAAAACCAAAATCGGTCAAATGTAAAAAGTGAATTTTTGGGGTATCATATGTACATAGAATACCTTGATTTTTGGGTTTTATAATTTTTTTGTCATTTTTAAACAAGATAAAAATCCGAAAAAATATGGAAAAATCAAAGATAAATAAAAGACACTTAATTCTAATTTTTTTGGATTTTTATTGATTAAGAAAATATATACATAAAATACAAGGTCAAAAACCGCGAAAATATACAATGTACAAAAGAGGCCCAAAACCCAACTTTCACATATGAGCTCCGATTTACTTCAACTTGGTCTTGTTTTGAAGGTAATTGAATGTACATTAGTTCAAAAGTGAGTAGGATTAAATCGGACACTGGATGGAGAAGATATGTGGCTTTTAGTCCGAAGATCCTGAAATTAGGGTTTGGGTTTTTGGTCCACTTATTTGAGTTAGTTATTTTTTTGTATTTTTTCCTTTATTCTCGTTAGTGATATGTACACAGTGGAAGTGGTTTTGAGTTATTCGGAGTTAGCATGAATGAGTTAAAAATCCGGGAAGTTAGGTTTATTTACAGGTCATTTTGGCTTGGATTTTTGGCTTCTTATTTTGTGCAGATTTTTGTGCTAAAATGCAATTCTTATGAAAACATGCATGAATGCTAATTATGCAAAATAGATGCCTAAATGCTGTTGATTTTTAGGGATTTGAGCTTAATAAATGAGATTTAGAGTGATGAATACGAGATTCATCACCATGCCAGGAGATCACCTGCAGGAGAAGTCCTGGGCCGTCTTGAGCTTCGAACGACGGCGTAGGAAGGCGGGGGAGGTCGCGGAAGCTCGCCATCACCGGCCTTCTTCCGCGTTCTTCCTCCGGCCCTTTCAGTCGTCCGATCCCGTGCAGACGCCTGATATGCCATCAACCGTCCGATCGCTTCTCCGTGCAACCGTCAGATCCAGGGCTGGGATTTAATCCTAGCCCTCCGTTCGCGAAGCGTCATCAGTGCCCCTCGAGCGGACACGTGTCAAGTGGAAGATCGTCGACCGTCTGATTGCGAGCGTGGGGTATTTTGCAGCCTAACCCCTGCAATTTTGTTTATTTATTTAATAGCATATAAACTTTCATCTGCCGTTATGAATCTTTTGTAAAATTTGTAGTAAGCCCCTCTGCTTTATTAATATTGCATTCTGGTCCCTCGCCACGTCACCTCACGTGACCAGTACACGTGAGGTGAGGGATTTTTGCAAGGGACCCCTCCAGGGTTGTGTTATTTTGTTTTGGTCCACAAAAATCCAGATCTGGTGTAATACTTTTGTGTAATTTGCAGTAAGGCCCTCAGCCTTTTTAATATTACGAACAGGTTCTTCCCAGGATCGTGCGAGTCACGCGCCTGGTGGGTTATTTGTAGAGGTACCCTTGCGGGTCTGGATATTTACGTTTGGTCCATTAAATATTTTATTTAGTTATAAATTTTGCATAAAAATTGCATATTACCCCCTGGTTGTTTGTCTATTTGCATATATATCCCTGTCAGGCTTAGTATTTTTGAGTGATTGTTTTATTTATTTGGAGCGTCATCTTAATTCGAAAAATTCCCAAAAATTTAACTTAAGCTTATGTTGGCTTGCATATTCACGCCATATTTTTGCATTTCATTTTTGTTGCATTTTAATATTTATTAAAAATCAAAAACATGCATTACAGCTACTGTCTATCTTAGAAAAAATATCAAAACACCTAGAAAAATTCCAAAAAAATTACCTACTATGTATTTTAGTGTCTCTTAGTGTCAGTCCAAAAATCACTAAAACAATTCAAAACCAAAACCTTAAAATTAGAAAATACCCAAAAACTTCCAAAAAATCTAAAAAATCATAGAAAATTCCAAAAATTGAAAACTCAAGTCATGTAGGTTCCTCATTTTATTACCTTTATTTTAAAATTAGTTTGGGAAAATCTTGTGGTTGTTTGATATTTTTCATTCCTATTTTACTTTTGGCCAGTAGCTAAGTCACTATTTTCCTTTATTTTGCCTTTTAAAAATATCAAAAATATTCTGAAAAACCCCCCAAAAATCACAAAAACCGTAAAAAATTATAAAAACACCAAAAATATTTTATTTCCTATTTTTTGAGCATTTTTACCTATTTTTATAAATACCTCATTCTCCCTTTTCTTATATTATATATATTCTAATATTAAAAAAGAAAATAAAAAAATATAAATATAAAAAGAAAATATAAAATCAGAAAATTAAAAATCAAAATACAAAATTTAAAAATTAAATAAAAAATTATTTAAAATTGAAAACCCACAAAAACATTTGCATTGCATAGTGTAGACAATACATCACATTCACACACACTTGCTTGATCTATCCTGCCTTGCTCCCTGTGTTCGAACTCTATGTATACTTGCACCTATACATCTTTTATGTAGAGTTAAAAATAAATTTGACTCCACATTTGTTTGTCATTGTTTGATATTTGATTTTGGGTTCATTGTTGATTAGATCCGGATTTAGAGTGTCAACACTTCGACTGTTGATCCGCCTTGTGGATCAATACGACCGCTCTCGATTCCGTGTTTATCAATACCTTTCAGGTGGAATGACCACCCTGCTTCATCTTTATCTTGACTCTGAAGGAAGTCATCCTCCAAGAACTTAACATCCCAAGAGATGAATACCTTTTGAGTCTCAGGGTCGTAAAGTTGGTATCCAATGTCGTCCTTCACATACACGATGAAGTAGCACTCTCTAGTGAGAGATTCTAGCTTACTTGCATCTACATTCTTGGCATGGACCAAGCAACCCCAAATCCTCAAGTGTCTAATACTTGGCTCGGTTCCAAACCAAAGCTCATGAGGGGTTTTGGATAAATTTTTGGTAGGAATCTTATTAAGGATATATATTGCAGTCTCTACTGCATATACCCAGAAACTAAGAGGTAAATGTTCTTTACTCATCATTGATCGGACTATATCCATGATGGTCCTCATGCTCTTTCAGTAACAACATTTATTTGGGGAATTCTAGAAGGAGTGAGATTGGAAACTATTCTTCTCTTCTTAAGGTATTCCTTGAATTCATCTGAGAGGTACTACCCATCTCGGTCAAATCGAATCTGTTTAATCTTCCTATCAGGCTTGTGATGATTCCTCATTTCATCATCTTTATTCTTTCATTCCGACCTTAAATCCCTATCTAAATGCATGTATATATCATTAATTTGTTAAAATATGCACTCAATAAAGTGTACAAAATACTGTATAAAATATTGTATATTTAAAGTATTTAAATTCAAAAGAAAAGAATAAAGAAAGAAAAGAAAAAGAAATGAAATACCAAGGTATTGAATGAACCTAGACCCTCAAACCCAGTCATCGTTATGACTTGGTCAACAAGGAATAAAGTAGGGGGAGATAGGGCAGAAGAATTGCGCAAAAATATTACACAAACCTAAGAGGTAAATGTTATTTACTCATCATTGATCGGACTATATCCATGATGGTCCTGTTGTGTTTCAACAACACCATTTAGTTGGGGAGTTTCAGAAGGAGTGAGATTGGAAACTATTCCTCTCTCCTTAAGGTATTCCTTGAATTCATAAGAGAGCTACTTACCACCTCGATCAGATCGAATCCATTTAATCTTCCTATTGGGTTTGTGATGAATTCTCATTTCATCACCTTTATTCTTTCATTTTGGCCTTAAGTCCCTAGCTAAATGCATGTATATATCATTAGTTTATCAAAATAAACACTCAATAAAGTGTACAAAATACTGTACAAAACATTGTATATTTAAAGTATTTAAATCCAAAAGAAAAGAATAAAGAAAGAAATGAAATACCAAAGGTATTGAATGGGCCTAGACCATCAGACCCGATCATCATTATGACTTGGTCATCAAGGAATAAAGTAGGGGGAGATAGGGCAGAAGAATTGTACAAAAGTATTACACAAAACTAAGAGGTAAATGTTATTTACTCATCATTGATCGGACTATATCCATGATGGTCCTATTACATTTTTCAACAACACCATTTAGTTGGGGAGTTCCAGAAGGAGTGAGATTGGAAACTATTCCTCTCTCCTTAAGGTATTCCTTGAATTCATAAGAGAGGTACTTACCACCTCGATCAGATCGAACCCGCTTAATCTTCCTATCGAGTTTGTGATGAATCCTCATTAAATCACCTTTATTCTTTCATTTTGGCCTTAAATCCCTAGCTAAATGCATGTATATATCATTAATTTGTCAAAATAAGCACTTAATAAAATGTACAAATTACTGTATAAAATATTGCATATTTAATGTATTTAAATCCAAAATAAAAGAATAAAGAAAGAAAATAAAATGAAATACCAAAGGTATTGAATGACCCTAGACCCTAAGACCCAGACATCATGATGACATGGTTGACAAGGAATAAAGTAGGGGGAGATTGGCCAGATGAATTGTACAAAAAATACACGAAACCCAAGTTTTTAATCCATCAATAATTTCTTTTTGTGAGCTAATTTATTTTATTATTGTTACATCTTAAATAATAAAACCATCAAAATGAATATTGTAGATAAAATTGATTTCATTGAAAAATAATGCACAGTGTGCCCATGACACACAAAATAAAAAGCTAACATAAAAACTTCACAGACCTTTATCTCCTCCATACTATATCAAAATTGACCAAACTCACCTAATTGTATATAAAATTTATTAAGTTAGTTAATGAAGGTACTTCCATTCAATTAGGAGTTAAGATGCAAAAGCTAGGTTTTGGGCACTCATTGTGTAATATATTAGTATATTATATCTAATATATTTATTCTTTATATTTTTCAATTTCTTTTATTATTATAAAATTGTAAATATCATTCAAAACATATGTACATAGTTAAAATGAAATGAAAGCATCAAAATATAATAAAATAAATAAGTATATTATCATACGTAGATGAATTATATATGTATATACCTATATAATAAACATACATATTTATTTGAGGATACATATCAATTCAGAAAAATACAGAAAATATACCTAAATGTTTAAATAAAGAAAAATTCTATAAAATACATATATAATAATACATATAATACAAATGAAAAATAAAATTACCCAAATAAAAGTATAGATACTCATATTTATACATGAAAATATTAACTTACAATACATAGCCTTAGAAAAATAAATAAAAATATGCATAAAATACAACATTAAATTACAATATTTTCCATGTTTTAATAAAAATATAGGTAATTTTTTTATCATTTATTTATGATTTTACAAGGAATTTTTGTCTTGAATTTATCTAGTTGGCTTGCAAGGACCAACCAGATCCTTTCAAGTGTTGACCTGGTGTCAACTGACCTCTATCTCCTTCTTGAGTCGCGGAACCTGTCAATGCCCAACTTTTCATCATTTTTTCTTGCTCGTGACCACGATGATTTGCTTAGCGTGTCAAGCGATTCCTAGCGATGTGATCCCCTTGATCGATGCCAAGCCATGAGATCTTATCGATCTCCCTCAATCAGAGAAGAATCGAAGAACCAAATCACCTCATTTACTCTGCATATTTAAGAACCGCCTCTGCCTCCAATCCAATTTTTTTATCTCTCTTCTTCCAATTTTAGCCCCTCAGGACCTCGATGTGTCTTCCTCTTGGTGACAACAAGTAGTTGGTAGGTTCTGGAGTAAGGAGGATCGGTAGAGGAGGAGGTTCAAGTCACCGTCGAAGGTCGTCCGCTGACTGGTTTCACCTCTACAACTCCGGTCGAATTGAGGCATGTATGTCCGTTCTTAAGGTAGATTCTTAGTTTTAATTTTGATTCCTGTCTTTAATCATCGTATTTAGGGTAATTTAGAAAATCCCCTTTTGACCTGGAACTTGAGCTCCAAGCCAAATTCATCATGATGTTCCAATCATTCCGCCTCATTTCCATCACACATGATACCCTGATGCCTTCTCCGTCTTTTCCCCCATCTGCCAACCCAGATCCACCGTGGATATGGGATCCGAGATCCTATCTGTCACCCTTTGCCAGAGCTACATTGCCATCTCATTCCCTTGTGATTCCAGCTTCAATGCTTGGTCGCGGCGACTCGCCACGAGCCGCATAACATTTTTGTTGCAGGTTCGGAACCAAGGAAACACCTGGAGCCTCGAATCAAGGAAAAGTATCAGCTCCAGGTCTCCTGAGCTCACTGATTCCCAAATCCATCTTGAGCACACCTAGGGTTCATCGGAGCAGGCCATCAGACGCGGAGTAGCCCCAACAAACAACTGGACCTGTCAACGCAGAGATCGATCGTCGGAGCATGGAGAAAAACTCGATCGAAGCTCATTGGACCAAAGTACCTCGAGGGTTCTTCCAGAGCCCCTCTTGACCATTCGATCAAGAACACGACCCATATCTAATATGGTCTGTCTAATTTAATCGAAGGGGTATGCAAGCAGGAGCGTCGGATCATCCACGTAGCGTATAACGAGCAATTGGATCGAAGTAAGTTAAGTGTTAAATTACAAGTCCCCCCCTCTATTGTTTTTGTATTTAATTAATAGTTCTATAATATTTTGATTATGTTAAAAATTTTGTGGACAAATTGCATGTGAGCTCCTTAACCTTTTAGATATTACAAGTTTAGTCCTCTGCTTGGTCACCTCACGTGGAACCCACATAAGTGGACATTTTGCATGTAAATCCCTAAGTTTTATGATTATGGTTTAGTCTTTAAAAATCAAATTCCAGATCAACATTTTAGGTATTTGCATTTTTCCCCTCACATTGATTTTATATTGCAAATATGCCCCTACGAGCTAGATTTTTTTATTTTTGCAATTTTATTTTCTTTTCTCTAAAAATTTACAAAAATAGGATAAATGCTTTATTGAATGGCAATCCACATTTGATATGTTATTTAGCATTTTCCTTACATTTACTATTTATTTAAAACAAAAAAGAGCTATTTTATTCCATATTTGACTTTAAAAAACATCTTTTCAAAATTCCAAAAAATTACCTACATTTATTAGCATATTTTATCACTATAGATCAAAATTACAAAAATGTATCAAAAGAAACTCAAAAAATACAAACCCTTTCTAACCCAAAAAATTATAAAATATTTTCAAAAATAAAAAAATAGTTTTTATCATATATTTTCATGTGACCTATCACTATATATTAAAATTATTTTTTTGAAATTTTGAACCCATTTTACATTTTTAATTCTAAAAAAATTTGGCCTGTTTAAATATTATTTGTTTTGAATTATTTTTTTATTTGAAAAATATCAAGAAAATAGTAAAAATCCCCAAAAACATCTCAAACACAGAAGTAAAAATGCAAAAAAAAAATATTTTGAAAATTTTGACTATATTTATATATATTTATAATTATAATACGTTATATAGCATATATATACATATCTATATATTATTATATATACCTCTTAATATTTTTAATTATTATAAATACCTTTAAATAATTTGATTATTTTAAAAATAAAAGGATTATTTTACTTGTAGTTTATTATTTTTATATATACATATTATATATAGCCTATATTATACATATTGCATTATATCACACATATATAAACTTATATATGCCCTTGTTATATATTAAAATGAAATTCAAAATTAGAAAAATTAGAACTAAAAATTATATTAAAAGTTTAAATTTTAAAAAATATATATTAAATAATTAAAAATCCACAAAAATATTGATTGAATATTGTGCATACATATACATATACACATGTATTATTTAGAGATGAATGATATACCTGGTACGTCCCTTGTTCCCCGAGTTCAAAAACATATTCTACTCGTCCACTATACACTATTTTTGTAGGGTTTTATAATAAAATTTGACCCATCTCTCTGATTTGGTTTTTTACTTTAGTTGTGGGTTGATTGTTGAATTTGACTGAGATTTTTATGATCTTTCATGACAGCGACTGTCAGTCCTGCCTTATGTGGACCATAAGACCGCTCCTTGTATCCTCGGTCATTTTTAGTTTGGTTCTCAACCAAATCCATGAACTCTTTGAACTTTTCAAAGGTTTCGGATTTGTGACATAATAGGAAGACAAACCCGTATCTTGAATGATCATCGATAAAAGTCACATGATATCGATATCCATCTCAAGTCGTGATACTGAAAAGGCTACATACATTAGTATGTAATAGGTCAAGTATACCTTCGCATCTAGTACCTTTTTTTCAAAAGGGTGCTCGTATTTATTAGGAGCAAGAAATCATGGATTTAATTATTGAAAATAAATAGGGTGTAGATGTAACCCTAATCTCCCTTAGATAAAATTTTTTATTTTTATTTTACACAAGTCTCAAGCAAATAATCAAAGAAGAAATGTAAGAACAAGAATAAATTATTTACATGTATAATGTACAAGATCGAACTCATGGAGGCCACAATAATCCCAAGGGTTATTTAAATTATAGAAGAATCAAAGAAATAAAATAGGATTGCTTTTATGCAATTCTTAGTTTTTAGTGGATTTTTATCTTTTTAATTTTTATGTATTTTTTAATTTTATTTTTTATGGTATTCTAATTTTATATTTTTTTTATATTTTTAATTTTTTTATATTTTGATAAAAGAAAACAAATAAAGAAAATAAAAGAAAAAGAAAAGAAAAAAGTGGGTCTTCTGGGTTTTCAAAAGTAAACAAAATATAAAAAATCAAGAAAAAATATTTTTGAGTTTTTTTGGGATTTTTTACTATTCTTATAATTTTTAGACAATTTTTATATTTTTTAGGATTTTTTAAAACAATTACAAGTAGGGGAAATAAGAATAAAAAATGCAATGGATGTTTTCGAAATTTAAAATATAAAATAAAAGCAAAAATATATAAAATATATACTAAAATAGATATAATTTTTCAAGGTTTACAAAAAGGTATTTTCTGGATTTTTTAGATTTTATGTGAATTTATAAGAATTTTTAGGTGATTTTAGTGTTTTGTGTTTTTTAGTTTTTATAAGGAACATAAGGATGAAATTCGCACACAAATTTAAAAAATTAAAATTAAAACACAATAGTTCTAATTTTTTTCAAGCAATTTTTATTATTTTTATTTATTTAATACTGCAGACAAGAACAAACAAGGTGTTTTTAAATTTTTAAAATAATAACAAATCAAAAATTTAAAACAAAATTACTGTTAATAAATCTTCTTAGTAGAAGCTTATTATGATTTTTAGAGAATTTTTAATGATGATTAGTGATTTATTAATCAAGATTAACAAACAAAATAAAAAGACTATAATACATGTGGTATAAGTGTATTTATTTTTAGTTAGATGATTAAACAAACTACACAATGAAATCACATGGGGGCAATAATATAATTTTCCAAAAATGGTGTATGGATTGATGAAACAACGATTCGCATTCTTTATTCTTTTATTTTAGCTTTATCGTTTAGCAAAAAAACCTCTAAATGTGTGTAAATACAATAAAATATCATTGTGCATGTCCTTGTTAATATTGCATAATTAACACATATTTTCCAAAAATAAAAGAATAGAGAGAAAAAAAGGGAATGAAGTATGTAATTATGTAATAAGTACGGACTAACCCAAACCTCGAGAGAAGGTCAATCATTGACCTGATCGACAAGGAATAAAGTAGGGGGAGATAGGGTTCTTGTATATTCTTCACTAGGCATTCTATGTACACATCACTTCTCCTGTTGTATCCTTCAATAAAAAGACCTCAAAGTAAATTATTTTCTCGATAAAAGTTGTACATAAAAATGTTTTCTAAACAATAAAACTACTTGTAAAATAAATTGGTGTACATAATACAAATAATAGCACTCATAAAAACAAAAAAATAAGAATATAACATATCAATTCCGACTCCATATAAACTCAAATTCTTCCAAAATCACCTTTATTGAACTCTAAATAAAATTATCTTTAAAGGTGGTTCATAAATTTTGGAGTTATGAGGTAAAAATTGTCTCTTTGGGTGCATTGTATAGTCATATGCTACCTCTACTTGTAAATATCTATATTCAGTTATTTTAACTCATAATTTATGCATTTTGTATTTTAAACATGTGTACATACTCTTAACAATAAAATAAAAATTAGAAAACATAAAATAAAATAAAATCAAAATCAAAAATTCATTGTACAAAAGCCACATGTGTATATATTGTATACAATAATTATTTGTTTAATACTTTTATTTAATTTATAAAAATCATTTTATACTCCTAAAATTATTTTGTAAAAATATAAAATAAAGGATATTTGTGTAAAAATAATAAAATAAAAATTAATTAATAAAATATATAGGTATACTATACATGTACATAATACCCCATACTGTATATATTGTATTTATAATTTCATATAATAATTATAAATCACATAAAAATAGCATGGAAATAATGAAAAATTTTCATTTTTACCATTTTTATTTTAAATTCATTTAATATTTTATTTTTATTATTCTTTAATTCATTTATTTCGAATTTTCTGATTAATCAACTCGGGTCTGTTGACCCGGGTCGACCTTCCCTCTTCTAGACTCGACCCGACATCCTCATTATCGAACCGAATTTCTTCCCTTTTTCCAGGTCGGGTCCAACAACCATTACCCCTGATTTTTGTGCCCAATCCTTCTTCTAGGATCTGTGATTCTCGCTTATCCCTAGGAGGAGTCTGGTCTTCCTAGGGTTTCGTGTTTCCCTTCGATTCTTCTAGTCCCTGGGAATGCCCTATAAATACTCTCCTCCGCTACCCTTGCTCTCCAACTCGTTCCTCGCACCACCTTCCTCCACTAGCACCTCCAAGACTGTGACAGGGTTCGTTTGGCATATTCTGGAGCTTGATTTGGTGGTTAGGTGTATGTTGCTCATACATGGTTGGAGTTCCTCCGCCGCGTGCAGCCTCCCAGGTCTTCCGCAACCCGGTCGAGGCCACAACCTCGCCTTCCTCTCCACCTGATGTCGCAGAGTACATCAGAACCTTTAGGTAGCCTCTATGCCTTCTGCATTTCCTCTTCCATTTTGATTTAGCTCATCAGCTCCGCCTCCAGATCACTTGCTCTGACCAGCCAGTTGGAGCCCGGTATCATCCATCTACCCGCTCCAATCGCATCCCCTGCTCATCCTCCATCTTCCAGCGTATTCTAACCCCCTGGATACTTCTCACCGGAGCGTATTAAGATAGGTTTCCTACTTCACTTCGCTGGAGACCAACCTTCCATTCCCAAACTGCTTCCTTCATCTTTTTATGCAATAACTGGACCGGAGCTACACTCTCGAGTCCCATTACCCTTTGCAAGAACTGGTGCACGCGAGGGAGTCTAAACTGAGCTCTATCTGATGTGGCAGAGAAGCTCCAGGTAGCGAAGCACCGTCACGACCATCTGGTCGTTCGTCGCTTCATCCGAGCCCACCGGACAACGCGAAGCACCATTGCGAAGGTGTTGGACCTCAACAATCTTCGATCCAACCCGTAGATCGTTGTATACCTTCGATCGAAGTATGTGAGCTACCAGTTCTTCTAGCATCTCCATATCCGTCATATGAAACCCTCTTCTGCCAGATCTGCTCTGGGCCATTCTTCCATGCCCAACTCATAATGGTCCAATCAAATCCCCGGTACATCTGAGCCACACGTCAGTGCTAGCCCTTTTCAATCATCAGATCCGTACTGACACACCTGATACATACCGCATGTCCCCGACATTCTATGGCCGTCAGATCCCTTTGTAGAGTCCATCAGAGTCGTCAAACCTCATGCGCTCGCCATGTGCCTCGCTTGGGTATATTTCCTTTTTACCCCACACTTTGCTTTATTTCATCTTAGTCCAATAAATGTATTAAACAGTTAAAAACATTTTGCATGTAGGACCCTGTGTTATCTTTACTTGCATTGTAGTCCAAACAAATCGCAATCACCTGTAGCATCATGTTCTTTTTGGTGTATTTGCATATTTCACCCCATACTTTGAACTTCTTATTGAATGAAGGAAATGTTTTGAATATTGAATTTATACCCCTATGTGTCTGGTTTCACGTGTTGTGCAAGTGTTTTATGGGCAAATTGCATAGTGACCCTGGAACTTGAAATAGTTGTTATTCGGCAGGCCTCAGAACTCAAAATATTTGCATATTGGTCCTTGTAAACTGTTTTTAATTGCTTGTCTTTTGAATTCACAATAAATAGCCAACTAACTCCAAAAATTGCCTAAAAATTATCTATCACTCATCCTTGCAAGTGGTATTTATGGTGATTTTTGCTTGTTGATTTTCGTACATTTTTATATTATTAAAAATTCAAAAAACCCAAAAAGTCCCTGTTTATTTTGGAAAATTAATAAAAATTCGAAAAAAAGCTTTAAAATTCTATAAAAATTAATATAGTTGCCTTTTATTACCTTTTATCTTCTAAAAATGTTGTTGAAAATTGCCTTATAAAAACCTAAAAATTTGCACAAGATTTTAAAACTTATAAAAATCATATAAAATCGACAAAAAATCCAAAATTGTGATTTCAGTTCCTATTTGTAGACATTTACTTCTAGTTTATCATAAAAATCACTTCCAGGAATTCTGACCTTTTTACCTATTTTTAAATTGCAAAACATCCCTAGTTGTGCACTGTTAATTTGCCTTTTTATTGTTTGATTTAAAAAAAAGCACAAAAACATCTAAAAATTCCCAAAACACTTCAAAATATATAAAACCCCAAAAAATATTTTTACTTTATTTTTCTGAGCATTTTGACTTATTTTAAAAATACAAAAAGATTGCTTGTGTATACTTTTATCCTTTGTGTGTACTTCTCTTATATTGAAAATTAAAAGCTTGAAAATTAAAACCACATAAAAATAATAAAAATCCTTTGATTTTTGAATCGACTACTTAGTGTTTAATTGTGCTCCTTGAGTTCGACCTTGGTCACTATACCATGTTAATAAAATAGCAAAACCGCTTCGTGCTCGAAGACGTAGCTTTGATAAGGGTTATTAGCTCAAAACACAAAGGAATGGAGGTGAATGATCGAATCCAGGGGAGGTGATCGGAGGAGGAGTCGAAGACTCATATCCGACTAAATCTGGGGGTCAGACTATGGATCGAAGATGGAGAAGGTGTGGCGGATGTAATGCGCAAGTCAATTTGTGAATTTGATGATCGGAGATCTTCGATCTTGTTGATTGGAGCTCGGAGATGGAAATCTAATTTGGGATAATTACAAGAATTAAAAGCAAAATTGAATGCGAATTGAGAAAAAAAAACCTAAGTTACCTACAGATGAAGAGAGGGTGGTTGTAGCATCAATTCGCGGTGGCAGGCGAAGAAGCTTCAATGTGGCGGCAGAGCTCCGACCATGTAGCTAGATCTTGCTTCCCCAGGCAGATCATGCTCTCCTGATTGTGGAATGTGAAGCTCTATCATAGCTCATCCCTCCAGATCTTAACCTCGGGCGTAAAAGTCAAAGGAAAATGGATCAGATCTGAAAGTTGATCGGAGGGGGAGGGGTATATCGGAGCAACCCTACATGAAATTTGAAAAGAGGGATGTGCACGAACCGAGGCAAGGCGGGCAAAGAAATTATTCATGCCATCGAGAGGGATAAACATACTACAAGATCCATGAAGGAGGTGGGTTGAAAGGGTGAATGGATCGGTCTGAAAAAAGAAATGAAGATGCTCCGACGAGCTTATTCAGGCGAAGGCGGGAGGAAGAAGGGGTTAACCAGGTCAACTGATCTGGTTCCGCCCAATAGGATCCAAGTCCGAATAGGACAAAGACCACTACCGAACAAAAAATCAATAAAATAAAAAAAATAAAATTAGCAAATGGATTTAAATAAATAAATTATATAAATTACATATATTATGAATTAAATAAAGTTAATTGAGGTGATTTTTAAAAAATTAAATAAATTAATTATGTGGATTAAAATAAATATAAACCTTTATTCATAGGTATTTTTACATATATATACACAACAACATGATTTTTATTTATTTATTTATTTACAAATAATTATATAATTTAGTATTTTATTTATTTACAACATTTTATAAGGATTTTAACGATACTTTTATTTTGTATGAAATAAGTAATTACGTCAAATAAATAGGTCTATTAACAATATATACATAATGATACATATACAATATGTACAATGAATTTATTTTTATATATTTTATTTTTTTTCTAATTTTTTATTTTATTTGGATAGAATACAATAGTATTTACAAATATTTGAAAATAAAATATGAACAAATATATCCACAAAATAAATATATAATCATGCAATACATAATATAGGCACAATATACAATACACTCTAAGAAGCCACATTTTGCATCTTAACTCTGGTTGTATTGAAACCACTTTCATTTTGAAGCTTATTTTATTTAGAGTACAATAAATTTTTGCCTAATTTTGAGTTTTTATGGAGAAGATGTGAGTATGGGAAGTCTGGTTTTGCAGCTTTTTTAAAATATCCTTATTTACACAATATGCAATGAATCTTCTTGCATATATTTTTAATATTTACAACTTATTTTTTGTACAAGTTCCAAGAAGTAAACATTTTTATTTGAGATGAATAAGTGATAAACAAAATAGTAGAATAATTTATATACAAATATGATGGTATATGTGTAATGATGAATAAATAAGTATTTTTTTCATTTATTTTTCTACAAGAGGCCCTATCTCCCCCTACTTTATTCTTTATCGATCAGGTCAAGTCTTGACCTTCTCTTGGGGTTAGAGTCAGCATGTATTTATTGCATATATACAGTCTTTCTCTTCTTTATTTTTCCTTTCTTTCTTTATTTTAGGTTAAAAACAATGGTTTTTATATAATATTTACAAAAGAATAAGAAAGAATGAAAACCTTGATTTATGATATTTACAAGTGTTTAAGAAGGGATTTTAAGCTAAAATAAATGAATAAAGATGATGAAATGCATATTCACCATCTCCCTATACTTTAACTTTGCTAATCCCTTAGCAAACACTTATTAGAAGAATAAGTTACTAGAAAGAAAAAGAAGAAAGGAGAAATAAAGAACTTAGGACAATTTTGATTTTTAAACTATCCTTCATAAAATCAAAGTATGGAGCTCGGTAAGACCTTTGGATTATAAGTTTTATGGAATCTTGTTGATAAATGGAGTTAAAACATAGCAGACTCTAAGTTCCATAAGACTCCTACTTAGGTCGCCTCAACAGTCAGGTCAGAACAAGTCCTTATATGCAAATTCTGAAGACTATGAATCTTACTTGTATTGTATATGTGATGTATTGCTCTCCACCTCAGAAATGACAAAGACCATCCTTCTCTTAGCAAGGTAACTCTGATTCCCTTATCTAGATACTCTTTCCTCGAGGAGCGGGGTCTTTCCTTCAAAGTCAAGTGTGTGTTGTGTTCACAATCGAAGGGGGAGAAGTAGAAGAATAAGATGAGAATTGGAGTGTGTCCAGTGTAGTCACATATCCTTGTAAAGCCGACCGGTGTAGCCAAGTCTCCACTAGGATCTGTAGTCTCTCTGAAGCAAGACTAATGTGGTCAAATATATACATGAATGATTTTTTTATGAATACATATAGCTTCCATTTAGTGGAAAGAATTGTTGCACTTCATAGATCTTTATTGTGCCCCTACAGATATATAGCCATTCTTTCCACACATGTTTTGGGGTCTTAGAAAAATTGTGCTAGCAGACTATCCCTCTTTTGAATCTTTATTGCAACTCACAGCTCCCGTCGTTAGACGTCCATGCCACTAGACTAGGTTGAGGTGCAGTGACCACTCAAGGTCATTATGTATGTTTCCATTCACATGCGTCTCTTTTCAGAGGATTCTAACCCTCACCACATCATTAGTGAAGAGCTACGTGTAAAGTGCTTGTCCAAGTTAAGTCACTATCTAAAAGAACCATGCATGTGTATGAAATATTCTACTTAGACCAGTCAAGATGACATGTGAAGATAGTCTTGTGGACTCAAATAATTAAATCGCTAGACCTAAAAGTCTCAACTCCAGTTCCTATAAGGTTCCTCTGCAATTATGTGGATTATGGTCTTAACCAAGCTCCATTCTTCGATTTTATTCCAAACTAGTTTGATCATCAATATCATTCTGAAAAATGCTAATGCAAGAAAATATATACAAAGCATTTTTTCAAAGAAAAAAAAAGATGAGATAAATCTTTTTGAAATGTTTTTCAGAGAGTTTTGCAAATTTTTATGTATTTTAATTTTTTATAGTATATTTTAATAGAGAGCATTATACACATTTACAAGAATTTATAAGTATTTTATACACATTTACAAAGACTTTTATACAAATCATATATACAAGATTTATACATAATTTATGTAAGGTTTACAAAAAGAATATTTACATGTTTTATATACAAATTTTACAAGATTTATTGTATCTACAAAAGAATTTTATTTACAAGTTTTAATAAAGAATTTTATATACACTTTATACAAATTTTATATAGGATTTTATTAAATGAATTTCATGCAAAAAATAATTTTATTCATGTACTTACAAGGTGATTACAAGCTCTATTTACAAACATTTTTACACTAGTTTATACAAACAATATGTACAAACAAGTTATTTATATACAAGGTGACAAAATAATTTTCAAATAATTTTATAATCCTTTGAAAATATTTTACAAAAATATTTCTTGAAATCTTTTACAAATTTTACAAAAACATTTTACAAATAATTTACAAAAAGGTTTTTAATATTAGTTTACAAAATTTTACAAATCATTTTACAAAGATTTTATTTACATATATTTTACAAACATTTTTACAATATAAATAATTTTGATACAAAATAATTTAGAAAAAAAATTACAAATAAAATAATTTTACAACAACTTTTACAAAATAGTTTCACAAAGATTTTTACAACAATTTTACAAATGATTTGTACAAATATTTTTACAAATATTTTACAAAACTGTTTACAAAAGGATTTTCAAAGAATTTTTACACACTTTTTACAAATATTTTTATTCCAATTTATTAGCCATATTATTAGCAAAGAAAAGTACAAGTTGTGGCTAAAGTATAAATAATATATGCGACGCCCTACACTTAGCTCGAACTGTGTCCTCATAAATACAAGGAAGCGATAAAGGAAGACGTAACTCATCCTAAGTATAGAAAAGTGAAAAGAATCTACACAACAACGAATCAAAGATAAGTGAGTGATAAATTATCTTAGACCAAAACAGACACAACAATGCAGGAAAGCAATGCAATATAATGCACAACACCAATGCATGTATAGATGAGAGGGAATGTGATTTAAAACATTTAATGCATGCTAGAAGTAATGACATAATGAACATAATGATAAATCATGAACATAGCAATTATAATCACCAAAGTGCCCTAAAATGATTCGTCAAACTTAAGCACAAAATCAATATTTAATCATGCAATTTAATCCGAGCTAGATTTCCTTTAAAATAGATTTAAGAAACTTAATCATCTCTAATAAAGTAATCACTCATTATATGTCAAATCAGAGAATATATTAAGCCACATAGAATATAAGGAAATAAGGATTAAAACACAACTGAAATTACTTCATTTGGAGTTCATATGCTCAAGTTATTCAACATAGAGTGCAGGGGCATAAATGTAAGAAAAATATGAAAATAATACAGCCAAACAAGTCCCTACAGGGACTGAAGTGCAAATGTTAAAAACCAGTAGTGAACTTTATAAAATACCTCCTATGCATGGGTATATTTGCCATTAAGGATAACCCGATGAGATGGATATGCAAATTTCCCAGACCCGGATGCATGAGGCACGTGATGTCTTAGGTTCGGGAAAAGGTTTGTGGCTTGGGCCACTTGTTGGCGTCTAGAGATTCTACCTTTGGTTTGATCACTACGAGGTTGCAAGTTTGAAGGGCGTCGATGTGGATCAAATTGGACGGTCGGATCATCCCCAAATTGGGATGATCGTATGGTGCCTCTGCTTCCTCCCCAAAAGAGCATTGTTGTGAGAGGCTACGAGAAGGTGGGGCACCGACAAGAGACCCATATCTCTGTTGTTGTCCTGGTGGTCTTCAGAAGGCCGGTAAAGTTGTAGAGATGCCTCGCAAAGATGGAGCGAGGTCAGTGGAGGTCCTCGAGCACCTAAAAGATGATAACGATGAAGATCCACTGGGGACAAAGCACCAGATCGGAGCCTCCCTTCTTCTTTCGACCATTGAAGTATCTACACCTGCAGGAGTTAATATAGAATAGCTGAAACATTGACGAAGTGGGTGCATGCGACTGTGATTGAAATGGAGAGCTTTCTCGAAGCAAAGAATAGAATGCCCTGTTGGTTTTCCTCCGCCATGAATGGAGGAAGGTAGGTCGAAGTGAAAAGCATGCGATGGAACTAGAAGTATAGAGACCATCACCTTCCGTGTGGATCAAGGTTCCACGGAGAAAGTCGTTAACACCTTAGTTCGAGGGATGGATATGTGCACATCCAAGAAGAAATCCATGAAAACAAGAAAACAGACCAAAAGCTTGAGTTACTTGAATCTTGTAGATGACTGAGATGAATTGTATGGCTTGGTATTGAGGTTTTAGAAACCTCAGGTCGTCGCTTGATCTCCTCAGCCAGGGAGAAAGCTCGAATGACATCAAAAGCGGTTGTAGCATGGCATGCTTGCCATGGGTCTCACCAGGACATAGGTCGTCGTTGCCGCCTTGATTCCTCCTTCTCCTGTCACAAGAGGAGGAAGAAGGGTTGGGCCTTGGCCTTAATAATGATGGACAACCGCCTCTAGAGGCAGTGGTTGGGGGTTTTTGAAGATGAGGGATATGGTGGTTGTTGGTAGGTTTCATGGTGGTTTCAACCACCACGCAAGAGCGCCACGGTGGCTTCCAATGGTTGTAGTGGTTGACGCGAAGGAGGGGGAAGTTAGAGGAAGGGGTTGCCTATGGAAATTGGTCGAGAGGGTGATCGAGGTGGTTGGGATAAGACAGAGAGGAAGAGTAGTTGGAGGCGATTTCCAGAAGGAGAGGATCTGTTGGAGGTTGAAGGTAATCGGTCAGCTCTTGGATCAAACGATCCATTGATTGATATTGAGGTGTGATTGGAAAGTTGTAACCCATCAGATCCAAGTGGATCTGACAACCTAGGATGTGGAAGATGGTAGAAAGAGCGAGGGTCACGTGGCGCAATCTGAAAGTGCCTCGTGGCCCAATCAGAATTGGAGAAAATCAATAAATTCGAAAAAAAATCAAGAAGTATTAGTTAAATAACGAACTAGGAAAAGTGGTAAACATGAAAGTTGTAGATCTTGATGAGATCTACAATTTGATGTAGATGTTAAAGAGATCAGAGGTCATCTGTACATAGAAAAAAATTAAATACTAATAAAAACCATATAAACCAATTTTCTTTTATTTTCCTTTTGCTTATTTTTTTGGTTTTTTATTTTATGTTATTTTATTTGTATAAAATATTAATCTATTTTTTATTTGATTTTTAAAATAAATAAATACATAAAATATTACACCATTATAGGGTTATAATAATATATAACAATTAGTGTCATTTATCTGCAATACAATAATGAGTAATTGTTGTTAATTAGTTAATGAATCATGTGAATAACTTAAGCAAGATAGTTAATAATGATAATTAATGATGATAAACATAGGATTATCACCCCCTATACTTAAGCTAAGCTCGTTCTCGAGCTAATAAAAACATTTTAGTTAAAGAGTTAGCTTAATTAGTGAGATCCCTGACATGTGCAAGTGAGTATACAAGGCTTGATTTGACCAAGAACACTGGATTATAGGAATCTTAAAACTCTGAGTTGATTCAAGTATTAAACAAAAGGAATTCAACTCCTCTGATTGTCAGACTCTCAATGTATATATAAATATATAAGAAGTATGCCTTAGTGTAGATTGCACCATGAGAGTAGAATCAAAATATCACCAAGAATTCCCATCCATAAGCTCTCCTAAGGGTCCAACCGTTAACTCTAGGGAATAAATCTAGTCTAGCTTCAATCCACTGTTTCTTTACTTTTTCAGACTTCAAAGGGATATATGGAAGGCCATACTATGGAGGATGAAGGATTGTGTACTTGTTTTCTCTTCCTCTCATTGAAACAGGGTTTCTCTCAAGTGCCAATACTCAACACAATTTTTATTTTGATTTTTGTCAATCAGTGTGTCTGTCAAAAGAGAAGTTGGAATCGTCTGCACTTATTTTCCTGGGAATACACTGGAGAGTGCCTTTTTGATTATCTAATATACTTTCTACAACCAGACTTATAGCATTTACGATGTAGAGCACTTTTTGGGTGCTAGCCTGACTCCTGGTCCTAATAGCGGTAGTCCAAGTGGACACTTTGAAACGGTTGGGAGCGCTTGCCTTTGGTGGAAGCTCTTTGATATTTTACTTTGTAAGGTGAGGGCTTTTATTTCAACATTTCTTTCTTTCTTTTATTGTTTTTGGCTAGCTCCACTACTTTAACCAAAAGTTGGCATACATTTATTAACATATTAATTAAAATGTCATCGCACCCTTGCACTTTAGGTAAAAATCAAGAGATAGCATGAGAACATGTCTCATACTGGCTATGATGCTAACGCTTAGGTTTCAAGAAGACGTCATTAATTTTGTCCCATCCTCGAGCATCATACAGATCAAGTCCAAACTCGAACTTCCAATCACAGTCTCCTTAGTGATACCTTGACTCATCTCAATCATAAATGCAGTTGCGCATGTGAGTGATAGTCAAATTCCTTTAAGGGAGATTAAGCATGAAATATAGCATGCATATATTCAAACTAGGAGAGTGCGAATTTTTGAGTCTAAGACCCCAACGATTAAGACAAGATAACTCTAAGTTTATGAACTCCTTAAATCAAGTGTTAACGATCATCTCAAGCCTTGAGTGCAAGTGAAAGTGCCAGAGAGTAACACCAATTAATAAGTCAATCTTTTATCATTTTTTATTTTAAGATAGAGAGTTAATTAATTAGACTCATTTACACTCTTATCTTTGAAAAAATAATTTTGAAAATATTTTGCAAACGTTGTCACATACGTATAGAAATTTTGCAAACATTTTACAAAGATTTTTCAAAACAATTAAATCCCATTTTTCAAACCTAAGTAAAACATTTTTCAAAACAATGTTACATAAATATGTAGGTTTTCAAAACATTTTACAAATGATTTTCCAAACATGTCAATGCGTATTTTCTCAAACCATGTAAACCAATTGAAAACCATGTCAAATATGTATATAATTTTCAAAAATTATTTTCAAAACATTTTCTGCCATGGTCAAGATGTGTTTCTCTATCTTCTTTTGTTTTTTTACTTGGGTCGATGCTTTTGAGTACATGCTTCTTTCATTCCCTTTTTCACTGCTGGCAAATACTCCATGGCCTTAAGGAGTGACATCTATAAAAAGATGTTATGTAAGATCTCTACCACTTCAAGATCAGATAGGGTTGTTTTTAGTTTTTGAATTTTTTTGGTTTTATTCAGAGTAGAAGGAAATGGCACAAAATCAAAAGAAACATTCAATTGCTCATTTCCTTTATCCAAAATAGAATCCTCATATACAATTCGACAATCAGAATCAGTTTGTACAGTGTTATACAAAACAAGGGTAGAAGAAATAAAATCAAAAACAAGGTGTGTTGCTGCTGGTGGTATAGAAGGAGATTCTGTGACAAGTGTGTGCTCCATCTGTGCTGATTACGAACTGCATCTATCTTTATTTTCTTTTTGGTATTTTCTAAATGAAGAAGGCGGCGATGATAGTGGTGGTGAAGAAGAAGATGGTGAAACTCCAAGATCTGGTGCTGCTACATTGGATCTTTGCACTACTAGTGAAGAAGATGATGTGGAAGGTGAAGCTCTCTTAGTTTCTCGATCTCCCAATCCCAGGGATGTGAAGGTGGCTGCAATCTCCTATCGCTCTTGAGATGAATGGAGTCAGATAAACATGTAAAATTAAGGGTCATACTTGTCTTGGGGGTGCATGGATCATGGGCCACCTGATCCTTACATCTGAAATTGTTGGGATTGGCCTCGACCTATGCTGGAATTAGTGTCTTCATGGTGGTCAGGTCATCGATCCTCTAAGTCAAATCATTCATATTCTTCACCAACAATGTTAGCTAATCTAGTGCTGGATTCACCAAAAGTGCCTCGGGATGCTTAATGACAGGTTGTCACTAAGACTGGTAGTGAGGAGGCTGATGTATCCATACAATGGCTGGTAATGAGGAGGATGGTGTGAATATTGTCCATACGATGCAGTGTGTTGATGATGGTAGGGCTGAGGAAAATATGCATATTGCATTTGTTGTTGTCTATGTCTCCAGTTCTGGAAGTGAGGTGGAGTTTGAATGTGAGGCTAGAACTGCTAGTGTCGGTACTGCTGTTGTCTATCTCCTTGAAAATGGTGGGTAGGTCTTTGACCCTGTTGGGAACCTAACTGGCCTTGCCCTGACGGACAGGGCTAGTTGCGCTCTCGGTCGAACCAAATACCATTCACCTCCTGAATGAGAGATGGAGGTGGAGACTGTTTCTCAGGAATGTATGGAATCTTCTGCTAGTATGGTACTATCTGGTGTGACTGTTGCTAGATCTGGTCAAGGGTCTACATGTAGTAAACGTGCTGAACTGTGGACGATCCTCCGGTACTCTATTGTGTGAAAGTGGAAGAAGTCTGTTCATGAGCAGAAGTATCGGTTGCTACACTCCCACTCTGGCATGCGCTGAGCGTACTCATAAGAAGTTCTAGATGCTTGGTTATCTCATCCAGCTTATTCGGGTTCTTCATCCTCTATTCGATCACTTGGAGCTTATCAAGATCCTTGGATCATTTCTCAATTATGTCCACTTTGGATAGGTGATTTCCAATGATGGTCAGATCTGAACTGTCCACTCTATCCACATCATGTGATTCGTCATGTTGATAGCCTTGCGAGGTGTCACAAAAAAAGAAGAAGGAACATGATGACTTTGGAATACACGAGAAGAAGAAAGAGCTGCAGAGCTCTCTGCCATCTCCTCAAAAATTTGGCATAGAACATCCTCATCCTTGTTGAAATGACTCCCCCCCCACAAGTGGCATCTACTAGCTTCTGGTTCTCAATGCTCAATCCTCCAAAAAAGTTTTGCATTAGGCTCGTCTTTTGAATATCATGATGGGGGAACTTCTCCGTCAAGTCTTAGAATCTTTCCCACACCTTGTGAATAGGTTCATGGGACATCTAGGAGAAGTTGGGAATCAACGATCACATTTGGTTGAGTCATCCGAGTGGATAATACTTGTTCAAGAAAGCAAACGTCAACTCTTCCCAAATAGTGACAACCCTTACCAAGTGGTTGATCCAGTATAAAGCCTTGTCCATGAGACTGAACGGGAAGGTTGTCATCTTCTATACCTCTAATGGGACATTCGGGTAGTGTATAGTGACATAAATGTGATTGAACTGTTGGAGGTGTACATATGGTTCTTCATTTATGTGTCCGTGGAATATTGGGAGAAGTGGCAGAATAGTAGGCTTAAACTCAAAATGCCCATGAATCGTAGGGATTCTAATCCATGAGTTGGTCTGTCATGCCCCTGGATTATAAGCATCCTTCAATGTAAGCCTGGACAATGGGTCAAGTAATGGATCATCTCCCCCATTATCACCTCCTCTATGGTTTCTTTCCTCCCCTCTCCTATCTTCTATGCCATTCCTCAGCTCGATGATCATCTCTCTCAATCCATCTTGGATGTCAGCCTGTTCAGCCAACTATGCATGAATGGCCTGTATGGAGGCTAACATGGTACTGTTGATCTCACTCTGCTCAGTCATAGAACTCTTGCCCTTAGGTGGCATCAATTGCACTGTCTCGATTTCTACAAGTGTACACGACACTGGATTAGTCCTCAAGAATGATGGAGTCTCAAATAATAGTTCAAGATTAGAGTCAATCTTGAACAATGGATTGATTGATGAGGTGAAAGGTGAAGCGGAGAAAGAGGAATACTCAGGGATTGAGTCTTCCCGAATAGAAGACGACCGGTTTGGAGTGTGAAATGAGTTCGCAAAGTCCCAACAAGAAATGCTCCAATCTGACATCTTCAATTTCAAGAGGAAAGATGCGATAACACGATGGTCAACATAAGAAGAGAATGAGAAAAGGCACGAAGGGCACGGAAGGATCTCTAGCACTAGCAAACATAAACAATACAAGCTCCCGATTCACCAACTGGATACAGGTGGAGACTATAAGAGCTCTATCTTTTATCTTTTCGATTTTAAGTTGAGTGAATCTACAAGAAATTACTTACTACCAAACATACAAGTTGAGTCATCGCTATCACCCAGCGTGCATACTCAGACCTCCAAACAATGGTACCATCTTTCCGGGCTGTCAGGTTCAATATCATGCCCAAAGGGAGATAAGAGGATTATCATATCAAAACTAATTTCTGTGGTTGGAGGCAAGTTCTTATAGTTGCAACCATACACTGAAAAGTGATGTACATGTACTTAAGGCACAAGTCAAGGGATTTGGGCTCTATCCTTATTGTTGCGTGCCCACCCACTCTGTCTTGAGTTAAGTACCTGCAAACAATGAGGGGGGCTACTCTCCCCAAGACAATGCTTTTTTCCCTTGCGTTTAGTTTTAGGGTCGAGTTTTCTTTAGTAGTCTTGATTTTATACAATTGTCACTTTTTTGGATTTTTTTTCAAGAAAGCATCTACCGAATTTCCAATTTCCTTTTGATATTATGTGAGTGAAAACATGGAAGGAATTCGGAAATGCCAATGCACGAGAAAATTCAATGATGCATGCCAAAGATAGAGGATGCTTACCTTGTCGCAATCACTCTACATGCAAGGTGATATGTGTAGAAAATAAATCAAAAATAAACTGACCTATATGTTGCATGAGAACCATCCTAGAAGCAACTTCTATTAACGGGCAAGAACATGTTAATTTGACTAAGTCCAAGCAACGCTCTATTCCATAGGTGCAGATATTCTTGTGTAGGGACTTTGGACCTAATCGTTTATCTGGCTCAAGCAAGATAATAAAACTTACTTCAAGGGCTCAAGCACACAAAACTGTGAGAAAATAAAGAAAAAGAAGGCAGTGAAAACAAAATCAGCGAGGTCCCTAAGTGCACCGGCACTTGGTGAAACGGACCTTATAAATAAAAGGCATATAGTGGCCTTTTAAAAAATAAAAAAGAGGCAAATGTCAAATAACTGATTACAACTTTTTACAAGAATAATGAATGGATAAAATGCTGGAAGAAAACGAAAAATTTGTATGTGCAAAAATGCTCCAAATGACTAGTCTCCTCTAATTCTTCTTCTCCTCCTTCTACGCTCTCATGCAACTTGATGGAGAAACAAGTTGCCCCCGCTTCACTCAAGTGCACCGGCACTCCTAAGAATGCCACCCTCGCTCTTCAGATCCTCACAAGAAAGAGAAAACACAAGAATGTGTAAGAGTTATAGTTATGAAAATATGAGCAAAAAATAATGTGAGAATAAAATGAGTGAATATAAACAAGCAAACACTGAGGTGGATCTGAATCAAAGTGAGAAAAGCAAGTGAAAAGTGATCTCAAATGAATCCCTAAGTCCGATCTCGAGGATATTTTGATATGTAGTGTTCAATTTGAGTGTTCACTCCTCAACCAGATGCAAATCCACAATGTATATAAACACTAATATAGGTAAAATAAATGACAAAAATATAGAAAAATTATGTGGCATCAATATCAATAATGAAATAAATAACAAAAAAATAAAGGCAAAATAAGAAAAAGAAAAACAATTATAAACAACCAAGAATAGCATGTCAAGAGAAAACTTAACTACCTTGATGTGCCTCCCCGACAACGGCGCCATTTTATTGAGTAGGAATTTCTGAGTTTTAATTAATGGGATTAATATGTGCAATGTCATTGAAACCCTAAAAATCCCTCAACAAAAATTTATTCAATTCTCAAGCCAAAATGATGGCGTAGAAAATAGATGTTGATCTTCCTAAAATTATAGAGGCATAATAAAGAAGGTTCCGATTTCACAATCAGAATTGATGAAGCTATAAGGTATCGTAACAGATTATGGGTTCCGAGTGATATTGAGTTGAGACAGGAGATTATAGATGAAGCTTACAGATTGATGTATACTATCCATTCAGGTATAACGAAAATATACAAGGATACGCAATGGACTTTCTGGTGGCCGAACATATTTTGTTTTCTAAATATCTGTATGTCAGCATCTCAAGATTGAACATCGGAGGCCAGCATGCCATGTTCAACCCTTAGAGATACCTGAGTGGAAGTGGGAGCACATAACGATGGACTTCGTTACAAGTCTACCATGATCAAGAAGCATCGTTATGCCACCACATAGGTGATTGTTGATCGATTGACCAAATCAACGCATTTCTTACCTATCCGCCTGGATCAATCGACAAATAGTCTAGCTGAATTGTATGTGAATGAAATCGTCTGGTTACATGGTGTTCCTGCATCAATTGTATTAGACAGAGACACTAGATTCACATCTCTCTTGTGGAAAATCTTTCAAGATGCTATGTGAACTCAATTGAAGTTCAACACTACATTTCAGCCGCAGACTAATGGTCAATCAGAAAGGACCATCCAGACATTAGAGGATATCTTGAGAGCTCGTGCTCTGAATTTTACAGGTAGATGTGATAGACATCTTCCATTAATGGAGTTTGCTTACAATAACAGCTATCATTCGAGCATTAAGATGGCTCCTTATGAAGCATTGTATGGGAGACCTTGTAGATCACCCTCATGTTGGAGTGATATTGGTAAGAAGCACATTTTGGGACTGGAGCTAGTACAGACCAACAAGCAAAGTGTTGAGCTAATCAGGAAGATATTGTTGGCATATCAAAGTAGGCAAGTCATATGCAGATCGTCATAGAAGGGAGTTGAGTTTCACAGTTGGAGAGTACGTGTTTCTAAAGATTTCCCAAACAAAGGGCATATTGTGATTCGACAATAAAGGGAAACTTACTCCTAGATATATAAGACCTTTTGAGATTCTGCAACGAATCAGAGAGGTGGCATATAGGATTGCATTGCCACCTCAATACTCGAAGCTACACGATGTATTCCATGTGTCGATGCTGATGAAGTACGCTCCTAATCCTTTACACATGATCGAGCATGAGGTCCTCGATATTCTGCCTAATCTCACTTTCGAGGAGAAACCTATCCGCATAGTTGGTTGTAAAGACCATCAGCTTCGTCGATGTATAGTTTCGATGGTCAAGGTCCTCTGGCAGCATTATTAGAAGGAGGAGGCCACCTAGGAGCTGGAGAGTGAAATGCGGGAGAAGCATCCGCAACTTTTCAGTATGTTCCTTTGTTAAGAAATTTCAAGGATAAAATTTTCTTTAAGGGTGGTAAATTATAACGGCTAGATATATCATCAATCTTTCTAGCCTAATTTTCCTTTTATTCCTCCAATTAGTAGCATGGATTTAATTCAAAAATTAACGGTATTATTATCCCATTGATTGCCCCCCCTTTTTTAGAGGCATAAAAGTCCAAAGGATCCCCCCTCTAGTCACTTGCTCTTTGCCAGATTGAGAGAGAGTGTGTGTGTATGTGTTAGAGAGAGAGAGGGGGGTGATCTCACTAAGAGAATCATCCTCGTCACATGAAACGACGACGCCGATTCGGTGGAGGAGAACGTCGGCTCAGGAGCAAGGAGAGGGACGTAGCAATCTAGTAGATGCAAATCCGTCGGACTTGAGGTATTTGTCGAACACACATGATTGTTAAGTAGTATTTGAATGTTGACCTTGGGTTTAGATCGAAAATACCGGAATATATTACATGTTACTATCTTTGACAATTACAAAAGATGATGAATTCAGAGGAACATATGCCATCATTACTTTATTTTCCTATATCATCTGCAAATAAATATTACATTATATTTGTCCGATGTCGTAGAATTTTGTAATGATGCAGTCCATATATTTATCATGCATACTATTGGAATCTATTATGTGATTTAGAAATTTGAGAATACCATCATATTATACTTGGTTATATCAATGACGCTTCATAATTCTTTTAAAGAAAGATAGGTGTATTAAAGTGGTAAATACTAATATTGTTAAGTTGGATCTAGTTTTATACGCATGTCCCATAATACATAGAAATTGGCAGGCGTTTGGTAACAAGATAAAATTATTGGAATTGCAATTCCAGGTTTTGAACGAATAAATACACACTAGAAAGATAACAATGAATTATGTTATGCTTTAGTCATATGTCTGCTGACTTAGATGGAATTGCATGAGACATAACGTTATTTTTTTTATCTTAGGTCAATAATGAATTTCTGCCATTCAAAGTTACTTTAAGGTAAAATGAGTATATCTTGGTTTTGTGCTTTCATCCGAATAAAAATAATCGATAAGGCACTAACATGATAATCAAAATTTAGATTTTATGTAGATTGTGGTTTTACCTTGATATGCAATCACAAATAGTTAGTTGTAGAAATATTGTAACATGTCGCAAGTTATTTATAAATTGATTGGCTTGTGGCTTATTCATTACATAAAATACATCGTTTAAAAAAAGGGGAATTATTAATCATCTCATTTAAATTATTGCTATTTTAACGTCATTGGCTAATATAGTCATTGTGAATAGAAAAAAAGTATCCATGGAGCCAAGAATAACTAAGGATACCATTTAATCAATAATGTCACTAAAGTTGATAATAAATAGTGGTACTAACTTGAATTAGGGAGAGTTATTATCAATATAATGAAAAGATCAATTGGTGGAAAAGAAAGAAAATTGGTGTATATACATATACTATCTATGTATTTTGTACAATGAAGACCTCCTTGGTTAGTGGAATCGAATGGTCCACATGAACTACTATTGTATGAAAAAGGAATTGTTACAGAAGTGGAGTTTCTTAACATGAACGAGGCACGATAACGATAAACGGAGCTAAGTGCTACGTCTAACGGTGGGAGCCACATCTAGAGTCCAATTATCGTAGGCCTAAAGGGGGTCAATGCCTTCCGGAGGTGTACGGCTCAAGGAATCGGTTGAGGCAAAAGATAAGTCCTCTACAGTTATAGCTACAGTGCCATGTATGTCATGTTCATGGACCGCTGGTGTCGCGGTAAAATCAGCAAAGCCATCAAAACCTTTAAGGATTTAACAAATAAGATAACTGTAATCACTAAATAAATTAATGGTATGTGTGTATTTATGAAAATGCTAAGGCATATGGGTGCAACTATGACAATATTATGGCATTTTTGCAAGTGTTATGATTGTAAGGGGCATATGCATAATTATGGAAAATTATAAGGGTATATGTGGAAATATGAAAATGTTGAGGCGTATATGCAAACATGGAAAACTTTAAGAGTATATATGAAATTATGGCTTCAATGGACGGATTTAGAAGGAACACCCTCCAAATGTATGTTTATGTGATGCATGAGTCGAATAATAATAGTATATGAGAACAAGTTAGATATCACATATAACAAGATGAGTGTGCAATTGTATAGCTATGATTGATATGTGCATGCAAACAATAGATTATGTTTATAACGATTTAAAATAGCATATGTAGCTTGTTTTCCGTACGAGCCGGCTTGACCCCAACTCGGCACATATTGAGCGTTAGGCTCATAATACGTGTTGTTTTTTCATGAGAACTCGAGTATTGATTTATTTTCTAGTTCAAGGCAAATTATCAGTCTTAAGTGAAGTTGAACCGGTACTGACCATTGATGACTTGATTACGGAAGGATGTCATTATGCACATTGGAACATTTGTTATGTTGCTTTAATTGTTAATTCCTTTTTTGTAATGTTATCCATGATGGAATTGTAACAACAGAACAGTTGAGTTAACTTGACTTTAATTTAAAAATAATATAATTATCTGCTCATTTATTATCATGCATGATTCGGTAACGATTCAGTTGTGCGATCAAATATTGCATGCTTCCACTGATAATCTTGGCAACCTTCCTTTCGTAGAATCCACGGAATTCAGGGATATTGGGACTGCGCCAATATTCTCTTCTTCTTGTACAATATATTTTCAAGATTAATGAATTGTTTATATTAAAAAAAGTATGATAGCAAAAAAAATCAAAAAGATTAAGAAAACGACCATTCAAGAGGCTCAAAACGCCATTTTTTATATTGAGCTCGGCAATTAAGGATGATGTAGTTAAATAGACCTTAATTGTTTTATATAAATTTGCGCATCAGAAATAAGATCTGCTGCAAAGGTAAAATCGGAGTTTTTAACTGAAAATAATTGCGGGAATGAGCAGATAATGGATCTTAACATGTATAGATTTTGCAGCCAAATAGGATTTATTATTTATATATAGAGCAGCTAATGGACTTCAACGTGTACATATTTTACTATCAAACGTAGGCTATTGAACCGAGTTCATTAGGCTATTTTACCATCGATAAGGGCTCGTGAGCCGGCTCAATAGCCTAACTCGAGCTCGAATTTTGAACTCGATAGCTTAATGAGCCGAGCTTCGCTCAGTTTGATAACCCAATAAGGGGCTCGATAAGGTGTGTGTGTGTGTGTGTGTGTGTATATATATATATATATATATATATATATATATATATATATAGGGAAAACTTGAATTGAGGTGGCACCTTTCTACAAAGATGGTGCAACACCTCTGTTTAGCCGTCCGATAATGATCAACGTCCCTCATCAAAACCACTAATTCTCTCCCAAAACCACTTATCTAATCGGAGTCTATATGCCAAATTTAGTAACATGTCTCTCTCTTTCAATTTGAATCCCGGATTTCATGCTATATAATAGCGTATTCAATTAATTACTAAAACCACCATACTAAAAATAGTGGCGCTCACGATCGAGAGCCCCACGCGCAGGCTATGGTGCAGCCGCAAGGAGACGAGGTGGAGGTCGGTGCGGCCAAGCTGCTGGTGGCTGCGACTTGGTGGTGTGCGACTGAAGGCAAGGAGGTGGCGTGGCGACGGCGAGAGGTAGGCCGACACACGACCAAGTCGTCGAGGCAGAGGGAGATGTGGGGGAGGGCAGAACAGGGGATTTCACAAAATCCCCTGTTTTGCATGCATTTATTTTGGGTGCGCGAATAAGTGATTAATCGGTTGATGAAAGTTCGCCAAAAAATTCAAGAAAAATCACCGTTGCGTTCGCAACGTGTGATTTATCCGTGAAAGTGTGATTTGTTTGGTGATTCTGTGATCGGAAGAAGATGAATCGAGGAGAGAGAGAGTGGGTGTAGAAGAGGAAAAAGAAGAGAGGAAGAATCGTCTCGCTACTCGAAATCTTTATTTTTTCCATTACAATCTTTATATATTTTGATACCTTTTAATGTCAAGTTTTAAATGATGAGGACGATTTATCGGTTACTTTATGTATTGCATTTAAAAAATATGTTATTTTTAGTTTCGTTTGTGCTACTTTAATTCTTTCATTTATGTTATACTTGTTCCTGATATATACATTTTTTGGACCAATCTGAATATCCATGTTACATTTTTTCACAAAGTTTTATATTTATGTGCTATCCATGTTAAATAAATAGTACATATTTCACTTTCATATACTTTATTTTACATTCTGTTTATAAAGTTTTACGTTCACTCAAACGCATGACCAACACTCGCTCAAAATGAAGACTCGTGGTACATAGCTACATCATTTCATTAACATATTTTACAATTGTAAAGTATGTTTTACATTTAACTCAGTTATTAAACAATTGTCTGATATTTTCTTACAGTTATTTCCATGCGTCTAATTGAATATTACTGATTCACTTTATATTTTGCAGATCAACATAAAAATTTTACAATGTGAGCGTGGATTTTACAAAATATGCACAAAGTTTACAATGACTGACGAATTTTGATGGACCCACGACGTTGGGAAACATATTGGATGGACATATAAAATAATTTATACATTAATAATAAGCAATCTATTTTACGAACATCACATGAATTTTACAAAACAGAAACAGATTTTACAAAAAAAGTATCACAGTTTACAAACATTGCTCTAACAGAATGTTCTCAAATAAGACTACAAAAAGTTTCAAAATAAATAATGCGGTTTAGAAAAAAGATTACGAAATTTACAAAAAATATAATTACAAAAGCACATAATAAAAGCACCTTATATTTTAGGAAACACATCTACACAAAAAATACAAATCTTCGTCAGATTTGGACATTTTTGCGAATATTAGTGGTTAAGCGTTTGTAATTTATAACACAGAATTGTAAAATATCTTAAGCATTTGTAAATTGTTAACGGTTATTTCAAAATATGGACATTTATTTCATCCGATATTTTTGGAAAATTCTGTACGTCACTCGATATATACTTAAATATAGAATGATCAATGAAGTGTAATTTACCAAATTAGCAATAATTTAATCCAGCACCATAATAGGAATGTTAGTTGGCACGAAAACCACCTAGTGGTTTCAATCTCATTCGCACACGCATCATCCGACGGTTTAAGATGGCACCATTCCATAATCAAGGAAAGGTGCCACCTCAATTCAAGTGCACCCTATATATATATATATATATGAGGATGGGGAGTTTGCACCAAGGTGCATGTAATTTTACATGCACCGGGGCTTATATCTTCCAAAATTTTTTTATTTTTTCGAAAAATACTATCATATATATTCATCTATATATCCCTCCAATATGCCATTCGAATTTCGTCAGAAACAGAGACTCCTATGACCTCCATCTAAAACAGGTAATTTTAACGGTCTTAGAATTGCTGTAATCGACCTGTTCTAGATGGAGGGCATAAGAATCTCTGTTTCTGACGAAATTCGAATGACATATTGGAGGGATATATAGATGAAAATACATGGTGATATTTTTCAGAAAAATAAAAAAATGTGGAAGATATAAGCCCCGGTGCATGTAAAATTACATGCACGTTGGTGCAAGCTCCCCATCCTCTATATATAATATTTATATATAATACAAAAAAGTAGTCCTTTGCAATTTCACCTCCACTAACTTTGCCCCTCCCACGAATCACCGGTCATGACCCAATTCTCAAAATTCCATTCCCGCCTACACATTTGCCCCCCACCCACGCATTAGAAAATTAGTATTTTTTTCTTTTTTTATAATCAAATAGAATGTTACAATATATATCATAAATAAGATTTTGTACACAATTTGGATAGCATTCTATTGGTAAGGAACAGAGTCTTAAATATAGTAGGTCTTGAGATCGAATCCGTGCAAAGTACTTTCCACCAAGAAGTGCTCATTTTCTATAACGAGCTTGACTTGCGCTTGAGCCCAGACCATACCCAACAAGGAGCTCAGGCTCGAGCCTTATCGAGCCCAAACCAGCTCGAACAAGCCCAATCTGAGTCCGACTAAGTTTATCGAGCTCGAGCCAGAGGCTGGCTCGACTCGTTGGACTCGATAGCCAGCCCCTAATCAAATAAAAGCAATATGTCTGGCTCGACTCGTTGGACTCGATAGCCAGCCCCTAATCAAATTAAAGTAATATGTCGAGCAGTATATATAATCATCCTCGAGTGTCAAATTCATCCCACAAATTACGATTTAATATGAAAAAGAAAGGTCAAAACAAAGACTGAACGCCCCCCGGAAATCTGGTCCAAAAGGCATGCTGACATCCTTGGTCGGCAACGCCAGCATAGAAAACCAGACGACAAAGGCAGTGTGAACATGGAGGGTTGGATGGCTCGTACCGCCAGTCTTCCCCACACAAAAATATCTTCCAGCGTTCGAGCCCACAGGAATCCGTTCCAACTCTCTGATCTTAGCAGCCCCTGGTTTCCTGTTCCCACCCCATTAGCCGTAGACCCCTCACTCCAAACCAAACATATCCGGCGGGACAGAGCTACAGATCGTGTAGAAATATCCCTATCTTGATCACGTTCAACTTCGCTATCCCCATCACCACCCACTTGCTATTTCTCGGCTGACTGAGCTCTTTTCCTATGAGGTTGGACGGCGGCGGCGGGGGAGGTGGTGGTTCGGTGGAGAAGAAGGCGGCGGAAGGTTCTTCTCCTGCCAGGAGGAACCGGCGGCGGCAGAAGACGGCCCCGCAGCGAGCGGCGCCGCCAGCCATTCAGAGGCTGTTCGACGCGTGCAGCGAGGTGTTCCATCGGGAACGGGTCGGCGCCGCTCCGTCGCTCGAGGACGTGGACCGGATACGATCCGTTCTCGGTATGGTCGGGTAGTGGTGGCGGTGGTGGTTATGTTTCGCTGATTGGGAAAAAAAATGTGGTTTTTTCTTTGTTTTGAAGTTGGGTTGTTGTTGAATAGCTCTTGCACTGTCAGGATTGAAAATGTACTCGTTTATTTGACGCGTGTTCCTGATTTCTGATTTCTTTCTAAAGTTTAACCTTGTTTTCTTTATTAGATATTTTTTGTTGTTTTTTTCTTCTTTCGCTTATTATATTCTAAGATATTTTCTTTCGAGTTCAAATTGTGGTGCTTTGGGATTTTCGCTTTTATATCTATGGCGTTTGGCGCTGTTAGCGTGTGGATTGGAGGAAAACTATTCTATTCTGAAGGACGAATTTGGTCTTAGTAGCAGGAGAGTATCCTTGAAGCATATTAGACGTGTTTCGTGGAGAAATATAAAATAGAAAAACTTGATGTGGTGTTCAGTCGTGCCTGCTTGAGCATGTATGTGAATGTGCATGTACAGGCAGCTCCAACTTTACCTTTAGTTCACCCCTTTGCATTTTCGTTTTCGTGTACTATATTCACAACATAATTACCTACTGTACCTCCGTCATTCCTCAAGTTTAGTAAATGCCATTCTCAACAAAAGTTTATAAGATGAAATGTTCAAATAAGTGGAACAATTTATTGATGACATGCTGTCTAATTATGTTATGATCATCAGTTAGACATCAAATGATGTTCACCATTTGCAATAGTAAGATAACCAGCATTATGCTTAGCATCTATGCCCTACTTATCTACATAAACCATGCTGAACCAATTAATTTTATTTCAGTTTAGTGCGCAGTGCGCTTTGAATGTTATGGATATCATGGTGTAACACCGTGTGATAATTCAATAAGCATGTTTTAGAAGAATGACTGCTTGAGTTATTTTCTTTGGGTTCGATCTTTCAGTCCATGTTCTTTCATGTTCGAATGCAAAATTCGTATTCTGCATGTTTGATGACCACATGCAATCTTAAATATTGAACCTTTGCATGCAAGTAACGGATGCCAAAAATGCCATCTTCTCTTTAGCTGGAACATGTATTTGGAACTAATCGAATGCAATTTAGGCATTTGAATCTATTATATTAATCAACAATGGATAACAAAAATCATACTTAGTGATGGACAAGCTGATACCATAATGTATTTGTGGGTGTAGTGCTGCTAAATATATTAATATTACTATGTCGATAATTTAAAATTTCAATAAAGCATGAGTGTGCAGTAATTATGGTTCACTTGCTCCATGCAGGCAACGATACTCTGAGATTGCTTAATTTCCGTTATAATGCACCAATGCCTCTACTATCCGAATGATTCTACATGCTCTATGATTATTTTTATCTTATTTTTCTTTAATAAATGATAATTATCTGTTGCTTTACGGTAATTATCTTGAAATTTCATGCAGATAGCATGAAGCTGACAGATGTCAAACTGACAAAAAACCTGCCATATTTTGGCAACATTCGGGTAGCGAATGGAGTGAAACCAGTCACATACCTGCCTGTGTATGAAGGCAACGACTTTTCGGTAAGTAAAATACTGAACACATACATTGCTATAATCATTTTTGTGTGGCCTTGTTAATTGGAGTTCGCACAGATAGCTATTTTCTGCCTTCCTCCGGAAGCTGTCATTCCACTTCATAATCACCCGGGGATGACGGTTTTTAGCAAGATTCTCTTTGGGACGATGCATATTAAATCTTATGATTGGGTTGATGTCTTTCAGAAGCCCACTGAAGATATGAAAACCACAGATGGTAAGCACATGGTTTTGAAATTTAGACTTGGTCATGCTCGCTGATTAGTATGATTGCATTTCTGGAGTTAGGATTTCATGCATTAAGTGCTTTACCGGTTTGTTAGTGGTATCTACTATCGTCTTTCTCACCTTCCTGTCATGACTAAGAATGTTTTAATTTAAAGCAGTTGTATGACTACTATCTGATGTATTCTTTGTTATCTTGCTTTATAGAAGCATGTCCACCTGGAGCACGGTTGGCAAAGGTAAATACTAATGGTGTATTCACAGCACCATGCAGTACGTCTGTACTTTATCCAGCAAGTGGAGGCAACATGCATCGTTTCACTGCGCTGACAGCATGCGCGGTGTTAGATGTGCTTGGGCCACCTTACTGTGATCCAGAAGGCAGACATTGTGCATACTATAGTGATATCCCCTATTCAAGATTTCCAGGTATGTATTGGTAATTTTTAAGCTGCATTTGTTAAGTACAGTCAGAGTAATTGTTTTCATTTTTAATTTAGATATTTTCTGGCCCTACTTAATGTGGGAAAAGGCTTTGTTGTTGTTTTAATATAGATATTAGTTGGCTGAGCTATCCATGCACATGGTTCAATAGTTACCAGTTGTGGATATTTAGTAAAAAGACGTCCGGTTTCCTAAAACCATGCAGGTTTTGCATGATTGACTTGGTTTAAGTGTTCATATCTTCAGGGTGGTTGTCCCCGTTTAAATAATTCTTTATTTGTTGGGAGAGTTTATTTTTGGTTTTGGGGGGTGGGGGTGGATAACCTAAAATGACAGTAAATAATGCATCTGTGTAATGAAATGTCTAACTATCTGTGCAGCTTTTATGATGGAAGTGCATTTCTCATTTCCTGTCCAATATATTCAGCCCATGCCATAATCTATTTTTGAAACTGCTGGCAAGGGTGGAAATTTTTTTATAACATCCCTTTGGACTGCACAAACTTGTGATACGGGATCAAGTAAAGAGCTATTTTTGAGTTTTATTTGCCTCACATGTTTTTTTATCATGGTAACAAAATTCAATTAGTTTGTGCATAACTATAAGTACTGTCTCGTTTCTGTAAATGATATGTCAGAAGAAATATAACTATTGTGTTGACTCTTAAATATAACTATTTCCTTCGCATGGACAATAACTATACTAGAGTGCTCTCAGTATCATCTAAATGATTGGGTTAAACAATTAGGTGCACTGCTTTAGTTGAGACGGTGCAAAATAGGCATTTTTTGGAATATTTTGAGAATGTTTGGGTGATGTATGTGAAAGGTCTTCTGGTGCTTTAAAGGAAGTAGAAATAAATTTTACATGATTTTAAATATGATTTCTGTGTAGGCTTCATTCTTATTTTTTATTTCTTTCTCTGGAATGAATAGACACTATATTGCTAAGTCGTTGTTGTGATGGAATAATGAACTATCATGGCATGGAAAAGTTTCTTTGTTCGTCTGCTCGTCATGCTCTGATTCTTTTACTGTTTAATGAGGATTGCAATAGATGGAGCATTTTATTTTCATTTTTATGCTGGTTATGACCGTTTGTTAAAAATCCCATCTTTTAGCATCCTCGGTCGTGTTGACATTATGTAATCTTTTTATTCATCAAATGTACCTGTTGTGTCAGCTTGCTTGGTGAGCCACATAGATCACCTTGCATCTCTTCTAGATATTAGCCTATTCCAGAGGAAATATATTGTTAGTCTGTTACTAAATTATACTCTATTATGTAAACAGGTGAGGGTAATATCGGCAAAGCTGTTGTGAATGATGGTAATTATGCTTGGCTTGAAGAGAGGGAGAAGCCAGAAGATTTCATTGTACTGGGGGGAAAATACATGGGTCCAAAGATAGAAACAATTGATCCCTTAATATCACGATAATGGTTGCTCACATGAAGAGCAAAGTCTGGTTATACATAGACGGGAGGTACAAGTGCGTTTTCCTTCCTGTTGGCAAGCTTATGTGTAGTGCCTGGTGGACATGCTCAACATCTAATCATTTTCCTTTTTTTCTTTTTTGATTCTAGATCTTCTCTTTGAAAAGAATAATGTTCATATACTTTTCATTGTGGTCTCCATCTAATCTCATGGGGTGGAGACCTTTCAAAAATAAAAAATATGTTCCATTTCCTTTAAGATTTTGCCTTCGATTATTTTTAGAGATATCTGTTGAAAGAGATGATGTTTATGTGCTAAAAACATTATTATCTGTTTTAAAATCACTGGCATTGTAAAATCCCAGTTAAGCAGATGAATTTGGTTTAATATGGTGGCCATGTCTTCTTAGGACCTCGGTATTGTTGGGCCATTTCGGGTAGACATAAATATACCAGTTTGTTCTTGGCTGTTTACCACTTGTTCATGTGTGATATTTGTAGAAAATGATAGTGTGGAAGCGTATCAGAGATACAGTATGAAGAACTGTGAAAGAACATCGAGATTTAATGTGGAACCCTACCCCGTGAGTAGCTTGATGAAATTATACAAGAAGGCCTCTCAAGGGATAATTCTTCTATTCATTTTCTCTCCTGATACAATGGGCATGGGACTTCTTTTATATTCTCATAGACAGTCCGGAATCCCACTAACAATAGATGTGAGACTAAACCTGTGGATGTAGTAGTTGGACCCTGGTGATATCCAATTACCCGTCTATGAGATGAGCATACTCTAACACTGATGCATCATGGAACTAACAAATAGGGCTGATTTTTATCCTTTAATTTTATTTACGTTTATTCGAATCATTGCGATTTTTATTTCAATAAAAGAGATCGCTTGTGATCTTAAATTAGTTAATCGATTTTTTTAATTTGAATTTTAAATTTAAAATTAGAGTCAAATTAGGATAAGGTAGATTTGAATTTTGATTCAAATCAATTAGAGTCAATTTGAATTTGAATTTTATTCACTTTCTATTTTTATAATTCCATCCCTCCTATATAAAGGGGTTGGTAGTCTGTCGTAAGGGAAAGTTGAAGTTGAATTAAAAGTGAGATTTTATCTCTCCCTCTCTCTCTCGTCTCTCTCCTCCTCCACGCGATCTCCGCGATTATTCTCCCTCAAATCCCTCGCATCTGACGAGTTATTCTTCTCTCAACCCTTCCATTTCCTCTCCCCCGAAAATTCCACCGTTTAAAAATTATTTTCATCGTCGTGAAATCATGTTTTTGCATCAATTGGTATCAGAGCATGGAATTTGAATCGTTCTCACGATTCGACGGTCCTGTCGCATATTGGAAGATGAAGCTCGATCAAGCAACCATATCCCGTGGCTCGCACGCGCGTTCACGTCAACAAAAATTCAAGAATCGCCTCCAAACAAGCATCAAGGTTCAACAATGGATAGATTCATGGTACAACGTTGATATCATTATGATACAAGTTGACGATGAACAAACTCTTGCTGTCGACGATGATCTGTGCGTTGTTCAGATCGTTTTGGATGGAAAAAACGGCAACGAAGACAACCCGCTCACTGTACGGACTGTTTCAGGAGGAAACGACACCGTCAATGACGATTTGCTCGCAGTATAGACCATTACAGAAGAAAAAAATGACGACCTGCTCGCTGTCCAGGCATTTTCAGACCTGAAAATGCCTCCGAAATCGACCTACAGCCCACAGCCCTCTCGCTGACCCCCTCCGCCACCCCCGTGCCCCCGGCAACCAGTCCAGCACCCCCCACGACCCTCTCGCTGCCCCCCTCCGCCGACATTACACTTCCAACCACCAGTCCAGCCCCGCCCCCACGCCATTCCCAGCCCCCGCGCCCTCTCCCACCACCCCCGCACCCCCATCCCCCACCAAACAGACTCCAAAGCCCCCTCCCGCACCCCCTGCCGCCCAACCCACAACCCCCGCACCTCCAGCGATTCCCCCTGCCCCGCCACTGCCGCCACTCCCTCCCGCCGCCACCCCTGTAACCCCTGCGGCACAACCCCCATCCCCCGTGCTCTCTCCGGTAATCCCCCTGCCCCACCACTATCGCCGCCACCTACTAGCGCCGCCCTCGCACCACCGCCAAGACCCCCTACCTCTGCCACCCCCGCGCCATCACACCCTCACACGGCCCTCGCGGCCCCAACGACCCTCCCGCCCCATCGTCAACACCACCCCCTCACACCACCCTCGCGCGCACAGAGGAGCAACCAACCCCGCTACATGCCTCTCCACCAACCTCCACGCCGCTCGTATCCTCCAACGCCCGCTCCAAGACCAACCCTCTCCGTACCCAACACGCCAACCTTCTGCTCACCAGCACGCTGCCTTCACCCTTCTTGTTGCCACCGTCGTTTAACCATGAAGGGAAAAACCCTAACAATATTTTGGGAGCTATCCTCAATCGGATCCCTGGAAATAAGGGAAATGAATGGGAAAAGTTGTGGGAAAACCCAACCCTATACAAGTTTTTATGAGAAGGTCAAAAGAAAGGAGCCCCCTTACAAAGTCTGTTTAAATGAAGGGGTACGAAAATTGCAGGCCACCCCCCTGGTGCATGAATAATTAAAAGGGAGTGCTGAAAGAAAGAAGTCTGGATGGCTTCCTTACCCAAATAGGATTAGGATCATGGGTTTCACCTATTTAAAGGTCCTATGGCTTAATTCCTTGGCCACATCTCCTCCTGTGTTAAATTTGTGCCATTGCTTTGCTATGGGATCTCTAAAAGCTGAGACGCTCGATATGAAGATGTCTCATCAAATTTTTAAGCAACACGTCAAGGGGACAAAATCCGAGTGGGCGTCCGTATTTGCGCCACACATGATATTCCGTCATGAAGCTACCGGCTCCAACCTTCGCACTACGCACGCCTGGATTCCGCCGTTTGCTCCACATCAGTTCTTCCATGGGATGATCGAGAACGTTGAATTAAATTTATCAATCTTCAAGTCTGCAAATCCAGCAATTCTTCGGGAGACAAAATTTTCAAGCGGAGGAGAATTGAAGCAGCATGGAACTAACAAATGGGGTTGATTTTTATCCGTTAATTTTATTTACGTTTATTCGAGTCGTTGCGATTTTTATTTCAATAAAAGTGATCACTTGTGATCTCAAATTGTTTAGTCGATTTTTTAATTTGAATTTTGAATTTAAAATTAGAGTCAAATTAGGACAAGGTAGATTTGAATTTTGATTCAAATCAATTAGAGTCAATTTGAATTTGAATTTTATTCACTTTCTATTTTTGTAATTCCACCCCTCCTTTATAAAGGGGTTGGTAGTCTATCGTAAGAGAAAGTTGAAGTTGAATTAAAATTGAGATTTTATCTCTCTCTCTCTCTCGTCTCTCTCCTCCACGCAATCTCCGCAATTGTTCTCCCTCAAATTCCTCGCATCCGACGAGTTATTCTTCTCTCAATCCTTCTGTTTCTTCTCCACTGAAAATTCCACTGGTCAAAATTTATTTTCATCGTCACGAAATCCTGTTTGCATCAAACATTCCACCTGAGGATGGAGCATGCAATGCTCAGCTTGGCCAAATAGAAAGAAACCGCTCACTCACAATACAAGACATTGCATACAATATCGACTCAATGCTTACTCTACTGGCTGCCTGCTGAGGACGTTGCTTCTTATGCCGTGATGATGAGGAGAACTAAAGGGCTGGAGTGTGAACTGAACCGGGTTTCCTCATCGGAGAACATGTGCTCTAAACTGTCTGTCATAGTCACTAGAACTGGAATGAGTCTCCACCTGGAGAACTCTGGCATGTAATTGCTCCATATTTCTGAAGGCCAAACTTGATAAAAATTATGGAAACATCCTAGTCAGAGTCCACGATCGCTGGAGAATGGAGTCCGAAAGTCTCCTCATTAGAGAATTGGGTCTCTCCCATAGTGACTTAGAGAATGAGATATCTACTATGGAGTTCCTATGAATCCACATGAAAACCCTAAGCTCCCAATGGCTCAGAGAATGTGATCTCTATTTTGGAGTCCCTTTAGATCACATGAAAATTCTGAGTCCAAATAAAAGATAGGCGCTTCGACGGGGTTGCCTGCTTAGGCTGGAGGAGGTGGTTCGGCGGGGGGAGGCGGCTGGGTTGAGCTTCTATCGGGTGTGTGTGTGGGGGGGTGGGGGTCTTCGACGGGGCTGCCTGCTTGGGCTGGAGGAGGTGGTTCGGTGGAGGGAGGCTGCCGGGTCGAGCTTCCACGAGGGTTGGTGGTCGGCGGGGGGGTGCCTCGCTGGAGGAGAAAGGGGATGAGGAGGACGACATGGGGTTGCTGGAGGAGGAGGGGGGGTTGCCTAGCTGGCGAAGGAAGGAAAATGACCGTTCATAAATAATATGAATTTAAAGGGTATAAAATGCAAAATATTTGACGGATACCATCATCTTTAACGGGAAAAGTTAACACGAAGTTATGGGTGTAAGAGTTAACATTACTCAGGGTCCTGGATGTAATTCGTGATTACACAATGTTGTGAATGTAATTACGGAATTACTCAGGGTTATGGGTGTAAATATCCCTTTTACAAAGGAGGTGCTAACAAAAAAAGAAAAAAAAACGTATGCTAAAAAAACGATGAGATGGCTATATAAAAAAGAGAGAAATAGCCGTAAAAAATGATGACCGACTTATTTAAAAAATGATTTGAAAAAAGAAAGGCTGGAAAAAATGATATCGGCTTATGTGATCCATGTTCTCCCCATTCTCTTGTCTTCTCCTAACTTTGTCGATGCCATTGTTTTCCGATAAGTATGAGAGAAAGGGGGAATATTGTGTAGAGTTCTACGACCATGATGATCCTGGTTCAGATTCAGATTCTCCGGTCAGAGGCAGGCACGATTTTCCAGACTCTACAGTTCAGATGTTTCAGACTCCATTCTCCCGGAGTTCTCCAAGTGGAGACTCACTTTCAGTTGTAGTGACTCTGATAGATGTAGTACAAAGCACATGCTCTCCGACGAGGAGATTCGATTTGACTCACATTCCAGCATGTTTGTTCCTCCTCACTTGCACGGCATGAGAAGCAACATCATCAACAACAACCGACAGTTGTGCGCATTGAGTTGATATTGTCTGTAGTGTCTTGTAGTTTGAGTTTGTTATTTCTTTCTGTTTGTCCAAGATGAGCATTGCATGCTCCAGCTTGAGGGGGAATGTTGGTGTATATGTGTCATTCATATGTAGGTGGGTAAATGGATTCCTCCAGGATCCAGTTATCACATCTCAGAGTTTAGTCCCACTTCTTCCAGTGGTGTGACTTGGAGGGTCCGTGGAGGGTATATAAGAAGCCCCAGATCTCCTGTATCCAATGAGAAAGTCAACAGACACATATAGCCCTTTGAGGCCTTCTCCCGTGATTTCATCCCGCTCCTTAAGGAGTAGGGATCCACGTAAAATCCTGATATTCCTAAATATTTTTATTCTTTTCTCTGATATTTGCTTCCGCATTATATTTTCTAACAGTTTCTTATGTTTGATACTCTATCACCTGTTAAGGTTATTTTTGACCGTCTTCATGTATTTGAGACATGTTGGACGTGCTTCTGCTTTGCCTCCCTCAGAGAATTCTGCCTACTTTGACTCATTTGGGAGAGGACAACATAGTTTTTGAAGAGGCTACTACTGCAAATCAGGTTGTGGTGGTGGACGTGACACTAGCTCTCTATAGTATCCACAATGCATCCATTGCCAACGCCGGAACCATCCTTCGGAATGATGTTGGGTAAACATTGCCTATAAGACTACTTTTGATACCACATAGGCATCTCGTGATCAAGACTCCAGTGGACAAACAATCCAACTCAGTGCCACAAATTATTCCCACTTGATGTAGCTTCTACAGAACTCTAGTTCTTCCACCTGTGAGAGTACTCCAACTGCTAGTCTGGCTACCACCTCATGTACAATAGCCAACTTTGTCACTAATTAGCTCGTGCTTGGATTATTGATTCTGGAGCCTCCACCCATTTGATGGGAGTATGTAGTTTGCTAACATTCTTCAAACCCTCTTCATCTGTGAAGTCGGTTCAGGTCGCCAACGTGGCTCATTCTCATGTTACTATTGTCGGGACTATGGAGTTCTTCTCCAAGCTTCAACTCACTGGGTTTCATTATGCCCCTGATTTCACTCTGAGCTTGTCTGTTCATAAGCTTTGTACTGAGCTAAATTGTCGTGTGATTTTTTATGAATTCTGCTATTATTTTCAGAATATCTGACGATGCAGATTTTTGGTGGGGGACATGAGAAGAACAGTCTCTTCTATCTTGACATTCCCTCTGATCCCACACCTGCTAGTATTGCGTCTATAATTATATCCACCGACTCGTTCCTTTGACATCTTCATCTTGGGCGCCCTTCTACCAGAGTCCTATCTATGATATTCCTTGAGCTTGATACTCCGTAACTCTTGGAGTGCGAGGCGTGCGAGTTTGGGAAACATCATCGAGCTTCCTTTCTTGCTCATGGTCGTACTTGCTTTAGTCCATTGTGATATTTGGAGACCCTGTCTAGTCCGTACTTTGCAGTCACTTATATTTTATTGTTTTTTTAGATGATTACAATAGATCTTCTTGGGTTTATCTTATAAAGGAACATTCAGACATCAATAAAATTGTCAAAACTTTCTTTTAGTTTATCAATACGTCTTTTTTTGCACGTGTTCAGATTATACGAACCGATAATGCTCTTGAGTTCACCCAACCAGACTTGGTATCCTTCGTTGCCTCTCAAGAGACTGTTCATCAGAGGAGAAAGTGGAGAAGGCACACAATCCATTAGAACATAGGCATCCGATTTGGCACGAGTTCATCCATGAAGGCCACTTATAATGGTGTCCTCAGAGGTGGAGGCAATGTGGCGAGGACGAATGAGAACTAGACCCGAATAATGGCCTAAAGCTGTCGCTAATGGTAGATGTCGTAATCGCCCAAGCTGACTTCATGTCCACATACCTCCCAGCAAAACATGGGTAGCAGGAAAGGAAATTTCGGCTTCTTGCTATTGCACGATCTTTACTTAAATGAAGTATCCAAAGTTCTACTGGGGGATGCCATTCTCATAACAGTCCATCTCATAAACATGATTCTGTCATCTGTTTTGAAGGGGCACACTCTTTCTCCTTATTATACCCCAGTAAGCCACCTTTCCTGTTGCCACTAAGAATTTTTGAGTGCACCACCTTTGTTCATAACTCTCATACTGCTGACAAATTATCATCTAGGGCTGTCGAGGGTGTTTTTCTTAGGTACTCTCGCACTCAGAAAGGCTATAGGTGTAATGATCCAATAGGTCATCATTATTATATTTCTGACGATGTTAATTTTTTTAATAAACTAGTTATTTTACATAGTTTGTTAGTAACATCCCTTTGGAGCTACCACCACTAATGATTGTTTATAAACACAAACACATTACTTTGTCTGCTTATGTACCTTTTCCTTATTTGTAGGATAATGTTCCTTCTTCGAGTGCTCCCACCATCACTACACTTGATGTGCCTCAGGAGCTTACTATAGCTCTGTGGAAATAAAAAAGGTAATGTATTGATGGTTTATCCAATTTTAACAAGATATTTACAGATGCTTTATTGGATATTTGCATTCCCCGAGATCAACATAGTGTCTTCCAGGACCATTGTTGATGAAAAGGCATGGATGAGGAGATGGATGCACTTACACCCAATAACACATGGGATCTTGTGCCGTGCCCCTTGGAAATTAGAATTGTGGCATGCAGACGTGGCTTCACGATCAAACAATCACTTGATGCTTCTATTGATAGAATAAAAGTCAGGTCAGTAGCTAGATGCTTCACACAGACCTATGGTGTGGGTTACTTTGGGACTCTCTCCAGTAGCCAGAACATGATCTATATGCACCATTCTTTCTTTTGTTGCTAATAAGAATTGTCCTATCTTTCAGTTTCAGCTAGATGTGAAGAATGGCATTCTCTATGGAGATCTCAAAGAGGAGGTTTATATGATGCAACTGTCGGGTTACAAAATCGAGGGGGAGTACGTGTATTGACTTTGTAAGGTCATCTATGACCTAAAGAAGAGTACTTGGGCATGGTTTGACATGTTTACTACTCAGATAAGGTCTCTTGGCTTCCACAGGACAAGATTTGAATACCTTGTCGTTGTCAGACGACGATCCACTTGCATTGCTATATTAGCTGTCTATGTTGATGATATGGTTGTCACTAGTGATGACAAAGCAGATATTTTAGAGACCAAGGCCTTCCTTCAGAAGGTATTTGTGACAAAGAATCTTACGCAACTCTGCTACTTCCTTGGCATTGAGGTGAGATGTACTACAGAGGTATTACAAATCTCGCAACGGAAGTATTGCCTAGATATTTCTTACAGAGGCTGGACTACTTTGATGTAAAATATATGGCATGCTTGCAGAATTGAGGAAACACTCTGCACCTACTGATTTTGAGTTTGAGGACACTACACGATAGAGAAATATAGTAGGCGAACTGCTTTACCTTACTGTCACTAGACCGGGTATATCGTCTGCTGTTAGCAGAGCGAGCCATCACATGAAGAGACCTTTCTTTAGTCATTGGCAGGATGTTCTTCTGATCCTTCGATATTTGAAGGAGTCTCTAAGGTGTGGCATCGTCTATGGGATCGATGGCCATACTAATGTCACCGCTTATGCATATGCTGATTATGCTAGTTTTCCAGAAGTGATCGGCGATCGACTACTAGATATGCAATGTTTGTTGGTGACAATCTAGTTACATGGCACAATAAGAAGTAGATCGTGGTTTCTAGATCAAGAGTAGATGTAAAATACATGGCAATGGCTTAAGCTACCTGTGAGATTACATGATTCCTCTCTTTTCTATGGGAATTTGGACTACATATTACCACTCCAATCCCTTTATACTCTGACAAAAAGTTTGCTACGTATATTGCCACCAATCCTATTTTTCATGAGCGAACTAAGCACATTCAAGTTGACTATCACTTCGTTCGCGATGCTGTACGAGATGGGAAAAATCACTACTACTCACATATCCACGAATCTTCAACTTGCGGATAAATTCACGAAGGCGGTACCAAAGAAACGCCTCTCTTAGATGATTTCCAAGTTGGGCATGCTCAATAGATATGCTCCAACTTGATGGAGTCTGTCAGAGTTATTGGGTTATTTCTATTTATTCTTGTTTCAGTCAGGTAACCCCCTTTGGGATGTCTAGTATTTTTCATTTTTTGCTCATTTAGGGTTTCACACTATATAAGAAATCCTAGACTCATGGAATAAGACAAATCAATCATTCTCCATCTTTCTCCACAAGGGTCATTCTTGGACTTTGATCCAAATAATTAAGATCCCTTCGGATAGTCTCCTAACATTTTTTCGACCTTCCTTGCCCTCTCTTAGATGGCTTAACATCCTAAATGTCGCATCTTTTAACTAGTGCATCAACAAATCTTCTTTTCAAAAAGCGAAACCACCTTAAGCGGTTCTCTCTCATCTTATCCTCCATCGGAGCTACACCAAACTTCCTATTGATCAGATCTTCCCGAATGTGATCTTTTTGCGTATGACCATGCATCCGCCATAGCATTTTTGCTAGTACCCTTCTTGAGTTGCTCATTACCTAGCTTAAACTGAGCGGAAACATGTGAGTCTTAGAACTTCTTTAAGCAAGAGAAATCATGCCACCCAATGGAAACCTCCCACCGAACACACCTATTCCAGTCACATGTAAAGAACAAATGTTCAATAACCTTATGTCTGCAGCCACATGGCAGGTAAATGTGGCCAGGTAAGTGACCTTTACATCATTAGAGAACTTTGCTTTGTAGTACTTGTCATAATTCATCCATGCCTTACCAACCAAAGGAAAATTTTAATCCCCAGTGTGCTTTGGAGCTCCATTAAGCCCGCAGTCCCGTTGCAGATCAACGCGATTGAAAACACTGAGTAGACAAGGTCCTGTAAGAAATCTTGATCGAGGAGTTGCCGTATTTTCAGCCGAGGGCACTACAACAGATCCAAGCTCCTCAGTGAGTCTTAAGAAGTCTTGCTATCTGTTTTTAGAAATTCCCAATCGGAAGTGGCACCGAGTACCATCATACCAATCCCTGTCACGCTCAGATCACGGTCCGTCATCAAAGCAAAGAACCTCTTAAAGCGATTACACAAAGTCCCAACACTTGATCAAGCATCGATTCAAAATCTGGAAGAGGTTTCATCACCTAAAACATTCTGCATATTTGCTAGCGTCTTTGGAAGCATAGCACATATACCCTTCCTGAAGGCTGTAGGAGAATGAACCACACGTAGAGGCATAAAACTGTGTAGAGATTCCATATATACTTCTCACCAATCTGCATAGGAGATCAACATCATTCCTATAGAGCCTAGAATTCCACTTCGCTATGAGAGTCGTGAGCATCTCTTCAAGCCTTGGAACCCCAAACCTCCCTCATCTATGGGTTGCACAACAGACTCAGACTCAGACAACCAAAGGAACACCAAGCATTATCGAGCTATCTGTAACAATAATAAATAACAACTTCTATTTTGAGAAGTTAAAAGAGAGCCAAGTCTCTTCCCCTGTAAACAGGAGCTGCGACTCCAAATTTAGAATCTTACTCTTCTATTTTGAGAAGTTAAAAGGTAGCCAAAGAGATGCTAGGTGAGTCAAAGGGAGGAGCCTCAGGTCAAAAGGAGGCTTGGTGGTGGAGTGAAGGGGTGCAAGAGAAGCTAAAAATTAAAAGAGCATGCTTGAAAGCTATGTCTAAGGATAGAACAGAGGAAACTGTCACAAACTACAAAGTAGCAAAGAAGGAAGCAAAGAAGGTTGTAAGCGAAGCTAAGTCGAAAGCTTATGAAGTTTTGTATAAAAATATCGACTCTAAGGAGGGCCAGAAGGATATATTCAGGTTGGCCAAAGCAAGAGAAAGAAAGACCAAAGACCTTTCTCAAGTGAGATGCATTAAGGACGAGGAAGGTCACGTGCTTGTTACTCAGAAGGATATAGAGACTAGATGGGAGCAGTACTTCCATAAACTTTTCATTGGGGAAGGAAATAGGGAGACCACTTTGGGTGATCTAGCTAGTAGTGAAAGTTACTTGAATCGTGCAAACTATAGACGGGATACAATGAAAGGAAGTAGAGGAGGCTTTGAAGGTTATGAAACCTGGGAAAGGTGTAGGATCGAATGACATCCCTGTAGAAGTATGGAAAGTTTTTGGTGAGCGCGGTTTGACTTGGCTTACGAATCTTTTCAATGTTATTTGGCGAAGCAAGAAAATGCCTGAAGATTGAAGGAGGAGTATCGTGGTGCCTCTTTATAAAAATAAAGGAGACATTCAAAATTGTTCAAATTATAGTGGTATCAAGCTGATGAGTCACACTATGAAAATTTGGGAGCGTGTGATTGAGAGAAGGTTGAGGCAAGTTTCTAACGTCAAAGAAAACCAATTCAGATTCATGCCAGGTCGCTCAACTATTGAAGTCATCCATTTGCTGAGGAGAACAATGGAGATTTGTAGAGCTAAAAGTAAGAACTTCCATACGATCTTTATTGATTTGGAGAAGGCTTATAATCCTGTCCCACGAGAGATATTGTGGAGAGTTTTGGAGAAGAGACAAGTGCCTGTCCTATACATTAACCTCATAAAGGACATGTATGATAGGGCTTTATCTTGTGTAAGGACTTTGTCTGGGAAGACTGGCTATTTTGACATCAACATTGGTTTACATCAAGGTTCATCTTTGAGTCCATTTCTTTTTACTTTGACTATGGACGAGTTGACAAGTCACATTCAGGATGAGTTACCTTGGTGTATGTTATTTGCTGATGATATTATGTTGATTGACGAGACTAGAAATGGAGTAAATGAGAAGTTTGAGGTTTGGAGACATGAGTTGGAGAGTAAAGGATTTCGTATAAGTAGGGCTAAGACAGAATGTATGGAGTGCACCTTTAATGGAAGTAATGGTGAAGGAATTGAGGTGAAGATTGGTGATGATAACATTCGGAAGAGAGATTCTTTTAGATATCTGGGATCTATTTTGCAACATGATGGGGAAATTGATGGAGATGTTACTAATAGAATAAATGCAGGCTGACTAAAATGGAGAGGGGCCTCTGCTGTTCTCTGTGATAAGAAAATTCCTTTCAAAATTAAAGAAAGTTTTACAAAGCAGCTGCGAGACCTGGTGGGCTCTATGGATATGAATGTTGGCCTGTGAACCATAGACATGTGCAGAGAATGGATGTAGTAGAAATGAAAATGCTAAGGTGGATGTGTGGACACACAAGTAAGATCGGATTCGGAATGATGCAATCAGAAAGAATGTTGGTGTTGCTCCGATCGAGGATAAGATGCGAGAAAACCGCTTAAGATGGTTTGGTCATTTGCAAAGAAGATCAACGGATGCACCAGTTAGGAGATGCGAGTGTTGGGATGTTGAGCCGGCTAAGAGAGGGCGGGGACAACCCAATAAGTGTTGGAGGGAGACCATACGAAGGGATCTTTGTTTTGTGGATATAAGCCCGGGATTGACCCAAGATAGATCTGAATGGAGGCGAATAATCCATGTAGCCGACCCTACTAAATTGTGGGAAAAGGCTTTGTTGTTGTTGTGTTGTTGTTGTACTCTTGTATTTATAAGGCTTCAACATAATGGAAATTGCATCAAAGTTTCTTCTGCTGAAATGGTATCAAAGCCTGCACGTATGATCGCAGGCTAACATTCTCCCACCACACAACCCCAATGCAGCAGAACCCATCTCTTCTATCTCATCACCCCCATCCATTCCACCAATCTTCTAGCCCTCTTTCAGCCTATTCGCAGGTCTATACTCCAGCCTCGACCTCCATCTGAAGGGGGCATCTTCATCTACACGACATCAGCCCCTCCTTCAGTCGTCGGCCCGTTCCATTTCTCAACCGTGTGTCGGCCGATCCACTGTGGGATCCTCCCTGCCTCGAGCTTAGCGACACACGCTCGTCTGCTCCATTACCCAAAATCGTGGTCGCCATCTCACCTCGGGCTCGTCGGCCTCGCCATCACTACCGTGCCTCAAAGCCCAACAACCCCCACGCACCCCCTCGGAGCCGTGGTCTCCCCTCCGCACGTCACCTATACTCCTTACGTTACTGCAGCAATCCAAGCTTTGTACGTCAAAACAATTCCAAACCCACATTTAAACACAACCATCATTCCTTGAGTCTTTTGTTATTCATCTCTTACGGCTTATTCTTGAGGTTGCTACAAACCAAATCCAAAATGAACTCATCATTACCAACCACTAGCATTCATCATTTCCTAACACTAAAACTCACTAGCACAAATTATTTGCTCTGGAAAACACAAATAATTCCTCTTCTTCACTCTCATGGTCTCATGGGATTAACAGATGGCTCCAATCGAAAACCAACACATGTGGTTACCTCAGAATCTGCCTCCTCCACAGGTGATGAAACAACCTCACAAAATGATTCTATGTCGACTACTGCACAAGAAGAATGGACCAGGAAAGATCAAACCTTGCTCAGCTGGATTCTCGCATCCCTGTGACCTGTCTGAGGAGGTACTTCCCGATGTCGTGGGCCTTACAACATCGCATGATGTTTGGACAACACTTGAAAAATCGTATGGGACCCCTTCTCACACAAGGCTATTACAGCTCAGGATCCAACTCCAAAACCTTCGTAAAGGTGATAACTCTGTTACCGTCTTCTTACAAAAAGCGAAACTCATTGCTGATCAACTTGTTGCCTCGAGCCAACCTTTTTCCATGGCTGAATCCAATGCTATGGTCTTCAACAACTTATCTCCCGACTTTGGCGATATCATCGCAGCATTATCTGTTCGAGAATAACCAGTTTCATACCAAGAGCTCTTAAGCATTCTTTTGGCACATGAAATTTGACTTCAATTTCAGCAACAATCAGTAACACCTTCAATTTCATATGATCCACTACCTTCAGCCAATATTGTCACATCTTCCCGCAATCACTGCGGTCGTGGTCAAGGACGCAATCAAGGACGTGGACATGGACGTCAATCTCCATGCCCTGTCTGGCATTTGGGGACATAGTCCTTATCGTTGTCGATTCCGTAACAGAGGACGAGCTCAATATTCAACTCCACAGGCACATCTGTCCTATGTTGACACAACCACAACTGATGATTGGTATGTAGATTCTGGGGGCGACTCACCACATTACACGCAACATTGGAAAATTATCTGTCTCCGAACCCTATCAAGGTCCAGAACATGTAAAGGTTGGAAACGGTCAAGGTATGCATATATCCCACACTGGCCAAAGCATACTTCGTTTTTTTAACACATAATTCGACCTTAAAAATATTCTATGCACTCCATCTGTTGATAAATCCTTATTATCTGTCTACCGCCTTTGTCGTGACAATAATTGTTCCATTGAATTCACTGACAATTCTTTTGTAATCAAGGATCGTCAAACCTCCAGACCACTACTTCAAGGCAACAATAACCAAGGGCTCTACAAATTTCCCAAAGTCTCTGCAACATTTTCAATTCCTCCAACCGCTTTCGTCTCCGCAAGCCAATCTAGCACCTTGTGGCACCAGTGTCTTGGACATGCTCATTCGTCCACCATCAATAAGGCTCTTTGCTCATCTATTATTTCCCTTTCAAAGAATAAGCTATGCGATGCATGTTATCTAGGCAAGAGTTCTAAACTACATCTACCTGAAACTCACAGCCGCTCTACCAAACCATTAGAACTATTATTCAGTGATGTCTGGGGTCCTGCTCCATTATCTTCAACACCTGGTTAAAAATATTATCTTCTTCTTAGATGACTACTCCAAGTTTCTATGGTTGTTTCCTCTCTTCCAAAAGTCAGATGTTTGCAAAATATTTATACAGTTCCAAGCTTTAGTTGAACGACAATTCTCCACAAAAAAAAATTTCAATCTGACGAGGAGGCGAGTATATTGCCCTCAAAGTCACTTTATAAAAGATGGAATTCACCATAGAATCTCATGTCCTCACACCCACGAACAAAATGGAGCCGTTGAATGTAAAATTCGTCATATTGTTGACATGGGTCTCACTCTACTCGCCCAATTTTCAGTCCCCAAGAGTTTCTGGGAATATGCATTTAACACTGTAACATACATTATTAATCGTCTTCCTACAAAGGTCCTTAATGAAAAATCTCCACACGAAGTCTTATTCAAAACACCACAAAACTACAACTTTCCTTCAAGTATTTGGATGTGCTGTTTATCCACTTCTCCGACCATACAATAAACACATTTTCCTATAGATCAATGAGTGTGTCTTTCTTGGCTACACAACCAACTATATGGGATATATATGCTATGATATGATCACTAAGTGTAGGTACATCTCTCGATATGCAAGATTCATAGAAACGGTCTCCCCACAAAGATAGTTCTATTTTGGGTCCACCTCCATATTTACCTCAGCCATAGATGCAGCTCACATTACACAATAGTGCTTTAAATACACCCTCACCAGATGAAGCAAGTCGGGAACATGTAAGTCTTCCATCTCCACTAAGTTCGTCAGAACCAGCCACTCAAACACACAATGAACCGCCACGAATATTACGTCCTCGGCATCCAGTTGACTATCGTGTGTTAGCCAGTCTCTCGAAGAAATCTAAGCACCATCTTCCAGCTGCATTGGTATCTTCAGTCATCTCTGTAACAGAACCAACATGCTTTTCAGAAGCAAACAAACACTCACAATGGCGCCATCCATGGTTGATGAATATAATGCTCTTCTAGCAAATAGAACATGGAAGCTTGTTCCAAGACATCCAACCATGAATGTTGTTGGATGTAAATGGGTTTTTCGCATCAAATACAATCCCAATGGTGCCATTGAGCGATACAAAGCGCGCCTTGTTGCCAAAGGATTTCATCAACGAGAAGGGATTGATTACACAAATACTTTCAGTCCAGTAGTCAAGCCAACCACTATTCGTACAGTTCTCTCTATAGCTGTTACAAGAGGCTGGGAGATCAATCAACTAGATGTTAGTAATGCATTTCTTCATGGCACGCTCAAAGAAATTGTTTACATGGAACAACCAGCTGTATTCGTAAACCTGCAACATCCAGATCATGTGTGTTACCTCCAAAAATCACTCTATGGATTGAAACAAGCACCGTATGCATGGTTCAATCGACTTCGTGATTTCCTGACATGTATGGGCTTTCAAGCATCTAAGATAGATACTTCCTTATTTATTCTTTCAAGTCAGGGGACACTACTATATGTCCTTGTTTATGTGGATGACATCATTATAATTGGGAGTAACACTGATGACATTAAGTCTCTCATCACCAAACTTGGAAATGAATTCAAGTTACGCAACCTTGGTTTTCTTCACTATTTTCTTGGGATAGAGGTACAGAAACATCACACCGGTCTTCTTCTTTCACAATGAAAATACATTGTAGATCTTCTTCAAAGAATGAACATGACTGATTGCAAGCCAATACAAACACCAATGGACACTGCTGCTGATCTTAAAACAGATGGAGAAACATTCCTTGATCCTACTCTCTACCGTCAGGCTGTTGGTGCTCTACAATATCTTCTGATGACAAGGCCTGACATCTCCTTCGCTGTCAACGAAGCATGCCAATTCATGAGCAATCCTACAACTCAACACTAGGACCATGTTAAGAGGATTCTTCGCTACTTAAAGGGAACAATTACCCACGATTTGTTACTATCAACTCAATCTGCTCTTACCATCAATGCATTCTCTGATGCAGATTTGGAAGGATCTACACATGATCGAAAATCATCTGGTGGTTACTTAGTTTTTCTAGGCTTGAATCTCATAACATGGTCAGCCAAAAAGCAACGGACTGTCTCACGATCCTCTACTGAATCAGAGTACAAAGCATTCGCCGATGCCACTGCAGAAATCATTTGGCTGCAGTCTTTGCTTCAGGAACTTCATGTTTGTTCATCCACAGCTCCTACTCTATGGTGTGACAATATTGGTGCAACTTACTTGTCAGCAAATCCGGTCTTTCATGCTCGGACGAAACATATTGAAATTGATTTCCACTTTGTACGAGTGGCCAACAAGGAGCTTCAGGTCAAATTCATTTCCACAAAAGATCAGCTTGCTGATATCCTAACTAAGCCACTTCCTCGCATATCATTTCAGAAGATTTGATCACAACTTTGTCTAACTCAATCTGCTGTCACCTAGTTCCATGGATTGTGGGGGGGGGGGGTGGAGGGGGTATCGAGCTATCTGTAACAATAATAAATAACTTCTATTTTGAGAAGTCAAAAAAGAGCCAAGTCTCTTCCCCTGTAAACAGGAGCTGCGACTCCAAATTTAGAATCTTACTCTTGTATTTATAAGGCTTCAACATAATGGAAATTGCATCAAAGTTTCTTCTGCTGAACAGCATCTCCCTTCCCGTTATATGTGAGACTGGATTTGAAGGAAAATACAAGAGGTATTTATAAATTTGGCAAGTCTAGCGAGCAAAGGTTTAATGACCTTACACAAGTTAAATTCATTAAATTTTGAGAATGAAAGAATACGAATGACTAGTGATTATATGAAGGTAGAGTGGAGTTATTTTGCTTGCTTCTAAATAAGAATGGCCTAGTTGAGATCAACCTTGGGGAACTTGTAGCATTCAATTTCTCTTGGTACAAAGAAAATGTGGGGAGCCATGCAGTGAGACTAGTGGAGGAAAGAAAATGTGGGGAGCCATGCAGTGAGACTAGTGGAGGAATGGGTTCTGTAACTGGTCTTTTTGCTCCTGTCACTTGTGTTTTTGTTTCTTTTGTTTTCTTTTAATAAATAAAGTATGGGGCAAACACCATCGAGTGTCTCCCCTTGTTTCTGGCTTTCAAAAAAAATTTCTCTTGGAGCGGACAATTCAAAAAAGTGGGCAAGTGAGGTTTTAAGAATGTGAAGTCCAGGGAAGTGTTGGGACTAGATGACACTCTTATGTTTAGAAGATGTTGAGGAGAAGTGTTACTTGATTTAAGAAGTTATTCAATATCTTTCGATGAAAGAAGAATATTACCAAATGATTGGAGTAAAAATATCGTGAATCTTTATTCAAAAACAAAGAGATATACAAAATATAAGGATATTAAATTGATGAGTCATATAATGAGGTCACAGAAGAGGAAAATTGAAGGGAAGTTGAGACTCGTTTCAATAGTACAGAAGTACCGGCTTGGTTTTATCTTTAGTACATCTGCAAGTGAGGCCATACGTCTTTGAGGCATTTGCTGAAAGTTTGGAGAATAAGATAGTACTCATATGATCTTTATTTATTTGGAGAAGGCTTATGATATTGTATTATGATAAATCATGTGGAGGTAACTAGAGAAAAGAGATCATATTTTATATTTGACTGTAATAAGAGATTTGTATGACCGACCAATGACTTATGTGAGGATTTTAATTGGGTTGTTATATCATTTTTATAGACATTGATATGTACCAAGGTTTGACCCTGTATGCTTTACCTTTACCTTGATCATGGATAAATTAAAAAGGCTCCTACGGTGGAATCTCTTTTATGCATGTTAGGCCCTTAAAGAGGAAGCTCTTTTATGCATGTTATTTGCAGAAGATGTTGCGTTAGTCGATGTGACAAGAGATTGAAGGAAGCTTTGGAATGAAAGTGCTTCCAAGTAAGTAGAACTAAGCGATATCATATGGAACGTATGAATTCAGTAAAGCTTTGACTGCATTCATTTTGTAGATGGATGATTTAAGTAGTTAGGTTCATCCTTTGAAAGGGATGGAGGAATTGATTAATTTAGTGATAGAAAACCCAAAGATGCGACAGATGTAAAGCTTTGACTGCATTCATTTTGTAGATTGATGATTTAAGTACTTGGGTTCAGCCTTTGAAAGGGATGGAGGAATTGATTAATATGACTCATTGTTTGTGTAGGATGTTGAAGTGAGTAGTAGATTCAGTTGTTCTGTGTGATGAAGAGAATCTTTGAAGTTCGAACTTCGAAGTTTAAAGCTAAATACGATAACGTTGTAGTGAGAGTGATGATGCTTTATGTCACCATGTGTTGGACAATTAATTATAGATATCTGCAGAGAATGTGTAAAGCTGGGATGAAGATGCTCAAGTGGATATGCGATTACACAAAAATGAATGTACATGTAGTGGTATCCAACAAAAGGTTGGTATGTCACTTAAAGAATGTAAAATGGGCGAAATTCTAGTAAGGTCGTTCGAACATGCGTAGAGAAAACCATCTATTACTCCAACTCAAGATGCAAGAAGTTAGAGGAAACTTCGAAAAGTGGATGGAGTAGATCAAGAAATGTTCTAAGTAGACTATTAAGAAAGATATGACTTATCTGGGAGGAAAATTCGCGTGGGGGGCATGTTGTTAAAGAAATTCACTGTATACGGTCGAAGTTATTTTTTTTATTATGTACCGTAGGTAAGCCGTCTTTTGAAGAGGCGGCTTTGGTTAAGAAAGAACCGCCTCCTGAAGAGGCAGCTTTAGGTAGAAGCCGCCTCTTGAAGAGGCGGCTCTGTCGGGACATAAACCCCAGTGGGCGGCCAGTGCCCGACCACGCGTACAGAACCTCCCTCCGCCCAAACACGCCCGCCTCCTCCAAGCTTGCTCGGCCTCCCCCTCCCGCAGCCCTCGGCTCTCCGGCCATCTTGCCAACATCCGTTCATGTTCGCCATTCAGAATATAGCCATCACCACCTCTCATGTTCAAAAAAGGAATGTCAGACACGATACGGGTTCCAAGATGATGATCCTCCTCCTCATTGTCATCATTTTCCATCTCATCATCCGTATTTTGTGGCGAGGATTCCATTAACCTGTCCAGTTCCGGATCATTAACAGGATCCATGTCTACCACGAGAGCAGAAAATGGAGGTATGGATCCACCTTGCGGTACAGAAACTTGAGGTCCGGATCCGGGTATAGAGACAGAGACAGTGAATATCACGGGCCGATATGCAGCACCCATCTCCTCAGCATATTCGACAATCTCTCGGACATCATCATCATACTCGACACACCCAATATAAAAACTTGCTCCATCTTGGGACATTCTATGAAATACATGTAACTCAAGTGCTTGAGATAAATCCAACCTGAAGACGGACTTAATGTGCTCAATCAGTCCCGAGAATGACATTTCGTGACCAATTTTAATTGTTTTCATACAACCTCCTCCATAGGTCACGTCTTTACTAGACTTCGATATTGTACCCCCACAGTGACAGAAACAACGAACTTCTCGAGACATCCTACATACCATTACGTCCACATCAATGTATTAGAGTGAAAAAATTATTTCAAACAATCATTTAAACCGTAACATGTAGCCAAAACCCAAAGCCAATGACATATCATACCTTCCTTGAGGTGGGGAAGGAGGGGAATAGCGGAAACGAGGCCAACGGATGTTGGCAAGATGGCCGGAGAGCCGAGGGCTGCGGGAGGGGGAGGCCGAGCAAGCTTGGAGGAGGCGGGCATGTTTGGGCGGAAGGAGGTTCTGTACGCGTGGTCGGGCACTGGCCGCCCGCTGGGGTTTATGTCCCGACAGAGCCGCCTCTTCAAGAGGCGGCTTCTACCTAAAGCCGCCTCTTCAAGAGGCGGCTCTTTCTTAACCAAAGCCGCCTCTTCAAGAGGCGGCTTACCTACGGTACATAATAAAAAAAATAACTTCGACCGTATACAGTGAATTTCTTTAACAACATGCCCCCCACGCGAATTTTCCTCACTTATCTGAAATTAAGTTTGGCTATGAACCAAATAATGAGGGGTATTCATGTTAGCCGATTTAGGGATTTTTTTTATATTTGCAGTAAAACACATGAAATTAAATTTATAGAAATTTAGAACGATGCCTCTGGTATAGAGGAAAATCATGTAAAATGAACGTCTATAATTCATCCAGGAAATGCAACAGCCAGGAATAAGTGCCGTACTCCAAGGCCTAGTTTGGAGTTATTTCTCGTTTTCAAAGGATAACCTGTTTGGGAAGGATAGATTCTAACTTGTTTTACACATTTTATCACGGGATTTGTGTACTGCGACCCGTGTGCGACCTCCTGGCACTGCTGTCATCGTGCTCGCTGCCTCTTGCTCATCTCCTATTCCTACTGTATTGGATGCCTCTCTTTGGGCCACCTCCATAAGCAGCATCACCATTTTTTTCTTTTATTTTTTTTAGGAGCAAGTCGGGCAGGTTCTCATTAAAACATCAAGATACACAGAGCATTCCAGGTACGTGCTCTGCTTGAGGAACTTAGAGAAGATAGCATCCTCACTTTGTTGATGTTTTGAGTATGACTATCCACTCAAAGGTAGGGCTTTCAGGAAAGCTCGAGTTCGATGAGCTCAACTTGGATTCGGCTCGTTATGAGCTCGTGAGCTCGATCGAAACCCTAACGAGCCCGAGCTCGAGTTGGATTTTATAGCTCGTTAGCTTATCGAGTCGAGTTTCCAAGTTGGGCGCTATAATATATATATATCTGAGTGCGTGCGTGTGCGCGTGCGTGTGCGCGTTGTGTGTGTGTTGTGTGTGTGTGTTGTATATGCACGCATTTGATTCTTATTTCTAGTTGCAAAGTTGTAGAATTAATAACATGGCAGAGATCCCTATGTATACGTTTTTGTCATACATATGCCATGCCCGCTTCCTTGACAGGTTTGCGTGGATCTACTGACTTCTGGTTTGAGGATTTTAAATTGGTATCATTTATCTTGTATAATTGGCTAGACGATTTTTTTGGTTGCCTAAAAATGCACATCCATCATTTAATTCAGCTCTTATGATTAGTTTAATTTTGTTCGCTTAATGGAACTATATGATATTTCTACCTTTTTTTTAATCTCGGTTCTGTTTTGTTGATTGGATAAAATATGGAACCACATTAACGTCCTAATCTACTTTCAAAAGTTGATTTAAGAAAACACATATCTTTCTTTAAGTACATAAAACTAAATTATAATAAAGTTCAGTATATATAACAAGGTAAATTGAAAAAAGAAAGACAGCTATAAGGCGATTCTTAGTTGAGGGTTTCATTTTTCAACTATAACACAGAGAAGTCTGACCTTATTTATTGTCGAAATAGTCTTTTGTAAGCTTCCATGACCTTTATAGGTTGAAGTTAAACCTTGTAGTTGAAAGTTCATCCCTCTATTGCAGTTAGAAAACAAGGCCTCTAATTGAGAAGTTCCCCAAATCTCTACCATTGTAGTCATTGCCGTCAGGCCCGTCACCTCCTTCCTCTCCCAACCTCACCACCATTGCCGCCAGGGAAGGCACTATCGATATCGATATCGTTTCGATATTATATTGATACAATATTTCGACGATATATCGGCGAAATATTGTCCATGTCGACGATCTTTTGTGAAGGAAATGCCTGAAAATTGGGATATGTCGCCATATCGGTACCCATATCGGTCGCATCTCGATATCGATATATCGGCGATATATCGCGAAATTTCTTTCCATGATTACCACTGTCAACTCCTCCATCCCTCCATTACCTCTCTCAATCTCCACTTCAACGACCACCATACCTTCCTCCCTCCGACCACTCCTCCATCGACATCCACCATCGTCACCACCGTCATCTACTCCACTTTTCCTCTTGCAAGACCTCTTCCTTCCTGGACCTCCGTTGCCATCACCTTCATTACTTGTTATCTCCTTCCATCGTCGCCAAGCCTGCACCACCTTCACTCTGAGGAGAATGGTCATCCTTACCACTTTGCATTAATAGTTGGCGGTGGTCAAGGTTGAGCTGAAGAATGAAGATTAACATAACCCTTCATGTCCTCTTCCATTCCTCCTTCCTTTACATTACTTTTGGCCTCCTCATCTGTAGGCGGCTTCCCTTCTGTTGGTTGTGGTTGTTGTTTGGTTGTAGAAGCACCTTCTGTCCCTGGTGTGTTGCAACCAGGAAAGACCATCTTCTTCCGGGAGGGACACGCTCTTGCTGTTTATGTTCAGCTAAGGCTAGTCGATATGTTGTTTGGCATTGTCGACATGGCATGTGGCATGGAGAGAAGCTGCATTAAGGGGCCTTCAAGGCCAATAGTAATAGTGACAGTACCGGGCAATAGATATCTTAGACAAAAAACCTGTAAGAGATGTTTTAACGGAAGGTGTTGGTCGTGGTGGAAGTAAAGAGAAAGTGGGAGGGATTCTAGAGCTTACAGTGGTGGTCAGCCTCGGAGTGGGAGGGGGCAGGTGGTGGGGTTACGTGTCCCATTGAGGCCATCACCATCACAAAGGCCTACTACAAACCGGAGGTTGGGTTCATGCGTGCCTTTCTCATCATGCTCACCATGCAGTGTGGTTCTTGCCATTTTTATTTGATGTCTGAAGTTGGATGTTGTTTTCAAGATGTGGATAGTTTCTTGATTTGGCTGTTTGTATTGAAAGATTATTTCTTTGAAAAAATACGTATACGATAAATGTAGTTTAATGATGGATGTTGGCTACAGAGAATGATTTTTGTCTTTCTATGGTGGGTCTTGGGGATTCCAAAGAAGAGATCCAAGTTAAGGGGCTTTATCTGGGCAATGGCAGAGTTGGGGAGAAGGTTATCTGGAGGCTCAGAGAGGATGGTGTCGTTGAGCTCTGCGAGGCACTAGAGAAAATGTTAGCTACAGTGGGTTGCCTTGTGCACTCAAAAAGACCTATCAAGATGCCATCAATATCAATTAGCGAGCATGTTTTACTTTTTAAAAACGTAGATGTGGTGGCCAACAAAGGGTGGTGGCTAAGATGGCGGATGACCTCAAGGTCGGGAATGGTAGTGGATTGGAAGAGGATATGAGAGATGAGAGGAGAAAGGAGGGGCAAGGGCAATACTTGCAAATTTGATGGACTTAGAAAGAAAAACTGTAAGACTCCTAAGTATCGAATATAACTAATTCTCATATTCCAACCTAATATAGTATCCAAATAAGGTAAATGATCAATTTATCTTGTAGTACTTATCCAGAACTTTCCAATGAGATCAAGAACATCGAAATCAGATATCGTATAAGAAAATTATGCATGTTAGAATGTTGATTTACGGATTTTGGTTTCAAATTGAACATGGGACTGAAACTATATAAAGTCAAGTGGGTTGAACCACTTAGCTTACTACCCATTTGAGTTCGTAGGAGCTCTATCGTTGGCGATATTTTTCGACGTCCGTTCGTCGATTCAAGGACGTTGCGAAGAGCGCGACATGAGGATTGACATGGAGGCATATGTGTTGCGTGAAATGCCTCAAAATTGTTGTTCCAGGCGAGGGAAAGTCACAGGGGAGCAACTTGTAGGTACGGGTCAACCCTTGATGTTGGATCTTCACGATTTTTACAACATGGGTTTTGGGGGTCGTAACGCTACTCGAGAATGGTGTTTTTATCGTAATCAGATGAGTTTGGTGTGGATTTCTGTTTCGCATCGCATCATGTTTTGGGCAAATCTGAGTGATCTAGTTAGCGCATGTGAATGAAAACTATATCACTGGGATATTGGCGAATGCTAAATATGTATTTGGTATCTTAATTTAGTCTTGTTGTAATGCAATCAAATGCACATTGACCAAAGCTGAGTGAGAATCCTCGCAAGGAGTAGCTCAGCTAAAATTTTATGGACAAGTCCATGGTCAAACACATTCACACTACTGATTAGCTTATCTAACTAGGGTCCTAAAATATGTGATCGAGCTACTCTAAGTGGTCATTTAGGCCAAGGATACAAAAACACTATAAGATGCATGCATGAATTTTCATGGCATTTTTAGTGCAAAGTTTAGATATGCTACAAAAGGGACTAAATGCACAACAATGTACAAGGCACATGAACAAACATGCAATCACAAATGATGTTCATATATTAATGATTAATAATTTAAAGTATCATGTAAGGGTCTTAGATTATACAAATTAATTCATCATCTCAATTCATGCATATTCCAATTTACGTGTGGAACCAAGTTATCATTTAACAATTCTAAACTCCCTAAAATGAAGCTAAATCAGGAAATAATATATAAGGCTATTCAAGCATGGGTCCTGATTACATTTTATGATTTTAAGACAAATTAAGGGGTTTATTATCATATTAACTCCATAAGCATGCAATTTTTAATTCAGTTCATCATGTTTAAAAGTCAAAATACCTCTTTGGATTTTAATTCATTTTCAACAAAGCATATCAGTAAAATAAAATATATGACACAAAAGAACATGAAATAACCCTTAGAATAAGTCAAATTTCATTAATTTTGGAATTAAGGAGCATAAAATATTAATTCTCAAAGTTAGGGGCATGTTTGCAATGAAAAATAACAAAACATCACAAAAATGTCTAAAATTGGACTAGATACTAATTACAGAAAGTCGTTGGGGCATGAATTGTAAATCAACCACATGTGGGGATATTTTATGAATTTAAAAGAGATGCAGGGTTTATCTTGAAATTTTCCAGGCGGTACGTTTTGGACACGTGCTAGACTAAAGTTTAGTATATATTTTTTCATGTTCCTTTTCAAATATGCCCATGGACCGTTCACTTCATAACTTGAGCATTTGAACTCTGAATTCAATGATTTGAGTTTCATTTTGATGTGTGTTTTATTCTCTAGCTAATGGCATGATATAATTCCTAATTTGGCTCTTATTACATTATGCTTAATTTTAGGATATAATGTGCCACATTTCCTTTCATTTAAATGTCATTGTTGAGACACCCATCTAGTTTAATGCATCAAATAAACCATGAAAATTATCATACATTTATTGCTCGATCTACTGATCCTTTAGGGCCCGTTCGATTGGGGGGTTACCCCCAATTTGGGCAGGTTACCCCCTAAACCCCATATTCCTAACCCACTAGTGGGGTCCACTCCCTCCCCATCAAAAAAATTATATATTATACCATCATATCATCTAAAAAACATAAAATACTCAACTTTTACTCACTGTTCCAAACTTCAATACAATCACATCATAACAACTACCCACTTTTTCAAATTTCAATACAATTCTATCATAATAACTACCAACTTTTTCAAATTTCAATACAATCACATCAAACAAACCCTCCCAACCCTTAACCCACCAACCAAACACACAAACGCAAAAACGGGTTATCCTCCCTCGGATAACCCACGAACCAAACGCACCCTTAGGGGCATATTTGTGTATGTATATACATGTGTGCATACCATTACATTATGTTGCATTTTGTACTTAATTTAGTTTGCATGAAACCATAAAAAATTGTTTTCTATTCATGCATCATGTATAGCACCACATTATTTGTGCATTGTTGACCTATGTAGATAAATTAATCACTTAACTTAGGTATTAGAGTCTGATTGATCATTAAGGTAGATCGTGTCCCTGAGTTCGACTCTGGACTTCCCATGTTAAAAAATTAATGTTAATTAAAATCGAACCCCTCCTCGGGAGATAATTCAGGCTCGGTGTCTGATAGATCCTTGTGCGATCGTGCTACAACTCGATCGAATTAACATTGCCACTCAATGGTTCATAAGATGGCGGTGTTGTCGGGGACACGGCTTATCTTTCTGATTAATTAGGTTTTAATCTCTAATTAAGTTGATTATCTTGATATTTAGGTCAACTTGTATGTTTTGTGTTGTTTTATCTTGTTTTGTTGTGATGTTGATTAATTTCTTGATGGATGTCTAATACATGACTTTTCTAGAAGGTTCCGCGAGGGTCGAGGATGCTTGGAAGACGCGGAGGCGAGGAGTCGAGAACTTCTGCTGCGAGGAGCATAAAAGCAAATTTGAAGAAGTCGAGAGATTTAAGTAGCACTGTTTCATTCATTTGTGTATAACAAGTAATAATTGCATTTCTAGCGATCCTCGTTTGAGGGCTCGCATGTGTAGACATGGAATTAAGACTTTGATGTGGTGTGGTGCATGTTTCACCCCTAACCAGAACGGGGCTCCACTTGAGTGTTCTAAACTAGGGTTAGGCACGCAGCTCTCCGAGCATCTTTCATATCATTTTATATGCTTAATCCTAGGTAGGTCACACTGAGAATATAGGAGATTCACTTCATCTCCATAGAGCCATGAGACACATAATATCCACTCTACTAGACAAAATCAAATCAATTCTTTTCCGCTAATAGTGGCATGTTTAGGTGTGGTTTCAATCGACTTGCATGCATTTAGAGATAGATTTAAATTCAGTCTTGCATAGCACATGGAGAGAGCTGAGAATCGTTGCAAGTGTCTCTTTTTTGGGCATGCATCATGTTTTCATTGCATCGGCTTTCTCGATTTCTCTATCTTGGTTTATACCTTAAGATTAAAAGCAATCGAGACTGGACGGTAGACACAGATTAATTTATTGCTTGCTCATATGAATTTCAATGACAAACTAAGCTAAAATTGAGAATGATAATGCAAATTGATTAAATAAAATAAAGTAAAAATATCAATAGTATTATGGGAGAGCAAACACCAACATCAGTATGGATTATGCATGTTGAGAGGTGAGGAGACATCCATAGGTAAATGGTTTTTTATCTTGGATGATCACCAATAAAACTAAACAGATAAATGACCAACATTTGTTTTTATTCATGTGAGACTTGGTGAACTCAAGAGTTTTGCTTGATTGGTTTGAGTCTTGATTGTGTATTCTCCCCAGCCCTCCCGTAAACCTTAATTCCATTCTCCTTTTTCTTCTCAAGAGATTCATTTCATCTACTACCTAGCATGTGTCCCGGCTCCCCATCCTTAGCTCCATTTCTAAATACTTAGACTCCTTTTCAACCTAAGTATAGGGGGAGCTTAGTCTTTCTGATTGTTCAACTCGAGCCCCTCCGTCTTCATTTCGCATCTCTCTACTTAGGCTCTTCTTGGATTAAGTATAGGGGGAACCCAGCCTCGTCCTTTTTCTACTCATTTGATCCATCTTCTTGGTCATCTTCTTTTACTTAGGTTATTTTTAACCTAAGTGTAAGGGGAGACCCGAGTCAGTTCCTATATGTCCCTTTATATTTTAGCGTAGGCTATGGCTTCATATCACTTAGTGCTAGGATGACATAGCACTAACTAAGGATAGGTGGGTATACCATATATATTTTATATATACTTTAGTCATAGCTCATATTTTCAAAAAAATCTAAACTTTTTTGGACTAGGGCAAAGTCCTTTTGAATTGAATTGTGTTAAAATTCGTGTAAAATGATTTGAAAATTTTTCTAACTATGTTACATTGCTTTTGAAAAATAGGGTTTTGACTTTTTTTTGAAAATCATTTGCAAAAATGATTTGAAAATCTATATTATGTGACATGGTTTGTATTTTTTTCAAAAATCATTTAAAAAAGGAGGGTAAAAATGAGACTAGTGTTTTATAAATAAATCTAACTTTATTTAAAAGTCATAAAAACATAAAATTTTTGAAAAAAAATGAAAATAACAAAAAACACTAACCAAATGAGTTGGATGTATCCCTGAAACATTTCAATATCACTCTATACTTGAGGAATAAAGATACTTTGATTTACGAGGTCTTAGGATTCAGAGTTAACCAGTCTTGGTCATTAGGATTTGAGACTTAATTATTCACACTTTCGTAGCTTGAAAGATATGTGTACCATATTGCATGCTTAATCTCTCCTTAAAGATTATGACCTGCACCTTGCATGGACAACTACATACATGATGATATGAGTTGGAGTTTCACTTTAGGTACTGGGATGGGAGATTTGAGTCTGGACCTGATTTAATAATGCTCGAGGATGGGATAAAATTTTTGGATTTCTAGATTTTCAGAGATTTTTTATGATTTTTATATGGTTTTTAGAGTTTTAAATTTTTATGATTTTCTTTTTCTATTTTTAGGGATTTTTGGTGTGGAGGTACAAATTACAATAATGAACAAATACTATTTTTTAAAAATAAATAAATATGATTTTATATTTTTTTTGGATTTTTAAGGCTAATAGGGAATATATGTGCATTTTTTGATTTTTAATAATAGGAAAATGCTTAAAATGTAAAATTAAAATTATAGGGTGAAAGATCAATCTAGCAAGCACGTTACCCTATTTTTTCATAATTTTTGGAGCATCGATAATATTTTTAGAAAACTGAAAACAAAAAGGAATTAGTTGAACTAATAAGGGTATATTTGTAATTAAAACAAAAATCATGGTCTATAATGTAAAACATCCAAAATTTTACAACCAATATTCAAATTATAATTATTAAATGATAATTACAAAAACTCGCAGGGGTAGTTCTGCAAAATACCCAACTTACACGGGCAACCACATGAGTTGAACCGGCAATGACCTAAGTGTAAATACATAAAAGCATGAGGTTTCCTTTGCAAATGTTACACAAAATATTAAACATATTAAAAAATTTATAGGACTAAATAAAAAGACAATAAAAATCAGGGGTATAATATGAAATTTACCCCCCACTTGCGCTGCATCGAGCGACTGAGGATCTTCACTTGGACGCGTGGTGCGCTCTCCTTGCACGATGACGATTTAGGCTTGGACGTCTAGGATTAGATCCCAGATGGGGATCCAACGGTGGAGCTACTCTTGATCCGACGTCTCCTGTACACTTGGGGGGCTGATGTTGATCGGACGGCTTTGGATGGTTTTGGAAGAACAAAAGAAGAACTCACCCTTGGCGAGTTTCAATCTGGTGAAGCGCGTGACTCCGGCCACCTGAAGCTCCGTTGATGGTGGCTTCTCGTTCCTGCAACCTCCTCGCATCTCCCAGATGCTTCAAAGATGTCCAGGGTTTGTTGATCAAGTTGTGGAGCTCGAGGGTTTCGGTGAAGGACATGGGCCTGCCCTTAATGTAAAATAACCCGCAGATGGGCTCTTCAAGACATGCAAAAGAGATAGACGAATGGTTGGGCACATGGGAAGGTCTTGGCAGTTATTTGGTGTAGGATATGAGTGAAATGGACGGAAGCAGCGAGGTCCAGTGGAGGATGATGGAAGTGGACCTCAAAGGAACAAATCCGAAGGGATCTGGGTGAACTAGGTGGTGCGAGAGATGGAGAAGCGGATGAGGAAAGAAGTGAGGCATCTAGGTGGGTCGGAATTGGCGGACTCGACGAGGTTCAACGGTCGGAGCTCAAGAGCTTCGACGAAGTCTAAATCCTAAGCCTACGCTAATGCAACATATTAAATCAAGAAATAAAAACATAAAATGAAATCTAAGACTAAACTCCACCTAAAACGAGAAGAAAATGTACCTCAATCTGGCCAGAGCCAAGAAGGTGGACCTCATGGTGGAGCACCGCCGGAGATGACTGGGAACGCCTCTACACCGCTCTCCTCATTGCAAAAAGGCTGGGCGAGCCTCCTGTCATAAGGCTCAAGCCCTAGAGCATAATCAGAGGGGAAGAAGCAGAGCAAAAGAGGAATCGAACTAAGAAGGAAGGAGGCGAAGAGGTTATGTACAGGCGGAGATAGCTCGGGCAGAACGCTCGATGTAGAGGCCCTCGGATCGATGCAAGGATTTGGCATGAAAGGCCTTCGATCAAGGAAGAAAGTCAATGACAACTTCATTCCAAATCAATGATTGCATCGATTTGAGAAAAATGGAGAAGAGTGGTCAAATCCTTTGACGCATCGCATGCCTATGCCGAGGGTTCAGTTGACCTGAGGTCAACGAATCCTTGGACCTCAATGGTCCACATCACACACGAAGACAAAAATAGGGGGGATGATAAATAAAAAATAAATGAATTATTTAAATAAAGGTTATAAAATAAAAAATATTTGTTATTTTATGTAGTATTTTAATATGATTTTTTGTTTTTACAAGTTAGTTTATTAGGTGTTTATTTTTATAGGTGTATTCATAGGTATATTTTCTTTGTATTTTAGATTTTATTATTTTATTTATAACTTATTTAAACATATTTAAATATATTTTTATTGTATTTTTCTTAGTTTATTTGTATAATTAATTAAATATAGGTATTTATTACATGGGGGTAGGGCCTGCACCCTTGGGTGTAGGAAACTCCCTGCGCCCACCCCATTTTTTGATTATTTTGATTTGTTTTTTGAATTCAAAGTTGGGGAGATTTACTTAATATGTTGAGGGGAATATGTGTTTCAAATTTCATGCAAAACAAACATTCCTAACATGTTTATCTAGACAAGGTCGATTTCTGCAATTCTGAAACCGTTAAAATTGAGTAGTCTTGATGGAGATGCTAGAAGTTTCGAATTAAGTTGAATTTGGAATGACAACATGGTGATACATGGTGATCTAAATCCCCCAAGGTTTCATATCAAAAAATAATGAAAAATTCGGCCAGGTGTAGGGAGTTTCCTACACCCGCCGGTGTAGGGTCCTTTTTCCCTTATTATATAGTATATATAACATATTCATCTATGTATTTTTTTATACTATTTTATTTTAGTGTATTTTTTATGATTTTATTTTATTCTAATTATATACATATACTATAAAGAATATTTACAAAAGTATAAAAATATAAAATAATGAAAAATATAAAGAATAAATAAAATGAGTATTTTATTCAGGTATGTTATACAAGAGTAAATAAGAAGTCTATTTTTTTGTCTTTTTGTTTTTTTGTTGTTTTGTTGTTTTATACCAAAAATCTAGTATACATCCTATTTTACAACAATTAAAAAGTATTTTTTACAAGGATTTTACAACTTTATACACATTTTATATACAATATACATATTATACAAGAATTTTACAAAAAAAGTTTCATGGCTGATGAATATAATGCTCTTCTAGCAAATAGAACATGGAAGCTTGTTCCAAGACATCCCACCTTGAATGTTGTTGGATGTAAATGGGTTTTTCGCATCAAATACAATCCCAATGGTGCCATTGAGCGATACAAAACGCGCCTTGTTGCCAAAGGATTTCATCAACGAGAAGGGATTGATTACACAGATACTTTCGGTCCAGTAGTCAAGCCATCTACTATTCGTACAGTTCTCTCTATAGCTGTTACAAGAGGTTGGGAGATCAATCAACTAGATGTTAGTAATGCATTTCTTCATGGCACTCTCAAAGAAACTGTTTACATGGAACAACCAGCTGGATTCGTAAACCTGCAAAATCCAGATCATTTGTGTTACCTCCAAAAATCACTCTATGGATTGAAACAAGCACCACGTGCGTGGTTCAATCGATTCAGTGATTTCCTGACGTGTATGGGCTTTCAAGCATCTAAGACAGATACTTCCTTATTCATTCTTTCAAGTCAGGGGACACTACTATATGTCCTTGTTTATGTGAATGACATCATTATAATTAGGAGTAACACTGATGACATTAAATCTCTCATCATCAAACTTGGAAATGAATTCAAGTCACGCAACCTTGGTTTTCTTCACTATTTTCTTGGGATAGAGGTACAGAAACATCACACCGGTCTTCTTCTTTCACAACGAAAATACATTGTAGATCTTCTTCAAAGAATGAACATGACTGATTGCAAGCCAGTACAAACACCAATGACCACTGCTGCTGATCTTAAAACCGATGGAGAACCATTCCTCGATCCTACTCTCTACCGTCAGGCTGTTGGTGCTCTACAATATCTTCTGATGACAAGGCCTAACATCTCCTTCGCTGTCAACAAAGCATGTCAATTCATGAGCAATCCTACAACTCAATACTGGACCATGTTAAGAGGATTCTTCGCTACTTAAGGGAACAATTACCCACGATTTGTTACTATCAACTCAATCTGCTCTTACCATCGATGCATTCTCTGATGCAGATTGGGCAGGATCTACACATGATCGAAAATCATCTGGTGGGTACTTAGTTTTTCTAGGCTCGAATCTCATAACATGGTCAGCCAAAAAGCAACGGACTGTCTCACAATCCTCTACTGAATCAGAGTACAAAGCATTCGCCGATGCCACTGCAGAAATCATTTGGTTGCAGTCTCTGCTTCAGGAACTCCATGTTTGTTCATCCACAGCTCCTACTCTATGGTGTGACAATATTGGTGCACCTTACTTGTCAGCAAATCCAATCTTTCATGCTCGGACGAAACATATTGAAATTGATTCCCACTTTGTACGAGTGGCCAACAAGGAGATTCAGATCAAATTCATTTCCACAAAAGATCAGCTTGCTGATATCCTAACTAAGCCACTTCCTCGCATATTATTTCAGAAGATTCAATCACAACTTTGTCTAATTAAATCTGTTGTCACCTAGTTCCATGGATTTTGTGTGTGTGTGTGGGGGGGGGGGGTATCAAGCTATTAGTAACAATAATAAATAACAACTTCTATTTTGAGAAGTCAAAAGAGAGAAAGTCTCTTCCCCTGTAAACAGGAGCTGCGACCTCAAATTTAGAATCTTACTCTTGTATTTATAAGGCTTCAACATAATGGAAATTGCATCAAAGTTTCTTCTGCTGAACAGCATCTCCCTTCCCGTTATATGTGAAACTGGATTTGAAGGAAAATATAAGAGGTATTTATAAATTTGGCAAGTCTAGCGAGCAAAGGACTAATGACCTTACACAAGTTAAATTCATCAAATTTTGAGAAGGAAAGAATACGAATGACTAGTGATTATATGAAGGTAGAGTGGAGTTATTTTGCATGCTTCTAAATAAGAATGGCCTAGTTGAGATCAACCTTGAGGAACTTGTAGCTTTCAATTTCTCTTGGAGCGGACAATTCAAAAAAGTGGGCAAGTGAGGTTTTAAGAATGTGAAGTCCAGGGAAGTGTCGGGACTAGATGACACTCTTATGCTTAGAAGATGTTGAGGAGAAGTGTTACTTGATTTAAGAAGTTATTCAATATTTTTCGATGAAAGAAGAAATATTACCAAATGATTGGAGTAAAAATATCGTGAATCTTTATTCAAAAACAAAGAGATATACAAAATATAAGGATATTAAATTGATGAGTCATATAATGAGGTCACGGAAGAGGAAAATTGAAGGGAAGTTGAGACTCGTTTCAATAGTAAAGAAGTACCGGCTTGGTTTTATCTTTAGTACATCTACAAGTGAGGCCATACGTCTTTGATTTGAGGCATTTGCTGAAAGTTTGGAGAATAAGATAGCACTCATATAATCTTTATTTATTTGGAGAAGGCTTATGATATTGTATTAAGATAAATCATGTGGAGGTAACTAGAGAAAAGAGATCATATTTTATATTTGACTGTAATAAGAGATTTGTATGACCGACCAATGACTTATGTGAGGATTTTAATTGGGTTGTTATATCATTTTTATAGACATTGATATGTACCAAGGTTTAACCCTGTATGCTTTACCTTTACCTTGATCATGGATAAATTAAAAAGGCTCCTACGGTGGAATCTCTTTTATGCATGTTAGGCCCTTGAAGAGGAAGCTCTTTTATGCATGTTATTTGCAGAAGATGTTGCGTTAGTCGATGTGACAAGAGATTGAAGGAAGCTTTGGAATGCAAGTGCTTCCAAGTAGAACTAAGCGATATCATATGGAACGTATGAATTCAGTAAAGCTTTGACTGCATTCATTTTGTTGATGGATGATTTAAGTACTTAGGTTCAGCCTTTGAAAGGGATGGAGGAATTGATTAATTCAGTAATAGAAAATCCAAAGATGTGACAGATGTAAAGCTTTGACTGCATTCATTTTGTAGATGGATGATTTAAGTACTTAGGTTCAGCCTTTGAAAGGGATGGAGGAATTGATTAATATGACTCATTGTTTGTGTAGGATGTTGAAGTGAATAGTAGATTCAGTTCTGTGTGATGAAGAGAATCTTTGAAGTTCGAACTTCGAAGTTTAAAGCTAAATACGATAAAATTGTAGTGAGAGTGATGATGCTTTATGTCACCATGTGTTGGACAATTAATTATAGATATCTGCAGAGAATGTGTACAGCTGGGATGAAGATGCTTAAGTGGATATGTGATTACACAAAAATGAATGTGCATGTAGTCGTGGTATCCAGCAAAAGGTTGGTATGACACTTAAAGAATGTAAAATGGGCGAAATTCTAGTAAGGTCGTTCGAACATGCGTAGAGAAAGCCGTCTATTACTCCAACTCAAGATGTAAGAAGTTGGAGGAAACTTCGAAAAGTGGATGGAGTAGATCAAGCAATGTTCTAAGTAGACTATTAAGAAAGATATGACTTATCTGGAATTAAGTTTGGCTATGAACCAAATAATGAGGGGTATTCATGTTAGCCGATTTAGGGATTTTTTTGTATTTGCAGTAAAACACATGAAATTAAATTTATAGAAATTTAGAACGATGCCTCTGGTATAGAGGAAAATCATGTAAAATGAACGTCTATAATTCATCCAGGAAATGCAACAGCCAGGAATAACTGCCGTACTCCAAGGCCTAGTTTGGATTTATTTCTCGTTTTCAAAGGATAACCTGTTTGGGAAGGATAGATTCTAACTTGTTTTACACATTTTATCACGGGATTTGTGTACTGCTACCCCTGTGCGACCTCCTGGCACTGCTGTCATCGTGCTCGCTACCTCTTGCTCATCTCCTATTCCTACTGTATTGGATGCCTCTCTTTGGGCCACCTCCATCAGCAACATCACCATTTTTTTTCTTTTATTTTTTTAGGAGCAAGTCGGGCAGGTTCTCATTAAAACACCAAGATACACAGAGCATTCCAGGTACGTGCTCTGCTTGAGGAACTTAGAGAAGATAGCATCCTCACTTTGTTGATGTTTTGAGTATGACTATCCACTCAAAGGTAGGGCTTTCAAGAAAGCTCGAGTTCGATGAGCTCAACTCGGACTCGGCTCGTTAAGAGCTTGTGAGCTCGATCGAAACCCTAACGAGCCCGAGCTCGAGTTGGATTTTATAGCTCGTTAGCTTATCGAGTCGAGTTTCCAAGTTGGGCGCTATAATATATATATCTGTGCGTGCGCGTGCGCTCGTGCGCGTGCGCGTTGTGTGTGTGTGTGTGTGTGTGTGTGGTGTGTGTGTGTTGTATACACACACATTTGATTCTTATTTCTAGTTGCAAAGTTGTACCATTAGTAACATGGCAGAGATCCCTGTGTATACGTTTTTGTCATACATATGCCATGCCCGCTTCCTTGACAGGTTTGCGTGGATCTACTGACTTCTGTTTTGAGGATTTTAAATTGGTATCATTTATCTTGTATAATTGGCTAGACGATTTTTTTGGTTGCCTAAAAATGCACATCCATCATTTAATTCAGTTCTCTTATGATTAGTTTAATTTGTTCGCTTAATGGAACTATATGATATTTCTACCTATTTTTTAATCTCGGTTCTGTTTTGTTGATTGGATAAAATATGGAACCACATTAACGTCCTAATCTACTTTCAAAAGTTGATTTAAGAGAACACATATCTTTCTTTAAGCACATAAAACTAAATTATAATAAAGTTCAGTATATATAACAAGGTAAACTGAAAAAAGAAAGACAGCTATAAGGCGATTCTTAGTTGAGGGTTTCATTTTTCAACTATAACACAGAGAAGTCTGACCTTATTTATTGTCGAAATAGTCTTTTGTAAGCTTTCGTGACCTTTATATGTTGAAGTTAAACCTTGTAGTTGAAAGTTCATCCCTCTATTGCAGTTAGAAAACAAGGCCTCTAATTGAGAAGTTCCCCAAACCTCTACCATTGTAGTCATTGCCGTCACCTCCTTCCTCTCCCAACCTCACCCCCATTGCCGCCAGGGAAGGCACTATCGATATCGATATCGTTTCGATATTATATTGATACAATATTTCGACGATATATCGGCGAAATATTGTCCATGTCGACGATCTTTTGTAAAGGAAATGCCTGAAAATTGGGATATATCGCCATATCGGTACCCATATCGGTCGCATATCGATATCGATATATCGGCGATATATCACGAAATTTCTTTCCATGATTACCACTGTCAACTCCTCCATCCCTCCATTACCTCTCTCAATCTCCACTTCAATGACCACCATACCTTCCTCCGACCACTCCTCCATCGACATCCACCATCATCACCACCGTCATCTACTCCACTTTTCCTCTTGCAAGACCTCTTCCTTCTTGGACCTCCATTGCCATCACCTTCATTACTTTTTATCTCCTTCCATCGTCGCCAAGCCTGCACCACCTTCACTCTGAGGAGAATGGTCATCCTTACCACTTTGCATTAATAGTTGGCGGTGGTCAAGGTTGAGCTGAAGAATGAAGATTAACATAACCCTTCATGTCCTCTTCCATTCCTCCTTCCTTTACATCTCTTTTGGCCTCCTCATCTGTAGGCGGCTTCCCTTCTGTTGGCCGTGGTTGTTGTTTGGTTGTAGAAGCACCTTCTGACCCTGGTCTGTTGCAACCAGGAAAGACCATCTTCTTCCGGGAGGGACACGCTCTTGCTGTTTATGTTCAGCTAAGGCTAGTCGATATGTTGTTTGGCATTGTCGACATGGGATGTGGCATGGAGAGAAGCTGCATTAAGGGGCCTTCAAGGCCAATAGTAATAGTGGCAGTACCGGGCAATAGATATCTTAGACAAAAAACCTGTACGAGATGTTTTAACGGAAGGTGTTGGTCGTGGTGGAAGTAAAGATGAAAGTGGGAGGGATTCTAGAGCTTACAGTGGTGGTCAGCCTCGGAGTGGGAGGGGGCAGGTGGTGGGGAGTTGTATGGGGGTGGGGTTACGTATCCCAATGAGGCCGTCACCATCATAAAGGTTGGGTTCATGCGTGCCTTTCTCATCATGCTCACCATGCAGTGAGGTTCTTGTCATTTTTATTTGTTGGTTGAAGTTGGATGTTGTTTTCAAGATGTGGATAGTTTCTTGATTTAGCTGTTTGTTTCCAAAGATTATTTCTTTGGAAAAACTTATACGATAAATGTAGTTTAATGATGGATGTTGGCTATAGAGAATGATTTTTGTCTTTCTATGGTGGATCTTGGGGATTCCAAAGAAGAGATACAAGTCAAGGGGCTTTATCTGGGCAATGACAGAGTTGGGGAGAAGGTTATTCGGAGGCTCAAAGAGGATAGTGTCGTTGAGCTCTGCGAGGCACTAGAGAAAAGGTTGGATAAAATGGGTTGCCTTATGCACTCAAAAAGACCTATCAAGACGGCGTCAATATCAATTAGCGAGCATGTTTTACTTTTAAAAACGTAGATGTGGTGGCCAACAAAGGGTGGCGGCTAAGATGGCGGATGACCTCAAGGTCGGGAATGGTAGTGGATTGGAAGAGGATACGAGAGATGAGAGAGGAGAATGGAGGGGCAAGGGCAATACTTGCAAATTTGATGGACTTAGAAAGAAAAAAATGTAAGACTCCTAAGTATCAGATATCACTAAGTCACATATTCCGACCTAATATAGTATCCAAATAAGGTAAATGATCAATCTTCTCTTGTAGTAGTTATCCAGAACTTTCCAATGAGATCAAGGACAGAACTTTCCAATGAGATCAAGAACATTGAAATCATATATCGCATAAGAAAATTACGCATGTTAGAATGTTGATTTACGGATTTTGGGTTCAAATTGAACATGGGACCAAAACTATATAAAGTCAAGTGGGTTGAACTTAGCTTACTACCCATTTGAGTTCGCAGGAGCTCTACCGTTGGTGATATTTTTGGACGTCCGTTCGTCGATTCGAGGACGTTGCGAAGAGCGCGACATGAGGATTGACATGGAGGCACATGTGTTGCGTGAAATGCCTCAAAATTGTTGTTCCAGGCGAGGGAAAGTCACAGGGGAGCAACTTGTAGGTACGGGTCAACCCTTGATGTTGGATCTTCACGATTTTTACACCATGGGTTTTGGGGGTCGTAACGCTACTCGAGAATGGTGTTTTTATCGTAATCAGATGAGTTTGGTGTGGATTTCTGTTTTGCATCGCATCATGTTTTGGGCAAACCTGAGTGATCTAGTTAGTGCATGTGAATGAAAACTATATCACTGGGATGTGGGCGAATGCTGAATATGTATTTGGTATCTCAAAATTGGTCTTGTTGTAATGCAATCAAATACTCATCGACCAAAGCCGAGTGAGAATCCTCGCGAGGAGTAGCTCAGCTAAATTTTCCTGGACAAGTCCATGGTCAAACACATTCACACTATTGATTAGCTTATCTAACTAGGGTCCTAAAATATGTGATCGAGCTACTCTAAGTAGTCATTTAGACCAAGGGTGCAAAAACACAACTAGATGCATGCATGAATTTTTATGGCACTTTTAATGCAAAGTTTAGATATGCTACAAAAGGGACTAAATGCACAACAATGTACAAGGCACATGAACAAACATGCAATCACAAATGATGCTCCTATATTAATGATTAATATTTAAAGTATCATGTAAGGGTCTGAGATTATACAAATTAATTTATCATCTCAATTCATGCATATTCCAATTCAAGTATGGAACCAAGTTATCATTTAACAACTCCAAACTCCCTAAAGTGAAGCTAAATCAGGAAATAATATATAAGGCTATTCAAGCATGGATCCTTATTATATTTTATGATTTTAAGATAAATTAATGGGTTTATTATCACATTAACTCCATAAGCATGCAATTTTTAATTCAGTTCCTCATGTTTAAAATTCAAAATACCTCTTTGGATTTTAATTCATTTTCAACAAAGTATATCAGTGAAATAAAATATATGACACAAAAGAACATGAAATGACCCTTAGAATAAGTCAAATTTCATTAATTTTGAAATCAAGGAGCATCAGATATTAATTCTCAAAGTCAGGGGCATGTTTGCAATGAAAAATAACAAAACGTCACAGAAAGGTCTAAAATTGGACTATATACTAATTACAGAAAGCCGACGGGGGCATGAACTGTAAATCAACCACATGTGGGGACATTTTATGAATTAAAAAGAGATGCATGGCTTATCTTGAAATTTTCCAGGCGGTACGTGTTGGACACGTGCCAGACTAAAGTTTAATATATATTTTCATGTTCCTTTTCAAATATGCCCCTGGACCATTCACTTCATATCTTGAGCATTTGAACTCTGAATTCAATGGTTTAAGTTTCATTTTGATGTGTGTTTTATTCTCTAGCTAATGGCATGATATAATTCCTAATTTGGCTCTTATAACACAATATGCTTAATTTTAAGATATAATGTGCCCAATTTCCTTTCATTTAAATGCCATTGTTGAGACACCCATTTAGTTTAATGCATCAAATAAACCATGAAAATTATCATACATTTATTGCTCGATCTACTGATCCTTTAGGGGTATATTTGTGTATGTATATACCTGTGTGCATACCATTACATTATGTTGCATTTTGTACTTAATCTAGTTTGCATGAAACCATAAAAAATTGTATTCTATTCATGCATCATGTATTGCACCGCATTATTTGTGCATTGTTGACCTATGTAGATAAACTAATCACTTAACTTAGGTATTAGAGTCTGATTGATCATTAAGGTAGATCATGTCCCTGAGTTCGACTCTAGACTTCCCATGTCAAAATATTAATGTTAATTAAAATCGAACCCCTCCTCGTGGAGATAATTCAAGCCCGGTTTCTGATAGATCTTTGCGCGATCGTGCTACAACTCGATCGAATTAACTTGGCCACTCAATGGTTCATAAGATGGCGGTGTTGTCGGGGGCACAATTTATCTTTCTGATTAATTATGTTTTAATATCTAATTAAGTTGATTATCTTGATTTTAGTTCAACTTGTATGTTTTGTGTTGTTTTATCTTGTTTTGTTGTGATGTTGATTATATTTCTTGATGGATATCTAATACATGACTAATCTGGAAGGTTTCTCGAGGGCCGAGGATGCTCGGAAGACGCGGGGGTGAGGAGTCGAGAACTTCTGCTGCGAGGAGCGTAAAAGCAAATTTGAAGAAGTCAGAGATTTAAGTAGCATTGTTTCATTCATTTGTGTATAACAAGTAATAATTGCATTTCTAGCGATCCTCGTTTGAGGGCTCGCGTGTGTAGACATGGACTTAGACTTTGATGTGGTGTGGTACATGGTTCACCATTAACCAGAACGGGGCTCCACTTGAGTGTTCTAACCTAGGGTTAGGCACGTAGCTCTCCGAGCATCTTTCATATCATTTTATATGCTTAATCGTAGGTAGGTCACACTGAGAATATAGGAGTTTCACTTCATCTCCATAGAGTCAGGAGACACATAATATCCACTCTACCTAGACAAAATCAAATCAATTCTTTTCTGCTAATAGTGGCATGTTTAGATGTGGTTTTAATCGACTTGCATGCATTTAGAGATAGATTTAAATTCAGTCGTGCATAACACATGGAGAGAGCTGGGAATCGTTGCAAGTATCTCTTTTTTGGGCATGCAACATGTTTTCATTGCATTGGCTTTCTCGATTTCTCATACCTTAAGATTAAAAGCAATCGAGACTAGACGGTAGTTGCAGATTAATTTATTGCTTGCTCACATTATTTCAATGGCAAACTAAGCTAAAATTGAGAATGACAATGCAAGTTGATTAAATAAAATAAAGTAAAAATATCACTAGTATTATGGGAGAGCAAAAACCAACAACAGTATGGATTATGCATGTTGAGAAGTGAGGACACATCCATAGAATAATTTCTGAAACCCAGCCAAAACCTTACGTAAATGGATTTTTATCTTGGATGATCACCAATAAAACCGAACAGATAAATGACTAACATTTATTTTTCTTCATGTGTGACTTGGTGAACTCAAGAGTTTTGCTTGATTGGTTTGAGCCTTGATTGTGTACTCTCCCCAACCTTCCCGTAAACCTTAATTCCATTCTCCTTTTTCATCTCAAGAGATTCTTTTCATCTACTACCTAGCTCGTGTCTCGGCCCCCCATCCTTAGCTCCATATCTAGATACTTAGACTCCTTTTCAACCTAAGTATAGGGGGAACTTAGTCTTTCTGATTGTTCAACTCGAGCCCCTCCGTCTTCATTTCGCATCTCTCTACTCATGCTCTTCTTGGATTAAGTATAAGGGGGACCCCGGCCTCGTCCTTTTTCTACTCATTTGAAACATCTTCTTGGTCATCTTCTTTTACTTGGATTATTTTTAATTTAAGTGTAAGGGGAGACCCGAGTCAGTTCATGTATGTCCCTTTATATTTTAGCGTGGGCTATGGCTTCATATCACTTAGTGCTAGAATGACGTAGCACTAGCTAAGCATAGGTGGGTATACCGTATATATTTTACATATACTTTAATCATAGCTCATATTTTCAAAAAAATCTAAACTTTTTTGGACTAGGGTAAAGTCCCTTTGAATTGATTTGTGTTAAAATTCTTGTAAAATGATTTGAAAATTTTTCTAACTATGTTATATTGCTTTTGAAAAACAGGGTTTTGACTTTTTTTGAAAATCATTTGCAAAAATGATTTGAAAATCTATATTATGTGACATGGTTTGTAAAATCTTTTCAAAAATCATTTAAAAAAGGAGGGTAAAAATGAGACCGATGTTTTATAAATAAATCTAACTTTATTTAAAAGTCATAAAAACATATTTTTTGAAAAAAATTGAAAATAATAAAAACACTAACCAAATGAGTTGGATGTATCCCTTAAACTTTTCAATCTCACTCTAGTCTTGAGGAATAAAGATACTTTGATTTACGAGGTCTTAGGATTCAGAGTTAACCAGTCTTGGTCATTAAGATTTGAGACTTGATTATTCACACTTCCGTAGCTTGAAAGATATGTGTGCCATATTGCATGCTTGATCTCTACCTAAAGGAATATGACATGCACCTTACATGCACAACTACATACATGATGCGATGAGTTGGAGTTTCACTTTAGGTACTGGGATGGGAGATTTAAGTCTGGACTCGATTTAATAATGCTCGAGGATGCGATAAAATTTTTGGATATCTAGATTTTTCAGATATTTTTTATAATTTTTATACAGTTTTTAGAGTTTTTTAATTTTTATGATTTTCCTTTTCTATTTTTAGGGATTTTTGGTGTGGAGGTGCAAAATACAATAATGAATAAATACTATTTTTTGAAAAATGTTAAATACAATTTTATATTTTTTTGGATTTTTAAGTTTAATAGGGAATATATGTGCACTTTTTGATTTTTAATAATAGGAAAATACTTAAAATGCATAATTAAAATTATAGCGTGAAAGATCAAGCTAGCAGGCACATTACCCTATTTTTTTTCATAATTTTTGGAGCATCGATAATATTTTTAGAAAAATGAAAACAAACACAAAAATTAATTGTACTAATAAGGGTATATTTGTAATTAAAATAAAAGTCATGGTCTACAATGCAAAACACCCAAAACTTTACAACCAGTATTCAAATTATAATTATTAAATGACAATTACAAAAACTCGCAGAGGTAGTTCTGCAAAATACCCAGCTTACATGGGCGACCACGTGAGTTGAGTGGCAAGGACCTAAGTGTAAATATCTAAAAGCACGAGGGTTCCTTTGCAAATGCTATATAAAATATTAAACATATTAAAAAATATATAGGACTAAATAAAAGGACAACAAAAATCAAGGGTATAATATGAAATTTACCCCCACTTGCGCTGCATCGAGCGATTGAGGATCTTCACTTGGACGCGTGGTGCGCTCTCCTTACGCGATGACGATTTGGGCTTGGACGTCTAGGATTAGATCCCAGATGGGGATCCAACGACAGAGCTGCTCTTGATCTGACGTCTCCTGTACGCTTGGGGGGCTGATGTTGATCGGACGGCTTTGGATGGTTTTGGAAGAACAAAAGAAGAACTCACCCTTGGCAAGTTTCAATCTGGTGAAGCGCGCGTCTCCGGCCACCTGAAGCTCCGTTGATGGTGGCTTCTCGTTCTTGCAACCTCCCTGCGCCTCCCAGATGCTTCAAAGATGTCCAGGGCTTGTTGATCGAGTCGTGGAGCTCGAGGGTTCCGGTGAAGGACATGGGCCTGCCCTTAATGTAAAATAACCCATAAATGGGCTCTTCAAGACATGCAAAAGAGATAGACAAATGGCTGGGCACATGGGAAGGTCTTGGTCGTTATTTGGAGTAGGATAGGAGTGAAATGGACGGAAGCGACGAGGTCCAGTGGAGGCTGATGGAAGTGGACCTCGAAAATAAATCTGAAGGGATCTGGGTGAACTAGGTGGTGCGAGAGGTGGAGAAGCGGATGAGGAAAGAAGTGAGGCATCTAGGAGGGTTGGAATTGGCGGACTCGACGAGGTTCAATGGTTGGATCTCAAGAGCTCCGATGAAGTCTAAATCCTAAGCCTACGCTAATGCAACAGATTAAATCAAGAAATAAAAACATAAAATGAAATCTAAGACTAAAATCCACCTAAAACGAGAAGAAAATGTACCTCAACCTGGCCAGAGCCAAGAAGGTGGACCTCATGGCGGAGCACCGCCGGAGACGGCTGGGAACGCCTCTACTCCGCTCTCCTCACTGCAAAAAGGCTGGGCGAGCCTCCTGTCACAAGGCTCAAGCCCTAGAGCACAACCCGTGGGGAAGAAGCAGAGCAAAAGAGGAATCAAACTGAGAAGGAAGGAGGCAAAGAGGTTATGTACAGGCGGAGATAGCTCGGGTGGAACACTCGATGTAGAGGCCCTCGAATCAATGTAAGGATTTGGCATGAAAGGCCTTCGATCGAGGAAGAAAGTCAATGACAACTTCATTCCAAATCAATGATCGCATTGATTGGAGAAAAATGGCGAAGAGTGGTCAAATCCTCTGACGCGTCGCACGCCTATGCCGAGGGTTCAGTTGACCTGAGGTCAACGAATCCTTGGACCTCAATGGTCCACAACACACAAGAAGACAAAAATAGGGGGGATGATAAATAAAAAAATAAATGAATTATTTAAATAAAGGTTATAAAATAAAAAATATTTGTTATTTTATGTAGTATTTTAATATAATTTTATTTGTTTTTACATGTTAGTTTATTAGGTGTTTATTTTTATAGGTGTATTCACAGGTATATTTTTATTTTATATTTTAGATTTTATTATTTTATCTACTTATTATAACTTATTTAAACATACTTAAATATATTTTTATTGTATTTTTCTTAGCTTATTTGTATATTAATTAAATATAGGTATTTATTATATAATATATACATAATATTCATCTGTGTATTTTTGTATACTATTTTATTTTAGTGTATTTTTATGATTTTATTTTAGTCTAATTATCTAAATATACTATAAAGATTATTTACAAAATTATAAAAATATAAAATAATGAAAAATATAAAGAATAAATAAAATGAGTATTTTATTCAGGTATATTATACAAAAGTAAATAAGAAGCCTCTTTTTTGTCTTTTTGTGTTTTTTTATTTTTTGTTTGTTTTGTTTTTATACCAAAAATCTAGTATACATCCTATTTTACAATAATTAAAAGGTATTTTTTACAAGGATTTTACAACTTTATACACATTTTATATACAGCATACATATTATACAAAAATTTACAAAAAAAGTTTTTTTTACCAAAATTTACCCACCCCGTAATTATTGCATAATATATACAAAACTACGTGAAAGTACGAGCTATGGGTAAAGTATATATGTAATATATACATGCCCCCTATACTTAGCGTGTGCTATGTCCTCAGAGAACAAGAAGCGAAGAAAAGACATAACTCATGCTAAGCGTAGGAGAGATAAAATAACAAAAGGTATAGAAGTTGATCCGCCCCTGATGAATACTCATTCATCAATCTTTATTCTTATATTTTAGCTACAAAAACCTTTGCAAATGCATGTATATAGTTGTAAATAGAAATAATTACCAAAAGCATGCATTGTGTAAAAATCTATAATTAGCATGTTTTTGTGCAAAAATAAAAGAATAAAGATTAAAAAGAAAAAGAGGGAAATATTTAGAATAAATATTGAGCAACCTAACCCAAGGGAGGGCTCAGCATGGGCCTGACCGCATACAAACCAAAGTAGAGGGAGATAGGGGCTCATGTGTGTACATATTTATGTAAATAAAATAAAATATTTTCCCTCACAAAAATAGACTTAAATAGGCTTGTAAATATTTGTACATATTTATTAGTATAAAAACAAGATAAAAATAGAAAAAAAATAAAAAAGAACAAAAATATCACTTTCACATTGTACATAGAACCACCTACATATTTATTTAGCCTTATAATTAAATAAAATTAATTTCCAAAATTTTTGTAAATTTCCTATATTATATAGTGTAAATAAATAAAATAAAAACAATTAAAACAAAAAACAAAATAAAAATAACAAAATTAAAAACACAAAAATATATTGTAAATATACCATGTATACAAATGTATATATGTATTTCACCTATGTAAATAAATAATAAAAATGAAATAAAAAATGTCTTTTTATTCCTCATTTTATAATATACATAAATAAAATATAAAATGGGAATAAAATTGTATAAAAATAACAATTAAAAATCAAAAATAAAACCCTAGATATTGTACATATACCTATATATAGTTATATAATGTATATACCTTATTTTTATTTCGAAAAATTATATAAAAATCACTAAAAAATAGAAAAAATAAAATAAAAATATTTCATGTTTTAACTTTTTGCTAAATCGGCCCCTAGCTACCCTAATTTTCACTTCTAAGATCCAGCCACATGGCCGCTTCCTACTGGTCCTGGGATTGTTGACCGCCCGGTCAACTACCCCCCCCCCCCCAGGACCACTTCCCACGGATTTAGGCGCCCGACCCGACTTCTACCCATTTTAGCGCCTAAACCCGATACCCTATAACCTAAACCCCGGGTCCGACTCCTTCACGACACACCCGAGACCCTCGCCGGAGCCTCTACCTCGGGATCCGCGTGCTCGATCGCCCTACCCGCGCCTGACTTCCCCGGACCCTCCACCATATATATTCTCAGCTCCGCCACCTCAAAGCTCATCTTTGGCCATTCGATTCCACCTCCCGTGAGCTCCATTGCGTAGGCGAGAGTGACAGCTTGTCCCCCGTGGTGTCGAAGCGGAGGAGAGGGAGCGAAACCACTGATCCGGCGAAGCTTCGCCGCCTTGCTCCGCCACCAGCAGGAGCTCGAGCCTCGGAGGGAGACGCTCCTCGAGGCGACGACCCAGAGCTGCGCAAGCTCATCCCCAGTCTCACCGTCCACCCAGGAAGCCCCGTCGTTCTTTCTTTTTCTTTAATTTGTAGTTTCCCCCAAATCGCCGCTCTGCCGTCCATCGTCGATTCCGTCCGCATCCGATCACTATCCGACCATCAGGCCTCGCCATAGCCTTCGCCGTCCTCCCGCGCATCTTCTCCGCATACCCATCCAACCCAGCTCACACAGGAGCTGGGATTCGAGCTCCACCGTTCCCCTTCGCCGGAGCTCGCCCACTTCGACCCTCCGTTCACCGTCACCCCGCCTAACCGGGTCGAGGCAGTTTGCCCTCGACCCGTGAGTCTCTTGGTCTACTTTGCAGGTGCTTCCAAGCCCGTCTGAGGGGTTGGGTCATTCGGACTAGGAGCTCTTCCTCCGCCGACCTCGCCGAAGCCCTCCAGGGCTCGGCTGGATCATCGGAGTTCACCAGCAGCCGCGGGACGTCATTGCGGAGCTTCTCCGACCTTCACGAGCAGCAGGGGAGGTCCACAGCGCACGCACGAGGCCGACGAACTTCGCCGGCCAACTGTTCTTCCGGTTTCTTCCCCAACCGTCCGATCATCGTCGCCCTCCAGTTTTCATCTGGGTCGTTCATTCCCGGAGGAGCAGTCACCGTCAGATCTTGGAGCGGTGATCTGGACCGTCCGTTGCACGAGAGGATTAGCTGCCCACGCCAGTCACCGTTGGATCCCCCACGTGGCGATCCCTCTGCCGTCTGATCGCATCGAGGACCCCAGCTTTGGAGCGACCCCCGATCTCCACCGTTCGAAGCTCCACGTGGCGCCCATCCTGCGGTCCGCCTTAATAAAGGGTAAATTACCCTTAGGCCCTCCTGTTTCTTTTATTTAACATTTAGTTCTGTAAATAGTTTAGATAGTTATTTAGTTTTTGGGATATTTGCATTAGAGGGCCTCGTGCTTAGTTTTATTTGCAGTTATGCCCCTGTGTGTATTGTGACACGTGCTTCGACACGTGCTTTCTGGTGTATTTACACGCCCTTGTAGTTCTGGTTGTTCCTTAATGAATGAATACTTTTTAGAAATTGCATTTATACCCCTGTGCGTGATACATTTGAGCATGTGCGGATATTTTTGGGTATTTTGCGAATAAGTCCCTGGACTTTTGGTACCCGTTACCAGAAAGCCCTTAGGAACTTATTTTTCTTACATTTGGGTCCCTGAGTGCCCCCAGGCACGTGCATCGCAAGTGTTTTGCTGGGTTAATTGCACCGAGACCCCCCAGAACTCTGGGTATTTGCATCCTTCTGCACAGTGCCCCATCTTTCTTTTTGAATAAAATAGCAAATTACCTCCAAATCCAATGAAAATTGGACACATGGCTCCTGCCATAGTGTAAAATTTTCGAGGATTTTTGGAGACATTTCTGAGTTGATTTGATATTTTTAAAAATTCAAAAACCTCTATTTTCGTTACTGTCTAAGTTTAAAAATCACAAAAAAATATTAAATCATATCTAAAATTCCAAAAAAATTGTCTACTGTTTGTTTGGTTGTGTTTGATTTTCTAGCCAAATTTGGCTATTTTTCATCACTTAAAAACACCTAAAAATTAAAAAAAACTCAAAATCATATAAAAATTCTAATAAATAAACCAAAAATCCAAAAATAATAATATAGGTGCCTAAATTTTCCTTGTTTTATTCTCTTTACAGGAAAATTACCTCCCAGCTAATTAGGGGCCCTTAGATATTTTATCTAGGCCCTTTTAGCTTGGTTGGACAGTACCTCTCATTTCAGTCACTGTTTGATTTTTAGAAATATAAATAAATATCAGAAAAATCCCAACAATTCACCAAAAATACTAAAATTATAAAACACATAAAAATATTTTTGTTAGAATTTTTGGCTGATTTTTTGCGTGTTTAATAATTTGTTGAAGTGTATAGTTCCTTAGCCTTTAATATTTTCTTAATACATAAAAATTCAAAAAAATATAAAAATAATTAAAAACCACCAAAAAATATTTTCTTTTTTTATTTTATTTCCTTTTTGACTACTTCGTAGGCTGCTAGGCCAGCCCGTGCTCCTTGTGTTCGCCCTGGTCGCTATACCAGGTTAAATTAATAGCAGGACCGCTATCTTGTCTTTGATTGATTTTTCATCTATCTTGGTGGTCTATATTTTTCTTGATCGACACGATCGAGTGACCGAGGTCGCGACGACCCTCGTAGAGATACCTGATTGCCTTAGTCGCTCGGTTTTTCGTGTCATCAGAATGGCGCCGTTGCCGGGGAGCACGACTTAGTAGTTTTTATTTTATTTTCATTTTTGTTTTCACGGCTTTTCACGGCTCTTTCAGAGCTCGCGACTTTTTCACGGCTTTTGTTTATATTTTATTTTTGTTTTATTTTGTTTTATTTTCTTTTCTTTTGTTTTTGTTTTATTTTATTTTGAGTGTTTATTTTATTTTGCATTTTTGCATATCTACCCTCACATCAGTTCCATTTATTTTTCTTATTATTATTATTTGATTATTTTGGTCTGACCACTTGTCTCTGTTTCTTGCGAGGGCTCGAGGACGCGGAGGCGACTTTCGAGGAGCCGACGCAACCGCAGGACTTGGAGGCGGCTCCCTTCTGTACGGAGCCGCAGGAGAGAGCAAGAGAGAGGTTGAGTGGGAGAGGTTTTTATTTTTTATTTATTTTGATCATTATTGTAATAATATAGGTACTCAGAGACTGGACTCTTGGACTTGATTGCTTAGCGGGTCTGTTTCGCCGAGCACCGGTGTGCTCGGGGGACCCTTAGGATTTTCGCGGCTTTTTCACAGGTTTTGTTTTCTTTTTCTTTTTACTGCCTTTTCCGGTGTTTACGCGGTTTTTATCGAGCCCCTAGATTTAGGATTTTATACTTGCTTGTGCCGTAATTAGTAGGGTCCCCATACTTAATTATCTCCCTGTTCCTATAGTACGCTTAATTGGACCTACTAATAATCAATTAATAAAAATAAGTGATTCATCTCCTTCGTAGCCTACGTGCCGCAGCCTGCCCCGTATAAGCGCTTCTCCTACCCCCGATTTGTCGGGCAGAGGAGGGATAGGGCCAAGACCGGACCCTTTGGCTTGGAGGTCGGTGATCGGTTAAACGGTTCTGCGAGTAGACTTGCTCATCTAGGACTCGGTTTTCATCGCTGCATCATTTAGGTAGTTTATTTTCAGTCTTTATATTTCTGCGCAGATCACTTGCATGTAGAGTGCTGGAGGCAAGGTACGCATTCTATCTCAGCATGCTCATTGATTTCACCGCGCATCGGCTTTTTCGTCTTCTCCCCCTTGTTTTGGATTAAATAACCAGGAGAATCGAAAAATTCGTTAGGCCTTTGTTTTTATTGAAAAAATTAAAAAGAAAAACCATAAAATTGGGACTGCTAAAACTATTGACCTTAAAAGACATTCACCTTAAAATTTGTCTTGGGGAGAGCAACCCCCTCATTGTTTGGTTTGCTTGCGCGAGAGAGTGACCCGCACCCTAGGTAGAGCCCTCCGGTGCTATTTCCAGCTGACTACCGACTCTTCCGTGCGGGCCAGTCGGTTGGAGTAGTATCGGGTATCCCAACATGTCACGTAAGCGCTCTGATAGTTTGATTGTTCACCTAATAAAAACTGACAAGATAATTTGACGAGCCTTTACGGTCTTCAGCTCGCGTTGCGTTGGTGAACAGAGGGGTTTGCATTTTGATCATAGTTTTTCCAGATCCCATCCGCACTACTCGACCAGATCAAGATGATGGGTAGACGCTCTCTTAGGCAGCCTCTGGCTGCACCGCTTTCGGGCACGTCTACCCAATCATCTAGGTTGGCCCGGCGAGAGCCGAGACCAGTTCTCCGAGCCCGAGTATGATTCCGCCCTGTTCCTCTCGACCCCCTTTCTTTCGGTTCTAAGAGATATGAGCCAGAGGAGAGACTCACAGATTTGACAGCACCTGAGTTTGGCTCGTTTGACTTTGCAGACGCCATGGCCGGCAGTTCTAAGGATCGCTCCCGTCAGCCTGAGCACTTCGTATTGGATCAGGGAGCGATCAACTCCACCCTGATCGCCTCGTTAGAGACCGTCCAGCAGCAGTTGAGGGATCAGGGGAGCATTCATGCTCGACATGAGGAGAGAGATGGAGCAGATGCGAGCAGAGAGACAGAGCGCGAGCAGAGGAGAGAGGGACCGAGGATCCCAGAGGATGCTGTGCAGCAGCCGCAGCAGCAGCTGCAGTAGCCGCAGCCGCCGCAGGAGGAGTACCACGACCGATGCGGGAGTTGCACAACCCCAGATCGACGCTGACGCACCACTGGGTAGTACTTACAGCCATCGTGGGGGACTTCAAGTTCCCCCCGAACACCTTGCAGCTACTCCCTCGCTTCCACGGGCTCGCTACTGAGGAGCCCCATCTCCACCTCCAGGAGTTCTGATGATTGCAACACTGTCCATGAGTCAGGTGGACCAGGATACGATCAGGATGATCGCCTTCCCCCTTTTCTCTAGCAGACAGAGCAGCCACCTGGCTGAAGCATTTGGGGAGGTTTGTTTACACCTGGGAGCAGCTCCGCACCGAGTACTTGAACAAGTACTATCCACTCGGGCGGAACAATGCAACGAGGGCCCTGATCAGCAACTTCTCCATGCTCCCCAACGAGCAATTCCATGAGGCATGGGAGAGGTTTCGTGAGCTTACTGACCGATGCCCGCACCATGATATCTCGAAGCCGAACCTTGTGCAGAGCTTCTTCAGCGGGCTGACACCAGAGCTCCAGGGCTTGGTGAACGCTTCTTGTGGCGGGTCCTATTTCGCCAAGGATCACGACCAGGTCTGGGCCATCTATGAGGAGATGGCCGAGAACTATATGGTGATGTCCCAGACCCGGTTGTATACACAGGGCAGACCCCAGCAGCCACCAGGACCCGTGCAGTACCAGAGGATAGCACGGGTTGATGCCGGTCCATCCAGTTCATCCGCAGTTGCAGCATCACAGGCAGAGTCGTCCGCAACGGATATGGGTATCATCAGCGAGAAGTTGGACCGCATGGAGCTGATCGAGAAGAAGCAGTGCCAGGGCATCACTCAGATGGAGCATATGGCACAGACTCTGAGCGACATGAAGACCCAGCTCATGTGTCTCCAGGAGGCACAGACGGCTTCCCAGCCCCGTCTTCAGTCGCGAGGCGATACCGCGGCCAGCTCGTCCCAGCGCTCCGGCTCCTTTCAGCAGCCTAGACAGGTTCACCTTGTACAGGCGGAGCCGTACCAGCAGCAGCAACCCTCTTACCAGTCCCCGCCATCTTCAAACTTGCAGATGGTGGTATACCAGCCGGATCAGCCTCTGGCAGTACTCCCGCCAGCCCAGTACGACGCAGAGCCGTTGATGGATGTCAACGGGATTTGGTATGACCGTCCCCAGCCTGGGATCTGACGAGATCACCCCGGATTCAGGTGGGAGAGTGGAGGTACCCAGCCCCAGCAGCAGTCATCCGGTCAGGGAGGGCAGTATAGCAAGCAGAGGGATCACCAGCAGTAGCAGCCCCCAACCTACCAGCCACACCAACAGTCGTCCTTCGTTCCTCGTCCCTATCAGCAGCAGGGACAGCCTTGGAGACGTGAGCAGCATGCTCACCAGCAGCATCCGCAGCAGCATCCTTCCTCTTACCCTCTCCAGCAGCAGCAGCACCAGTTCCAGCAGCCTCATCACCAGAGAGGCTACCCGTCGGGCTCCCATGAGAGCCCCGCCTTGGATGACATAGCCCGCCTCCTCACGGACCAGCAGGCTACTTTCAGACGGGAGATGGACGAGTTCTACCAGGAGATGCGGGACCTGAAGAGAGGGAAGGCCGCCATCCCTGCACAGATAGAGCCGAATCCAAATAGCCTGAAGAGGAAGTCTGAGCAGGTAGTTTTCACTGAGCATGCCACTCCTAGTGATCCATTTGTTGATACATCTTCGGATCTGTTTGATGCTGATTTTGTTGCACTTAGGAGCGGTAGGACACCAGCAGGTGGCGGCGCCTCGTCTGAGCTACACCACGAGGATACATCCGGGGGCGCCACATGAGGAGGAGAGCGGTACTGAGGCCGCACACGATGATGATGGTGGTACTGATGCCACCAAGGATGCTGATTCTTCTGGCGGTACTAAGGCCGTCGCTTCACCAGTTCCAGGAGGTGGTACTGATGCCACCAGAGTAGCCGAGCCAGCACGCGGTACTGAGGCTGCGAGACGGTCTAGCAGAGCCAGCCCGTGGTGGTACTGAGGCCACCGGTGTTCATTTTGAGAGAGATGTTATTTTTCTTTCTGTGGATGTATCTCAGAACACTGTTTTGAATAAAGGAAAAGGTTTAGTTTCTTCTGGTCCCACTGTGGTGATTGATGTATGTGCGGATCCGGCCGTCGAGCCGTCTAGACCTGTTTCTAGTCCTTCATCTGAGAAGGACCCTGTGATCCCCTTCCCTAGAGCCCTTCAGATGGGGAAGGGGAAGAAAAGAGAAAAAGACCCAAAAAAGAGAGAGCAGGAGGAGTTCAGCCAGAGCATGATCGACAGATTTCACATACAACTGACCCTTCAGGAGCCTTTGCAGCACATCCCCCTTCTTCAACGATCTTTGAGAGATAGGACCACAGTCAGAAGGAGGAGGAGGAACCATCATTCAGAGATACATGTGCTGACGAAAGCCACGTGCTTTGCTATCCAGAACCGTCTGCCGGCCAAGAGGCCAGATTCAGGAGCCCCGTATGTCAGATGTCAGATTAGTGAGCAGAGGTTCGACCGGACTCTATTGGATAGCGGATCGTCTATCAACCTCCTTCCGGCAGCCCTTCTCGACCGCTTCGAGTTGGGCACTCTTCGACAGAGCAGGACAGTCCTTCAGTTTGCTGATCGATCTGTCAAGAGGCCGAAGGGGTTGTTGCGAGACGTTATCGTCACTATTCAGGGCCTGCAATTCCCTGTGGACTTCGTAGTGTTGGACATGGAGATCCCTGATTCAGTGGCCGATACCCCCATCATCCTCGGTCGTCCGTTCTTGGCCACAACCAAGGCGGTGACTGATCATGATAGAGGGAAGGTATACTTTCGCATCGAGGGCGAGAGTGTACAAATAGAGACGGTCGAGGACTACAGAGCCAGAGAGAGAGCATGCTCAGAGGCCAGCACAGACACCGAGCAGCTGACAGATGCCGGGTTAGACATCCACCAGGACTTTGATTTTGTGATCACAGATGATGAGGCAGCATGGGCAGACCCTTCAGCACAGGCCATCCTCTCATTACCAGACACCACTGATGCAGAGATGACAGCAGAGGAGAGCTTGGAGAGCACAACCCTGGTCCAGGATACTACAGAGGCAGCAGAGCCGGTTCTTGACCGCGACACGGTTTCTAGTGATGGTGGTGCTGAGGCCACCTTGTGTGATGGTGGTACTGATGCCACCTTATTTGATGCAGATCCCTCGGATTCAGAGTCTGATTGGGCAGATTGTGAGGACCAGATGCCAGACCTGAGTCCACCCGAGCCTACAGATGAGGAGGAGGTAGAGGCAGAGCAGATCAGAGACAGCACAGTTGAGCAGCCTCCAACAGATCCAGTTTGCGAGAGTTCGTATTCTTTCTCCCAGGCAGATTTGGCAGATTTAGCAGCATTCACGCACCTTCTTCCGAGGCCAGATTTGCCAGCACCCAGCTGTCCAGAGCTGAAGTCGCTCCCTACTTCGCTGAAGTATCGGTTCCTTGCAGGCGAACCTGAGATGTACCCAGTCATCATCTCCGTCGATCTGACTGGAGAGCAAGAATCCCGTTTGATGGGGGTTCTTGAAAAGAACCGCAAGGCAATCGGATGGAGCGTAGCAGATCTCCATGGGATTAGTCCATCAGTGTGCTCCCACCATATTTATCTCGAGGAGGGGGCGAAGCCGTCGCGTGAGTTCCAGTGACGGCTGAACCCCAACCTGAGAGAGGTCGTGATGAAGGAAATATCAAAATGTTGGAGTGCAGATTTTATTTATCCCATTTCCGACTCCAAGTGGCTCAGCCCTTGCATGTGGTGCCCAAGAAGACGGGCATCACGACTGTGATCAGTGAGTCGGGAGAGGAGATTGCTACACGAGTACCCACCTCTTGGAGGGTCTGTGTTAACTACAGGAGACTCAACCAGGCCACCAAGAAGGACCATTTCCCCCTGCCTTTCATTGACCAGATCATTGAGAGACTGGCAGGGAAGAGCCATTATTGCTTCCTGGATGGGTACTCGGGCTACAACCAGGTGGCCATCGCTCCTGAGGATCAGGAGAAGACCACCTTTACCTGTCCCTTCGGTACATATGCCTTTCGACGCATGCCATTTGGGCTATGCAATGCTCCTGCGACTTTTCAGAGGTGCATGCTATCGATCTTTTCGGACATGGTAGGGGAGTGTTTGGAGGTCTTCATGGACGATTTCTCGGTCTACGGCGACGGATTCGACTCCTGTCTTGACTGCCTAGACCGAGTACTCCATCGATGTATTGAGTACCATTTGGTTCTATCTTGGGAGAAGAGTCACTTCATGGTGACTCAAGGGACGGTGCTTGGCCATATCATCTCAACAAGGCATGGAGGTTGATCCGGCCAAGGTGGATGTCATTAGAAAACTCGCACCGCCGTCCAATTTGAGGCAGCTACGGTCATTCCTGGGGCACGTTGGATTTTATAGGAGATTTATTCAGGATTTCAGCAGGATTGCCCGGCCGTTGACTGACCTCTTGACGAAAGACACCGAGTTCCTTGTCGATGACAAGTGTTTTTCGTCCTTTGCGACTCTCCAGCAGTGTGTTATTGAGGCTCCTGTCCTCCAGCCGCCTGATTGGTCTCTCCCATTCGAGATCATGACAGATGCCTCCGATTTTGCCGTAGGGGCAGTGCTGGGACAGAGGAGGGATGGAGTTCCATTTTCTATCCACTACGCTAGCCGCACATTGGATTCCGCCCAGCGGAATTACACCGTCACAGAGAAGGAGATGCTAGCCATAGTGTTCGCCCTAGATAAGTTTCGATCTTACATCATTGGATCTAGAGTGACCCTGTACACAGATCACACCGCCATCAGGTACCTCATGGCAAAGAAGGATGCCAAGGCCAGACTGACTAGATGGATCCTTCTACTCCAGGAGTTCGACATTGAGATCAAGGATAAGCCTGGAGTCAAGAATGTGGTGGCGGATCACCTCTCCCGTTTAGAGCAGCCTGAGGAGTCTGAGCAGATTGATCCCATTTATGAGACCTTCCCAGATAAGGCGATCCTTGCTATCGCTTCACTCCCGTGGTACGCCGATATTGTGAACTTTCTCGTTGTTGGGAAAGTCCCACAAGATTTGCCCAGACAGAGGCTTGAGACCTTCCTCGCGAAGGCCAAGTCCTACCACTGGGAGGATCCCATCCTTTACCACGAGGGAGGGGATAGCGTCTGGCGTCGGTGTATTCCTCAGGAGGAACAACATAGCGTCCTCACTTACTGCCACAAGCTTGAGGCAGGAGGACATCATTCTGGGAGGAGAACGACACAGAAAGTGCTCCAATGCGGCCTGTGGTGGCCTACCCTCTTCAAGGACTCTGATGAGTTCGTGAAGAGGTGTACTGACTGTCAGAAGATGGGCACTTGTGGACAGCGTGATATGATGCCGATGCAGCCCATTCATTTCTGTGAGGTTTTTGACGCATGGGGCATCGATTTCATGGGTCCATTCCCTAAGAGTCAGGGATTTGAGTACATTCTGTTGGCCGTGGATTATGTTAGTCGTTGGGTTGAGGCTATCCCCGCCCGAGCCGCTGATGCGAGGACAGTTTGCAGATTTTTGAGGAAGCACATCATCACGCGGTTCGGGTTCCACGAGTTCTGATTTCTGATGGGGGGTCTCATTTCATCAACGACCAGGTGAAGGCCCTTGCTAGCGAGTTCGGTATAGACCATCGTGTTGCTACACCTTACCATCCACAGACGAATGGTCTAGCCGAGGTGTCGAATAGGGAGATCAAGACTATACTGCAGGAAAGTCGTCCGCCTGACCGAAAGGATTGGTCACAGCTTTTGGACTCGGTCTTGTGGGCATATAGGACGTCTTTCAAGACACCATTGGGCACATCTCCCTTTCGCCTCGTATATGGCAAGCCGTGCCATTTGCCTGTTGAGTTGAGGCACAGGTCACTATGGGCAGTTACTGATATACTCATGGATCCAGATGGTGTAGGAGACCAGAGGGGGGCAGAGTTAGCAGCCCTGGAGGAGTTGAGAGATACAGCTTTCTCAAACAGCCTACAGTATAAGGAGAGAGTAAAGGAGTGGCATGATTCTCACATCAGCCACAAGCATTTTGAGATTGGACAGAGAGTATGGCTGTTTGATGCGAGGCTTCGCTTATTTCCAGGGAAGCTACAGAGCAAATGGAAGGGACCCTACTTGGTCAGAAAGGTACACGACAACGGTAGTATTGATATATCCGAGTTGTCTTCTGAGAGTACCTTTCGAGTGAACGGCCAGCGGCTCAAGCCATTTCTAGATCATGAGCCGCGGGTCGTTGATCTTGCCCCTATTCATTTTGCGTGAGATGTGGTCTTTGACTCACATCTAATGCATCTCACGCCTGAGTTTCACTGATCCTCCGCCTTGTATAGATCCAGATGTCTATATCACTACATTCTTTAGTCCCACATCCCTTCCTTCATCTTATGAGTATGCTATACTTAGGGTGCACCTTACCCTAAGTATAGGGGGGATGTGAGACCTTTGGGTATTCCTTTTGTTTCTGTCTACCCCTGTTTTTGCTGCCTATACTTAGGGATATTTCACCCTAAGTATAGGGGGGGGGGGGTAGACCTTGTACATTCTCCACTCGGTTTTCCCTTAGTATACAGCCTGTTATACTTAGGATTACTTGATCCTAAGTATAGGGGGAAGACCAGAGATCCTCTTGACCGTTCTATTTCATTTATTCGTCTTTGTATATAGCCTTCCTTTTCACTTCCCTATACCTAGCACGAGTTATGTCTTCTTCATCGCTCTTGACTCTAAGGACATCGTTCGAGCTAAGTATAGGGGGGTGTGTATATATTTCATATATACTCTAGCCATAACCCGTACTTTGTGTGAGTGTGTTAATAAATAAAATGGCTAAAAACCCTAAAAATCACAAAAATTAAAAAAATTTTCATGTACATAAACTTCTTTTATTTACACATAATAGCTAGTGTACAAATTATTTTTGTAAAAATGATTTCAAAAATCTTGTGTGTAAAGTTTGTGTAAATATTTTCTTATCAAAATTATGTATATAGTACAAAATTTTTCCAAAATGTTTTGAAAATCAAAAGTTTGCAAAAATCTTGTGTAAATTTGTGTAAATATCTTTTTGCAAAACTTGCACTTCATGCATCATCCATTCATGATTTCAAAACATTTTTCAAAAATTTTGCATGATTGTAAAATTTGTGTACATAGCATCTTTTTGTACATATGTATATAGTTTTTTCTGGATGATAGTTGACATTTAAACTAGCCTGGAATCAAATTGAGAAATGGAGCTTGATTAAGATCTTAATCCACCTAACTTCTAAGAGGAACCTTATAGGGCTTAGGGTTAAGGCTTTTCAGGTCCATGGTGACTTAATTCTTTGAGTCCACTAGGCTATGATCACATGTCATCTCAATGAGCCTAAGTAGAGCACTTAACAACAACACATGACTCATATAGATTATGGCTTTACTTGGACACCAGCACTATGCACTGAGCTCTCTACGGATGAGGTGGTGAGGAGGCAGTCTTCCTTGACTTGGGGTAGCATATGAGGGTAGTACTTCTAGGCGGAACCTCTCTTCTTCTTTTAGTGAAGGAAGTGCATCTCAACTTGGTCTGGTTGCCATGAGGTCTAACGACGGCAATTGTGGGTTGCAATAAAGCTTCAAAAGAGGGATAGTCTACTGGCTCAAGAGGAAAAACTCCTTGTACATATGCTGCACAGATGCACTTGAAAAAAAAAAGTGCAAAAAGAAAATCACTCCAAAAAAGTGGTGGGTCTGAGAGAAAATGATAATCCCACCGGAGTATGTATATAATGTGCAATAAGCAAAGCTTGGTTTCATGATCCACCTGATGTAGCTTGCAGCAGGGAGACTTGGCTACACTGGTCAAGCTTCCAAGGGTACTTGGCTACACTGGCCTTGACCCATTCTCTTCTTCCTCCTCTTCTTGAGCCGGTTGAACTTGAACTTAGAAGGGAATACCCCGCTCCTCGAGGAAAGAGTGGCCAGATTGAGGTCATAGAGTTACCTTGTTGGGGAGGGTTGTCAAGTTGCTATTTCTGAGGTGGAGAGCTTAGACCTCACATTCACAGGACAAGAAAAGATTCATGGTCTTCAGGGTTTGTGATTGATGACTTGTTCTGATCTGGAGCATTGAGGAGTCTTGGTTATAGATTAGTGGAACTTAGAGGCTGTTGAGTTTTAGACTTAAGTCCAGATAAGGTTCCGACACATTAATAATCCAAAGATCTGATCGAGCTCCATACCTTAATTTAATGAAGGCAAGTTTAATAATCAACCTTGATCCATGTACATTCTCTTTTTCTTTTTCTTTATTTCTTTTTCACTTCTTTTTCAAATAAGTGTTTGCTAAGGGACTAGCAAAGTTAATTATAGGAGGGTGATGAATACTCATTCATCACTCTTTATTCTTATATTTTAGCTACAAAAACCTTTGCAAATGCATGTATATAGTTGTAAATAGAAATAATTACCAAAAGCATGCATTGTGTAAAAATCTATAATTAGCATGTTTTTGTGCAAAAATAAAAGAATAAAGATTAAAAAGAAAAAGAGGGAAATATTTAGAATAAATATTGAGCAACCTAACCCAAGGGAGGGCTCAGCATGGGCCTGACCGCATAAAAACCAAAGTAGAGGGAGATAGGGGCTCATGTGTGTACATATTTATGTAAATAAAATAAAATATTTTCCCTCACAAAAATATACTTAAATAGGCTTGTAAATATTTGTACATATTTATTAGTATAAAAACAAGATAAAAATAGAAAAAAAATAAAAAAGAACAAAATATCACTTTCACATTGTACATAGAACCACCTACATATTTATTTAGCCTTATAATTAAATAAAATTAATTTCCAAAATTTTTGTAAATATCCTATATTATATAGTGTAAATAAATAAAATAAAAACAATTAAAACAAAAAACAAAATAAAAATAACAAAATTAAAAACACAAAAATATATTGTAAATATACCATGTATATAAATGTATATATGTATTTCACCTATGTAAATAAATAATAAAAATGAAATAAAAAATTTCTTTTTATTCCTCATTTTATAATATACATAATAAAATATAAAATGGGAATAAAATTGTATAAAAATAACAATTAAAAATAAAAAATTAAAAACCCTAGATATTGTACATATACCTATATATAGTTATATAATGTATATACCTTATTTTTATTTCGAAAAATTAATTAAAAATCACTAAAAAATAGAAATAAAATAAAATAAAATAAAAATATTTCATGTTTTAACTTTTTGCTAAATCGGCCCCTAGCTACCCTAATTTTCACTTCTAAGATCCAGCCACGTGGCCGCTTCCTACTGGTCCTGGGATTGTTGACCGCCCGGTCAACTACCCCGCCCCCCCCCAGGACCACTTCCCACGGATTTAGGCGCCCGACCCGACTTCTACCCATTTTAGCGCCTAAACCCGATACCCTATAACCTAAACCCCGGGTCCGACTCCTTCACGACACACCCGAGACCCTCGTCGGAGCCTCTACCTCGGGATCCACGCGCTCGATCGCCCTACCCGCGCATGTCTTCTCGGACCCTCCACCATATATATTCTCAGCTCCGCCACCTTAAAGCTCATCTTTGGTCATTCGATTCCACCTCTCGTGAGCTCCATTGCGTAGGCGAGAGTGACAGCTTGTCCCCCATGGTGTCGAAGCGAGGAGAGGGAGTGAAACCACTGATCCGGCGAAGCTTCGCCGCCTTGCTCCGCCACCAGCAGGAGCTCGAGCCTCGGAGGGAGACGCTCCTCGAGGCGACGACCCAGAGCTGCGCAAGCTCATCCCCAGTCTCACCGTCCACCCAGGTAGCCCCGTCGTTCTTTCTTTTTCTTTAATTTGTAGTTTCCCCCAAATCGCCGCTTTGCCGTCCATCGTCGATTCCGTCTGCATCCGATCACTATCCGACCATCATGCCTCGCCATAGCCTTCGCCGTCCTCCCGCGCATCTTCTCCGCATACCCATCCAACCCAGCTCGCACAGGAGCTGGGATTCAAGCTCCACCGTTCCCCCTTCGCCGGAGCTCGCCCACTTCGACCCTCCGTTCACCGTCACCCCGCCTAACCGGGTCGAGGCAGTTTGCCCTCGACCCGTGAGTCTCTTGGTCTACTTTGCAGGTGCTTCCAAGCCTGTCTGAGGGGTTGGGTCATTCGGACCAGGAGCTCTTCTTCCGCCGACCTCGCCGGAGCCCTCCAGGGCTCGGCTGGATCATCGGAGTTCACCAGCAGCTGCGGGACGTCATTGCGGAGCTTCTCCGACCTTCACGAGCAGTAGGGGAGGTCCACAGCGCACGCACGAGGCCGGCGAACTTCGCCGGCCAACTGTTCTTCCGGTTTCTTCCCCAACCGTCCGATCATCGTCGCCCTCCAGTTTTCATCTGGGTCGTTCATTCCCGGAGGAGCAGTCACCGTCAGATCTTGGAGCGGTGATCTGGACCGTCCGTTGCACGAGAGGATTAGCCACCCACGTCCGTCACTGTTGGATCCCCCACGTGGCGATCCCTCTGTCGTCTGATCGCATCGAGGACCCCAGCTTTGGAGCGACCCCCGATCTCCACCGTTCGAAGCTCCACGTGGCGCCCATCCTGCGGTCCGCCTTAATAAAGGGTAAATTACCCTTAGGCCCTCCTGTTTCTTTTATTTAGCATTTAGTTCTGTAAATAGTTTAGATAGTTATTTAGTTTTTGGGATATTTGCATAGAGGGCCTCGTGCTTAGTTTTATTTGCAGTTATGCCCCTGTGTGTATTGTGACACGTGCTTCGACACGTGCTTTCTGGTGTATTTGCGTTACATGCCCTTGTAGTTCTGGTTGTTCCTTAATGAATGAATACTTTTTAGAAATTGCATTTATACCCCTGTGCGTGATACATTTGAGCATGTGTGGATATTTTTGGGTATTTTGCGAATAAGTCCCTGGACTTTTGGTACCCATTACCAGAAAGCCCTTGGAACTTATTTTTCTTACATTTGGGTCCCTGAGTGCCCCAGGCACGCGCATCGCACGTGTTTTGCTGGGTTAATTGCACCAGACCCCCCAGAACTCTGGGTATTTGCACATAGGTCCTTGTGCACAGTGCCCCCTCTTTCTTTTTGAATAAAATAGCAAATTACCTCCAAATCCAACGAAAATTGGACTATGGCTCCTGCCATAGTGTAAAATTTTCGAGGATTTTTGGAGACATTTCTGAGTTGATTTGATATTTTTAAAAATTCAAAAACCTCTATTTTCGTTACTGTCTAAGTTTAAAAATCACAAAAAATATTAAATCATATCTAAAAATTCCAAAAAAATTGTCTACTGTTTGTTTGGTTGTGTTTGATTTTCTAGCCAATTTTGGCTATTTTTCATCACTTAAAACACCTAAAAATTAAAAAAAACTCAAAATCATATAAAAATTCTAATAAATAAACCAAAAATCCAAAAATAATAATATAGGTGCCTAAATTTTCCTTGTTTTATTCTCTTTACAGGAAAATTACCTCCCAGCTAATTAGGGGCCCATAGATATTTTATCTAGGCCCTTTTAGCTCGGTTGGACAGTATCTCTCATTTCAGTCACTGTTTGATTTTTAGAAAATTAAATAAATATCAGAAAAAATCCCAAAAATTCACCAAAAACAATAAAAATTATAAAACACATAAAAATATTTTTGTTAGAATTTTTGGCTGATTTTTAGCGTGTTTAATAATTTGTTGAAGTGTATAGTTCCTTAGCCTTTATTATTTTCTTAATACATTAAAAATTCAAAAAAAATATAAAATAATTAAAAAACACCAAAAATATTTTCTTTTTTTATTTTATTTCCTTTTTGACTACTTCGTAGGCCGCTAGGCCAACCCGTGCTCCTTGTGTTCGACCCTGGTCGCTATACCAGGTTAAATTAATAGCAGTAATATGACGTACATGAGTAAATTAATCTTGATGCTGCATCTTCATGGAGAGTAATATGATGTATCTGCTCTATGCTCACTCTGCATGAAGTTGATGACCTCGACTTCGACTAACTGCTCCTTAGAATCTATAAAATGCTTCAACAGTTGTCCATTCACCACATGAGATTGTGCACCATCTGTGAGATTAGCTACCTCTACACTTCCAATCTCGTGCACTTTCTTGACAATAAAGGGACCCTCCCACTTAGATTTGAGCTTCCCGTGGAACATATTTAACGTGGCATTAAACAACCATACCTTTTTCCTAGGGACCAAGTCTTTGTACCTAATGTGATGTTCATGCCATATCTTTACTTTGTCCTTATAAATCAGATGTTGTCATATGCCATGTTTCGGATTTCCACGAGCTCGTTCAAGTTCAAGTCTTGACAAAGCTTCCTTAGGTGACCACTCCAATTAATTTTCTTAATTGCCCATTCAGATTTGTGAATCATCTCAGCGGGAAAATGGCATTTAGATCATTCTAAATGGTGAAGTGCCTAAGGGTGTCTTGTAGGCTGTCCTCTAGGCCCACTGAACTTGGTCCAATAGGTAGGACCAGTTCTTCCTATCTGAACGAACCAATTTCTGCAAAATACTCTTCACCTCTCTATTTGAAACCTCTGCCATGCCATTAGTCTATGGGGGGTAAGGACTATTGACTCTGTGCTCAAACTCATAGTCCTTGGCTAAAGAGGCTACCCTCATCTGATATAAACACTTTTGGCACCCTGAACCTGGAAATAATAGTCTTGTTGTCTATGGTGCAGGTTGGGATAGCCTCCACCCACCTAGACAGATAGTCAACTGCCAACAAGATGTACTTGTGTCCTTGGCTATTGGGAAAGGGACCCATAAAATCTATGCCCCATGCATCAAAGACATCACAAATGATCACGGGCTGCATGGTCATCTCATCTCTCTGAGTAACAATCCCTCCCATCCTCTGACAAATCGGGAACAACCGAGTAAAATCAATAGCATCTCTGAATAGGGTCGATCAATATAATCTGCATTGGAGTACCTTGTGGGTGATTCTCTTCCCCGAATGTTGTCCTCTAGCCTCAAGAGAATGACAATAGGTGAGGACACTCTGGTATTCCTCCTGAGGAATACATCTTCTCCGAACACAATCCAGCCCTTCAAAGAAAAGGAACGGATCGTTCAAGTGGTATCTCCTCGAATTCGACTTTAGTCGGTCAATGCTAATCCTACTCCAACCTTGGGGAACTTGCCTAGAGACAAGAAAGTTCACCACGTTGGCATACCACGGGAGTGAGTCAACACAAATTGACTCGTCTGGAAAGGTCTCTGCAATGTGTTCAAAATCAGGAGAATCCTTCAGTTCAATCCAAGAAAGATGATCAGCTACAACATTCTTGACTCCAGGTTTATCTTTTATCTCCAAATCAAAATCCTGAAGGAGCAAAATCCACTTAAGAAGACGCATCTTCGCGTCCTTCTTTTCCATTAAATATCGAATGGTTGTGTGATCATTGTAGATTGTCACCTTAGAGCCCAAAACATGCGACCTAAACTTCTCGAGGGTCCATACTACAATGAGCATTTCCTTTTCGGTCACGATATATGTGTAGGGTCTAATACTTTGCTCGCGTAGTGGATCGCAAACGGGATCCCTTCTCACCGTTCTCCTAACACAACTCCTATAGTGAAATCTGAAGCGTCGTTCATGATCTCAAATGGGAGAGACTAGTCAAGAGCTTGTAGGATAGGAGAGGCACAAATCTTTATCTTCAAGGGCTCAAAGGCCTCCAGACACTTGTGATCTACAATGAACTCTGTGTCTTTCCCTAAGAGCTCAGTCAGTGGGCGGGCAATCTTTGAAAAATCCTGAGTAAATCTCCTATTGATCTAACATGGCCTAGGAATGACCGCACTGAGTTCACGTTGGTAGGTGGCTCGAGTTTCTTGATCAGCTCCACCATGACAAGGTCAACCTCCATTCCCCTTTTGGAGATGGCATGCCCCAACATGATACCCTCCATCACCATAAAGCGACTCTTTTCCCAAGAGAGTACCTGATTCACCTCTCTACACTGCTTGAGGACTCGGTCCAAGTGCGCTAAACATTATCAAAGGAATCACTATGAACCGAGAAGTCATCCTTGAATACTTCTAGGAAATCTCCCACCATCTCGGCAAATACGACGATCATGCACTGCTGAACAGTTCCTGGAGCATTGCAGAGCCCGAATGACATGCGCCTGAATGCGTAAGTGCCAAATGGACATGTGGAGGTGGTCTTTTCCTGGTCCTCAGGGGCTATGGCTACCTAGTTGTAGCTTGAGTACCCGCCAAGAAAACAGAAGAATGCTTTCCCTACGATTCTCTCCAAGATCTGATTGATGAATAGCACGGGAAGTGGTCATTCTTGGTCGTGACATTCAGACGCTTGTAGTCGACACAGACATGCCACGATATGGGCACTCATGTCGCAATCTCTACCCCCTCCTCGTTGGTGACCATTTCAATTCTTGACTTTTTTGGGATAACATGAAGCAGGGCCTCCCACTTGGAGTCAGAAATAGTGTATATAAACCCCGCCTTGCTATATTTCTCTATCTCATTCTTCACTACTTCCCATAGATTGGGGTTAAGTCTCCTTTGGAACTCACATGAAGGTCTCACGTTATCCTCAGTAAAAATATGGTGCGAGTAGAGAGCGATCCAGCCTGTTCCTTTGCGGTTCCTCTCTATTCTAACAACCTAGACCCATGTTCTAAAGTCAAATCTGAGATAATGATAACAGAATATCTCTCTTTAGGTCCCGCAAGAAAGGCATACTTCAGTGTAGGAGGAAGGGACTTCAGTTCTGACAATGCGGTGTCATCAAGCTGTTCGAGCTGAACCAAGTCTGAATTTGGTTGTGTGTTGCATGGAGGTGGGCTAAGCTATGTAGTACTCGCCACCAACTCAGAAGTATCTGGAGTCATATCGCTAAAGAAATGTGGTAATTCAGCTAAAGCCGCGTCCGACTCATCATCATTATGCGACATGATTGTTCCGAGGGAGATGGAACAGACATATCTTGATGGATCTCTACGTCATCATGAGAATAGGTGGATGCATCTCTCATAAAATCAGGCAACACCAAGCAAACCACATCATGCACTATATCCTTTCCAGATGAAATGGTCTTACTCTATCCTGAGGGAACCTGTCTCCAAATCCCAACGGTGTTGCACATATTCAATTATTTGTACAATTAAAGCAAGCAGCCATTTTTTTACTTGGATAAGCCCAAGGTCGAACTCAGAAAGGCCACTGTCTCCTTAGATTGGTTTTTAGTCGATATGGAGATTCGATTTTCAAAGAGGTAATTTTTTGGTATTTTTAAATGCGATAAATGAGTGAAATGCAATTTGGTGGAGTTTGGGGATTAAAATACAATTTTTATTCAAACAAAGTCCAAAAATTATGAAACTCGACCACAATGTGAAAAATGATGAAATAAGGAATGAATTGGTTATGAATTAAATAATTCATACTAGGCGATTTTGAGAAAATTAACTTTAATAAATACCAAATGTCAATATTTTCTAGAAATTAATTTATCCTAGATAGGTCTATGTGAGAGATATCCAGAATAATTTTTAATTCCTAAAAATACTAAGTGAGGAATAAATTAAAATTCAATAACTAAATTCACCATTTAATTTATTTTGACCTAGATATCGTGTAAATAGATGAAATTTGGGCACAATGTAGAATCACCTAAGATCTACCTACTGTGATTTTTTCGCAATTTTTAGAGCAACGATTAATTTAATATTAATTTTAGAATAAACAATGGGTAAAATATGTTATTTTCCAAAAAAATATATTAAATCAAACACTATACATAAAATTGCAAATAAATATCCACATGACAAAGCAAAAGTTGTTGTACAGTGAGCAATTTTTAAAATGATAAAATGAAGCTAAATGCAGGTTTAAATTAAGTGCAAACACAAGGGTCTAAATGCAATACTGGTTGGATTAGAAATAAAAGAAAAATGATGATTGGACTTGTATGCAATTACCTAGACTCCGGGTGGCCTTTTCTGCAATTTTCCCGCACGCGCATGTGTATGGCGCGTGATTTGGTCGGCGAGGGCCTCGACATGCATTACGGGAACTCCATGGGGTTAGTAAAATATCTCCACCAATGCATTTGTGTGTGCCTGCCTTTAGGGGTACGATTGCAATATGGGGAACTGTGGGGAATTCTTGCTAATTGCCCCCACTGCACGTTGGGGTCACGTAGAGGGATGTTTGAAGGCAGAGCTGTGGAAGGGGGTTCTGCAGCTGGAGGAGGGGCCTCACGACGTTCGAGCTGCGAATGACCAACCGTACGCGGGGACGTGTCGGTGAGGTTGCTCATGGATTCTCTCTGAAGGCGACTGATCGGTGAGGTGATGCAGGCCGGTGGCATTTGCGGAGCATGGCCCGCCACAGGTAGTGGACGCGGGAGAGCGACTGTGCTACGTCAGACGAGGGTGCATGACAGTGAAGAAGATGTAGGCACGCATGGGTCAAGGGGTTCCTCTGGTGGCCACCTCCGTCGACACACTATTGGAGGTGGAGATGCTACTTGGTGGTGAAGATCAATGAAGGAGCACGGGGAGCGAAGTTGGACCAGTGGAGTCGCAAGAGGCACGCGATGGATGGAAAATGCGCATAGTGGTTGCGGTGATGCACGAGATGGAGCTGAAGGGATGGAGCTGCGGTTGGCAGCGTCATGCGCTGGCAGGAGCGGAGCACCGTGCGTCGACTGGTGGGTGGAGGACCCAGAACTGAAGCACCGGTGGCAGAGCTTGAACTGCAAGGTGGAACCGCAGGTGCTCTGTGGGTGGAGGAATGTCTGTTGCTACTGCACGTTGGTATGGCCATGACACGAAGGTGGGTGGCGAGGTCGGTGCGAATGTCGAAGGGAGCGGTGGTACGGACAGACCTCAGTGGAAGAGAAGGTGGAGAGGCAGGGTGTTAACGGAGATATGCGGTTGGTAAGATACAGAGAAAGGGGAAAGAGAATGGAGGATACAAAAGGAGGAAGACAAAGAAATAAAGAGCTACATTGAAAAACAAAGGAGTAAGAGAGAAAAAGGTGAAGGAAGAAGAAGTTACATGGGGAAGGGGTTGAGATGGACGAATTCACCTGGGAGCCGACTGAAGGTGTACTTAGTCGTGATCCTCGCTCTAGGTCGCGGCGGTTGACCGAGCTTTACCAGCTCTTGGAGGAGCTGCGGCAAGGGGTTTAGATCCCTTGGATCTCGTCGAGAAGATGAGGTTCTTCGCTCGACAGGGTTCCAAGTCGTTGTCACCGGCCTTGGAGAAGGACCTCAGTTACCTCCAAACAGTGGCGGATGCTTGATGATTGGAGCAGGCGTTGATGGCTATTTGAAGGGGTTTGAGAGAGATGGGGAGATGGGTGACGTGTATGGGCATGGGGAGAAGACCATGTAGGAAGTAGGGGGAAAGGAACGTGAGGGAGGGAGAGATGGAGGGGAGATGAGAGGGTGCAGGTCTGCATGGGAGAGTTGGTTGGCGAAGAGAGAGAGAGAGAGAGAGAGAGAGTCAGAGAGAGAGAAGTGGGAGAGAAAAAGAAAAATGGGGAGAGAGGGAGGGAGTACGTGGGTTGCACGGAATTGTGAGGGGGAGAGAAAAAAAGGAAAAGGGAAGAGGGAAAAGTGTGAGAGGGAGAGGGGGATGGTAGCACTACATGGCGTGCATGGGGGCGGCCACGTGACAGGGGTTAAAATAAGAGTAATAGTATTATTAATAATAATTAAAATAATTAAGATAAATAAATAATGTAAAATCATTAAAATAATAAATAAAATAAATAAATAAGTAAATAACTAAAAATGTGGGTGACACGTGGCGGCTCCAGGAGCTGCCACGTGTCGCTCCTAGAAAATTTGAAAATTAAATGTAAATAAAAATAACAAATAAATTACAAAAGGGGTCAAATTAAAAAGTGTCAACATGAAAGTTTCTCGTCTCGATGTGATCTACAACTTTCGTAAAAGACCGAAAATCGAAAGAAGTCATATGTACAAAAAGTATTTTTGTGGGTACCTTATAGATATAAAATACTGTATTTTTATCTTTTGCAGATTTTTTGCCATTATTAAATTAGATAAAAATAAAAATAAAATCATATAAAATATGAAATAAATAGTTACAACTTAAATTATTTTTTGAATTTTTTATAATTAAGAAAATAAAAAAGATGGAAAAATAATGGGTATTTTGGTCAATATGTACAATAATATACAATAGGGACCCAAAATCTAAGTTTCACATACGAACTCCTATTCTTTTTAATTTGGTCTCTTTTGAAGGTAATTGAATGTACATTAATTCAAAAGTGAGTAGGGATCCATAGGAGATTGTATGAGAGATATAGTCACATTTTAAGGTTCTTAGTCTCAAACTAGTGTTCGGGTTTTATTGGACAATTTTACAAGTTATTATTATTTTTTGATATTTTCTCTTTATTAGTTTTAGTAATATATACACAATGGGGTTAGTTTTATTTGATTTGGAGTTGGTATAAAATAGATACAAATAGGTGAATTTACTACTGAATTTGGCTCCTTATTTAATGCAATATGCATGCTAAAATACGAACATTAATTCTAAATGCATGAATGCGAGTAATGCACAATAAATGGAAATATGTATCTAATTACTCAGGAACAAAGTTCTAATTTCGACTTTTAGAGTGATGAATCACAGATTAATCATCGAGCAGTGATAGAGGTTGATCTCCTTCAAGCGGGAGTGTGAGAAATTGAGAGAAAGATGTGATCCAGCCACATGCTGGAGTTCTCCGCCGCGTGTTCTGCCTCTCCGTCGCATCTGCAGATCGAGGCGATATCTCCTCGTTTCTTGACTCTAGGTATCCGTAGGTTCAGTCCTTTTATTACTTTTATGAAATTTTGTTAGTTTCTGTATTTAGCCAAATCTGCCACTCATCTTCAACCTCCAATTTGCAAAATCGGAGGGGTTCTGATCAATTTCATTGAATTCTGACTCTCTGACCACCTTCACCTAACTCTTCTCCATCTCTTCCATTCTATGACCACCCTCAGATCCCTCCAGATCTGAGGTTCGACTTCCTCTCTGATCACCTTCGTCGAAGGTTCTCTCTCCTTCACTATTTTAAGAGTTTTGAGCCAATCCTTCGGTCGGAGGTTCTTCCGAGCATATGCTTCCATTTGCAGGGTCAATGAACAAAGCAACTGCAGCGAATCAGAAGTTAGAGGTTCATCTAGAGCGATACACCTTCTGACATCCAGAGCTTGATCGAGACTTCACTGATCGTCGAGGAGCCACTAGATAGAGAGAGGATGAGTGCAGGAAGTGAACCCGGTGGAGATTGTCCGAGACCTTCTCGATCGAACTTCCCTAGGAGTCCTCTTCATACTTGTTCTTCCAGCTATTCTCTGTAGCGCAATAAAGAACAAAGCTCCAGTATTAATCTCGGCTGTTTATTTCCCCCAAAGCTACATTGTGGATCGAAGTTCTAGATCTAATCGATGCCATCCATGCATGAACCAATTTCAGTCATTGGATCAGAGCCACGGAGCATCACGTCCGTCGGACATGCCACGTATTTAAAGGGTATAATTGCACCTGATCACCTACATTTTTTAATTTTCAAATAAGTCCTCTTTTGGACACGTGTTTATTTATCCTTTATTGAACAATTGAATCTTTTACCTTGGTATTTATTTTAATTGCATAATTGTCCTGTTTGAACTTCAGTGCGTTCTTCGCACATGAGTTTTGGGTTATTTGCAATAAAAGGCATGTATTTTTGGGTTATTATTCGCACCCTGGAAATACTTTAGTCACATTTTAGTCTTATCTAGTGAGGCTCATGTTCCTGTGCACGAGTTTCTTTGGAGCCATCTCTGAATCAGACTTTGAGGATGTGATCTGCATGGGGTCGAGTGTTGGTTCCGTACAGAAAGTTGCATCCATTTTAAACTGCAAATCTTTATCACTAGATGAGATGGAATTAAGGTCAATTCCAGATGTGTGTGAATGGAGCATTTGATTTGTCTGAAATTGATTTCCATCCATAAGGAGCGAATGGCAGGACAAGAGTGATCCTGGTTTGTTGGAATAAAGGAAGAAGTCGAGAAGTCCTGAGATTAGTTTGCAAATCTGAACTGGATTCAAGGGAATCGCCTCGATTTATTGAAGATGTTGTACTCGTGGAATCGATGTGGGTGTCGGCAGGGTCCCGACTAAACCATCCACGAGACGACATCCTGGAGAGAAGCGGACTAGATGAGGAAAATGAATACAATAATGAACAATAGAAGAAGTGAAGAGGAAAGGGTGCAAGTGCACACGACAAGTATGTATTCATCAACCCAACATAATGTGAAGCTGTGAGAGTTCAGCTATTTTTATCTTTTCAATTTTATTACTATTTTCAGGCAATCTTTGAACAAGTCCTTAGAGGCTAACCCTATAGGAGAGTGAGTATTGTCATAAATGTATGATGTACTTTCCACTTCCTTTGTAACCTGTAGCTTGTACTTTTTCAAGAGAATCCCTGATATTGGGTCTGGATCCACTACTCACCCACAGAATAGAGGAGGAAGTGAATAGGCGAAACCACTAAGTGATGTATTCGGACGCAAAGACAATGAGACAGACACACCCGTGAGGGCGTAGCCTTGCTCTACACAAGGAGAGAACATCATCGTCGACCAGGCCCTACTCGCCTACGTATAATAAAGTGACAATACATCATGAATTTAGTCAATATCAGGGCAGTATTCAGGCTGGGTTTTGGGCTCTAATCCTTATGGATTGTGCCTCATTCAGCCTGGAATGTACCTGAAAATAATGTAGGCTTTATGAACCCAAATAATGATGGTTTGTTACGAATTTTAGTTAAGGTCAAAATTTATTAAATAGTCCCCTTGTTTTAATTTTTTGTTTTCACTTTTTTGACTATTTTTTAAAATAGCATGCCTAACGTTTTTTTTTTGTATTTTCTTTGAATCCTAAGTGATACAAAAATGGGAGAGAAGATGAGAAAGTCATGCAAGTTGACATTAGTAAGAGGACTTACAACACTTCCTAGCACTCTCCATGCGACATGCAAGACAGAATTTAAATATTTACAATACATGCACGATATGCAAAATGAGTGAAACCACTCTAAATATGAATTGGTATTAATTGTGAAGAACCAGAAGCTAATACCTAGAAAAGAAGCCCAAATGTCTGGTCTTGGAGACTCTTCGATATCTGCCACAACAGATTCTGCTAGCACTGTATAGAGCATCCCACAATGCTTGGTTTCAAATCCAAGTAATCAACAATTTAATTTGACTAAGTCCAAGCATAGAGAACTATAGGCACATGCTTCTAATTAGGATTTGGACCTAGTTACCATTCAAGCAATCATAAATCTATGGGCTCATTCAGAGAAATTAAATAAAAATAAATCAGAAAACTTAAAATGTGGGAAATAAATAAAAATAAAGGGAAAATAGGGAGAATAAAAATAAGAAGGCGAAGAAAACACGAAAAAGATCGATGAGGCCCCCAGTTGAATAATCACCCAGGCAATGGACCTCGTAGAGTGTGTAACGTCCAAAATGTCTAAGTACATGTATTATTACAAATTAAATATGCAAAATAAAAAGAGTATCTCTGTCACCAAAATAACAAGAACCTATGCTAAAAAACTTTGCTCTTCTCTCTCTCTCTCTCTCTCTCTTGCTCTCTCCAATCATCCTATATAGAAAAGACTGGTCTCCTTGCAGCTCGAGTGCACCAGCTTCCTAAGAAGTCACCTTCACCACGTGGTCCATCGCAAGAAATTCAACAAAGAGATATGTCAGAGGCAGATAAATAATTATTGATAAAAGAAAAGAGAGAGAAATATGCAAATAAATATTTACGCTAAACCTATACTAAGAGTTGCTCCCCATCTATGGTGTTATTATGTTGAGTGGTCATAGAGAGGTCCCTAACACCTAGTCTTGGGGGGCTTGTGGTGCCCGACAAGTCGAGTCCAGCAATCATTGTGTTGACTGCTCTCGTAGTACTCGAAACATCAACAATCAAATCAAACAAACAATCAACCCACAATTATAATAAATCAAAGAAAGTGTGCAGAGTGAAATTTATTATACCCTACAAATAAATGTATATTGTGAATAACTGCAAAGGTCGAACCACTGAGATCTATGAGGATAGGCAAATAATTATTATCTACAAAAATAAACAATTATTTTTGTGCCTTTTGGGTTTCTTAAATTTTTGTGGGCTTTTATGATATATAATTTTTATGGATTTTTTTATATATATTTTGTTTTAATTTTATAATTTTTATTTTCTTTTTATATTTTTCTGATTTTAAATTTCTTTTTCTTTTTAATATATAATAAGTATATATAACTATATATAATAGAGGATGGGGAGCTTGCACCAAGGTGCATGTAACTTTACATGCACCAGCGCTTATATCTTCCACATTTTTTTACATTTTTGAAAAGTACCACCATGTATATTCATCCATATATCCCTCCAATATGTCATTCGAATTTCGTCAAAAACAGAGACTCCTATGACCTCCATCCAGAACAGGTCGATTACAGCAATTCTAAGACTGTTAAAATTACCTATTCTGGATGGAGGTCATAGGAGTCTTTGTTTCTGACGAAATTCAAATGACATATTGGAGGGATATATGGATGAATATACATGGTGGTATTTTTCAAAAAAGTAAAAAATATGGAAGATATAAGTGCCGGTGCATGTAAAGTTACATGCACCTTGGTGCAAGCTCCCCATCCTCTATATAATAATATGTATAATATAATAATTAGATATGATATAAAAATGTAATAAATTTATAAATTATGTAAATACAATTAAGTACAGTCTTTGTTAATTTTTTAAAGGTGTTAAACATATTTATTGGTATTTATAACAATGACAATTATATTAATACGTATATAACTAATATATATATATTATTGTAGGATTTTATATTTATAAATATGGTTATAGATACTCAAAATGTCTAAATAAAATTTTTTTTGTTTTTTTAATTTTTTTTCTATTTTTGTCATTTTTGTGCATTTTTTCTAATTTTTAGGTGTTTTTAAAGTCCAAAATACTCCAAAACAGGGAGCTAATACATAGGCCGACTTGCTTTGAGTTTTGAAAATAGATAAGAATTTCAAAATTACTCAAATTTATTTTTAATATGTAGTATATTATATAAATAAAAATATATAGAAGAAAACTATTTTTTATCTTATAAAATGTTTTGCGTTGAAACTGAAGTGTCTAACGTCTAGTCTTGGAGGGCCTACGGTGTCTGACAAGTCGGATCTGACAATCGTTATGTCGACCGCTCCCACATCACTCAAGACTCTATCAATGTGTGCAAACAATGATTAACCCTCAGTAGGCTTAAATAATGCAGAATATGTGAACTAAAATTTATTATACCCTATAAAATGATATGTATAGTATGCAAGCATAGGGGTCGAACCACAAAGGAGCAACGAGATAAGATCACAAAAATTGGCTAAAAAAGATAATAAATGTTTTTGTGTTTTGTATGGATTTTTCATTTTTTGTGGGTTTTTAATTTTTAATTTTTTGTATTTTAAATATACTTATTTTTATTTTATTTTTTAAATTTTATAAATTTTATATTTTATATTTTCTGATTATTATTTTTTATATAAGTAAAAGTATATAAGATATAAATGTAATATATACTATATAATAGACATATATGATATAAATATAAAAAATATAGAAACATCAGAAAAATACCTAAAGTACAGCCTTTTTAATTGTTTAAGGTTTTAAAATATTTTTTGATATTTTTTATAATAATAAAAGTAATAATAATATAAATACATATAGTCATATATATCGTATAGACTAGTACATATAGCTATGAATACTCAAAATGCCCAAAATAAACTGTTTTTGTCCCTTTTTATTATTTGCTCTATTTTTGAGGGTTTTTTTCATTTTCATAGATATTTTAGTATTTTTAATTGAATAAAAAGGGAAAATAGTGAGAAATAATATATAACCAGTTTTTTTAATGTAAAAAGATCAAAATAGCTCAAAAATTTCCAAAACTATTTTTAAAATATAATATATAATATAAATAATTCATTGAAATCGAAAAATGCAATTTTTGGATTTTTTTTACGATTTTTTAAAAAGTTTTATAAGGGTTTTAGGGGTTTTTCAATTTTTAGCGTTTTTCTTTTGAGATTTTTAGTGATTTTTGGTTTATATTTGAAAATTGAAATAATAAAGCTACTGGATTTTTTAGAATTTTTGAAAACATTATTCTAATTTTTATATATTTGTTAATGCATACATGGAATAAATACAATATTTTTGGATTTTAAAAAATAGAGATATTTTAAATAGCCTTGCAAAAAATATATGAGATTTTATATCATATCGGGCACTTAAAATAAACTTCCTATAAATTTTTGATGCAGGAAATAAAAGAAATAAAAATAAAATTACTAGAAGGGAGATAAATACAAATATAAATAAACAAAAATGCAATCCAGAATGAAAATACAAAGTCCAGGGGGCTCTGTACAAGATTCCCGCAAATATTTTATTTAATACACCTAGCAAGGCTATAATGCAATATCCAAAAGGTTACAGGGCATACATACAAAACATCCAAAAAATTTTGAATCGGGATATAAATTTTATGGATCGAACAATAACCAAAACCCTCATGTGGTCCCTGCAAAAAGCCCGCCCCCTCACACGTGCAAGCATGTGAGGTGACGTGACAAAGGATCTGAATGCTGAAAGATTGGGGGCAACTTTGCAAATAACACTGAAATGTTTACACCACAACATGAACTTTCTGGACTAAAAAGAAAATACAAAAGGCTAAGAGGTGTATGGAAAAATTACCCCTCCTGCGCATGTGTGGACGATTGGATCTCCTTAGCCACGTGATGCTCCTGCAATGGCCGATGACGGTTCGATGCTAGATGGCATAGATTAGATCTCTACCCAAGATCTGATGATTGCTAGGCACTACATCCAACGATCGTGGTCAAAACTGGAGCGCCTCAAAGATTGGACGATGGAAAGCCTTAGAGTAAGAACAGGGAAGAATGCTTGAAGAGGCAAACTTGGATCCGATTTCCAGAGCAACTCCAACATTCTCCGGTGATGCAAAAAGGCTTAAAACGTTCCCAATGATAGCTCCCAGCTGTTGAGTGCTTCAGATTGGTCCGAGATTCACCAAAGGAGTCCCCGAAGGTCGAAGAAGCTGCCGAGCTTCATGATCCTTCGGCTAAATCAAAATCAACCCATATGGGTCTTTGGTCGTCTAGACCTGCAGGGTTAGTCAAAGCATACAAAATGTGAGGTCCAGGGGCTTTATTGAGGGTGGACGGAGGCAAAATGGAGTCGGGCGGAGGGTCTCCGGTTAGCAGCAGAGGGGAGACCCTGATCTCTCGATTCAGGAGCGAATTGAGGGGGTGAAATGCATGGAGCGTAGAAGAATGATGGGAAGGAGATGAGGGTGAAATGGGTGGTTAAGAACGGACGGAGCACGGTGGTATGATCTTGGTAATTAATGAAAGAAAAAACAAAAATAATAGAAACAGAATGCTAATCTAATCTAACCTAAGTTCTAGGAACGAAAATATAGCAGAAACTAGGGCTCAACCTCAAAAATGAAGGAACCCAGGCGGAGTTGTGGAGGAGACAATCGACGAGCCCGAATCACACACTCCTGTACCTCTTCCTTCACGTCAAACTCTCCAATGGATAAGCTCTTGTCACCAGCTACCTAACCGAGGAGAAATTCGGGGTTTCAAGTGCTTGAGAGGGATCAAATTCAAATCGAAGTGGCAAAGGAGTATATGTATAGGAGGGTGTTCCATTGGGAATGGTGCTCGATTCAGAGGATCATCGACCGAGGAATTGATCTGGTCTGAAAGGTTTTCGATCGAGGTGCAAAGTCTCTGAAGGAATCATCTCAAAAGGACGCAAGGGTCAATGGGGAAAATTCGAGGAAGAAGGGGCATCGGCAAGGTCTGATAGGTCTAGGGTTCCAAGGGCTTAGTTGATCGGCGGGTCAACCGAGGCTGAGCCTTGATTGGGCCACGTCAGCCACTACAAGACAAACTAAAAAATAAAAGGTAAAATAATTCAAAAGGAAATATAAAATATTTTGTTTTTCATAAAACATGAAAAACGTTTATTATTTTTGTTATATCTTAATATGATTTTAATTTACATTTTTTTGAATTTCTTTATTGTGTGCTACTTTTCATATGTATATTTATAGGTATATTTACCTACATTATATAGATTTTAGTTTTTTCTATTTTATATTTTATTATTTTATATACATAATATATATATATCTTATTTAAATACATATAAATATATTTTTATTGTATTTTCTTGAAATTCACATGTACACTTAAATAAATAGGTGTATTTATTATATAGGTATATGTTTGTATATTTCTTCTATGTTTTATAATATACTAATTTATTATATTATATTTTTAATGGTTTTATTCTATTTTAATTATATATACATGTTACAAATAATATTTACAAAATTATAAAAATAGGAAATAATGAAAATATAAAGAATAAATAAATTGATTATTTTATTCAAGTATAATGTACAATAGAGGTCAAAACCTAACTTTTGCATCTTAACTCAAATCGAATGAATCATCTTTATTAAATAGATAAATTAATATTAGGAACAATAAAGGTGAGTTTGGTGAATTTTGAGTTCATATGGAGAAGATACAGGTTTGAGAAGTTTTGATTTTGGTTTTTTATTTTGAGTGTCTAGGACACTATGCATTATTTTTAAATAAATAAATTTCTATTTTCTATGTATTTTTATCTTCAATTTTCATGTATAAATTTTATTGGTTTGAGGTATAAATAATAAATAATAAAATATGTCCCAAAATCTATTTATTGAGGAATTGAAAATTAGGGTTTTGAGTTATTTTTTGACCCTTATTTCCCCCAACTTTATTCCTTGTCGACCCAGCCATCATGATGCCTAGGTCTCGAGGTTTAGGGTCATTCAATACTTGTGGTATTTCATTTCTTTTTCTTTTCTTTTCTTTATTCTTCTATTTTTGGCATTTAATAGAGTATTTGTGCAATATTTATAGTATAATTAGTGGATGTTATTTTGCATAAAATAATGTTATATACATGCATTTGGCTTGGCTTTAAAGGCCAAAATGAAAGAATAAAGCTGATGAAATGGATATTCATCACCCCCTACTTGCCTTTAATAGTCTTTAGCAAACACTTATATCTATAAGTGTAGAAAAGAAAATAAAGAAAAGATAAAGAAGAGCTTGGAACGGTTTTTGACTTGTAAACTTGTCTTATTAAAATCAAAGTTTGGAGCTCATAGAAGACCTATGGATTATTAGTTTGTTCAGAACTGCACTATGGTTAGAAATGTGAAACAACAACCCTTAGGTTCCATAATCCTATCATCTAGTTCTAGTCACTGTCAGGTCAGAGCCATCCACTCAGTCGTATACTCTTTCTACTTTGGGTGTGTGAATTTTTCAGCTCTTCCCAGATAAACCTTTGAACTATGAAAGAGATTGCTCTCCCGGTAGCTCATCCTCGTAGAGACAGATATTCCCTTTTAAGGTCTAGTATCGTTGGTCTATACAATCGAGTGGGAGAAGAAGCTAGAAAAAAAGGAAAAGAATTGGGAATGGACCAATGTAGTCTTCATTCCCTTTGAAGCACGGTCGGTGTAACCGAGTCTTCACCAAGAAGAAGGTATTTTCTGAAGCTCATATTATTGGTAGAATTTTTCATGTAGGCTTCTTATTTGGATTTTTCTTTGACTTTACATTGCTTTGCATCCTTTCTTGTGCCCCGACGGATATAACATCTTTTTAGTTTGCCCATTTTTTAGGGTCTAGGAAAAAGTTACGCTCGCAGACCATTCCTCATCTAAAGCATTGTCTCAATCCAGTCTCCAATCTTTAGATATCATGTCTACCATAAGAAGTGGGTTAAAGTACCAGTTTTGACAATCCCCAAGAATGGTTCCTGATCCACCCTTGACGAAGTGGCCTAGCATCGTCCTGACTTAGACTCCAAGATTTTTCAACAACCCATCTGAGTTAAGCTAAATGTTAAGTGCAAGGTCTCTAGTAAGCCATTGTCTCGAGAGTCTTAAGGATGATATGAAATGTTATAGTTAGACATAATGAAACGACACATGAATATAGTCTCATGGAACCTAAAAAATTAAGTCAAGGTAACCTGAAGTATCCCAATCCCAGTTCTTAATGGGTTCCTTTGAAATTAAGTGTATTAAGGTTTATACCAAGCTCCAATCCTCAGACTTTAATTCAGACTTGTTTAATTGTCTTTATCATTCTGAAAAATGCAGATGTTATGTAGAATGCAAGAGAAAATCTTTTTGTCAAGCAAATTTCTATTTTAAACTTTTTGTGGATTTTTGGAAAAAAAAGTTTTGTAAAATTTTATGCAGATTTTTGAAAATATTTTGCAAAATTTTAAGGATTTTTTAATAAACGATAGTAAAAAATATGTACATGTATTTACACGGGAGTGCATCTATATTTACAAGGGTGAGAGTATATTTCTACATATGGAATATAAAAGTTGAGTGTTAGTACATGATATATATACAAGTTTTATATATTTTTATAAGGATTTTTATTTGGGCTATTTAAACATGGTTCTTAAAACATTTGAAACCATTTTTGCAATCATTTTGAAAACTTTTTTTGTAAATAGTTTTGACAAGCATTTTACGAACATTTACAAAAATTGAAAACCATTTCGTAAATATTTTAAAAACAATATATGTATTTTTCAAAGTACTTTTGCAATAATTTTTATAATATTTTCCAAATAGATTTTCAAAAGTTTATTTACACAAATAAAATATTTTTTATAAATAAAATATTTTTGCAAAGATTTGAAAATATTTTGCAAAAGTTTTCCAAACAGTTTTTAAAAGATTTTTCAACATTTTTCAAATCATTTTGTAAAATATTTTAAACCCAATTTAATACTTGTATTTACAAAGAATTATTGTGTGTCTTATTAATAGCCCATATTATTGCAAATATGAAAGTATGAGTTATGTCTAAAGTATATGCAACATATATAAACCCCCTATACTTAGCTTGAGTTATGTCCTCATAGATCAGAGAGAAAAAAGGAATACATAACTCGTATAAATATATAAAAGTCTATAGTGCAATGACTAAAGAATCAAAGAATGAGAAGTTGGTTGTCCCCCTATACTTAGGATGAATAATCCTAAGTATAGAAGACTGTACACAAGACGGGGAAGGTCAAGGGTGGGAATGTATGAAATCATCAGCTCAACGTGTCTCCCCCTATACTTAGGGTAAAATATCCTTAAGTATAAACAGAATATCAAGAGTTAAGGAGACATGTGAGGGATCACAAAATGAACAACTCAGGGTGCTCACCCCCTCCCATACTTAGGACAACGCACATCCTATGTATAGCAGTGATGAAAGGGGTGGACACCTTTTCGAAAGAATTATAAAATAGAAAAGGAAAAGAAGAAAACAAAACCATGTTTTTGTGTTTTTTATGCTCAAGTGTCTCAGCCATTGGACTATGGGATCTCATCTTGAAATACAACTTCAATAGAATCGACAACTGACAAGAATGTGTCATGTTATAATATGACTTTGCAACTGTCCATTGACTACAATGGTTGTGCGTCAAGCGACAATTCAGATATTAAGAGACTTCTGTTGTCACGCACAATTCTCACACTAAATGACCCAGTCCATTTGCTCTTCAATTTGCTCAGAAAGATTTCTAGCTTCGCATCAAACAACCATATATCCTGTCTATGTTTGAAATTCTTCCTACGGATGTGTTTATCATGCCATTTCATTACTTTCTCCTTGTACATCAGGTTGTTCTCATATGCGTAATCTAAATTCAAGCAATCGGTTCAGATCAACTTTGCGGTCTTTTCCTCCTTTCTTAGAATCAAGGTTGCACATGTTCAATACCCAAAGTGATTTATGAATTAACTCCACAGGGGGTGGCATGGCTTGCAATGGTAGGGAGACATAATGAGAGGAGACTTGTACGTTGTTATATAGGCTCAAAAAACTGAATCAAGTAACTATGACCACATCTTTCTTACTAGTCGTACAAGCTTCTACAATATGGTTTCGATCTCCGTGTTGGAACATTCAGTCAAGCTATTGGATTGAGGGTGGCATGACACTACAACACGATGTTTGATGATGTATTCTTTGGTCAACTTCGTGACCTCCTTGTTAATGAAGTCGCTCCCCCCATCAAACATGAGAATTGAGAATCCCAAACTACGAGATGATGTTGTCCTTCACAAAATGATAGACGATTCCACTGTCTGCGGTTCAAGCAGGGATTGCCTCCACCCATCTGCTAACATAATCGACGACCAACAAGATGTATTCATAACCCTGACTATTTGGGAATGGACTCATGAAATTAATGCCCCATGTGTCGAAGATGTCAGAAATCTGAATGTATTCGAGAGGCATTGTGTCTCGCATACTGATGTTACCGACCATTCACTAGTAGTCAGTACATTTATTTACATAGTCAGTCGCATTCTTGATTAAAGTTGACCACCAGAGGCCGCATTGGAGTACTTTTGTTGACGTCCTCTTTTCAGAATGGTGTCCACCAGCTTCAAGCTTGTGATAGTGGTCTAGGACACCTATTATCTCCTGCTGACGTATATACCTCCTCCAGATGAAATCTGCTCCCTCTCTGAATAGATTTGGATCCTCCCACTAGTAGAAGTGAATGTCAGTCGAGAATTTGTCAACTTTAATCTTCTGTCAGTCCAACGAAGTCTTCTTGGAGACAAGATGTCTGATGATGTCTGCATACCTTAGGAGAGAGGAGACAAACAAGATCACCTCATTTATAAAGGTCTCTATAATCGGAATGGAGTTCTACTCAGGAGATTCAACTTCAACTATTCTGGAAAAATGATCTGCCGCCACATTTTGACGCCGGGTTTATCACGAATTTCCAAGTAAAATTCTTGGAGTAGAAGAATCCATCGAATCAGACAAGGCTTGGCAGCCTTTTTGCTCTGTAGATATTTGATAGCAGAGTGAAGTGTCGATAATAACATTGGATCTAAGGATGTGTGATCTGAACTTTTCGAGGGAAAATACTACGGCTAGCAACTCTTTCTTTGTCACTGTGTAATTCTTTTGGGCTTCATCAAGTGTTCTGCTAGTGTAATGAATTGCAAATGGCAACCCATCTTGTATTTATCCTAAAACATCAGCAATTGCAAAATCTAATGCATCCGTTAAGATCTCAAAGGGTAGAGACCAATCGGGTGGCTAGAGGACAGGAGCATGTGTGATTAGATCCTTCATTAGATTGAAGTATTGGAGGACCCGGTCATCGACCACATAATCGGCCTCCTTGCCAAGTAGCTCAGTCAACGGTCGGGAAATCTTACTGAAGTGTGATGAATCTGCAATAAAAACCAACATGTCCCAAAAACAATTGGACTTGCTTCAGATTTTTAGGCAGCTTAATTTGTGAAATTACGTCCATCTTGGCTTGGTCAACCTCCATGCCAGACTTGGAGATGATGTGGCCCACTCTTCTCCCATGATGGTACAAGGTTCACCTCACAACATCTTTTCAGAACTCGATCTAAATATCCCAGACATTGATCATAGATATCACCGTAGATCGAGAAGTCAATACAAACTTCGAGAAATTGTCCATCACATCAGCAAATATGACCAGCATGCACCTCTGGAATGCCGTGGGTGCTTGTACAATCCAAAGGGCATTCTGCGAAAGGTGTATGTTCCTAATGGACAAGTAAAGGTAGTATTCTCCTGATCTTCTAGAGCGATGGCAACTTGATTGTACACGGAGTAATCATCCAAGAGGCAGAAGTATTCCTTCGCTGCTAGTCTTTCGAGTATCTAGTCGATGAAGGGCAATGGGAAACGATCCTTCTTGGTTGCAAGATTCAAGTGTCTGTAGTCAATGGTGATCCCTGATTTCTTGATTTGTCATTGGTAACATTGGTTGCAAGCTCAGAATCTCATCTCCTTTGTCATTGGTAACAATGGTGATCCCTGCTTTCTTGAGCACTACTTGTAGGGGACTCACCCAGTTGCTGTCAGAGATGGGATAGATAAATCCCACATCATACCATTTGGTAATCTCTTTCATGACCACCTCCCATAGGTTTGGATTCAATCTTCTCTGAATTTCCCGGGATGGCTTGTTGTCTTCTTCTAGATAAATGTAATGTGAACAGAGTGAAGGATTTATCCATGGATATCCGTAATATTCCAGCATATTACCTAGCGGTTTCTTTCAAGAACCTCGAGCAGAGGAGACTCTTATTATTCAGTCATACAAGAATTGATAATGATTGGATGCATGTCTAGATCACCAGCAAGGAAGGCATATTTCCTATTGGAGGGCAAAGGCTTGAGCTTTGGAGGAGGAGGAGTCGGCTTGGTGGCGACTTCAACAATTGTAATAGGTGTCGGCTCTTTCGATTGTGTGTTGTCCACCACTTGGCATTTAGAATCAAAAAATCACACATATCGACGATAAATTCATCCTGCTCAAACGAGGATGGTTGTTGAAACACTTCAGAATAGCCATCAACAAAGATCTCATTGTCAAAGACATCTGTGAATTCGACCATGCTACCTAGGATTTCCTCTGTGGGGAGAAATGTTTGTGTTTCAGTGTGATCAAGGGATAAATTTTTCTTTGATCTTAGTAAGAAAATCGCAGTCGTCTTGGCCATTCGGTTCAAGCACTCTCGATGCAGATGCCACTTTTGTTAGTTTCAATTCAGGGACCGTCTCAATCAGAACTTTATCATTATTAGAGCATAATGTAATCTCTCCAATGCCATAGTCTACCACTCCCTCGACCATCTGAAGGAATGGTCGATCGAGTATGATTGGAGTGTGGAACATAGGTGTGGAGGTGTCCATATCAAGGATAATAAAATCCATAGGAAACTGCATCCCTTGGACTGTGATGATGATGTCCTCCAACATGCATCTAGGCTACTTGATGGATCTATCTGCAAACTGCAGAATCATCTTTGTGGGCTTGAGTGGTCCTACTCTGACTTCCTTAAGCATGGAAGAAGGAAATAAATTGATGGATGACTCACTGTTGAGCAGAGTACTCTCAAACTCTTGATTAAAAATTTGGCATCTAATGAGTGGTTCTCCCTTGTCTTTCTGTTTGCTCGGGAGATTACTGATGGCGTTGACAACAACCATGGTCATAACGTGCGTCTCTAGTATTCTTTATCTCTTTCTTCTATTCGGATGCTTTGTGGTACATACCTCTTTAAGTCCTTTTTTCACAATTGGCATATACTCCATGGTTTTCAACGAAGACATTTCAAGAATAAGATTTTGCAATATGCTCACAATCTCATAATCAGACAAAGCATTTTTCAACTTTTTTACAGTTTTTGTTTTGATAGCTTGTGGAAAAGGAATATTTACATTAGAAGAAAATTATTGTTGTAGATTTGTGTCCGTATCATGATTTACAGGTAGATGGCAAAAAATATCAAAATCATCTACGACTTGTGGACAAAAAAATTGTGCAGTCTTGGCTCCTTTGGTTGGCGTTGGTTTAGTTGTTAGGGTTGGCTTCTCCATCACTTGCACGGCGTTGTATTGGTTGCTGATGTTTTTTTTGTATTTTTGAATTTTCTTTATTTTTTGTAATTTTGGTGTTGGTGGTTCTACATCATTCAAAAAAATCTCTGGCCCCATCGGCGGCTGAAGACTCGCCATCGGATGATTTTCTCTTTCCCTTTGTAGTTGAAGACATTTGAAGTGTCCTACCGCTCCTGAGAGTTACAAAATTAGACAAAGAATGACATTTCTACCTATATTGGATTGAACACTGCAAACTACTTGCTCCTTACGATGGAAATTGTTTGGATTTGCTTCAAACTGGGTCGGGATAGCAGTTTTGTGATCGTTAGGTCATCAATATTTTGGCTCATCTCAGTCTTGTTCTTGATGAGCTGGGCCAGACAGTCTAAGGCAAGGTTAACTGGGGCTACCTCTAAAGATTCATCATGATGAGACCGCTGACTCTGTTGATAGTGCGGAGGCTGTTGGTGCTGATAACCCTATGAGTACCGACGAGGAGGAGGAAGAGAAGCATATTGCTGGTTGTACGGAGAGGAATACTAGTGATTATATTGAGCAGTCAGCTGCTGGTATTGTTGGTGGCGGTATCCGAACTCCTGATGGTATTTCTTCCTCCATGTGTATCCGTGTTGCGGAGGTTGCTGCTGTTGGACTAGGTTGTGTTGGTAGTTGCGACCTCCTTGCTAATGGCGGAATGGTTGATTGGCATTGTTCTAACCATATGGTTATCCTTAAGGATGGGTCAACTATTGATTATTTCTCCAGACACCATTCACCTCTTAAATGAGTGGAGGAGGCGGGGAACATAGCTCGAGGTATTGTGGATGGAACTCAGGTGGCTGGTAGACAACCATATGTGTTTGTGGTTGTGGTTGTTGTGGCTCGGGGGCCTGTATGTGGTATACATGCTGGACCGGAGGTTGGTTGGGACTCGGCTGAGGCGTGTGTGGCATTGTCTACTCTTTCTTCTCAGTTGGAGGCTCAAGTGCGGTTGTCACTACGTTGGAAGCACTGATGGCATTCACCAGTATCTCTAGTTGCTTGGTGATGATGTCGATCTTATTCAGGCCCTTCAATCGTTGCTCGATTCCAGCGAGCTTCTCTAGGTCCTGCAACATGTTCTCAACACCATTTTGGACAGGTGACTCCCGATGATGCTGAGGTTGGAGTTATCACACATATCCACTTCATGAGTTTTCGCCATATTGACATTCTTGCGGAGGATTTGTGAGGAGGATCTATGGTGGCATTTGAATCTCAAAGGAAGGAGATGAGGAAAGCACGACCTCTCCTTGGACCATCTCCTCGAATATTTGTCAAACAACATCCTCGTCCTTGTTGAAGTAAAAGCCTCTACATGTGACGTCAACCTGATGTTGACTGTTTTATGGGAGGCCCTCGAAGAAATGCTGGACCAAGCTGGTCTTCGGTATGTCATAGTGGGGGCACTTCTCAATCAAATCATTAAACCTCTCCCAAGTCTCATAAAAGGATTCTTAGGATCCCTACGGGATGCTGGCTATCTTGGTTGCATGAGATTTATACGCCCGAGAGGATAGTACTTGTATAGGAATGCAGACTTCAGATCCTCCCAAGTTATCACCACCATTCCCAAATGATCGATCTAATCTAGAGCTTTGCCCTAAAGGCCGAAAGGAAAGGCGGTCATCTTGACTACACCTAACAGGATGTTGGGGTAGTGTGTGGGTACTACAGATGCATCCAAACTATTGTAGATGGATATAGGGTTCCTCAGTGGAGTTCCCATGGAATATGGGGAGGAGCGAAAGAAGATGTGGCTTTAGCTATGAGTATCTGTGGATCGGTGGAATGTGGATCCACTCAGTGATGCGGCCGACCCCAGTGTTGTAGGTCCGCTTCAATGTGGGCCTGGGTCGGCCTATCCTTTCTTCTCCCTCGCATTTACAAGGTCTACCTAGAGAATGGTTGTCTTCTTCATCACCATGACTGATCATAAAATCCTCCTCCTTGGTTTCCTCCTCTCTCTCCTGACCTTCTCCTCATGTCATTTAGCATTTCCTGGAAGATGGCCTGGGAAAGTGCTTGGTTGGTCAATTGTTGTTGAATGGCTTGAATGGGGGTCAAGAGATGGATGTTCACCTTATTATGATTAATGCTCTACTCCGTATCCTGCTCTATGCTGTGGATCTGCTACCCCTTTCCTCTGCCAGTAGGAGCCATCTCTGTATTAGACTATGAAGATGTAGGCTCCAAATCAGGGTCTAGATATGCAATTGGGAAAATACCCTGGTCAATATTCATGTAGACACCAGATGAAGATAATAATTCAGAATTAGGGTCAATTCGGAATTTTATTAGGGATGGAGAAGTGTATGGAGTGAAATCAATCTCCATCCAAAAAGGGCAGAACTCGGGAAGAGAGTTTTCCCTGTCTGAGGGAGGTAAAAGAAGCAGAGAGTCCTGAGGACGGTTCACGTAGTCTGAAACATGTGCTTGGAAATCACCCCGAATTATTGTAGATGTCGAACTTAAGGACTCGATATGGGTGTTGGTGGAGTCTCGACCAAACCGTCCTGGACTCGACATCTTGAAGGAAAAAGAGATAGATGATGGATGAAAGATATTGTGATGAATAAGAAATAAAAGGAGTATAAAATAGTAGAAGGCTCACAATGAGTGGGGATCAAAGAAAGGTACAAAAATGGTGCAAATGCGCAGGAACTCATTTTGAATCCTAACTAAATCAAACAAACACAAGAGAAAATTGGTTCACCAACTCAACATCAATGAAGCCGCAAAAGTTTGACTATTTTTATCTTTTTACTTTTATGGTATGATTCAAGAAAAATTATAACACGTCCTTAATCGTCTAGCCCTAGAGGAGAGCCTATACCGCCGGGAAAGTATCCTCGACTTGTTCCATCTCCTTGAATCCTGTGATCTGCACTTTTTGAGGTCCTCAATATATGTCCTGGGGGGCTACTCAGCCAAAAAAAATAGAGAGGAAGCTGATAGGCAAAACCACTATTTTCCTCACAAATGAGATACTCGGATGCAAGACGATGAGACAGATACCTCCATGAGGGTGTGGCCTATGCTCAATACTTCGGATCAAGTCAGATGCTCTACACAAGACGAGAGCATCGTCGTCGACAAGACCCTACCTGTGTACGTACAATAGAAGCGCCAATACTTCATCGATCCCATATGATAATTGAGGCAGCCACAGATCGGGTTTTACGCTCTAATCCTTAAGGGTCGTGCCTCACTCTGTCTATAGTGTACCTGAATACAATAAGGCTTTGTGAACCCCAAACAATGATGTCCGTTACGATTTTTAATTACGTTAAAATTTATTTAGCAGACCCTGATGAGCGATCCGAACGACTAAGGTAAAGGTACAAGAATGGTCGTCGCGACCTCGGTCGCTCATATGCGCTAAATCAAGAAAAGTGAACCACTAAATAGAAATAAAATCAACGAAACACGAATAGCGGTCCTGCTATGTGATTAACCTGGTATAGCACCCAGGGTCGAACTCAAGGAGCACGGGTTGGCCGAGAGGCCTACGAAGTAGTAAAAACAAATAAAATTAAGAAAGAAAATATTTTTAGTGGTTTTTAAGATTTTTATAATTTTTTTGGATCTTTAATATATTAAGAAAATAAGAAAACAAAGGAAAAGCACACTTCAACAAATTATTCAAAGCATAAAAAATCAACCAAAAATTAAAATAAAAATGTTTTTATGTTTTTTATATTTTTTAGTGTTTTTGGTGAATTTTTGATAATTTTCTGATGTTTATTTTATTTTCTAAAAATCAAACAGTAGCTAAAAACAGTGGTACTGTCCAGCCAGGCCAAAAGTCCCTAGATAAAATATCTAAGGGCCTCAAAATGGCCTGGAGGTAATTTTCCTATAAAGTAGATGAAACAAGGAAAATTCAGATACCAATTTTATTATTTTTGGATTTTTAAATTATTTACTAGAATTTTTATGGGTTTTTGAGTGTTTTTAAGTTTTTAGTATTTTCCAGTGGTGAAAAATAGTCAAAATTGGCTAGAAAATCAAACTAAGCTGAACAACAGTAACTAATTTTTATAGAATTTTTATTTGGGTTTTTATATTTTTTTGTGATTTTTCAAACTAGACAGTAACAAAAATGACTGTTTTTGAATTTTTAAAAATAGCAAACAAAAACAAAAATGTCCTCAAAAATCTACAAAAATTCTACACCATGACAGGAGCCATGTGTCAAATTTTCGTTGGATTTGGAGGTGGTTTGATATTTTATTCAAAAATAAAAAGAAGCAACAGTGCACAGGGACCTTTCTGCAATTAAAGCAAGGTTCTAGACCCCTGGAACAACAACCCTGAAGAGTATAGGGACAGGAGTGCAAATTACCCTCCAGGCCACGCACGATACGCGTGACTCAGGCCTGGAAGGACCAAATTGCAATTCCTATTTGTAAAAGTATGAAACGTAACATGGCGAAAGTGCAGGGTCAAAAATGCAAATACACCAAATAATCACGTGTCGATGCACGTGTCCACAACAGGCAGGGGTATAAATGCAATTTAAATAAACACAGAGGTCCACATTACAATTTCCACAAAAATAAAAGAACTACGCCAAGTATTTACAGGACTAAAACTAAATGCATAAAAGAAAAGGGGCCTAAGTACAATTTACCCCTTTTATTACACCGATGGCCGGATGCGTGACGCGTGGCAGATCTGACGATTGAGATGAATGGCGCCTTAAACCCTTGAAAGCGTGGGCCTGATCGGACGTCTGAGAGCTCTCCACGTGGAGATCGGACGGTGACGGCTCGCTGGATGCTGAACTCTTGGTGAATCGACGGAGGAGAGGCGGGCACGTGGCAGATCTGATGGATGGGACTCGCTGGTGCCTCTCCCACCTCGCGGATGGTCGAGATCGATCCTCGGGAGGATCAAACGGTGACGGTGCGCCTAGATGGATGGATCTGATTGCAACTGGGACGCGGAGGATCGATCGAACGGCAGACGACGATCCTGGAAGAACTGGTCGCCGGCGACTTTCGCCGGCCCTCTGTGCGCGCGGTGGTCTTCGTCTGCCTCTCCTGGGGTGCGGGAAAGCTTCGCCGTGAAGCCCCGCACCCAATGCTCTGCTCCGATGAAGGCGAGGAGCTCCAGAGAGCTCCGGCGACGTGAACGACCTGGAGCTACTGTGCCCAGAAGTTTCGACCTCCAGATGAGGTCGATTGGTCGAGATACCTGCACAGGAAAGAAGCTGGGCCGAGGGCAAATTGCCTCGACCCGTCAGAGCGGGCGGATGGTGAAGGGTGAGGCGGTGCGATGGCTCTCCGGCGAACGGCGGAGGGTGAGAGCCGATACCCTGCTCCGGGGCGAGCCAGGGGGAGTGAAGGGGCGGAGAAGGTGGAGAGTAGTCAGGCGAAGGTGGTGGTGGAGTCGGATGGTCAAGTGAGTGGACGGAGACGGCAGGTGAAGGCGGCGGAGCTAAGCTACTGGGAATCGAAAAAGCCTATTCTACGCTAAACTAGAGACTACGGAAGCTACCTGATGGGCGCATTCGACTGGGCTGGAGCTGATGAAGCTCCCGGTCATTGCCTGCAAGGGGCCGTCGAGTCCCCGAGGCTGAGCGCGCTCGCGGCGGCGCACGGCGGCGTTTACCACCAGATCAGTGACTCCCGGCTTCCCGGGCCTCGCTGCAACTCCAAGGGCCACGGCTGTCACTCAGGGACGCTGGAGGAGGTCACAGGCTCCGAGGGGAAGATCAAAGATGGAAGAATTAGGTCGCCGGAGACGACATTATATATGGTGCTGGGTCCGAGAAGATGGTGATCGGGCGAGTAACGCGGAGCTCGGATCCAGCAAACCCACCCCGGGCGAGGGTCCTGGATGATCAGAGGTTAATCGGAGCCCGGGGTTTGGATCAATGGTGGTCGGGTCAGGCGGGTAGAATTTGGAGAAGACGGGTCGGTCGCCAGATCCGCAAAAGAGAAGGGTCCGCGGGGGAAGTTGACCGGGGTCAACAAACCCCCGTGGACCAATCAGGAGTCGCCACGCATTGAATTTTTTATTTATTTATTTTAGGCTAGAAAATGACCGAATTAACAAAAACTTAAAACATGAAATATTTTTATTTTATTTTTCTCTATTTTTTAGTGATTTTTAATTAATTTTTTAAAGTAAAAATAAAATATTTACATAGTAGGGTTGGATATAGGTATATATACAATATATAAGGTTTTGATTTTTGATTTTTAATTATTATTTTTATACAATTTTATCCTTATTTTATATTTTATTTATTTATAGAATAAAATAAGGAATAAAAGGGTGTTTTTATTTTATTTTTATTATTTATATACATAAGTAAAATAAATCCCTATATACATTTATATACATGGTATATGTACAATGTCTTTTTTTGTATTTTGAATTTTTCTATTTTTATTTTGTTTTGATTTTAATTGTTTTTATTTTATTTATCTACAATATATAACATAGACTATTTACAAAAAGTTTGGAAAATAATTTTATTTATTTACAAGGTTAAGTAAATACATAGGTGTGGTTTATGTACATGATGAAAGGGGTATTTTTGATCTTTTTGATTTTTAACTTTTTATTTTGTTTTTATATCTTTATAAATATATACAAGTATTTACAAGCATATTTTTGGGTGAGGAAAATATATTTTTATTTATTTACATAGATATATACACAAGAGCCCCTATCTCCCTCTACTTTGACTTTTATGCGGTCAGGCCCATGTTGAGCCCTCCCTTGGGTTAGGTTGCTCAATATTTATTCTAAATATTTCCCTCTTTTTCTTTTTAATCTTTATTCTTTTATTTTTGCACAAAAACATGCTAATTATAGGTTTTTATTCAATGCATGCTTTGGTAATTATTTGTATTTACATATATCTACATGCATTTGCAAAGGTTTTTGTAGCTAAAATATAAGAATAAAGAGTGATGAATGGGTATTCATCACCCCCCTATACTTAACTTTGCTAGTCCCTTAGCAAACACTTATTTGAAAAAGAAGTGAAAAAGAAAGAAAGAAAAAGAAAAAGAGGATGTACATGGATCAAGGTTGATTATTAAACTTGCCTTCATTAAATTGGGGTATGGAGCTCGATCAGATCTTTGGATTATTAATGTGTCGGAACCTTATTTAGACTTAAGCTTAAAACTCAACAGCCTCTAAGTTCCACTAATCTATAACCAAGACTCCTCAATGCTCCAGATCAGAACAAGTCATCAATCACAAACCCTGAAGACCATGAATCTTTTCTTGTCCTGTGAATGTGAAGTCTAAGCTCTCCACCTCAGAAATGGCAACTTGACAACACTCCCCAACAAGGTAACTCTATGACCTCAATCTGGCCACTCTTTCCTCGAGGAGCGGGGTATTCCCTTCTAAGTTCAAATTCAACCGGCTCAAGAAGAGGGGGAAGAAGAGAATGGGTCAAGGCCAGTGTAGCCAAGTACCCTTGGGAGCTTGACCAGTGTAGCCAAGTCTCCCTGCTGCAAGCTACAACAGGTGGATCATGAAACCAATCTTTGCTTATTGCACTCTATGTACATACTCCAGTGGGATTATCATTTTCTATCAGATCCACCACTTTTTTGGAGTTCTTTTCTTTTTGCACATTTTTTTGTCAAGTGCATCTGTACAACATATACATGTGCAGCATATATACAAGGAGTTTTTCCTCTTGAGCCAGTAGACTATCCCTCTTTTGAAGCTTTATTACAACCCACAACTCCCGTCGTTAGACCTCATGGCAACCAGACCAAGTTGAGACGCACTTCCTTCACTATAAGAAGAAGAGAGGTTTCGCCTAGAAGTACTACCCTCATATGCTACCCCAAGTCAAGGAAGACTGCCTCCTCACCACCTCATCCGTAGAGAGCTCGGTGCATCGTGCTGGTGTCCAAGTAAAGCCATAATCTATATGAGTCATGTGTTGTTGTTAAGTGCTCTACTTAGGCTCATTGAGATGACATGTGATCATAGCCTAGTGGACTCAAAGAATTAAGTCACCATGGACCTGAAAAGCCTTAAACCTAAGCCCTATAAGGTTCCTCTTAGAAATTAGGTGGATTAAGATCTTAATCAAGCTCCATTTCTCAATTTGATTCCAGGCTAGTTTAAATGTCAATTATCATCCAAGAAAAACTATATACATATGTACAAAAGATGCTTATTTACACAAAGTTTACAATCATGCAAAATTTTTGAAAAATGTTTTGAAATCATGAATGAATGATGCATGAAGTGCAAGTTTTGCAAAAAGATATTTACACACATTTACACAAGATTTTTGCAAACTTTTTGATTTTCAAAACATTTTGGAAAAATTTTGTACTATATACATAATTTTGATACCAAAATATTTACACAAGCTTTACACAAAAGATTTTTGAAATCATTTTTACAAAAATAATTTGTACACTAGCTATTTATGTGCAAATAAAAGAAGTTTATGTACATGAAAATTTTTAATTTTTGTGGTTTTTAGCCATTTTATTTATTAACACACTCACACAAAGTACGAGTTATGGCTAAAGTATATATGAAATATATACACACCCCCCTATACTTAGCTCGAACGATGTCCTCAGAGTCAAGAGCGATGAAGAAGACATAACTCGTGCTAGGTATAGGGAAGTGAAAAGAAAGGCTATACAAAAAGAATGAAAAGTCAAGAGGGTCTCGGGTCTTCCCCCTATACTTAGGATCAAATAATCCTAAGTATAGCAGGCTGTATACTAAGGGAAAACCGAGTGGAGAATGTACAGGGTCTACCCCCCTATACTTAGGGTGAAATATCCCTAAGTATAGGCAACGAAACAGGGGTAGCAAGACACGAAGAAAATCATGAATATATACAAGAAGGAGGACATCACTCCCCCTATACTTAAGGTGAAGAACCTTAAGTATAAGCAACGACAGGAGTTATGGAACAGAACAAAGAACAACCTGGTGTCTCCACCCCCATATACTTAGGATGAGCAATATCCTAAGTATAGCAAAGATAATCCTAAGCGAGACCTGGGGTGAAAACAAGAACGGAAGAAAGAAGGATCAACATAAGACGAAACACGTATATACAAAAGAGTACAATGTTGAGGTGCCTCTCAACAAGCGCTAGGTTTTACGCCCCTAGCTGGGCGCAAAGGCTAGGACAATGCAGTATCAAGGTTCAGGACGGCATCGGTGAGGCGAATGTCGTACTGCCGTCGCAGTCTCGGTGTGAGAACAACGACGAACTCAGCAGTGTAAAGTAAGACACCCATGTATACAATCAGGCGGGTGTCTGCTACCGGCCAAAGATATGGGAAGAAATGATCAGGATCCGGTAGCACAAAAGAAATCATCGGCTCTGGTTCAGACTGGAGTGAGAGTATAGAGCCGAAGAAATCAAACGTGGAGAAGGATGGATCAGTAATAGAATCCTCCACGTCAATCAGTGTCTCAAATAGGTATGGACAATCAAGATCAGGAGACTCTCTAAGCAGACTGATATCCGATGAATAGAATGGAAGAAGATCAGGCAGATCATCGAATATCTCCAGGATGGGCTCATCCTCGCGAGGGTCGTCGAAGTGAGAAGACTCAGAATTAGAATGATCTAAAGACTCTGTTTCGTGTTTCGCCAGATCGGAAACACTCTCAGTAGGTGAAACTGAGTACTCATCGAGTGCGGCATCCTCCCGCAGATAACCCTCGGGGAGAGATGCAAGATCAGAAGTGACTAGAGGAGGATCAGGATCTAGATGGGCATCTGCGCTGTTATCAAGTATCCACTCGGTGCACCAAGCTGCATCATCATCGAAAGTGTAAGTCTCGGCAATCTGGAAACAAGAGAAGGTACTAGTCAACACCGTGGAAGCTGGCAAAGTGTCTATGGTTGATCCTCGCTCTGCGGCTATGCTGGCTGTCAGCTGGTCCTCAGGAAATGTATCTATCTCAACAAAGTGGAGGACAAAAGGCTCGAAGACGGGACTCTCTGTATCAACTCTCTCAAAGTGCTGTCCCTCCTCGAGCTGTGGCTGTTGGGCTGAGTCCTGGTGACTGTCTGCATCCAAGATGTGTCTCTGCAGGAAGGAAACTGACTCCTCCGGGACTGGAAACTGAAGTAGCTGAGTCAATGGCTGCAAAAGCTGGGGCTCCTCCGGCTCCTGGAGTATCAGAAGATCTGATATCCAAGACTCGTCAACTGAGAACTCTGGGACTGACTCGAATTCCAGCTGGAAAACCAACGGGAACTCAAGTAGACTCTGGGTCCGAACCTCTGCTAAGGGAGTCATCTCCTCTGTCCGTGGTGCTGTCAGCTCCATGTCCTCGGGCTGGTGTGTAGAAACTGTCTCATCATGTAAAGTGACACACCGCACTGGTACTGCATCGTCCACATGTGTTGTTCCGACTAAAGCATCTCGTGTAGAAGAACTCTGTGAAAGCAGCCTCGAGATGGTATCCAGTAGGTTAATGTCGGAACTGCGGTGTGAACCGCCACATGTGGTAATCACCAGTGCTATCTGGTCTGCGGTCATCCCCCGCATGGAGATCTCTATCAAGTCTGTAAGAGGCAGTCCGTGCTCAGGGAATCTCCTCAAGAGGTCAAGAAACCTCAGCCATGCCTCGTGCAATGGCTCCTGGGGGTCAACTGAAAAGTCCGTGATCAAAGACCGCATAAACTCTGCTTTCGTGGAGGGAAGTATCTCTGCAAGAACTCTCGGCGTATCTCTCCCCACGTCTCGAATGTCTTCCCCAATCGTCGGTGCCACCTCATGGCTCTGTCGTGAAGCGTGAAGGGGAAGGTCCTGCTCATCAGCTCCTCTGCAGTGACGTCTGAATATCTCTGTGCTCTACAAAACTCCTTGAAAGCTGACAGGTGAAGATAAGGCTCCTCGTGCGCCTCTCCTGAAAATGTCGGCAGTCGCTGAATGTAATCCAAATCCAAGACGAATGGACCAAGTGTAGAAGCTGACTGAGCTCCATATGCTTTCTGCTCCTCCATCCTTCTGGAATAGGATCTGTCTGCTAGTCTCCACTGCTCTCTCTGGTCGCCAACGGAGTACGCTCTCAACTCAGCAACAGCATCGTCCGGGTCTCGCATCTGCTCTGTCTGATATCCTCGGACGTCTAACACAACATGCCCAGAGTAATGAGATGAAAGGGAGGGAGGGAGCGGGAGGTTGGTCGGAGATCCGACCTCCCTAGAAGGTGGACTGGAGTGATGGTCAGAAGATCAGAAGACAGAGAAGAAGCCGTAAGAGTCGGCTCGTAGTGAGGGGAATCCATCCTCCAGGGATAAAGACGAAGAAGAAAAGAAATGAAGGGAGGTGAGGGAGGGTGATGAGAAAGGATCGAAGGGATCTGGCAATCAAACAAGATGAACAAGCAAACCCCCAATTCACCTACGCACACAGAGCTGAAGACCGAAGGGATCGGTCAATTATCTTGTCAATTTTATTTTAGGTGATCATCCAGTCTATCAGAGCGATTACGTGAGGTAAATAGGTATCCTAATCTCTCTCAACCGACTGTCCCGTACTGAAAGCCGGTAATCAGTCAAGAAAAGATCGGAGGCTCTATCTTAATGTTCGGATCACTCTCTCGCTCATCCAAACCAGACAAGGAGGGGATTACTCTCCCCAAGACAGATTTTTCGTGAAGTGTCTTTTAGGTCAAGTATGATTAGCAGTCCCGATTTTATTGTTTTTGTTTTTAGATATTTTTCAAAAAAGAAACCGCCTAACGAATTTTTCGGTTCTCCTGGTTATTTAATCCAAAACAGGGGGGAGAAGACGAAAAAGCTGATGCGCGATAAATGAATGATGCATGCAAAGTCAGAAATGCGTACCTGTCTCCAGCACTCTACATGCAATATGATCCGCGCATAAATGTAAAGACAGAAAGGAAACTACCTAAATGATGCAACGGGAAAGCCGAGTCCTAAACGAGCAATTCTAGCGCAAGAACCGTCTAACCGGTCACCGACCTCCAAGCCAAAGAGTCCGGTCTTGGCCCGTCCCTCCTTTGTCCGACAATTCACCTACGCTCACAGAGCTGAAGACCGAAGGGATCGGTCAATTATCTTGTCAATTTTATTTTAGGTGATCATCCAGTCTATCAGAGCGATTACGTGAGGTAAATAGGTATCCTAATCTCTCTCAACCGACTGTCCCGTACTGAAAGTCGGTAATCAGTCAAGAAAAGATCGGAGGCTCTATCTTAATGTTCGGATCACTCTCTCGCTCATCCAAACCAGACAAGGAGGGGATTACTCTCCCCAAGACAGATTTTTCGTGAAGTGTCTTTTAGGTCAAGTATGATTAGCAGTCCCGATTTTATTGTTTTTGTTTTTAGATATTTTTCAAAAAAGAAACCGCCTAACGAGTTTTTCGGTTCTCCTGGTTATTTAATCCAAAACAGGGGGGAGAAGACGAAAAAGTCGATGCGCGATAAATCAATGATGCATGCAAAGTCAGAAATGCGTACCTGTCTCCAGCACTCTACATGCAATATGATCCGCGCATAAATGTAAAGACAGAAAGGAAACTACCTAAATGATGCAACGGGAAAGCCGAGTCCTAAACGAGCAATTTCTAGCACAAGAACCGTCTAACCGGTCACCGACCTCCAAGCCAAAGAGTCCGGTCTTGGCCCGTCCCTCCTCTGTCCGACAAATCGGGGGTAGGAGAAAGCGCTTTACAGGACGGGCTGCGGCATGTAGGCTACGAAGGCAAATGAGTCGGTTATTTTTATTAATGATTTTTAGTAGGTCCAATTATCGTTCTATAGGAACAGATAAGCAGTTAGGTGTGGGGATCCTACTAATTACGGCACAATCACCAGAAATTCCTAAGTCTAGGGGCTCAAGCAAAAACCGCGTAAACACCGGAAAAGGCAGAAAGAAAAGAAAATAAAACCAAAAACCGCGAAAGTCCTAAGGGTCCCCCGAGCACACCGGTGCTCGGCGAAACAGACCCGCTAAGCAAGTCTAGTCCAAAGAGTGCAAGTCTAGTGTCCTGTATTATTACAATAATAATGAAAATAAAAATCTACTCTAATCCTCACCCACTCAACTCTCTCTCACTCTCTCCTGCAGCTTTGTGAAGAAAGGAGCCGCCTCCAAATCCCGCTGTTGCGTCGGCTTCTCGAAATCGGCCGTCTCGGTCCTCGGGCCCTCGCAAGAGAAAACAGAGTGATCAGACCAATAAAAATAAGCAAATAATAAGCAGAAAAAGAAAATGAAAAAGAATGAGGGTATATATGCAAAAATGCGAAATAAAATAAACACACAAAAGAAAACAAAAACAAAAATAAAAGAAAAAGAAAATAAAACAAAATAAAACAAAAATAAACTATGAACAAGAACCGCGAAAAGCCGCGAGCTCTGAAAGAGCCGCGAAAAGCCGCGAAAAATAAAACGAAAAGAAAATCAACTACTAAGCCGTGCTCCCCGGCAACGGCGCCATTCTGATGAGCGATCCGAACGACTAAGGTAAAGGTACAAGAATGGTCGTCGCGACCTCGGTCGCTCAGATGCGCTAAATCAAGAAAAGTGAACCACTAAATAGAAATAAAATCAACGAAACACGAATAGCGGTCCTGCTATGTGATTAACCTGGTATAGCACCCAGGGTCGAACTCAAGGAGCACGGGTTGGCCGAGAGGCCTACGAAGTAGTAAAAACAAATAAAATTAAGAAAGAAAATATTTTTAGTGGTTTTTAAGATTTTTATAATTTTTTTTGGATTTTTAATATATTAAGAAAATAAGAAAACAAAGAAAAAGCACACTTCAACAAATTATTCAAAGCATAAAAAATCAACCAAAAATTAAAATAAAAATGTTTTATGTTTTTTATATTTTTTAGTGTTTTTGGTGAATTTTTGATAATTTTCTGATGTTTATTTTATTTTCTAAAAATCAAACAGTAGCTAAAAACAGTGGTACTGTCCAGCCAGGCCAAAAGTCCCTAGATAAAATATCTAAGGGCCTCAAAATGGCCTGGAGGTAATTTTCCTATAAAGTAGATGAAACAAGGAAAATTCAGATATTAATTTTATTATTTTTAGATTTTTAATTTATTTACTAGAATTTTTATGGGTTTTTGAGTGTTTTTAAGTTTTTAGTGTTTTCCAGTGGTGAAAAATAGCCAAAATTGGTTAGAAAATCAAACTAAGCTGAACAAACAGTAACTAATTTTTATAGAATTTTTATTTGGGTTTTTATATTTTTTTGTGATTTTTCAAACTAGACAGTAACAAAAATGACTGTTTTTGAATTTTTAAAAATAGAAAACAAAAACAAAAATGTCCTCAAAAATCTACAAAAATTCTACACCATGGCAGGAGCCATGTGTCAAATTTTCGTTGGATTTGGAGGTGGTTTGATATTTTATTCAAAAATAAAAAGAAGCAACAGTGCACAGGGACCTTTCTGCAATTAAAGCAAGGTTCTGGACCCCTGGAACAACAACCCTGAAGAGTATAGGGACAGGAGTGCAAATTACCCTCCAGGCCACGCACGATACGCGTGACTCAGGCCTGGAAGGACCAAATTGCAATTCCTATTTGTAAAAGTATGAAACGTAACAGGGCGAAAGTGCAGGGTCAAAAATGCAAATACACCAAATAATCACGTGTCGATGCACTTGTCCACAACAGGCAGGGGTATAAATGCAATTTAAATAAATATAGAGGTCCACAGTGCAATTTCCACAAAAATAAAAGAACTACGCCAAGTATTTACAGGACTAAAACTAAATGCATAAAAGAAAAGGGGCCTAAGAACAATTTACCCCTTTTATTACGCCGATGGCCGGATGCGTGACGCGTGGCAGATCTGACGATTGAGATGAATGGCGCCTTAACCCTTGAAAGCGTTGGCCTGATCGAGTCTAGCTCACAAGCACCTGTGGAACGTCTTCCCCGATCTCTGCTGGTGTGTAATGCCTGGAACCATGGAAGGTCGTATCAGCGATATATCGGCGATATATCGCCGATATATCGGTATCGAGAGGTTGGGGGTATCGAAATTGAAGTGCATATCCTTTTACAGGGATATCGACGATATATCGCCGATATATCGGCGATATATCGCCATATCGGCCCATATCGGTAAAAAATGAATGGATTCAGTACAAAAAATACACGATATCGACCGATATCGCCGATATTTCATCGATATCCCTATATATGAATGTCATTATTCTTGCAAGTTTGATTCCATTACCTATCTAACTACAACTAGTATTAAAACAATCTATGATTTATATACTTTGTTCCGGTAGGGTATGGTGCGACAGGAGAGTGCATACAATGGTTCTTCAACTTGATGTATATTTACAAGTTATTTCATGTTGTAAAACTTGAATGAAATCCATTTCCAATATCTATAAGTCAATTCTTCAAAAAAATCTAGAAGTCACGAATCAACACTAATATCGATATGTTCGAAATGATCGATATATGCAATATAAGCTTTATAGATGATCGATATGTGTGATTTAAGAGTATATTTGTAAGTTATTTAGTGATCTAAGAACTAGGATAAACTCTATTTTCAATATATATATATATAGGTCAACAACTAACAGTACAGCCGTATCGATATATGCGATATAAGGTTCATAGATGATCGATATATGTTATCTAAGAGAGTAAGAGTACATTTGTAAATTATTTAGTGATCAAAGTACTTAGATGAAATCCATTTTCAATATATATAGTACGCCAACAACTAACAATATCAGCGATATGTCCGATATGACCGATATGTGCACTATAAGGATCACTGTCCTCATAAATGATCTATATGTATTTTTTAGGTGTATATTTGTAGTATTTCATGTTATAAGAACTTGAATAAAATCCATTTCTAATATTTATAAGTCAAGAATCAATACTAATATCGATATGTTCGATATGACCGATATGTGCGATATCGATATGTGCGATATATGGTCTATAAATGGACCGATATGTGTGATATAAGTGTGTATTTGTACGTTATTTGTTGTTTTAATATCTTGAATGACCTTAATTTCTGAAAAAATACCAAAATTTTGGCTTTTTTGCGCCATTTTCAACATTTCCACCGATATCGTCGATATATCGTCGATATATCCCGATATATCCATTTCCGGGAGGACCGAAACGATGTCGATATCGATACGGCCTTCCATGCCTGGAACAATCTATCGAGATGGAAAAGAAGCAAGCTCGCCTTTGTTCGGCTTTTAGTTAGCACCCTGCTCCTTCCCCTTCTCCTTCTGCTACTGAGCCCTGATTCTCCTTCTCTGTATGCTGGGATCCCATTCCCGGTCGCATCTGTTCTATTCAGCCAATCCCTTGCTGCTTGCCTCATCCCTGGTCATCGGTCGTACAAATTCTTAAATGACGAATCGAGAGATTATTAGGCCAGGGGTCGGCTCCCTTCTTTTCAGTTGGTCAATCGGACGTCTGAGAGCTCTCCACATGGAGATCGGACGGTGACGGTTCGCTGGAGGCTGAACTCTTGGTGAATCGACGGAGGAGAGGCGGGCACGTGGCAGATCTGATGGATGGGACTCGCAGGTGCCTCTCCCTCCTCGTGGATGGTCGAGATCGATCCTCGGGAGGATCAAACGGTGACGGTGCGCCTAGATGGATGGATCTGATTGCAAATGGGACGCGGAGGATCGATCGAACGGCAGACGACGATCCTGGAAGAGCTGGTCGCCGGCGACTTTCGCCGGCCCTCTGTGCGCGCGGTGGTCTTCGTCTGCCTCTCATGGGGTGCGGGAAAGCTTCGCCGTGAAGCCCCGCACCCAATGCTCTGCTCCGATGAAGGCGAGGAGCTCCAGAGAGCTCCGGTGACGTGAACGACCTGGAGCTACTGTGCCCAGAAGTTCCGACCTCCAGATGAGGTCGATTGGCCGAGATACCTGCACAGGAAAGAAGCTGGGTCGAGGGCAAATTGCCTCGACCCGTCAGAGCGGGCGGATGGTGAAGGGTGAGGCGGTGCGATGGCTCTCCGGCGAACGGCGGAGGGTGAGAGCCGATACCCTGCTCCGGGGCGAGCCAGGGGGAGTGAAGGGGCGGAGAAGGTGGAGAGTAGTCAGGCGAAGGTGGTGGCGGAGTCGGATGGTCAAGTGAGTGGACGGAGACGGCAGGTGAAGGCGGCGGAGCTAAGCTACTGGGAATCGAAAAAGCCTATTCTACGCTAAACTAGAGACTACGGAAGCTACCTGATGGGCGCATTCGACTGGGCTGGAGCTGATGAAGCTCCCGGTCATTGCCTGCAAGGGGCCGTCGAGTCCCCGAGGCTGAGCGCGCTCGCGGCGGCGCACGGCGGCGTTTACCACCGGATCAGTGACTCCCGGCTTCCCGGGCCTCGCTGCAACTCCAAGGGCCACGGCTGTCACTCAGGGACGCTGGAGGAGGTCACAGGCTCCGAGGGGAAGATCAAAGATGGAAGAATTAGGTCGCCGGAGACGACATTATATATGGTGTTGGGTCCGAGAAGATGGTGATCGGGCGAGTAACGCGGAGCTCGGATCCAGCAAACCCACCCCGGGCGAGGGTCCTGGATGATCAGAGGTTAATCGGAGCCCGGGGTTTGGATCAATGGTGGTCGGGTCAGGCGGGTAGAATTTGGAGAAGATGGGTCGGTCGCCAGATCCGCAAAAGAGAAGGGTCCGCGGGGGAAGTTGACCGGGGTCAACAAACCCCCGTGGACCAATCAGGAGTCGCCACGCATTGAATTTTTTATTTATTTATTTTAGGCTAGAAAATGACCGAATTAACAAAAACTTAAAACATGAAATATTTTTATTTTATTTTTCTCTATTTTTTAGTGATTTTTTATTAATTTTTTAAAGTAAAAATAAAGTATTTACATAGTAGGGTTGGATATAGGTATATATACAATATATAAGGTTTTGATTTTTGATTTTTAATTATTATTTTTATACAATTTTATCCTTATTTTATATTTTATTTATTTATAGAATAAAATAAGGAATAAAAGGGTGTTTTTATTTTATTTTTATTATTTATATACATAAGTAAAATAAATCCCTATATACATTTATATACATGGTATATGTACAATGTCTTTTTTTTTGTATTTTGAATTTTTCTATTTTTATTTTGTTTTGATTTTAATTGTTTTTATTTTATTTATCTACAATATATAACATAGACTATTTACAAAAAGTTTGGAAAATAATTTTATTTATTTACAAGGTTAAGTAAATACATAGGTGTGGTTTATGTACATGATGAAAGGGGTATTTTTGATCTTTTTGATTTTTAACTTTTTATTTTGTTTTTATATCTTTATAAATATATACAAGTATTTACAAGCATATTTTTGGGTGAGAAAAATATATTTTTATTTATTTACATAGATATATACACAAGAGCCCCTATCTCCCTCTACTTTGACTTTTATGCGGTCAGGCCCATGCTGAGCCCTCCCTTGGGTTAGGTTGCTCAATATTTATTCTAAATATTTCCCTCTTTTTCTTTTTAATCTTTATTCTTTTATTTTTGCACAAAAACATGCTAATTATAGGTTTTTATTCAATGCATGCTTTTGGTAATTATTTGTATTTACATATATCTACATGCATTTGCAAAGGTTTTTGTAGCTAAAATATAAGAATAAAGAGTGATGAATGGGTATTCATCAGACCCCTTTTTCAATTTTGGTTTTTTAATTTTTTTAGTATTTTTCAATAGCAATCGCCTAATGATTTTTTTGGATTTTTTTTAAACGTAAGTGCTCAAAATTAGAGGGATAAAGCGTCAAAGTGATGCAAGGAGATACTAGAATGGAAATCTCACACTAGTGTCTATATGATGAATGCTCAGATAGAATTACTTACAGCACTTCCCAGCTTTCTTCATACATGATGCAAGGCAGAAATTTGTAAATCAAATCTATATGCAATGCAAGCGGTGAAATTTCCCTAAGAATTAATTGCTATTAGCATGAAGAACGGATTGAGTTTAACTAGATCCAAACATAGACTATTGGTACATGTAATATATTAGGTGTGTGGATCCTATCTTACCTGATTAAGCAATCTTAAAATCTAGGGGCTCATTCACATAAAACAATTAAAAATAAGGCAGAAATCACAAAAAGCGGAAAACAAAGAAAATAAAGGCGAAGAAAATGCGAGAAAACTCGGTGAGCTCCCAAGTGAACAAACACTTAGTAAATATGCCCGAATGTTCAAAGTCCACCTGTATTGTTACAAATTATAAACGAAAATAAAATGGAGTCTCTCTCACAAAAATTAAAAGAAGAAAATGATATGCAAATATCCTCTCTCTCTCTCTCATGCTCTCTCCAAGTGGTCAACAAGCAGAATGGCCACCCTCCTCATAGACCGGGTGTTTCAACCACCTAAGAGCCCGCCTTCACCTCGAGGTCCTTCACAAGAAAAATAACAGAGTGATGGTGAGCACAACTAAACAATTATCTCAAATAAAAGGAAAATAAAAGTGGAAAATAATGAAGCAGACATAGCACACAAAAAACTATCCTAGGCATTGCTCCACGAAAATGACGCCAGTTGATGAACGTTGAAATTGAAGTGTCTAACATCTGGTCTTGGAGGGCATGCATTGTCTGACAAGTCAGATCTGGAAATTGTTGTGTCGACCGCTCTCACATCACTCAACACTCAATCAAAGCGTGCAATCAACTATTAACCTACAATAGGCTCAAACAATAAAGAATAGGTAAGCTAAAATTTATTATAGCCTACGTAATGATATGTATAGTATGCAAGCGTAGGGGTAGAATCACAAAGGTGTAATGGGAATATATCACAAAAATTGGCTAAAAAGACAATAAATGTTTTTTTTTGTATTTTTGTAAGGATTTTTATTTTTGTGGGTTTCTAGTATTTAATTTTTGTGGATTTCTAATTTGTATTTTTTGTTGTGTTTTTCAAGTTTTAAAATTTCTATATTTTATATTTTCCTATTTTTAATTTTCTTTTTAATATAAGTAATATGTATACAAGATATAAGGATAATACATAGTATATAATAGATATATATAATATAAATATATATAACATATAGAAAATCATAAAATATCCGAAGTATAATTGTTTTTATTTTTTTTAAGGTTTTAAAATACTTTTGGTACTTTTGATGATAATAATAGTGATAATAATTTAATAAATATAGATATATATATATCATATATGCTAGTATATATAGCTATAAATACTCAAAATACCCAAAAATATTTTTGTCTTTTTTTTATATGTTGTTCTTTTTTTGAAAATTTTCTTTTTAATTTTGTGAATTTATTTATATTTTTTAGTTAAATAAAAAGGGTAAAAAAGCGAGCAATAATATATAGCCGGCCTGTTTGGAATTTAAAAATAACTAAATAGTTCAAAAGTTTCCAAAATTATTTTTAAAATATAATATATATATAATATAAATAAGTCACATAAGAAAATGCAATATTTTAAGAATTTTAATAATTTTATTAAGGTCTTTAGGTTTTTCATTTTTTAGTATTTATCTTTTGAGATTTTTAATGATTTTTTGTTTATAGTTCGAAAATACAATAATAAAGCTACTATATTTTTTAAGATTTTTTAAAATTATTTTTCTAATTTTTATATATTTTTAATGCAAAAGGGAATAAATGCAATATTTTTGGATTTTTTAAAAAAGTAAAATATTTTAAATAGCCTTGTGATTTTATATCATATCAGGCCCTTAAAATAAATTCCCTACAAAATTTTGATGCAAAATGATATTGTTAATGCAAGAAATAAAAGAAATGAAAATGTAATTACTGGTAAGGACCTAAACGCAAATATAAATAATAAACATCGATCCAAAACAAAAATATATAGTGCAGGGGCCTCTGCACAAAATTCCCATGAATATTTAAGTTAGTACACCTAGTAGGGGTATAAATGCAATATCCAATAGGTTACAGGGCATACATGCAAAATATCCAAAATTTTTTGAACTGGAATACAAATTTAATGGACCGATCGATAATCGAAACCCTCAAGGGATCCCTGTAAAAAAACACGCCCACTCACGCGCATAGGCACATGAGGTGACTTGGTGAAGGGCTTGGATGCAAAAAAATGAAAGCCTAGAGGTCTCTTTGCAAATAATACAGAAATGTTTACACTACAACATGAAGTTTCTGGACTAAAAAGAAAATACAAAAGATAAGGGGTATATGGCAACATTACCCCTCCTACGCACAGGCAGACGGCTGGATCTCCTTCACTTAGCCATGTGTCATTGATGATGGTTCGATGCTGGATGGCTGAGATTAGATTTCTGCCCGAGATCTAATGGATGTTAGGCACTACATCCAACGGTCATGGTCAAAACAGGAGCGCCTCGAAGATCGGATGGTGGAAGGCCCTGGAGGAAGAAAAGGGAAGAATGCCTGAAGAGGCGAACTTTGATCCGACCTCCGGAGCAGTTCTGACGTTCTCCAGGGATGCAAAAAGGCTCAAACATTCCTAATGGCCGCCCGCAGCTGCTGAGTGCTTCAGATGGGTCCTAGAATCACCGGAGGAGTCCTTGGAGATCGAACAATCTACAGAGCTCTAGGAACCTTCGAGTAAATCAAAATAGACCCAGGTGGGGTCTTTGGTCGTCTAGACCTGCAGGGTTATTCCAAGCTTACAAAATGTAAGGTCCAAGGGTCTTATTGATGGTGGTTGGAGGTGAAATGGAGTCGGGCAGAGGGTCTCTGCTGAGAAGCTGAGGGGAGACCCTAATCTCCGGATTCTGGAGCGAATTGAGGGGAGTGAAATGCTCGAGGTGTAGAAGAATCTTGGGGAAGGATATGAGGATGAAATGTGCGGCTGAGAATGGTCGGAGCACGGTGGAGACATTGGCTGGAGTGGGGCTCCAACAAACTACGATATGGGGAATTAATGAAATAAAAGAAAAAAACAACAAAAACAAAATGCTAATCTAAGGTAACCTAAGTTCTAGGAACAACAATAGACCAGATACTGGGGCTCGAACTTAGGAATGAAGGAGCCCGTGCGGAGCTTCCGGCGAGCTCGGATTGCACACTCATGCGCCTCTTCCTTCATGCCAAACTTTCCGATAAAGTAGCTCCTGTCACCAGCGACCTAACTGAGGAGAAATCTGGGTATTTCGAGTGCTTGCTAAGGATCAAATTCAGATGAAAGTGGTGGAGGAGTATATGTACAGGAGGTTGTTCAAACGAGAATGGTGCTCGATTCAGAGGATTATTGATCGAGGAATCAATCTTGCGTGAAAAGGCTTCGATCGAGGTGCAAAATTTGTGAAGGAATCATCCCAAAAGAACGCAAGGGTCAACAGGGAAAATTTTCGAAAGAAGGGGCGACGGTGAGGATTGATATGCTTAGGGTTCTAGGGGCTCAGTTGACGACGAGTCAACTGAGGCTGAGCCCTAACTGGACCATGTTAGCTGCTATAAGACAAACCAGAAAATAAAAGGTAAAATAATTCAAAAGAAATAGAAATCAATTTTATTTTATTTTTTCATAAAACATGAAAAATATTTAGTATTTATATAGTATTTTAATTTGATTTTTATTTATTTTTCGAATTTATTTGTTGTATGTTACTTTTTGTATGTACATTTATTGGTATATTTACTTATATATTATGTATTTTGTTTTTATTTTATATTTTAGATTTCACTATTTTATAAATAATTTATATATTTATAACTTATCAAAATACTTATAAATATATTTTTATTATATTTTCTTGAAGTTATATGTACACTTAAATAATTAGGTGTATTTACTATATAGGTATATGTATGTATATTTTATCTGTGTTATAATATACTAATTTATTTTATTTTATTTTTAATAGTTTATTTTCTTTAAATTATTTATCCATGTTATAAATAATATTTACAAAATTATAGAAATATAAAATAATGAAAAATACAAATAATAAATAAATTTATTATTTTATTCAGGTACATTGTACAATAACGGTCCAAAATTTAACTTTTGCATCTAAACTCCAAATTGAATGAAATCACCTTCATTAAATAGATAGTTTAATTTTAGGTACAATAAAGTGGGTTTGATGAATTTTGATTCATATGGAGAAGATACATGTCTAGGAAGTTTTGATTTTAGCTTTTTATTTTGAGTGTCTAGGCACACTATGCATTATTTTAATGTGAAATAAATTTTATATTTTTCAATATATTTTTATCTTCAATTTTTACGTATAAATTTTATTAATTTGAGTATAAATAATAAAGAATAAAATAGGACACAAAATCTATTTATTGGAGAATTGAAAATTAGGATTCTGAGCTATTTTTGACCTTATATCCCCCTACTTTATTCCTTGTCGACCCAGCCATCATGATGTCTAGGTTGTGTGGTTTATGATCATTCAATACCTATGGTATTTCTTTTCTTTTCTTTTCTTTTTTTCTTTATTCTTTTATTTTGGCATTTGATAGAGTAATTTATGCAATATTTACAGTGTATTTAGTATATGTTATTTTTTACAAAATAATGATATATACATGCATTTAGCTTGATTTTGAATGCCAAAATGAAAGAATAAAAGTGATGAAATGGAGATTCATCATATCATTACATGAAATCATAAAAAATCATATCTCTAACATTGTCCACCATTTTGTTCCACTCATCAACTCTCCCTACATTTTTTGTTTCACTAATTTCATCATTCCAGCATTGGAAATAAGTACAAGACTCACATACATCAATGGAAATCCCTTGTATTATCCTTCATTTCATTTTCAAATCGATCCACATACATCATTCAACAAGAAGAATTAAAATAGCAAGGAGTTATAGATGGTGGTATCTTACTTCCTCTTATTCTTCTCCTCCTTTTTTTCTTCTTCTCCCTTTGTCCTCTCTTCATTCTCCAAATGGGATTACCCATCGTTTGTCTTTCACCCTTTTCAAAAGTAATAGGCCCTACAACTTTCCTAGATTATTGTTATCTTATCCCCCCCTCCTTTTTTTACTTATTATAACAACGCTTCCCACTTGATAACCTTATCAAGTAAACTAATAATTGACTAAGCTTAATTCATAAGATATGTGGTCTTTGGTAGCTTAATCATTGAATGTACTACAATTCGGCATTGGTTTGGGTTCAAGGAGGCAAATAAACATGGAAGAAGGTTGTATTACCATTGAAGGTTCAAATGTAATAATTGTAAGTGTTTAGATTTCTTTTTAACAACTATTACAGAGAGATAGATGTGAGACGAGCAACAAACTGTGACGTCAATCTCTTTTAGATGAAAGATCTAATTTATTGAAAGTTCTTTTTGCAATTTTCTTTTACTTCTAAATATGTAAAGTTAAACGCAATATCTTCACAAGAATGGACGAGCAGTATATTAAAAAAATACAAATATGAAAAGGTTTTCGCACAATGTTGAAAGATTGCAGATGCCCTCTCTACCCGATCTTATAAGCACCTAAATTGAGAAAACTGGCCCAAACACTGGCCATGTAATTCCACAAAAGCACCAAGAATACGCTTACAAAAATTTCATAATTTTGGCTTCTACATGTTCTCTTACAACCTCACAACAACTTGTGGGTATCCAAGCACACACAAAAGAAATAGTAGGGAAAAAAATAGCAGCAATCATAGCCCCTCAAAAGAGCCACCCACTACCACAGCTTATGCAAGTTAACTATTCTAGTCCCCAACCCCTGCTGTCAACAAAAGAGACGCTTTTCAAAATTGCCAACGATCCAAAACGATTTCCCTGCATAAAGGACACAGACGATCCGTCGTATGCTACTGCAGCAGAGAGGGTGTTCAAACTCCCACTCTAGTCGCACTGAATGACCCATCAATCCATCCTTCCCCTTTGGCCCTCTCCACGTATCCTTCGTACTGCCTCAGCACATCAGGCACATCCAAGATCAAGTCGTCCACACACTCCCCAACCCTCCGAAAGCCCTTCACCATCTGGCTCACGCTGATCAGCCCCACACCGTAGCACTCCCTCAGCAAACCCCACAGTCTCTCGTCCTTCTTCTCCATGATGCTCACCAGTGCCTTCTTCACCACCTCGTGGTGGAAGAATGGCATCCCCAGCTCCTTGATGCACCTGCATGCCTCCCTCACGTCCCCACCACATTCATACTCCTCCAAGAGCTTGGCAATCTTCTCCTTTATGTCCTCTAACTCCCATCCTGACCTGCTGCTCCCACCCCCTCCCCAACACCTCAGTATCCTCTCACTCGATAGCCTCGCCTTCAGAAGCGACCTCGCCATTCGGATTGTCTCCTTCCCTATCGGGTTCGAGTCATTTGCTTCGCACCTCGAACCAATCTCGTCCAAATGGGAAGGAGCGAGCACTTCATCCACGATGGCTCTTGCCAAGAACATCGCCAAGACCTCCACGACTGTGGGGATGTCTAGAGCAGTGTCCTCAGCGGAATCTATCAGCATCAAGAACCCCTTTACAATGTCGTCCGGGGGGAAGTTGAGGGATGCGAGGAGCCCAGAAGCCATCTCCTTCTCTCTGTTCTTCCTGTCCATCGCCATTGTGATGAGCTTTTTCACGAATATGGCGTTCAGTGGAGACGAACCGGCAGCTGAATCTAAACTGCTCAGGACCTCAAGAATGTCCCCTGTCAAGAAGTATTCTTGAATGATCGGAGAGACCCTCATTTTGAACTCCTTTGCACCATCCTCTCCAGCATCTCTCCCGTTGTTCTCTTGCTTGGAGTAGTAGAGAGGGATCAATGAGGAGGCACACAGCCACCCTTCAGAAGCCGCATTGGATATGAGGGATTGCAGCTGGTCCTTGGCATCAGGTATGTCGAGGGAGAGATCATCGACTGATTCGATGAGTCGGTTGAACCCCTTGGTGACCTGGCTTGAATTGATCACCCCGACGTCAGCCGCGGCCTTAAGCAGGTCAAGAATGAGCCCTTTGGAGGAAGGCTTCTCCATGGACAAGACCAGAGCTCTTTTCACGATCTCATGGTGAAAGAAGGGGAGTTTCAAGTCCTTGACGCACCTGCATGCCTCCCTCTTGTCACCACTCACCACATACTCCTTCAAGAGGTTGTTGATCCTCACCCTCACATCCTCCACCCTCACACTCTTGCTTCCACCCCACCTCTGAAGGATGATCTCTGCATGAAGTGGAGCAGACAAGTACGATTTGGCAGCTCTCTTCATGACTTCAACACCTTTGGAGCCCTCTGGGAGAGACCCAACTTGTTTGGTGAGGAAGGAAGGAGGGAGGATGTCATCCACAACAGCTCTGGCTATGAATAGGGCAAGGACGTCCACTGCGTGGGGTATGTCCACCGAGAGATCATCACTGGATTCCACAAGCTTGGTGAAGCCTTTGTAGACTTGCTGAGGTGGGATAACCTTGGAGTAGAGATCGGAGAGGAGGAGGGCTGCCATTTCCTTCTCCTTGTCATGCCTGTCCATGGCAATGGAGATGAGCTTCTTGATGAAGTAATAATGGCGGGATGGGCGGCCGAGATCACGGAGCTCGGTTGCGGCGGATGCGGCATCGTCGGTAGCGAAGTATTCCTCGATTATAACCGTTGCATTCCTCTTAAATTCTTGGAAGCCTTCGGAAGTTTCGGGACTTGTCAGATTGTTGGCCTGCAAGAGATATGAGACGATGGGTAACACGATCAGTGTTTGATTAGTGTGTGATAAATTACCTCATCACTGTCGTAGTTGGGGTCGTTTGAATCGAGGAAGTGTTGCTGCTCTCCTCCGTCGAGTAGACCTCCCCATGTGCCTTTCCCACCAGAGCCACCTGCTCAACAAAGTGCCCCGACATGAATCATGAAGTGCTCAAAGAGTCAAAGCGACTAATCCCCACATTAGAGACTGAATAGGGTTTGCTTATATTAGAGAGGATCCTCTGATGTGGTGTATTGTGCTTGTTGTAAAAGTCCGAGCCTCTCGATCTTGATCGACACGATCTTGCACAGTACGAGCTCACAAAAAGAGCAAGTCTTGCGAATCGCTCGATCAAGATCAAGCAGTTGCCGCAAAATCTACAATGTGATCCGCCTCCTTGCTTATATATACTACAAGAAAAATGAGTTGTGGCCACGGAATATGGTTATGGAAACTTGTGACCATGATAATTCCGTGGCCACTAGTTTCTCGTAGCCACAATCCGTGGCCAAAGTCTTCATATAAGAGTTGTGCCCACGATAAGTTCTGTGGTCACTTGTAGTGGCCACGGCATATTCGTGGCTAGAGAACTCTCACGACGAGACTTGTAGATACGGTTACTGGCCACGACGTGTCGTGGTCAGAGCCCAATTCTGTGGCCACAAACCCCATATCCGTGGGCATAATTCCGTATCCACAACTTGTTTTCCTTGTAGTGATAGTATAGACAGAAAAGAAAGTGCAGCGGGAAAAAGAGTTGAAACCCCTAAGTTGATTCTCGTATAAGTTGACGGGCATGGAAAGTGACGAACAATCAAATGTTGTATGTAATAATGAACTGATAACATCTCATGAATAGTTGGGGCAGATAATTAAAGAAAGTACGATGAACTTTTATTTGCACATATCGACCTATATTATGATCTAGACATAGACTGTCTGGGGTTTGCAACAACTGCGTGACCTTTTAAAAAAAAATGCAAGTGTTTGTTCAATAAAAAAGTGCGTTCGACTTCTTTTTGCAAAGTGTACGAGGAAGAAAATGTGAAACTTCGCAGTAGAACGTGTATGATCAGCGATTTTTTTCGTTATATTCTTGTTTAACACTGTCTCTTTCTCGACGATTTGTTCAAGCCTTATAGGACCACAAAAATGGTGATGCAACATATATAATTATAATTTGTCTCCAATGAATATCTTCACTGGTTCCTCAACTTTTTACCAGAGGAGCTCGTTAGCTCGAACTATCAAAAGAAGGGGCAGAGTCATTTGCAATATAGTGCTAAAAAGGGACATTTACACTTGTGCTTCTCTAAGTTTCTGCAAATACACTTGTCTCTATACTTTTTTTCAACAACTGTGCTCCTACATTCTTACAAAATTCATAGTATAGTCATGTTATAATATAGGGGCATAAGTGTAGTAACAAAAAGACGACACTATGAATTTAATAAGAATACAAGGACATAAGTGTTATTGCAAAAAAAAGATAAGAAGATAAGTATATTTGCAGAAACTTCGAAAGGTATAAGTGTAAAAATCACACTCAAGAATGGTCACCTCGGAATATCAAAACTTGATCAATTTTTAAATTCCCTCTTATACATGGTTTTAGGTTCACACCAACAAAGATCCGATTTGATTTTTTTGGCCGTTTGGAGGAAGAATACGGGACAAAGAAGGTTTAATGTTTATTGGGATTTTTACACCCATAATCCTGAATAATTTCGTAATAACATTCATAACCTTGTATAATCGTGAATTACGCTCAGGACCCTGAGTAAATGTGTAGTCTTACATCCATGACCTCCCGTTACTTTACTTCATTAACTCAACTAGTGATTGAGTTAATCTAACCAATCAACGATCTAATGGTTGAGATTAACCTAAATAAAAAAATATATCCCATCCTTTTCTTTTGAGCCAGCACCTGCAACCTAACGGGCTTCACGCGGCGAGAAGGGTGATGGTCCGAGGGGGGAGCATACAGGGACCGTACGGGGGGATGGCAAGGTTTGAGGGGGGGAGCTTGCAGGGACCGTTCGGGGGGTTGGCGGGGTCTGACGGGGGGAGCTTGCATGGACTGTGCGGGGATTGTAGAGGAGGGGTGGCGGGTGGGGATGGCAGCTTGCAAGGAGCGCGGTTGCAGAGGTCGACGGTAGGGACTCCAGGGAGGGTCCTGCAGAGTTCAACGGGGGGAGACCAATTGCCTCAAGATTTCTCACTCTCCTGAGATTGGTCAGTTCGGATCAATGCGGTCACCATCAAGATTGCTTTGTCGCCTATCATCGGTCGCCATATCTAACTCTTCTGCTCATTTCCTGTGGATCAGAGTCTCAAGGCTTTGTAATTTTCGCAGTAGCACATCATTTTCATTGCCTTTTTCCCTATGTTGTCCGATGCTAAATCTCACGAAAAGATCGATCCTTTCTGTTCTGTATGTGTTTTCCTTTTATTTTAAAAGGACCCATCTCGTTCTTTTGCTTCGAAATTTGGGTTTTGATGGGGGCTTGCGTCGGGTGGGTGGGTGGGTGTCAACCGAGGCAGTTATGTCGGGGGGGCTTGGGGGCATTGCAGAGGGGTTGGGAGGGGGGTCGACCGAGGTTTCCAGAGGTCGTTGAAGGGCACCTTGCGGGACCGGTAGAAGGGGGTAGGGCTGGCTTGCACAGGTCGACCGGGAAGGGGGGGCTTGCACAGGTCGAAGGGGGTATGGGTCCTGCAGAGGTCGACAGCGACGTGAGGATTGCTTGCACAGATCGACGGGGGTGGGGGTGAGTATTGCAGAGGCCGGCGGCGACGTGAGGATTACGTGCTCATGTCGACGGGGGAGAGGCAGTTGGAGGGTCCGAGGGAGAGTTTGGAGGCAGCCAGCCCCTACAAAGTGATGAAGAGAGGGAGATGGCATGGCAAATAAGAATGACTATTAGGATCAATTTAGTCTTTTTTAAATAGAAATCGTCAAATATAACAGACATCTCAAACGAAACATAACACATGGTTATGTCATGTAAGAGTTAAGCATTACTCGGGATTTCTCATGTAATTTGTGATTATGCAGGATTATGAATGTTATTACGAAATTACTCAGAGTTATGGATGTAAAAATCCCATATTTATTCATATTCCCCTGTTATATTGATTTTAAGGGTGAAGGAAAATACGTTTTGTAAGATGAGAAATAATGACTAAAATATGATCATGATATAACCAATTTACACCCATCCAAAATCCCGAATATAGAAGATGGAGGTGTTGCAGAAAATAACGAGGGTAAAATTGGACGTGTATGTTACCCTTCTTCGGACGTCCATCGCGACCGGAAAGAGACTGCCTGAGCGATCGCACGGGGATGCCTCTGCCGGAGCCGAGCTTCCCACCACCGCCTGCTCTGGACGACCTCGGGGTGGATGAGAGTACCTCCACAGGAAAAAGCGCTGCTGAGGGATCCAGACTCTCGCTCGCGCACCTCCTCTGCTCTCTGTGCTCTTCAGACACAAATCCATCTCCGAGCTCCATTCCTTCTCCTCCAAAATCTATCTTATATATCCTGCACCAATCATATACCCATCGCCAACGTGCTGTTCCGGTGTCCTCTCACAAGGTGGCGGATCCAAGGCGAGAGGGCGCCGCAGATCCGCCGAGGTGGCAGTGTGCTCGGGGCTTGGTGTATAGTTTAGGTTTAGCAGTGGATCTCCATATACGTACCTCCCCTCTCTCTCTTTCTACCTCTCAATGTTTCCCTTAGCCAGCCGCTTAGCGGCCCTCCCTTTTTCTCTCCCTTCACTCTATCTTGCTCGCTTGCACGTGCTATGGTTTACCGTCTCTCTCTCTATCACGATGCTCGGTCTACTACTTTTACCTTGTTTTACTCCATCTCCATATATAGAATATGCTAAGAGCATGGATTTAGAAAGGACGTGCGGATTCCTAGGGGGGTGAGGACATCTTCGTAAACATTATATATTCCTGAGATATTTACACCAGTAATCAGCATACTTTTAATATTACGTACATAACTCTTGATTATACATTATTACATGAAAAACTCCGAATAGTCATTTCCGTTTTACACTTATAACCTTCCATTATGTTGGTCAAATAACTCAACCTCTCATGTGAGTTAATCTAACCACACAATATCATCATGGAATTATCTATTTACTTCTTTTTTTAGTTTTTTAAAATTTTTAATCACTCAATCACTTCCTTATCCCACCCCTTCCTCCCTCCTCTATCTCATCTCCTCACAGCAGCAGCAGTGACTCTGGCGCTGAAAAATCTATAAATACCCTAATAGTTTGTCTATATATGTTGTTGTAGTCTAACAATTAAGGATTAATCAAAACTATTTAAATCAATTAAATAATTTAATACAGAAGCTGTCGAATTTATTTTACTTGGGCAAGTTTAAGATCGAACAAAGGAAGACTACTTTGTCCTTAGGATTGTTTCTAGATCATAAAGTCATTAGGTTTTCAAGAGAGTGTTTTTTTAGAATTTTTTATACGATGTAATGTGAAATGCAATTTTGGCTAAGTCTAAGGGTTATACTACAATATTCCAATCAAAATAAGTTCAAAATTTCCCAAATGTGGCCATAATGTTATGTGACACAAAATTAAGCTACTTTAATTTTTTGAAATTTTTTCGATAAGAATTAAATTTACTGTGAATTAAACAATATTATATTGGTGATTATGTGTAATTTAATTTTAATAAATATTAAATAATAAATGTTTCTAGAAACAAAAATATCCCTAATAAATCTAAACTAAAAAAAATCAGAACAACTTTTAAACCCCAAAAATATTAAATAGTTTAGCAATTACATTTAACTACTTTAATTACCAAACTAATTATTTATAACAATATAAGCATGAAAATAACTTGATTTTTGGATACATTGCAGAGACACTTAATTATATCAAATGTAATTTTCAGGAATTTTCATAGCAATGGTTAATTTTATATGAATTAAAGTTATAAATTTGGGTAAATTATGAAATTCTGCACCAAATGAATTATGATAAACAATCAAAGCTCACAAAAATTCAATAAATAACCAAACTACGTAGAATTAAATGTTCAACATCATGTACTTTTTAGAATAATAATAAGACACTAAATGAAGTTCAAACTAATACCCAAACATATGAGTATAAATGCAAGATATTGAATTAAATTAACAAAGAAAATGCATGAAATGGATTCAAGTGCAATTACCGAAACTCGGTAGGGTTTTTATGCAATTCTCCATGGGTGCATGCCGCGTGTGTGAGGTCCTGATTGGAGGGGGTTGAAGTGCAATTTCCAGGAGGTACATGGTGAAGAGCGCAAAAGTTATGCTCCCTCCCTCATGTGAGCGACGTGTGACGTGCACACGCGGTACTAGGGCTCGAGTGGAGGTTCGAATACGGGCCTCCACGTGTGGTTCCTGGAAGCTCCGGGGCCGTGGTGGTGCCAAAGCTGTGGGCTTGGAATGAGGTTCGAGGACGTGACGAGGATGGCCTAAGGCCATCGAATGGGAGAGGGGGCGGCAATCAATGGTGGTTTTAGCTCCTATACTCCAATGGTCCACAAAAGAAGAGCAGCTCCTCCTCCTCTCGATTCGATGATGCTTTTAGGGTGTTTAAGGGGATAAGGCTCTACTGTGAGCGGCCAAGGGAGCAGCGATGGACGAAGAAGCGTGATGCGAATAAATAGATGAAGGTGGACGGTAGTTTTTGCACTAGGTGAAAATCGAACTGGTGGTTTGCTCAACTGAAGGGAAGGTCGAAAGGTCATGGCCTCAGCGGAGATACGGTTGAGCCACGGTCGGTGTGGATAGAGGACCTCCTTCTCTGATGTGAAATCCCGTATTTTCTTTTTCCTAAAATCTGGAATATTTTTGACATTCAAAAAATTCAAATAATCATGCCATTACGCAGATCTCGTCGAGATCTTTCCAACGAACCCAAGAACACTCAATTCTGATATTCCTAGCTCAAGTTATCGATGTGTTAAGTATAATAGCTGGGACCCATATATGGATCCGAACCATATCCGAAATTGCACCCATTTTCACCTCTCACTCTATAAATAGAAGGTGATAGGATACTCTCTCAAAGCCCTAGCCACCACCATCCTTCCCTCTCTTTGAGCACCACCATCTTGGTTGATTTTATCATTGGAAGGTCGCCGTCGACGTCGGAGAAGGAGCTCCGATCGAAGATCCGCGACCACCATCACGTAGGAAAGCTCGAAGTCACCTTCGTACACGCATTCGCGCTACGATAGAGAGACGGAAATATCATTTTCGTGTGAGAGGAGATCCCGAGAGAACATCCTCGGAGGTAACGATGTTATACCCTCCTCTTGCTGTTGGTTTCACACAATTTTTGTACCCATATGCTTGAACATGTTTAGAGCCGTAGTCCTCCTTATGATGTGCTTCATATACGAGTAACGATTAATACCTTCCTCTTGCTGTTGGGTTCCACATGTTTCTTTTATTCCCCGTGTCATTTTTCACACGTGTTCTCTTAGTATGATTTGTTGATGATTATCAACGTGTTATAGTATAAATCACAAATCGTCGATCAAAATATGATTCCATCGTGGGTTAGGCTTTGGTACATTGATCCCCCAAAATGGAAGAGGAAAAACCTTGTGATTCATAATGACAATACCCATAAAATTTGAGTTGCACCATCCACGTTTGTTGCCGAAGTCTGGTCTGTAGAATTGAAACATGTTGTACCCTGTAAGATACAGTCATGCAATTTTAGTTTTAAACGAAATTGGATGTTGATTTTGTTTTTTTCCACATAATTGGAGGACCTACGTTACAAATGTTCAAAGTCGATTCACCTTCATCTTAAACGCTATTGCCATGTGATGGATCTGGTAAGTATTATTTAAAATTGTGCAATTTTAAGGTCATGGTGCGTTTGAGATCTCGTGAGTTGATACCACTCAGATCCATTGCTGAAATTAATAATTGCATCTGTTGGTATTATACCTCGATTTAAAATTTTCATAATTGCATCCGTTGGTATTACCTTGATTAAAATTTTCATAATTGCATAATGCAATACCTTCCTTTATTACCTACAGCCGCAAGTTTCATTGTATATTTCCAAAAATGTATTGGATTTGATAAATGTTATATCATTATAGTGAGACGTTAGTTAGTAGTACCATTAAGATTGTAATTATTATATGTTAGATAGTTTCAGAAATATTATGTTACTGAGAAATGGCGTGATAAATTTTCAACGACATAAATACAAGTGACCGTTACTTTTTACATCAATACCCTATATTAGTACTATTATTACCATTATTATTTTACTAAACGTCCCAGGAGATTACAAACTAACATGAAACTCTTAAATAGTAGCCATAGAATTACTCTTCATCTTCTTAATCATAATAATGGTATAACCATATCCTATGGACTCCTTTAAATTTTCAATATTGATTGGACGTGGGTGGTAGCTAAAAACAATATATATACGAAAAAAAGATAGAGTATAGATTTTCTTTTTGGTTGTCAATTACTAACAAGAGGACTGTCAAAGTAGCATCGAAATCTTGACCTTTGGGAGCTTACAACAATAATCGTTTGTTGTATAACAGGTGATATTTTAGATCTTTATCGTGAACCAAAAAGATTTCGGATATGCCTTTTTATGGATGCCCGATTAATTACAGGTAAAATGAATTGGATTATTGGATAGCCTTTAAATGGTCGAGAAAGATAGTTAGGAAACTACCTTGCATCAATACAAGGTAAGTATCAACTCAAGTAATTCCACTTCCAGGTCTTGATTCTTGAATTATTTTGTACCGACTAAAATTATATAAACTGCTGAGAAATATGACGATCAAGTAGGTGGAATAGGTGCCTCAAGGGATCTGGCATGCACCCTTGGGCCCCGGAGAGATGCCTTGAATGTCGCGACCCCAGCGGACGAGTTGGGTGACGTGTTGCACCTAGCAGCCCAGTAGCATCCGGAGTCGCTCGACGGAGTAGGCAGGTGACGCGGTTAGCATTCTTGGTTTCACACTTATAACAATAGTAAGACTCGGAGTAGAATTAGGTGTGGCCGCATCAAATTCTATTTTGAGTAATATTATTGTGAGAAGTGTTCCGGGATGTGGTTTGAAGCTGGAGAAATTGGGATATATCTTATCTTACTCTAATTGAACAGAGATCTTGAGAGTTACTCAAGATGAATACAAATTCCCGCATAGTGGAGGCCTGCGAGTTGCGTACTTGCATGTGCTAGAATAATATGAGACGTGATTAATGATCGGATGTCGGTAATTATAATTAATTATCATTGGGGTCCCTAATCAACTTGTTGAAATATCAAAACCGCTATAGTAGTACTCAAATGATCAATAAATCAATAAATAAAATCAGTTGACATGTGATCCAAAGTGAATCAGAATAACTTGATATTTTTCTCCGATCTACAATACATGCATATGCCATTGAATAAAGTTGAGTATACATTCTTTTCTTACCCCCATATTAGTCATTATAGTGTTTCATTACTGGGCAATTGCTCATAACGTTACCCTCGTGTGAACCCAACAAGTGTACCTGAGCAGTCGCCGCCACCGTAGCAGTCTTTGGAGGAGATCGGACTTTTCTTCGTCATACTTGCATCAGACAGGGAGCATCCTATTTAGAGTAATTTATTTACTTCCGCATTATTTTATGTTATTTTTGAGAGACATTGTAGCGAGATATGTGGAGAGCTTCTTCTACAAAATTATAATTATATGATGTATCTCATTTTATGGACATGGACTTGATGATTATGATTATCAATGAGAATGGATGGTGCATTTTACTTTCCATTTCACATAATTCTCCTGTTGTTATTTATATTTCAAATGTTAATCTAATGTGCATAAGATGATTTGTTGTGTATCATAGATCGTGGGCGTATTTGGACCGTGGGTCCGACGCTCCGTCTCGTCGGTTTCGGTAGCCGGCAGGGGGGTGTCACAGATGGTATCAGAGCCCGATACTCCATTCTCTCTTTTGCATATAAGAATTGTTGACAAAACTTGAAATATAAAAATAGCGACAGAGTCTTCTGACCTTGTCATTATTAAGGAGAATAATTCAAGTTCTGTTTAAAGTGTTGATGCGAGCCAAATTACCGAGTAGACTAAGGTGAATAAAATATAGCTAAGGTCGTTGCAACCTCAGTCACTCGAGAAATCAGCTCGATCAAGAAAGATAAAGAGCAGACTACCAATCAACATGATAAAACAATAAAAGCAAAAATAGTGGCCCTGTCTATGAGATTAGCCCGGTGTAGCACCCAGGGTCGAACTCAGGGAGCACGAGTTGGCCTCGCGGCCTACGAAGTAGTCTGAGAGCAAAATGAAATAAAAATAAATATTTTTGGTGGTTTTTAAATATTTTTATATTTTTTTGATTTTTAATAATGGAGGAAAATAGTAAAAAGACAAAAACAAGCACAATCAACAAATTATTTAAACACTCTTAAAAGCTCCAAAAATTCAAACAAAAATATTTTATGTTTTATAGGTTTTTTACTGTTTTTGGTGAATTTTTAAGATTTTTATGATTTTTATAAAAATTTCTAAAATCAAACAATATAAAACAGCAGCAAACTATCCAGCCAAACTTCAAAGGCCATGAAAAATATCAAATGGCCTTATAATAGCCTAGAGGTAATTTTTATGAGAAATAGAAATAACAAAGAAAATTCAGAAGAAGAGTTTATTATTTTTGGAGTTTTCTATAATTTTTTAGAATTTTTACAAGTTTTTAATGGTTTTTATTTTTAGGATTTTTAAATATCCAAAAATAACAAAACTTGCACAGAAATTAAAATACAACTAAACTAACAAAACCTAATTTTTTAGAATTTTTGGAATAGTTTTTATATTTTTTATGATTTTCTAATCTGGATAGAAGGAAAAACAACAATTTTTGAATTTTTAAAAATACCAAAACACCCTAAAAAATGTACCAAATTTTTGGTGAAAATTTTACACAATGGTAGGAGCCACGTGTCCAATTTTCATGTGATTTCGACTTAATTTACTATGTTATTTAAATAGCATAAGGGCTCACAGTGCACAGGGACCTATCTGTAATAAAAAGTATCTTCAGGGGCTCAATAGTAACAAATCCGAAAAGTTTAGGCTCCCTCGTGCAAAAACTCCAAGTTCTCATGCGCGGCGCACGTGTACGGAGCACGAAGGGACCTATATGTAAGAAATCTTAATTCTAGGGGTGTATTAGCAACACATGCTAAAAGCCCAGGGAACAAAGTGCAAATTACCCAGACAAATCAGCACATGTCGAATATAAACAATCACAGGGGCATGGATGCAAATATCAGAAAGTAAACTTCCATTCCATAACACCTAGAAAGTACGAGCCCATACAATGCAAATTGTCCAAAAAGCACGTGACGGCGCACATGTATCACACAGGTAGGGACGAAAATGTAAATATCAGAAATATTAAGGTCCTAAGTGCAATATGTCCAAGAGCTAAAGTTTATTTGTTAAACTAAGCTAGAACAACAAGAAACTGTAGGGGTGCGGGTGTAATTACCCAGCCGAGGCGCGTGACGGTGCATGTAAGGTGCTAGATGTCGAGGCGGGGTTGGCTACGGATGTGCGGCTCTGGTGCAGCCGCCTGGACGATCCAACGGTGGAGGCAATCGGGCGAACGTGGGTGGCGTGTGTCCGTCAGACCACGATCTAACGGTCTGACACCGCAGAGGATGGACGGCGAGGATGATATCTGGAGCGGCTGGTGAATCCGACGGCTGGCGGTGGATGAGGAAGAACTCCTCCCAGATGAGGTTCTCCAGCTCGTCGGAGGAGATCCAGCAAGCCGATGAACGATCGGGGAAGCGGGTCCTGCTCGCGATAGCTGTCCGCATCGGGTGGTCACCTCCGATGAAGCATCCAACGGTCAGATCGTCCGGCGAGGGACGAGCGACCTGGAGGAGCTCCGGCGAAGGTCTGAAAGCTCGGCTAAGGGGGGTATCTGCTCCTTATTTACCTGCAGAAGAAATTTCTCTCTCGGAGGAGTGCTCCGGCGGGGGTTATTCGCAAAGACAATGAAAGAAGCGACGTGGGGGGCGGATGAGGGCTCCGGCGAAGGCGGCGGAAGGAGCCCAGCTCGATCCTGGCTCGGGTGGCCAAAACCGAGGTGATAAGATCGTGGAGGAAGGGTGGCGATGAGTCGGCGAGGGTATCGGTACGGGTAAGGGGGACTGGCGGAGCTCCAGCCACTAGGGCGGAGCTGGCGGAGCTAAAAGACGAAAATCGAAATGGACGGCGAACGGAAGGTGATAGGGTCTACCTGATGGCGGGAGCCGACTAGGGATGAGCTCAGGAAGCTCTGGGTCGTAGCCTCGAAGGGTCATCGGAACCCGAGGCTCGGGCGCACCTCGCGACGGCGCACGGCGGCAGAAGTCGCCGGATCAACGGCTAACGACGTCCTCTCCTCTCTGCGACACCACCCTCGCAAAGCTGTCACTCAATGGAAGGGGAGGGAGGTCTTGGGACGAAGGAGCAGTGCCGAAGATGAGTGAAAAGGTGCGGCGGAGGTGGCTTATGTACTGCTAGGGGTCCGAGAAGAATGGGGTTGGGCGAGTGATTCAGAGCTCGGACCCCGAGGCAAACCCACGGGCGTGGATCAGGGAGTGTTCAGCTGCAATCAGGACCCAGGGTTTGGGTATTAAGCACTCGGATCAGGCGGGGATAATTGGGAGAAATCGGGTCGGTCGCGAGATCCGCGGGGGAGAGTTGACCGGGGGTCAACAATCCCCCGTGGACCAATGGGAGGCCTCCATTGGAAATTATTTTAAAAATTAAAAATAAAATAGTAAATGTGATTATTTTGAAAAACTTAAAACATTAAAAAATTTTATTTATTTTTAAATTATTTTTTTTATTTTTATTTAATTTTTTGGAATAAAAATAATGTATTTACAATATAGTATTATTATATATAGGTATATACAATATGGATTTTTTATTTTTTATTTTTTATTGTTTATTTTTATACAATTAATCCCATTTTATATTTTATTTATTTATAGAATAAAATGTGGAATACAAATATGTTTTTATTTTATTTTTATTGATTATTTACATAGAGTAAATAAATAGGTATATACAAATATGTACATGGTATATATACAATGTGAATTTTGATTTTTATTTTATTTCTTTTTATTTTATTTTTATGATTTTTATTTATTTATTTACATTATGGGATATGGAATATGTACATATTTTTATGGGATTTTAATTATTTTTTTATAAGGAGAAATAAATAGATAAGTTATTTCTATACACATGGTTTATGTACAATGATGGAGAGAATTTTATTTATTTGTATTTTTCTTTTAATTTTATATTTACAAATATGTACAAATAAATAAATACACATTTTTATTTTGAATAAGAGGAAAATAATTTTTATTTATATATAGGTATAAGTACACAATTGAGTTTCCCTATCTCTCTCTACTTTGATTCTTTTGCGGTCAGACCCATGCTGAGCCCTCCCTTAGGATTAGGTCACTCAATATTTATTCTAAATATCTCCCTCTTTTTCTTTTATTTCTTTATTCTTTTATTTATGCACAAAAACATGCTAATTATTGTATTTTACACAATGCATGCTAAATGGTAATTTATTCTATTTACACCTATCTACATCTGTTTTGCATAGGTTGTGTAGCTAAAATAAAAGAATAAAGAGTGATGAATAGGTATTCATCACCCTCCTATACTTAACTTTGCTAGTCCCTTAGCAAACACTTATTTGAAAAAGAAGTGTAAAAGAAAAAGAAAAAGAGGAGAAAATGCATGGATTAATGATGAGTATTAAACTTGCCTTCATTAAATTGAAATATGGAGCTCGATAAGATCTTTGGATTATTAATGTGTCGGAACCTTATTTAGACTTAGGTGTAAAACTTAACAGCCTCCAAGATCCACTAATCTATAGTCAAGACTCCTCAACAATCCAGATCAGAACAAGTCTACATACACAAACCCTGAAGACCATGAATCTTTCCTTGTACTGTGTATGTGAGGTATAGCTCTCCACCTCAGAAGTAGCAACTTGACAACCCTCCCCAACAAGGTAACTCTATGACCCTAGTCTGGTCACTCTTTCCTCGAGGAGCGGGGTATTCCCTTCTAAGTTCAAGTTCAACCGGCTCAATAAGAGGGGGAAGAAGAAAATGGACCATGGCCAATGTAGCCATGTATCCTTGAGAGCTCAACCAGTGTAGCTAAGTCTCCCTGCTGCAAGCTACATAAGATGGAACATGAATCTCAAGCTTTGCTTATTGCACTATATACATACTCCGGTGGGATTATCATTTTCTATCAGACCCACCACCTTTTTGGAGTTATTTTCTTTTTGCATTTTTTTCAAGTGCATCTGTACAACATATTTACAATGTGCAGCATATGTACATAAGGAGTTTTTCCTCTTGAGCCAGTAGACTATCCCTCTTTTGAAGCATTATTGCAACCCACAACTCCTGTCGTTAGACCTCATGGCAACCAGACCAAGTTGAGACGCACTTCCTTCACTAAAAGAAGAAGAGAGGTTCCTGCTAGAAGTACTACCCTCATATGCTACCCCAAGTCAAGGAAGATTGCCTCCTCACCACCTCATCCGTAGAGAGCTCGGTGTAAAGTGTGGATCCAAGTCAAGCCATTGTCTATATGAGTCATGTGTGTGTTGTTAAGTGCTCTACTTAGGTTCATTGAGATGACATGTGATCATAGCCTAGCGGACTCAAAGAATTAAGTCACCATGGACCTGAAAAGCCTTAACCCTAAGCCCTAAAAGGTTCCTCTTAGAATTAGGTGGATTAAGATCTTAATCAAGCTCCATTTCTCAATTTAATTCCAGGCTAGTTTAAATGTCAACTATAATCCAGGAAAAACTATACAAATATATACAGGGATGCAATTTACAAATATTTACACATGTGCAAAATTTTTGAAAAATGTTTTGAAACCATGGATGTATGCATGAATGCAAGTTTTGCAAAATATTTACACAAATTTACACAAGGTTTTTGCAAACTTTTGATTTTCAAAATATTTTGGAAAAATTTTGTACTATATACATAATTTTGATATGCACATATTTACACACTATTTACACAAAAAGTTTTTACAAATATTTTTACAAAAATAATATTGTACAATAGCTATGTATGTGCAATAAAAGAATGTTTATTTACAAGGAAAATTTTTTAATTTTTTTATGGATTTTTGGGTTTTTAACCATTTTTATTTATTAACACACTCACACAAAGTACGAGTTATGGCTAAAGTATATATGAAATATATACACACACCCCTATACTTAGCTCGAACGATGTCCTCAGAGTCAAGAGCGATGAAGAAGACATAACTCGTGCTTAGTATAGGGAAGTGAAAAGGAAGGCTATATACAAAGACGAATGAAAGAATAGAAATCAAGAGGATCTCGGCCTTTCCCCCTATACTTAGGATCAAATAATCCTAGGTATAACAGGCTGTACACGACGGGAAAGCCAAGCGAAGAATGTACAAAGTCTACCCCCCCTATACTTAGGGTAAAATATCCCTAAGTATAGGCAGCAAAAACAGAGGTAGAAATGAATCAAAAGAATACCCGAGAGTCCTACATCCCCCCTATACTTAGGGTAAATACACCCTAAGTATAGTATAATCAATAGATGAGAAAAGGGATGTGGGACTAAAGAATAGAGTGATATGGACAACTGGATCTATACAAGTCGGGAGAACAGTGATAATCAGGTATGAGATGCAATAGATGTGAGTTAAGAGACCACATCTCATGCAAAATGAATCGGGGCAACATCAACGACCCGCGGCTCATGATCTAGATATGGCTTGAGCCGCTGGCCGTTCACTCGAAAGGTACTCTCAGAAGACAACTCAGATATATCTATACTCCCATTGTCATGTACCTTTTTCACTAAATACGGTCCCTTCCATTTGCTCTGTAGCTTCCCTGGAAATAGGCGAAGCCTAGCATCAAACAGCCATACTCTTTGTCCAGGCTCAAAATGCTTGTGGCTGATATGAGAATCATGCCACTCCTTCACTCTCTCCTTGTACTGTAGGATGTTTGAGAAGGTGGTATCACGAAGCTACTCCAAGGCGTCTAACTCTGCCCTCGTCTGATCTCCTACACTATCTGGATCCAAAAGTATATCAGTGACAGCCCAAAGTGACCTATGTCTCAACTCAACGGGTAAATGGCACGGCTTGCCATAAATGAGGAGAAAGGGAGATGTGCCCAAAGGTGTCTTGAAAGACGTCCTATATGCCCACAAGACCGAGTCCAAAAGCTGTGACCAATCCTTTCGGTCAGGGTGGATGACTTTCTGCAATATAGTCTTGATCTCCCTATTCGACACTTCGGCAAGACCATTCGTCTGAGGGTGGTATGGAGTGGCAACTCGATGGTCTATGCCAAACTCGCTATCAAGGGTCTTTACCTTGTCGTTGACGAAATGAGACCCCCTTGTCAGATATCAGTACTTGAGGTACCACGAACCGTGAAATGATATGCTTCCTCAAAAATCTACAAACAGTCCTAGCATCTGCGGTTCGGGCGGGGATGGCCTCAACCCAACGACTAACATAATCCACGGCCAACAGAATGTACTCGAATCCCTGACTCCTAGGGAATGGACCCATGAAATCGATGCCCCATGCGTCAAAAACCTCACAGAAGTGAATGGGCTGCATCGGCATCATATCACGATGTCCACAAGTGCCCATCCTTTGACAGTCAGTACACCTCTTCACGAACTCATCAGAGTCCTTGAAGAGAGTAGGCCACCATAGGCTGGATTGGAGCACTTTCTATGTCGTTCTCCTCCCAGAGTGATGTCCTCCTGCCTCAAGCTTGTGACAGTAAGTGAGGACGCTATGGTGCTCCTCCTGAGGAATGCACCTACGCTAGACGCTATCCCCTCCTTCATGGTAAAGGATGGGATCCTCCCAGTGGTAGGACTTGGCCTTCGCAAGGAAGGTCTCAAGTCTCTGCCTGGGCCGATCTTGTGGAACTTTCTTAGCAACAAGAAAGTTCACAATATCGGCGTACCACGGGAGAGAAGCGATAACAAGGATCGCCTCATCTGGGAAGGTCTCAAAAATAGCTCAGTCTGCTCAGAATCCTCAAGATGCTCTAATCGGGAGAGATGATCCGCCACCACATTCTTGACTCTAGGCTTGTCCTTAATCTCTATGTCAAACTCCTGGAGTAGAAGGATCCATCTGGTCAATCTGGCTTTGGCATCCTTCTTTTCCATGAGGTACCTGATGGCGGTATGGTCAGTGTAAATGGTCACTCTAGATCCGATGATGTAAGATCTGAACTTATCTAGGGCAAAAACTACGGCTAGCATCTCCTTCTCAGTGACTGTGTAGTTCCGCTGCGCAGCATCCAATGTACGACTAGCGTAGTGAATAGCAATGGGACTCCATCCCTCTGCTGTCCCAGCACGGCCCCTACGGTAAAATCAGAGGCATCTGTCATGATCTCGAATGGGAGAGACTAATCAGGCGGTTGGAGAACAGGAGACTCTACAACACATCTCTTGAGAGTCTCAAACGACGAAAGACACTTGTCATCGACAAGGAACTCGGTGTCTTTCGTCAGCAGATCAGTCAACGGTCGGGCAATCCTTCTGAAATCATGAATGAAGCGTCGGTAGAAACTGACGTGCCCCAGAAAAGACCGTAACTGCCGTAGGTTGGACGGTGGTGCAAGTTTTCGAATGACATCTACCTTGGCCGGATCAACCTCCATGCCCTTGTTGGAGATGATATGGCCAAGCACCGTCCCTTGAGTCACCATGAAGTGACTCTTCTCCCAAGACAGCACAAGGTGAACCTCAATGCATCATTGAAGGACTCGGTCTAGGCAGTCAAAACAGGAGTCGAATCCGTCGCCGTAAACCAAGAAATCATCCATGAAGACCTCCAAGCACTTCCCCACCATGTCCGAAAAGATAGACAGCATGCATCTCTGAAAAGTCGCAGGGGCGTTGCACAGCCCAAATGGCATGCGTCTGAAGGCATATGTCCCAAAGGGACAGGTGAAGGTGGTCTCGTCCTGGTCCTCGGGCACGATGGCCACCTGATTGTAGCCGGAGTACCCATCCAAAAAGCAGTAGTAGCTCTTCCCTGCCAGTCTCTCAATGATCTGATCAATAAAGGATAGGGGAAATGATCCTTCTTGGTGGTCGAGTTGAGTCGTCTGTAATCCACGCAGACTCGCCAAGAAGTGGGTACCCGTGTAGCAATCTCCTCTCCAGACTCACTGACTACTGTAGTAATGCCCGTCTTCTTGGGCACCACATGCAACGGGTTGACCCACTTGGAGTCGGAGATGGGGTAGATAAAATCAGTGCTCTACCATTTCGAGATCTCCTTCATGACAACTTCTCTCAGATTCGGGTTTAGTCGCCGTTGGAACTCACGCGACGGCTTCGCCTCATCCTCAAGATAGATATGGTGGGAGCACAGGGCCGGACTTATCCCCTGGAGATCGGCTACGCTCCATCCTATCACCTTGCAGTTCTTTTCAAGAACCCCCATCAGACGGGATTCTTGCTCTCCAGTCAAATCCGCTGAGATAATGACTGGGTACATCTCATGCTCACCTGCAAGGAACCTATACTTCAGCAACGCAAGAAGTGGCTTCAGCTCTGGACAACTGGGTGCTGGCGGACTTGGCCTCTGAAAACTCTGAGTGAATGCTGCCAAATTTGCATGGGAGAACGAAAACTCTCGCTCACAATCTGAATCTGGAGAAGGCTGCTCTATTGGACTGTCTCTGCTCTGCATGGCATCTACCTCCTCCCTAGTTGTAGGCTCAGTGGAAGTCAGACATGGTATAAAGTCATCAAAATCTGTCCAATCAACATCTGACTTCGAGGGATCTGTATCAGACTCACAGAAAAACTCTGTCTCGCGGTCAAGAACCGGCTCTGCCGCCTGAATGGTATCCTGGACCAGGAATGCACTCTCCAAGCTCTCCTCTATTGGCGTCTTTGCATCAGCAGACTCTGAAGGTGAGAGGATGGCATGTGCGACTAGATCTACCCAAATTGCCTCATCATCTGTGATCACGAAATCGTAGTCCTGGTGGATGTCTGGCCATGCATTTGTCATCTGCTCTGTGTCTGTGGTCGCCTCTGAGCAATCTGACTCTCTGGCTCTGATATCCTCGACCGTCTCTATTTGTACACTCTCGCCCTCGACGCGAAAGTATACCTTCCCACTATCATGGTCGGTCGCTGCCTTGGTTGTGGCCAAGAACGGGCGACCTAGAATGATGGGGGTATCGGTCACTGACTCAGGGATCTCCATGTCCAATACAACGAAGTCCACGGGGAATTGCAGGCCATGTATCGTGACGACAACATCCCTCAGCAACCCCTTCGGCCTCTTGACAGATCGATCAGCAAACTGAAGGACTGTCCTGCTCTGTCGTAGAGTGCCTGATGAATCCACGATTCATCATCTCAATATCTTGATCTTAGCAAAATCCACGAGTACATTCCCTAATAAATGTCCATAAAATCAATAAATTAACAAAATAACTCTTGTAAATAAAACACACTAATTATTGTATATCGGATTGTATAAAATAAATTAACATAAAAAAAGCCGCAAAATCACAAGAGTTTTATACATGTAAATAGCCCAAAACTTCATGTATTTTTAATAATTTCATTTCAACTTCTTTTTACCTAATTCTTTCTCTAACTTGTTCATAATAATGTATGTAAAAATACAAAAATACAAAATAAATTTTACCTCAAATAAATGCTCCTAGATCTCAATGGGAAAAAGCCGTAAAGACCAACTTCCAAGCTAAATTTCCGCTCCGTACGAACTCCAAATTCACCAAACTCACTTTTAAAGTTCAAGTTAGAAAATTATCTATCCAACGGAAGTGGTTTCATTAAAATCGGAGCTCATTTGCAAAAGTTGGGTTTTGGGACCTAGATGTACATTGTATACCATGTATATATTCATTCTTTGTTCATTTTTTATCTTACCTTTCTTAATTTTTAAAAATACAAAAAAAATCATGTTTGTGTTGTATTTTATCTATATTATTTTATTGTATTTTTCTGTTGTAACTATCTCTTATTAAAAAGATAAAATATATATATACATAGTGTGTTGTATTCACTTGTAAATTCACCATTATTTTTTCCTTCTTTATTTTGTTGTAATTAAAGTAGATAACTTTATTTCATTTTATTTATTTAATTATTTTACATTCTCTACAATAACCACCATTCAACTCCATTACTCCACCATATTTTCTAACTTCTAATTCAACTCCACCATTTTATTAACCTCCATCCCACTCCATCTTAATTCTAACTTCCATTTTTCTTCTTCTTTATATACATGCCATTCTCCTCAGTTTTGCCTTTGATCCATCTTTATGTGAGGAGAGCCTAGTTCCCTGAGTTGAATCGGTGACAGCGACGCAACCGCGGTCGAGCGACGACGGCCCTCTCTCCGGTGTGATCCGTTGGCTTTTTGGCCAACATCGCAGCCGCAACCGCGCGCTGCTCGAGCTCATCGCACGTCGGCGATTTGAGCGAAGACCGTGCTCACGTGAGCACTCCATAGGCACCCGCGTTCATCTTAGGTAATTTTATTTTCATCTTGTTGTCATGATTTTATCTTTGCAATTTTTTTAGTCCATCATATCACCACACATAATCTTTCATTTGTTCTACTTCATTACATTACCACTACGTTTTTTTTCCACATTTGATTCACTCCCTGTTTAAAGAAAATTAAAAAAAAGTAAAAAAATTTATAAACAAGAAAAAATTCCTTTCTTCTACATCAGTAGAAAATCAAAAAAAATAAAAAAATAAAAAAATCGGAAGGTGGAGCAGCAGCTCCACGGCCGCCGCCCCACCTCCCCCGTCACTACCGCCTCCGCCACAGCGGCCGACGCCGCCCCTCTTACTAGCGGCGGCCGCACCGCCGCCTCCTTCGCCTCGCGGCAGCGCGCGGCCGTGCCGCCGCCGCTCCCAGCGGAACGCGCCACCGCCTCCATCAGGGCAACCCCAGCCGCCGTCAACCAAGGCGGCGCCGCCCGCGCCACCAGTGCGCGCTCCCCTCCTCCCCCAGCGGACCGCGCCACCGCCACCATCTCCGCCCTCCGCGCGGCCGTGCACGGCCGCGAGCCACCGCCGTCGCCCTTGGTCTTTGGGTTTCTCTCCCCATCGGGTACCAAGGAGGAAGATGGTGAATTTTTATTTTTTTTATTATTGTAAATATTGTAAATATTTTATTTATAGTTTCTGTATTTACAATAAGGTCCATGTACATGTTTTGTTCATAATTTTGTTTCCTGATTTTTGCGTAGATACCCCTGTCTTTGGCTCTTAATTTGGACATCATTGTTACTCAATAAAAAATATCATTATGTTGAGCAACTTATCCTCTACCATGTGAGTATTTATTTGTATTAATATGACTCATGGGTAATTAATTAAAATTGTATAACTGAAATATTGTATATTTTACCCATTCCGTGCTCTTAAATTTATATCTCACGCATAGTTGCTCTAAAAATTCCAAAAAAAAATATATATGATGCTTTAATATTTGATGAACTTACAGTCCAAATTTCATTTAAATTGGAGATGTCTTGTGCCTTAAATAAATTGTAGAGTGATTTTAGTATTTGATTTTTAATTAAATCCACATACATGCTTTTCACGAAATTTCAAGTCTCCTGAATTGCTCATCTAAATATCTTTCTGAGATAATTCGCATTCTGATTATTTTTATAACGTGGATTAATTAGGAATTAATTACTCACTGTCACTCTGTTTCCACTAAAAAATTCATAAAAACTTCATAACTTGTCAAAAAATTCCAAAAAAATTACTGTAGCTTCCTTGCATCATGTTTTAGTTCCAGTAATTTTTTCATAATTTTTGCTTACTGTTTGTATGAAAAATTGCAAAAAGACCCTTAAAAAGTGTGCATATTTCATTGTTGCATTTTAAGTCCTAAAATTCCAAAAAAATGTGTTTTGTTTTCATCTCTGGATTAGTATTCTAGGAAAAATATAATTTGGCTAAATTGGATTAATTTCTCATTAAAATTAATTTGGCTAAGTTGTATACTTTCGTAGTGTTTTAATTCAACCGCATCTTGCATTGATATTTCTTTTTGCATTAAAAAATATAAAAAAATACCGTTTGGATATCTAGATCTGAAATTTGCGAATTAAACCCAAGTTGTTCCTTTGCCTCCCTGAGTTCGACCCCGGACTTGCCCGGGATATAAATTAAAGCCGAGACACTCTTCACGGAGATCTTCTCTCGGTTCTGACCGAATCGCTAAGTACACGTATTACAACGTGACCTAATTAAACAACGTATTTAGCGACTCATCAGATGGCGCCGTTGCCGGGGAGGCAAACGGCTTAGGGACTAATTTAAAAATTTGGATTTAGTTTTCCATTTACTCGGGTAGTCTGACCCCCGAGCTACCTTGTATTTATTCCATTTTTTTTTGAAATTATTTCTCTTTATATTTTTTTATATATCTTGTTGTTTATCTCTCTAATATAAATTTCATTTTCCTTGCGAGGGCCTGGTGGACTTGGAGTGCATCGGAGGTTGACGGACGCGACGCGAGTTGACTGTGAAGAGCGAGGAGAACTAGTTTATCTTTGAGAGAATTTTTTGTAAATTATTGTAATTATTTAGGTAGCTTGCTCATTTATAGCAGCTCTTGTTTGAGATCTCGCGCATGTAAAAAACTTGGACATTATTTGTGGTGTGTCGAGCCTGTTTCACTCTCCGGCGAGGGTGGGGCTTGACTTGAGTGGCGAAAATTAAGGATTAGGCACACGGTAGTTTAGAATCAAATTTGTTTGTGCCTATCGTAATTTAGGCCACACTTATCTTAGAAGATTCACATATCTTATAAGATTCATAATGAGACGCACATAGACACGTACTACTTAGCTCAAATCCAATCAATTCTTCCCCGCTAATAGTATATTGTTTAGGTGCGGTTTCCTCGATCTGCATGCATTTAGTGTAATATTTACAAATTCAGTTTTGCATAACGCATGAAGAGTGCTGGGATTCACTGTAAGTATACCTTCTTCTGAGCATGCATCATAGTTTCTCGTTTGCATTCTGATTTCCGATTCCCTTCTTGTTTTACAACTTAAGGTTAAAAGGAAATTGGGACTGAACGGTAGACGTGCTTGTGTGTTCACATAAATTTCAAGTGATAACCTAACTCTAAAATTGGGACTGAATTGAGCAGGTCGATCTAATTAATTGGAATAAAAAGAACCCTTGTTCTCGGGTGCATAAAGCCCTCATTGTTTGTTTTAATTGCAAGTGAGAGAGAGACGACCCTAGGATAGAGCCAAGTCTGGATTTCTTACTTACTACTGGTTCTTTCTTTTTAGGCGATTAGCTACTTTTCAGTGAGGATTTACGGGTAGCCGGTAAACGGTCCGGACTTCCTTAGCAGAGTGGGAGGTTTAGAGGACGCCTTAGTCCTCAAGGAACGGGTAGCCGTATTTATACGGTCCGTACTTACTCCTATACTGGCTGAAAGTAGGTCAAACTAGTCGTAAGAACCGGGCCAGTCTGTAGGAAAATACGGGCACCTAACAGCTCGTTAATCTTTCCAAGATTGTATTCTCGCCAACTAAAATTGACCAGATAAATCGGCCGAACTCTTACGGCCATCACGTGTTGAGTTGGTGAAATTGGGGGTTTGAATTGCGTTTGAATTGTGTGAGTTCACTCCGCACATTTACGTGCACCGTAGAACTAGCGCCTCATTGAACATCGTGTTCTAATCGGTTCTTTTGACATCGAAGATGACTGATTGGGGGGATATTTATTCGGACTTTGCGAATCTCTCGTTGAACCCTTCAAAAAGTACGTCTTCAAAGGTCCAAGCGCAACTTGGATCAACCTGAACTCATGACCCTCTTGAGCCCAGGATCACTCACTCTCGGGATGGTTACTCTCAAACCATTCCCTTTCTCTCTTCCCACCTCACCGAGGAAGACCATCGCCTTGGTGAGAATATCATGAGTCATAAATCCTCTTCTAATAAAGAACACATTGCTGATTCAGGCCATATAGAAGACACGAGTAAAATGCCTCCAAAGAAGAAAGAAGAGGAAGAAGAGAACCATGAAGACCCGATGAGAAGTATACTAGCCCGATTGGCTGCATCTGAGCAGCAACAAGCATTACTAAGAGCTCAGTTGGGACAGTTAAATGTTGGGGTCCAACTACCAATGGATGCGGCATACAACCCCGGACAATATCAAATTCATAACTATTTGAGTCCGGCCGAACCCGAGGTTGATTTTGAATTGAAGCTACATTTTCTGAACCTGTTGCCACACTTCGATGGGAATGCTTCTGAGGAGCCATATGCATTCCTAAGGGACTTTGAGCTCATCTGTGCTAACCTCAAAAATAACAATGTTAGCCAGGATTATATTAGGCTCAAAGCCCTTCCATTTGCCTTGGGTGGAAAAGCCGATTACTGGGTGAAGAATCTTGGAATCATCGTCACCACTTATGCCCAGTTCAAGGACCTATTCCTAAAGAAGTTCTACCCGTTGAGTAGAACTAACATGATGAGGACGCGAATTACGAGTTTTTCCTAATTACCCAATGAAGCCTTCTGTGATGCTTGGGAAAGATTCAAGACATCCTGTAAAAGTGCCCTTGTCATAGATTAGATGAAAACATCTTGGTCCAATCCTTCTTCACTGGTCTCAACCCTGAGATGCAGGGTTTAGTGAGCGCTGCCTGTGGAGGCAGCTATACATCACGAGGAGCGGATACCGTCTGCAGGGTATTCGAGCAGATGGCTGAAACTAGCCGCTCACAGATGGCCAGCAGGGCCTATACACCATCCCCCAGTTCACTCTCACTTGGAGGGGGAAAATCAGCTGTAGTCGATCTCTCTCAGGACGTGATCCCTAGCATGGGACTTCTTGCTGACAAGCTTACTGTAGTTGAGAAGATCGACAGGAGGATTGATGAGTTAGACCGGAGCGTCTCCAAACTTCCAAAACAGATGGAGGAGTTGACTGAGAAGGTATCTAAGATAAGGATACCCGCCGTGACTGCACCCTCTGCTCCCGTATACCGAGTTCACCATGTTCAGGAGCAGTTGGTATCAGGGCAACCCCAGCCGTGGGAGCAGGACCAATCCTACACACACTCTTTCCAGCAGCCACCTCCAGTAGCAGAGACAGTCCAGGAGGAGCCTCCACCAGTTTGGGAGGTGAATGGGATATGGTATACTCAGGACCCTGCCAGGCAGGGAAGTACGGGAGACCGACAGACCTATCAGCGTCCCCCGACCTTTCACAACACCGCATTCACCTCCGCACCACCTCCTTCACAACAGAGCCCTGGATTCCATCCACCCCAGCAGCAGAGGCAGCAGTACCAGCAGTATGGCCGACAGGGCCATTACCAGACGGGCCAGCAGGGCCCGCAACCCCAGCAGCAGCAGCAGAGGCAGTACACTGGCCAGCAGGGCCAGTCTTCCCGTTCTTCTTCCCAGTCTTATCCACTTCCTTCATCGTCTAGTCCCGTGGATGTTCAGCAGCAGATACTCGACGAGCTACGTTCCTACAGGAACGAGGTTCAGGACTTACGGGTGGATGTCAACCGCCTGTCCAGATGGCGAGACGAGCAGACTGCACCCTCTACCTCGATCCCAGCCCAAGTTCAGGCTAACCCCAATAGCCTGAACCATTCTAGTTCTCAGCAGCACTTTGGTCAGGTATACTATTCAGCATCTCCTAAATCTGAACATGAGATTCTTTCGTGTGACGAGGCTAACCACATGTCACTCAGGAGCGGAAGGACCGTGGTCGTACCTGACCGGGCGAGGGACACGAGGAGGGGCATCTCTGGAGCTCTACCTGAGGAGTCTTCAGAGGACGAGGAGGAGAGACATCATATTTCAGAGCCCCATCAGCACCATTCGAGGATTTCCACTCAGGGAACCGAGAGGAGGAGGAGAGCACGTATGTAGCATCGTCAGCATGGATATTCTTCTGAGTCTACGGAGGACCTTGCATCTCCGGTTGCGGCGGATACCACTCCAGATTCTATTCCACAACCTTTAGTAGATAGTTTAGATTTTGAGTCCATGTTGCATCAAAAAGATTCTTGTATGAAGAACTCTGTTTCCGTTAAGTCAAAGAATGATCTTTCAGTTCATGATTCAGACTCTTCATCCTCTGTTTCCCTAGCTTCAATCCCTTTCCCCCGTGCTCTTACGGCAGGAAAGCGCATCAAAAAGATTCAGAAAGATGACCCCGATATGGCACGGTTTTGTAAAGAAAACATCACTGTGAAGGTGCCATTTGATGAATATGTGGCTAACCATCCCGCCTTCCAAAAATACCTTAAGGTGAGATGCACACCTACAAGGGTTAGTGATAATCCCAGAATTCGATGTGGTTATGTCGACTCACAAGGCGAGTCAACAGTCGGTGTTTGACCACACAAATCCTGAAATTAATCAACAATTAACCCGCACTAAGCTCAATAATTAGAAAGAAATGTGGAGTTAAAATTTATTTTTAACTCTGCACAAATGGTGTATAGTGTCAAGTATGCAGAGAGTTCGAACACAGGGAACAAACAGTGTAATTCAAGCAAAAATGCTAAAGTGTGTGAGTGTGTGGTGTCTACACTGAGCAAGCAAGCAACTACAATTTTGTGGGTTTTTAATTTTTAATTTTTTTTATTTAATTTTTAATTTTGTATTTGATTTTTAATTTTCTGATTTTTATATTTTATATTTTATATTTTTTTATTTTCTTTTTCAATATTTAAAGGAAAGGCAATATAATCAAAGACAAGCTAAAAGATTTATAAAAATGTGCAAAAATACTCAAAAATTCAGAAATAAAATGTTTTTGGTATTTTTAAGGTTTTCTACTGTTTTTGTGATTTTTGGGGGTTTTTCAAGGTGTTTTTTATATTTTTAATTACTGAAATAAGAGAAAACAGTGGAAATAAGGCTGGCTGTGAATAAAATGAGATTTAAAAATATCAACCAGTAGCTCAAAATTTTCACACTATTTTTCAAATAAAAAGAACAAAATAAGGGACAAACAGAAGCTGAGTTTATATTTTTTTTATTTTTCTACTATTTTATATATTTTTTTGAAGTTTTTGAGAGTTTTTAATTTTTTAGTGTTTTTCTTTTGAAATTTTTAATGATTTTTGGACTGACACTAAAAGACAATAAAGTAGACACTAGGTGAATTTTTGGGAATTTTTGGAGGTATTTTGATATTTTTTTGGTATTTTCTAAGGTAGACAGTACACAAAACAGATGTTTTTGATTTTTAATAAATATGAAAATAAAATAAAATCAAAAACTAACTAGATGGCGTTGAAGTACACGTGTCCAGGTGCTTAAGTCTATTTTTGTGGAATTTTTGGAGTTAAAATGACAGGTTAAATAAATACAAGAAGCATCCAATTAATAATCAGGCCTGGCAGGGGTATATGTGCAATATCCAAAACATCCAGGGGCATACATGCAATTTTCCACAAAAATATACACTGTATATTCAATTTTTAGCACCAAAAGACAATTACAAAAACCGCCTGGGCCTCCTAGCAATTTACCCACCAGGGCGCGTGACTTGCACGCGCCTGGGAAGGACTAAAATGTAATATAACCAAAACCTGGGGGCCTACTTGCAAAATATCCAAAAATATTACACGTGCTATGAAAGTTTCAGGACTAAAACGAAATACACAAACATACGGGGGTTCCTTGCAAAATGCCCACCCCCTCACGTGTACAGGTCACGTGAGGTGACGTGGCGAAGGACCCAAATGCAAATAAATAAAGTCTGGGGGTCTTTTTGCAAATATTACAAAATATTTAAACTACAGACAAAAGTTTAACGACTAAAAAGTAAATACAAAAGGCGTGAGGGTGTGGATGCAAAATACCCTCGACGCGACGCTCCGATGATGACGCGTGGCGCGAATCCAACGGCTGGAAGATCGGACGGTGGGATGAATCCCACTTATCCACGTGGCGTGTCCTGGGTCCGCGATGGCGCTTCGTGGATGCACGGCGGAGATTAGAACGCTCGACGACGATCTGACGGCTGAGGCGTGGTGCAATCCAACGGCTGCGGCTTGATCTGGGCGCTCCACCTCGATCCGACGGTGCTGAGGCCCGGAGCAAGAACAGCGACGAACTCCGGCGAGCCGAGGTTCGCCGAGGTCAAACTCCGTCTCCGGCGAGCGGTTTGGCCTCAAAAGCGGGCTGGAGGCTCCTGGGGTCGTCCTCTACCTCCTGGGGCTTCAAAATTGCACGGGGATGGCCGTGCTGCTCGCAGACGATCGGCGGAGCTGGAGAGCTCGGCTGAGCTCCAGCGAGCTTCAAAATCGCGCCCAGGCGCGAGTCAACATGCTTTGTCCCTGCAAAAAAGGTTAGAAGGTCCAGGGCAAAGTGCCTGGACCTGGGGAGGACCTAAACTATGCGCAAGGAGGAATGGTCGACGGTGGCCGGAGTTGCGCTCCGGCGATGAAGCTTGGATGGGCGAAATACGCGATGGAACGTATGATTTTTTTGGGGTTTTTGAAGACACAACTAACAGGAACTAAATGCACGAAAGAAACAAGCGGGGTGGTGCCCTCGATGGCCGGAGCCAGAGGAGAAAGGGGTACCTCGACGCCGGCTCTTGGCGGAGGTGCTGGAGCTTCCCTCGACTTCGCGCGCCTCGGCTGAAGGGTTGGCGATGGAGCTGTCACCTCCACGGACCTCAGGAGCACAATGGTGGCGCTGAAGGGTGGACCAAGGGGACTCGAAAATCAAAGGGAAAGAGGGGGGTCGGTTTTAAGTGGTTTGACCCCTGACCAAGGTGCTCCAAAGATCAAGACACCTCGGGCGACACACTGATCCATTCCTCGAGATGATCATAGGGCGAGCAAGCTTGATAATCGAGGAGAAAAAGTTGTCAAGATTCCATCATGGATTGGTGCAAGATGCGACCAGGAAAAATCGACCAAAATGGGGTCAAATGCATTCTGACAGACGCACATGGGTGGAGGGCAGGCAGTTGACCCGAGTCAACTGAGACCGCCCCCTGGTTGGTCCACGTGGACCAACCAGGAAAAACCCTAAAAAAAACTTAGTTAATTCAATTTAAAATATTAAATGGCCGAATTAGATAAAAGTTATAAAATAAAAAATGCTCAAAATTTTATGTAGTATTTTATTTTGATTTTTAATTATTTTTAGGAGTTATATTTTTACAAGTTACCATTTTAACCCTATATAGGTATAATACCTATGTATTTTAATATTTTATTTTTATTTTAGGTATTTTTAATATTATTATTTTTATTTATTATTTTATAAAATTATAACATCCTTTTATATACATAAATATATTTTTATTTTATTTTTCTGATGTGTTTTGTATATTTAATAAAATACAAGTATGTGTTGTATAGGTATATGTATAGGTATTTTGACTGTAATGCTGACCTTATCTCCCCCTACTTTATTCCTTGTCGACCTATTCATCAAGATGCCTAGGTCTCGGGGGTTTTGGGTCATAAAATATTTACAATATTTTATTCTTTTTTTCTTTTCTTTATTTATTCTATAATTTTGGCCTTAATTACAGTAATTTACACACTGTTTAGATGCACATGTATGAATGCTAAGATGCTTGATTTAAGGCTATTTACAGGCATTTGCTAGGGTTTTTGGTGCCAAAATGATAGAATAAAGATGATGAAATGTGGATTCATCATCCCCCTATACTTTACCTTTGCTAGTCCCTAGCAAACACTTATGCAATAAGTGCAAAAAGAAACAGAAAGAAAAGAAAAAGAAGAACTTGGATTTAATTTAATGATCAAACTTGCCTTCGCAAAATCAAAGTTTGGAGCTTAAGTCGGACCTTTGGAATTTTAGTGCGGGCGGAACCTTATTGAGAACCGTGTTTGAAATTCAACAGTCCCTGAGAATCCCAAAACTCTGCTCAAGTCTCCTCAATAGCCAGGTCAAAAATATCTCAACTCATACGCAAACCCTTACGACTATGAATCTGACTTGTACAGTGTAAGTGATGGTGGCTCTCCCCAACTAGAATGACAAAGAAACTGACTTCTCCAGTATGACAACCCAGTGATTCCCCAATCCAGCAACTCCATCCTCGAGGAGCGGGGTATTCCCTTCTAAGTTCAAGTGGCAACCAGCTCAAGAGGAGGGGGTGAAGAGAAGAATGGACGGTAGCCAGTGTAGCTACCTATCCTTGGATGCAAGACCAGTGTAGTCAAGTCATCCTGCTGCAGGCTCATATGATATGACTTTGGAACTCAAGCTTGCTTATTGACTTTGTACATACTTGGAGGTTTTTTATTTTTGTACATGCCTGAACACTTTTTTTTTTTGAATACTATATACAGCAGCATTTACATAAGGAGTTTTTCCTCTTGAGCCAGTAGACTATCCCTCTTTTGAAGCTTTATTGCAACCCACAGCCTCCTGTCTTTAGACTTCCTAATCACTGGACGGGTTGGGGTGCACTTCCCTCCCTAGAGGAGGACAAATGTTTCCACTTGTGTGCGTCTCATACCGGCAAATCCAATCCCCTCACCACTCCAACTGAGTTGAGCCATGTGAAAGGTGCAGGTGTCCAAGTTAGGTCATTATCAACAAGAGTCGTGCGTGTGCTCCGAAATACTCTACTTAGGCAGTCAAGAATCCATTGAACCAAGTCCCGTGATCCTCAAAGAATTAAGTCAACTAGACCTGAAGTACCTCAAACCCAGTTCCTATAAGGTTCCTGTTATTAGGTAGATTATAAGGTCCAATCAAGCTCCAATCTCTGGATTTTACTTAGACTTGTTCAACTATCAAACTCAATCCGAAAAATGCTCATGCTATGCTATGCAATGCAGAAAATATTTTTGTGATGCAATTTTCAAGATTTTGAACTTTTTATGATTTTTGAAAATATGATGCATGCAGATGCAATTTTTTTTGTATTTTTCAAAAAGATTTTTCAAGTGTTTTTGGATTTTAATTTTGCAAATGTTTTTGGGAATTTTTTTGAAAATAAAAAGTTTTGGCTGAAAACTAGGTGAAAAATATGTACACGGGAGTGCTTCTTACAAGAAGTGGATTTTAGAATTTACAAGGGTAAGTGATCAATTTTATACATATATGGTGGATTCTGGTGTGATGTGACTATTCCTCAAACTTATTTGAAAACAATTTGCACACAATTTTTGAAAACTATAGTCCAAAATAATTTTTACAAACATTTACACACATTTGAAAATCATTTTGCAAAGGTTTTCAAAACAGTATATATAGGTTTTTCAAATCATTTTTGCAACCATTTTTCAAACCATTTGCAAATCATTTTTCAAACATTTTATTTCACACAAAGAAAATAAATTTTACAAACCACACATTTTACACAGGTTGAAAACACGAAACAAAATATTTTCAAAATAGTTTTCAATAGATGTTCACAAAGATTTTCAAACTATTTTTCAAACATTTTGCAAAAAACATTTTCACCTGATTTATTAATCAGTAAATACGAAAAGAATTTGAGGAATAATCACATCTTTTTATTAAGGATTTTTAATGAATTTTAAAGAATTTTTAGCCATATTATTAAGAAAATACGAAAGTACGAGTTATGGCTATAGTATATACGCAGTATATACGACCCCCCTATACTTAGCTTGAGCTATGTCCTCATAGATCGGAGAGAAAAGAGAAGACATAACTCGTACTAAGTATAGATAAGTCTAAAGAATAAATGAATGAATCAATGAGAAGTTGATCGTCCCCCCTATACTTAGGATCAAATAATCCTAAGTATAGCAGACTGTACACAAAGCAGGGAGGGTCAAGGGTGGGAATGAACAGATCGTACTCAGATTGTCTCCCCCTATACTTAGGGTAAGATATCCCTAAGTATAGACAAGAAGAGGAGACAATGGAGAGGATCGAAAAGAATAGAAAAACTCGGGGTGCACACCCCCCTATACTTAGGACAAAGTACGTCTTAAGTATGGAAAACTGTCTACAAGGGCGGCACCTTTTTGATAGATAAAGACGATAAAAGAGGAAAAGAAGAAAAGAAGAAAAGAAGAAAATAAATCAACAGAAAACAAAGTGATATAAACAGATGGATCTGTACAGCGGAAGATAGATTTGATCACCATGTATGAGATGTAGATGATGAGAGTCAAAGGACACATCTCATACCAGAAGAATGGGGGCAACGTCAATGGTCGGCGGATCATGATCAAGATATAGTTTCAGGCGTTGACCATTGACGCGGAAGGTAGAGGAAGATGACGGTTCGGATATGTCGATGCTGCCATTGTCATGTACCTTCCTGACCACATACGGTCCTTTCCACTTGCTCTGTAACTTCCCTGGAAATAACTTTAGCCTTGAATCAAACAACCATACTCTCTGATCTGGCTCAAACTGTTTATGGCTGATATGCGAATCGTGCCATGTCTTCACTTTCTCTTTGTACTGTAGGCTGTTGGAGAAGGCTGTATCTCTCAATTCCTCCAGGGCTGCCAATTCTGCTCTTCTCTGTTCTCCTATACTCTCGGGATCTTGAAGCAACTCAGTAACTGCCCAAAAAGATTTGTGCTTGATTTCCACTGGCAAATGACACGGCTTGCCATAGACGAGACGAAAGGGAGATGTTCCCAATGGATTCTTGAAAGAAGTCCGATAAGCCCACAAGACCGAGTCCAAAAGTTGTGACCAATCCTTTCGGTCTGGGCTGACAACTTTCTGCAGGATAGTCTTTATCTCCCTATTCGATACTTCGGCAAGACCATTAGTCTGAGGGTGATAAGGAGTGGCAACCCGATGGTCAATGCCGAACTCGTCTGCAAGGGCCCTGACTTTGTCATTGATGAAGTGAGACCCCCCGTCTGAAATCAAGACTCTAGGTACACCGAACCGTGAAATGATATTTTTCCTCAAAAATTTGCAAACGGTTTTAGCATCTGCGGCTCGGGCGGGGATGGCCTCAACCCATCGACTGACATAATCTACAGCGAGCAAAATATGCTCGAATCCCTGACTTTTAGGAAATGGGCCCATGAAATCAATACCCCATGCATCAAAAACCTCACAGAAGTGAATGGGTTGCATGGGCATCATGTCTTTCTGTCCGCAGGTTCCCATTTTCTGACAATCAGTACATCTCTTCACGAACTCATCAGAATCCTTGAAGAGAGTAGGCCACCATAGGCCGGATTGAAGCACCTTTTGTGCTGTCCTTTTTCCAGAATGATGTCCTCCTGCCTCAAGCTTGTGGCAGTATGTGAGGACGCTATGCTGCTCTTCTTGAGGAATGCACCTCCTCCAGATACTATCCCCTCCTTCATGATAAAGGACGGGATCCTCCCAATGGTAAAACTTGGCCTTAGCTAGGAAGGTCTCAAGTTTCTGCCTGGGCCAACCCTGAGGGACTGTCTTGGCAACAAGATAGTTCACAAAGTCAGCATACCATGGGAGTGAGGTGACAGCCAAGATCGCCTCATCTGGAAATGTCTCTGTTATAGGTGCGCTGGGCTCGGATTCCTCAAGATTCTCCAATCTGGAGAGATGATCCGCCACCACATTCTTGACTCCAGGCTTGTCCTTAATCTCAATATCAAATTCCTGGAGTAGAAGGATCCATCTGGTAAGACGTGCTTTGGCATCCTTCTTAGCCATTAAGTACCGGATGGCGGTATGATCAGTATAAATGGTCACTCTAGATCCGAGAATATACGATCGATACTTATCAAGAGCGAAGACTACGGCCAGCATTTCTTTCTCAGTCACAGTGTAATTCCGCTGCGCGGCATCCAAAGTCCGGCTGGCGTAGTGAATGGCAAACGGTAAACCATCCCTCCTCTGTCTAAGCACAGCCCCAACGGCAAAATCTGAAGCATCCGTCATGATCTCGAATGGGAGAGACCAATCGGGTGGCTGAAGGACAGGAGCTGAAACAACCATATTTTTGAGAGTCTCAAATGCTTCAAGACACTTATCATTAACAATAAACTCGGTGTCTTTAGTCAGCAAGTCAGTAAGCGGTCGGGCAATTCGACTGAAGTCCTGAATGAACCGTCGGTAGAAACCGACATGCCCTAGAAAAGACCGTAACTGACGCAAGTTGGACGGCGGATTGAGTTTTCTGATGATGTCCACCTTAGCCGGATCGACCTCCATGCCCCTGTTGGAGACGATATGACCAAGGACCGTCCCTTGAGTCATCATGAAATGACTCTTCTCCCAGGATAAGACAAGATTGACCTCTATGCAGCGCTTCAGCACACGGTCTAGGCAGTCAAGACAAGCATCGAACCCGTCGCCATAGACCGAGAAGTCATCCATGAAGACCTCTAAACAGTCACCCACCATGTCCGAGAAGATGGACAACATGCACCTTTGGAATGTCGCCGGAGCGTTACATAGACCAAAGGGCATCTGTCTGAAAGCATAAGTCCCAAACGGACAGGTGAATGTCGTTTTCTCCTGGTCTTCGGGCGCGATGGCCACTTGATTATATCCAGAGTACCCATCAAGAAAACAATAATGACTCTTCCCAGCTAACCGCTCGATAATCTGATCAATGAATGGTAGCGGGAAGTGATCCTTCTTGGTGGCCTCATTCAATCGTCTGTAGTCCACACAGACCCTCCAAGAAGTTGGTACTCTGGTAGCGATCTCCTCTCCAGACTCATTGACAACTGTAGTGATACCCGTCTTCTTGGGTACCACATGTAACGGACTTACCCATTTGGAGTCGGAGATGGGATAGATGAAATCGGCGCTCCACCACTTGGAAATTTCTTTCATGACTACATCTCGAAGATTCGGGTTCAGCCGTCGTTGGAACTCACGCGACGGCTTAGCGTTGTCTTCAAGATAGATATGGTGGGAGCAAAGATTAGGGCTCAGCCCTTGGAGATCAGCTATACTCCAACCGATCGCCTTGCGGTTTCTTTCAAGAACCAACATCAGACGAGATTCTTGTTCTCCAGTCAAATCTGCTGAGATAATGATTGGGTGCATTTCTGACTCTCCAGCAAGGAATCTGTACTTCATTGACTGCGGCAGAGGTTTCCGTTCCGGACAACTGGGAGGTGGCAGATCTGGCTTCTTAAGTCTGTGTAAAGGCGACCAAATCTGCATGGGAGAACTCTCGCACTGCTTGAATTTCTGACAAAGAGCGGCCTGATGGATCATCAATAAACTGCACTGGCTCGCACTCTGTCGTGGTTGTTGGCTCAGTAGGAATCAGACAAGGTAAATAGTCGTCAAAGTCATCCCAGTCAATGTCTGAATCCGAGGGATCAGAAGATGATGAGCAAGATTGAAATTCCTCAGCACTACTCATCACAACACTGTCAGCCTCAGAGATATCCTCATCCAGGGATGTGCTCTCCCGGCTCTCGATTGCCATGAGCTTGAGATACAGTGAATCTGCAGGCAAGGCGAGGGTCGGTGCTACGGGATCTCTCCAGTTGGATTCATCATCAGTCATCTCAAAGTCACAAACCTGGTGGATGTCTAGCTCCTCTTCTGTCATCTGCTCGGCTTCGCTGGACTGCTCTGAGCATTCTGCCTCTCTGGCTCTGATCTCTTCGATCGTCTTTATTTGTATGGTTTCGCCCTCTACGCGAAAGCATACCTTCCCACTATCATGATCGGTCACCGCCTTGGCTGTGGCCAAGAATAGACGTCCGAGAATGATGGGGGCATCAGTTACCGCCTCAGGGATCTCCATGTCCAACACGACGAAGTCCACGGGGAATTTCAGGCCCTGAATGGTAACGACCACGTCTTTCAGTAACCCCTTCGGCCTCTTAATCGACCTATCAGCAAACTGAAGGACGGTTCTGCTTCGAAGAAGAGGGCCAAACTCGAACTGCTTGAGTAAGGCTGCCGGAAGGAGGTTAATTGAAGAGCCGCTGTCTAACAGAGTACGATCAAAATGCTGCTCCTGAATCTCGCATCTGACATAGGGAGCTCCTGCGTCTGGTCGCTTGGCTGGCAATGTGTTCTGAATGGCGCAGCAAGTGTTATGCGTGAGCATATGGATTTGATCTCTGTGCCTCTTCTTCCTTCGGACAGTAGTTGTTTCTTTCAAATTCTTCTTGAAGAAGGGGATATGCTCAAACGCTTCTCGTAGAGTCAGCTGAATGTGAAATCTGTCAATCATTTCGTTGCCAAACTCTACCTGCTGATTCTTTTTAGGATTTTCTTTTTTATTCCCCTTCGCTCGGCGGAGTACCTCAGGGAAGGGGATGGTAGGGGCCTCCTCAGATGGAGGACTAGGAATCGGTCCCTGTGCCTGTGAAGACGGAGAATCCATACAATCATCATCATTCATCACATATGGATCCGCAATTTGAACAGAAACCTTTCCTTTATTCATATTTTTGTTTTTGTTTTTGTTCCCACAGTCTCTAGATACAAAATGTGGCAACATCACAGATGGCTCAACAAAAGTGGATGTGGTGGCCTCAGTACCACCACTAGCACCTGTCTTCGCGGCATCAGCACCGCGCTCTGGTTCATCATCCAAAATGGTGGCATCAGCACCACCGTCTGCATCTGGTATCACAACGGCATCAGCACCGTTGTCCTGGGCTCCATCATTGGTGGCATCAGCACCACCGTCTTCAACATCATCATTAGCGGCATCAGCACCGCTAGTCTGCTCCTCTGGCGCTCCTGGTTCTGCGTCTGGCTGTCGCTCAGAAGAAGCGTCGCCGGCTGGCATCCTACCGCTCCTAGTAGTCACAAAATCAGCATCATTCACAAAAGAAGACATATCATTCAAATTGTCACTAGGAGAGGCATCCTCTATGAACTCTACCTGCTCAGATTTTCTTTTAAATTATTAGGATTAGGTTCGATCTGAGCGGGTATGGCGGCTTTGCCTTTGATGATGTCCCGCATCTCCTGCCAGAACTCATCCATTTCTTGCCTGAAAGATGCTCGCTGTTCAGATAGCAAGCGGGCAAGATCATCAAGGGATGGGTTCTCATAGGCTGGACCCTGAGAACCGGATGGTTGTCCTTGCTGGAAATGGGGCTGCTGCTGCTGGTACTGGGGGGGAGGCTGGGCATAAGAATGCTGAGGCGGCTGTCGCTGCCTCCACTGCTTTCCCTGATAGGCGGGACGAGGACCACTCTGATACTGCTGGGGCTGGTTGTACTGGGGCTGCTGGTGTTGTTGCTGTGGCTGGCCGTTCTGCTGTCCTTGAGCAGGGGAATGCTGTTGGGATGAGGATCCACCATTACCCCAACGGAATCCGGGGTGATCCCTACGAATTGCGGGCTGAGGGTATCGGTCATACCAAATCCCGTTGACTTCCATCAACGGTTCCTGCTCGAAGGAAGGTGGAGGAAGAACTGCCAGTGGCTGCTCCGGCTGATACACCACCATCTGCGTCTCCTGAGATGGCGGTTGCTCTGGATGGTACTGCAACAATGGAACCGGCTCCGCCTGGATATGGTTCACCTGGCGGTATGAGGTGGAGGCCTGGTTGGGATTGTTGCTGCTGGAAGCAACCTGTGACCTGGGAGGCTGTTGTGAATGGGCCTGTGCCTCCTGAATACAGAGAATCTGAGTCTTCAGGTCACTCATTGTTTTGGTAAGAAGGTCCATCTGGGCTAGACCTTGGTTCTGTTTCTTCTCGAGGATCTCCATGCGGTCCAACTTTTCACTAATTATGCCCATGTCGGCTGCTGCTGATTCTGCTTGGGCTGCGGCTACCGACGTTGTGCTAGGACCGGCATCGATGCGAGCGATCCTTTGAAATGATCCTGCTCCTTGCGGGGGCTTCTGCTGATTGTAGACTCTGGCCTGGGTCATCACTGTTGAGTTCTCTGCCATGCCTTCATAGATGGCCCAGACATCGTCTTCACCTTTGGAGAAATAGGACCCACCGCAAGAGGCGTTCACAAGCCCCTGCAGCTCCGGTGTCAGCCCACAGAAGAAACTCTGCACCAGGTGGGGCTTGGAGATATCGTGATGTGGACACCGGTCTATGAGCTCTCTGAATCGATCCCATGCTTCATGGAACTGTTCATTTGGGATCATGACGAAGTTGCTGATCATGGCTCGAGCTGCGTTGGTCCGGCCGAGAGGATAGTATTTCTTCAAATATACGGACCGGAGATCTGCCCAAGTGTCGACAAATCGCCCTAGATGCTTGAGCCAATATGCGGCTCGATCAACCAATGAGAACGGGAAGGCGATCATCTTGATTGTGTCCTCGGTCAACAACCGATCGTGGATGGTGCTGCATATCATTTCGAATTCTTGGAGATGGAGGTGCGGCTCTTCGGTCGGCAACCCATGGAATTTGGGTAGCAACTGAATCGTGTGGTGCCGAAGCTCGAAGTCTCCGTGGATAGGTGGGAGTCTGATCCACCGGTGAGTGAGGGACGAAGCTGGGTTGTGAAGTTCCCTCATGATAGTCTGTGGCGGTCGCTCACCGTCTGGATCGCCTCCTCCTGCGTCAGGTCCTCCTCCTTCTCCGCCACCGCCTCCTCCAGGTCGGTTCTCTCTCAGCTGTGCGATTTCTCTCATAAGGTCACCCATGAAAGTGCCCTGGTCTCGGATCTGCCTCTGCATATTCTCCAGGGATGCTAGTAATGAATTGTTGATGGCCGCCTGATCGATTATGAATGGAGGGTGATCGTGGTCATCTGGGTGCTCGCCTCTGTCTACCATTGCTTGATTCTCTGAAAATGCAAAAGAGGCCATTTCAGGTGCTGTTGAATGAGCGGAACTCTGTGATGCACTGAATTCTGACACAATTGGACTGAGGGAAGGAGAACGGGAAGGGTGGTCGAGGGGGAACAGGGTGGATGTGAACTCAGGCTCGGAGAGCGGGCTCTCCGAGGCATTCCTAGATGAGTAGGGAGGAGTGCTGGATAGCGGTGCCGACAAGGTCGGCCTAAGAGATCTCCTTCCCATCATCTTGATTATTTGAGAAGAGTGGGGATAATGCAAGAAAAGAAGAAAATGAGATGCAACAAAATTTTGCACAATTGTGCGGTGTTTTTGATCTTGACCTTAATAAATCTAACAATCAAACACAAAGCAAAGGTAAGTTCACCAACTCAACTCGTGAAGCCGTGAAGGTTCGGCTTTTATCTTGTCAGTTTTAGCTTGTTTTTCAGGTATTAATCTTTTCACGAGTCCTTAGAGCGCTACGCCTATAGGAGAGAGAGTACTGCCAGGAAAGTGTCCCCGTACTTGTCCTCCTCCTGTGTAACCTGTAACTTGCGCTTTTTAAGGTCCTTGTAACCCTTCCTGGATCCCTACTCAGCCAAAGAAAAGAGAGAGGAAGCCGATAGGCGAAACCGATACTTCGGACCTCGCTCGCAACGGAATCACCCGTGAGCGTACAAGGTCCTACTCGGACGCAGCCGGTGAGACAGACACACCCGTGAAGGCGTGGCCTAAGCTCGGTACTTCGGACAAGGTCGGCGCTCACACAATAGTGAGTCACCAATGGCGACCAAGTCCTACTCGACTACGTACGATAGTAGCGCCAATACTTCGGAAATCCAGGTGATACACAAGGCAGCCACAAGTTGGGTTTTGGGCTCTAATCCTTACGAAGCGCTCACCTCACTTGGAAGGAAACCTTCCCATGCAACCTGAAGACAAGTGAGGGTGTTACTCTCCCCAAGCAATGAATCCAATTACCGATTTTATTTTTGGTCAAGTTTTCTTTAGCAGTCCCTTTTTTTAATTTTTTTGGTGTTATCGCTTCTTTTGAGTTAATTCAAACAAGCGCCTAACGGTTTTGTATTTTTCCTTTATCCTACTTTGTTCCAAAAACAGAGGGAGAGTAGAGTCGGAAAAGCCGTGCAAGTCGACACCAAGGTGGAAATCTCACCTTTGTGCCTAGATGATGCGTGCAAAGTTAGAGAACTTACAGCGAATCCCAGCTCTCTCCATGCGGGATGCAAAGCAGAATTTTTAAACCTAATCTATATGGCGAAATGCAAGGCGGAAATCGTCCTAGTACAGGCAACTGCTAGCGTGAAGAACCACAAGCTAGCTAGCAACTCCTAATCCGAGTGTCCGGTCTAGGCTCACCCCTCCTCTGCCCAACATATTTGGGGTAGGAGAAAGCGCTTGTTCGGGTGTGAGATCGCGGCGCGTGGATTTGGAAGCTACTAGCTAACTGTTTGATTATTCTAAGTCCAAATACGAATCTATAGGAGCATGCAATGATAATTAGGTGTTTGGACCTATTCTAATCGAGTCAAGCAGACCTAGAACTAAGAGCTCAATCCACAAAAGAAAGTGAAAAATGAAAACAAAACCGGCAAATGACAGCGATGAAAACTCGTCAAAACTACGGTGAGTCCCCAGGTGAACAAACACCCGGAAATTAGGCCCGAATGTCTAAGTGTTCAAGTCCAAGGGTACCTGTATTATTACAAATTAAATAAGTCACTCTCTCACCAAAAATAAAAGACAAGCTAATCTAAGCACTCTCTCTCTCTCACTCCTTGCTCTCTCCTGCCGGCTAGGCTAAGAATAGCCGGCTCCGCTTCCCAAGGATGCGTCGGGTCACCTAGGCGATCCGCCTCGCTCCGCGGTCCCTCGCAAGAAGACAAGACAAGAGATGGTCAGATAGCTCAACAAGATATATCAAAATGTAAGAGATGAAAAATGCTGCTATGGTAAACAATCACACAATAAGACAAAATGTGAACTACAAGCTGTTGCTCCCCGGCAACGGCGCCATTTGATAATCCCAGAATTCGATGTGGTTATGTCGACTCACAAGGCGAGTCAACAGTCGGTGTTTGACCACACAAATCCTGAAATTAATCAACAATTAACCCACACTAAGCTCAATAATTAGAAAGAAATGTGGAGTTAAAATTTATTTTTAACTCTGCACAAATGGTGTATAGTGTCAAGTATGCAGAGAGTTCGAACACAGGGAACAAACAGTGTAATTCAAGCAAAAATGCTAAAGTGTGTGAGTGTGTGGTGTCTACACTGAGCAAGCAAGTAACTACAATTTTGTGGGTTTTTAATTTTTAATTTTTTTATTTAATTTTTAATTTTGTATTTGATTTTTAATTTTCTGATTTTTATATTTTATATTTTATATTTTTTTATTTTCTTTTTCAATATTTAAAGGAAAGGCAATATAATCAAAGACAAGCTAAAAGATTTATAAAAATGTGCAAAAATACTCAAAAATTCAGAAATAAAATGTTTTTGGTATTTTTAAGGTTTTCTACTGTTTTTGTGATTTTTGGGGGTTTTTCAAGGTGTTTTTGATATTTTTAATTACTGAAATAAGAGAAAACAGTGGAAATAAGGCTGGCTGTGAATAAAATGAGATTTAAAAATATCAACCAGTAGCTCAAAATTTTCACACTATTTTTCAAATAAAAAGAACAAAATAAGGGACAAACAGAAGCTGAGTTTATATTTTTTTGATTTTTCTACTATTTTATATATTTTTTTGAAGTTTTTGAGAGTTTTTAATTTTTTAGTGTTTTTCTTTTGAAATTTTTAATGATTTTTGGACTGACACTAAAAGACAATAAAGTAGACACTAGGTGAATTTTTGGGAATTTTTGGAGGTATTTTGATATTTTTTTGGTATTTTCTAAGGTAGACAGTACACAAAACAGATGTTTTTGATTTTTAATAAATATGAAAATAAAATAAAATCAAAAACTAACTAGATGGCGTTGAAGTACACGTGTCCAGGTGCTTAAGTCTATTTTTGTGGAATTTTTGGAGTTAAAATGACAGGTTAAATAAATACAAGAAGCATCCAATTAATAATCAGGCCTGGCAGGGGTATATGTGCAATATCCAAAACATCCAGGGGCATACATGCAATTTTCCACAAAAATATACACTGTATATTCAATTTTTAGCACCAAAAGACAATTACAAAAACCGCCTGGGCCTCCTAGCAATTTACCCACCAGGGCGCGTGACTTGCACGCGCCTGGGAAGGACTAAAATGTAATATAACCAAAACCTGGGGGCCTACTTGCAAAATATCCAAAAATATTACACGTGCTATGAAAGTTTCAGGACTAAAACGAAATACACAAACATATGGGGGTTCCTTGCAAAATGCCCACCCCCTCACGTGTACAGGTCACGTGAGGTGACGTGGCGAAGGACCCAAATGCAAATAAATAAAGTCTGGGGGTCTTTTTGCAAATATTACAAAATATTTAAACTACAGACAAAAGTTTAACGACTAAAAAGTAAATACAAAAGGCGCGAGGGTGTGGATGCAAAATACCCTCGACGCGACGCTCCGATGATGACGCGTGGCGCGAATCCAACGGCTGGAAGATCGGACGGTGGGATGAATCCCACTTATCCACGTGGCGTGTCCTGGGTCCGCGATGGCGCTTCGTGGATGCACGGCGGAGATTAGAACGCTCGACGACGATCTGACGGCTGAGGCGTGGTGCAATCCAACGGCTGCGGCTTGATCTGGGCGCTCCACCTCGATCCGACGGTGCTGAGGCCCGGAGCAAGAACAGCGACGAACTCCGGCGAGCCGAGGTTCGCCGAGGTCAAACTCCGTCTCCGGCGAGCGGTTTGGCCTCAAAAGCGGGCTGGAGGCTCCTGGGGTCGTCCTCTACCTCCTGGGGGCTTCAAAATTGCACGGGGATGGCCGTGCTGCTCGCAGACGATCGGCGGAGCTGGAGAGCTCGGCTGAGCTCCGGCGAGCTTCAAAATCGCGCCCAGGCGCGAGTCAACATGCTTTGACCCTGCAAAAAAGGTTAGAAGGTCCAGGGCAAAGTGCCTGGACCTGGGGAGGACCTAAACTATGCGCGAAGAGGAATGGTCGACGGTGGCCGGAGTTGCGCTCTGGCGATGAAGCTTGGATGGGCGAAATACGCGATGGAACGTATGATTTTTTGGGGGGTTTTGAAGACACAACTAACAGGAACTAAATGCACGAAAGAAACAAGCGGGGTGGTGCCCTCGATGGCCGGAGCCAGAGGAGAAAGGGGTACCTCGACGCCGGCTCTTGGCGGAGGTGCTGGAGCTTCCCTCGACTTCGCGCGCCTCGGCTGAAGGGTTGGCGATGGAGCTGTCACCTCCACGGACCTCAGGAGCACAATGGTGGCGCTGAAGGGTGGACCAAGGGGACTCGAAAATCAAAGTGAAAGAGGGGGGTCGGTTTTAAGTGGTTTGACCCCTGACCAAGGTGCTCCAAAGATCAAGACACCTCGGGCGACACACTGATCCATTCCTCGAGATGATCATAGGGCGAGCAAGCTTGATAATCGAGGAGAAACAGTTGTCAAGATTCCATCATGGATTGGTGCAAGATGCGACCAGGAAAAATCGACCAAAATGGGGTCAAATGCATTCTGACAGACGCACATGGGTGGAGGGCAGGCAGTTGACCCGAGTCAACTGAGACCGCCCCCTGGTTGGTCCACGTGGACCAACCAGGAAAAACCCTAAAAAAAACTTAGTTAATTCAATTTAAAATATTAAATGGCCGAATTAGATAAAAGTTATAAAATGAAAAATGCTCAAAATTTTATGTAGTATTTTATTTTGATTTTTAATTATTTTTAGGAGTTATATTTTTACAAGTTACCTTTTTAACCCTATATAGGTATAATACCTCTGTATTTTAATATTTTATTTTTATTTTAGGTATTTTTAATATTATTATTTTTATTTATTATTTTATAAAATTATAACATCCTTTTATATACATAAATATATTTTTATTTTATTTTTCTGATGTGTTTTGTATATTTAATAAAATACAAGTATGTGTTGTATAGGTATATGTATAGGTATTTTGACTGTAATGCTGACCTTATCTCCCCCTACTTTATTCCTTGTCGACCTATTCATCAAGATGCCTAGGTCTCGGGGGTTTTGGGTCATAAAATATTTACAATATTTTATTCTTTTTTTCTTTTCTTTATTTATTCTATAATTTTGGCCTTAATTACAGTAATTTACACACTGTTTAGATGCACATGTATGAATGCTAAGATGCTTGATTTAAGGCTATTTACAGGCATTTGCTAGGGTTTTTGGTGCCAAAATGATAGAATAAAGATGATGAAATGTGGATTCATCAGTTAGCAGGAAGAAAGATAACCGAAATATAAAGACACATGTCTTATCAGTAGCCACAACCTATTGTCTCAAGAATCAGACTTTGCCAAAGAAAAGGAGAGACATGGGTGCTCACTATGTGGAGAGTCGTATTGACGACATTGCGTTTGCACGCACAATCTTAGATAACGGTTCTTCGATAAACTTACTTCCCTTAGCATTATATCAGAAATTGGAGTTGGGACCACTTCGCAAATCTAGAGCTTTACTCCAATTCGCAGATCGTTCAGTGAAGAGACCTAAGGGAGAAGTGAAGAACGTCGTTATCTTGATTGAGGGGCAGAACTATCAGGTGGACTTCACAGTCTTGGACATGGAGACCCCCAATCATTGGAGAGAATCTCAGATCATTCTCGGGCGACCCTTCCTTAGGACCGCAGGAGCAGCTTTTGATTATGGTACGGGAATGATGAAGTTCCGTTCTCCCGGCGGAGAAGTGAACCTTGAGATGAAGCAAACCAAGTGTCAGCGACCCGATTCAGAGAGTAGCACAGAGTACTCATCTTCAGAGGCAGACTGCAGTTTGATTAGCACAGTTGGGATTTGGGGACAGATTCCTTCAGGACAGAGCGAGACCCTTTCATCTGGAGAGGATATAGTGCATGACGCAGTTTGCCAGGTGTTGTCTGATCTTGCTAGAGATGCATCAACCTATTCTCATGATGACTTAGAGATCCATCCGGATCTGTCAGTTCCATCCTCTTCGGAACAATCATGGGACATAGATGACGAGTCGGACGTGGCTTTTGCCGATTGTTTGGATACTTTTGACGATCCGACTCCCGATACTTCTGATTTGGTGGCGAGTACTACTCAGCTTAGCCCACCTTCATGCAGCACGGAACCAGATTTAGATTCAGTTCAGCCAGATCTGCTTGATGATACCACATTGCCAGAACTGAAATCACTACCTCCTACACTTAAGTATGCCTTTCTTGCGGGACCCAAAGAGAGATATCCTGTCATCATTAGCTCAGACTTGTCTTTAGAGCAGGAGTCTAGGTTGTTAGAAGTCTTAGAGAGGAACCGCAAAGCAATAGGCTGGACAGTGTCGGATCTCGTGGGCATCAACCCCGCTCTCTGCTCGCACCATATTTTTACTGAGGATAACGTGAGACCTTCCCGTGAGTTTCAGAGGAGACTTAACCCCAATCTACGGGAAGTGGTGAAGAATGAAATTGAGAAATGGTGCAAAGAAGGGTTTATATACCCTATTTCTGACTCCAAGTGGGTGGCCCCACTTCATGTTGTCCCGAAGAAGTCGGGAATTCAGATGGTCACCAACGAGGAGGGGGTAGAGATCGCGACACGAGTACCTACGTCGTGGCGTGTCTGTGTTGACTACAGGCGCCTGAATGCTGCGACCAAGAAAGATCACTTTCCCTTGCCTTTTATTGATCAGATCTTGGAGAGACTCGCAGGGAAAGAGTTCTTCTGTTTTCTTGACAGGTACTCAGGCTACAACCAGGTGGCCATAGCCCCTGAGGACCAGGAAAAGACCACATTCACATGTCCATTCGGCACTTATGCTTTCAGGCGCATGCCATTCGGGCTCTGCAATGCCCCAGGCACATTTCAGTGGTGCATGATAGCCATATTTGCCGAGATGGTGGGAGATTTCCTAGAAGTGTTCATGGATGACTTCTCGGTCCATGGTGATTCTTTTGATACATGTTTAGCGCACTTGGACCGAGTTCTCACGAGGTGTAGAGAGGTGAATCTGGTACTCTCCTGGGAGAAGAGTCACTTTATGGTGACGGAGGGTATCGTGTTGGGGCATGTCATCTCCAAAAGGGGAATGGAGGTTGACCCTGCCAAGGTGGAGGTGATCAAGAAACTAGATCCACCTACCAACGTAAAGTCAGTGCGGTCATTCTTAGGGCATGTTGGATTCTATAGGAGATCCATTCAAGATTTTTCAAAGATCGCCCGCCCACTGACTGAGCTCTTAGGGAAAGACATAGAGTTCGTTGTAGATCACAGGTGTCTGGAGGCCTTTGAGCTCTTGAAAAGGAAGATTTCTACCTCGCCTATTCTACAAGCTCCTGATTGGTCTCTCCCCTTTGAGATCATGACTGACGCTTCAGATTTCGCTATAGGAGCTGTGTTAGGACAACGGCGAGAGGGGATTCCGTTTGCGATTTACTATGCGAGCAAAGTTTTAGATCCTACACAGAAAAACTATACAGTGACTGAAAAGGAAATGCTCGCGGTAGTATGGGCCCTCGAGAAGTTCAGATCATATATTTTGGGCTCTAAGGTGACAATTTATACTGATCACACAGCCATTCGATACCTAATGGAAAAGAAGGATGCGAAGGCGCGTCTTCTTAGGTGGATTTTACTCCTCCAGGAATTTGATTTGGAGATAAAAGATAAACCTGGAGTGAAGAATGTTGTGGCTGATCACCTTTCTCGGATTGAACTTAAGGATTCTCCTGATCATGAGCGGATTAGAGAGACCTTCCCAGATGAGTCAATTTGTGTTGTTGACTCCCTCCCATGGTATGCCAACATGGTGAACTATCTTGTCTCCAAGCAGGTTCCCCATGGTTGGACTAGGAGCAGCATTGATCGACTGAAGTCGGATTCGAGGAGATACCACTGGGACGATCCTTTCCTTTTCTTCGAAGGACCGGATTGTGTTTGGAGAAGGTGTATTCCTCAGGAGGAATACCATAGTGTCCTCACATATTGTCATTCACTTGAGGCTGGAGGACACCATTCGGGAAAGAGAACCGCTCACAAAGTACTTCAATGTGGATTGTATTGGCCGACCTTGTTTAGAGATGCCATTGATTTTGTACGGTCGTGCCCGATCTGTCAAAGGATGGGAGGGACAGTTGGACAGAGAGATGAGATGCCCATGCAACCGATGATTATTTGTGATGTTTTTGATGCATGGGGCATAGATTTTATGGGTCCCTTTCCCAACAGCCAAGGACATGAGTACATTTTATTGGCGGTTGATTATTTATCTACGTGGGTGGAGGCTATCCCAACCTGAACCGCAGACAGCAAGACTGTCTGTAAGTTTGTGAAAGACCATATTATTGCTAGGTTCGGGGTGCCAAAAGTTTTGATATCTGATGGGGGTAGCCATTTTGTGAATCGAGATATGAGATCTTTAGCTAAGGACTATGGATTTGATCATAGAGTTACTAGTCCTTACCACCCACAGTCCAACGGCATGGCAGAGGTTTCGAACAGAGAGGTGAAGAGTATTTTGCAGAAATTGGTTCGTCCCGATAGGAAGAACTGGTCTCGGCTCTTGGACCAAGTTCTGTGGGCCTATAGGACAGCCTACAAGACACCATTGGGTACTTCACCATTTAGAATGATCTATGGCAAGCCATGCCATTTGCCCGCAGAATTGATTCATAAATCCGAATGGGCAATTAAGAAGATTAATTGGAGTTGTCACCTAGGAAAACTTTGCCGAGACTTGAACTTGAACGAGCTCGTGGAAATCCGAAACAGGGCATATGACAACAGTTTGATTTATAAGGACAAAGTAAAGAGATGGCATGATCAGCACATTAGGTGCAAAGACTTTGTCCCTGGACAAAAGGTATGGTTGTTCAATGCCAGGTTGAAGATGTTCCATGGGAAGCTCAAATCTAAATGGACGGGTCCCTTTGTGGTTAAGAAAGTGCACGAGAATGGAAGTGTAGAGATAGCTGATCTTGCAGATGGTGCACAATCTCATGTGGTGAATGGACAACTGTTGAAGCATTTTGTTGATTCCAAAGAGCAGTTAGTCCAAGTCGAGGTCATCAACTTCATACAGAGTGAGCACAGAGCACATACATCTTATTACTCTTCATGAAGATGCAGCATCAAGATTCAACATCTTAGAAGATTCCATCACTCTTGTACATATTCTCCCTTCTTTGTATATTCTCGAGATCACGTCGGTTCTCACACTTACTCTTGTCCTATACTTAGGCTGACCAAAGCCTAAGTATAGGGGGGACCGATGCCCGCCATGTGTATTTACTCATCATTTCTCCTCTTGACCTCGTCCGCCCCATTTTTGCTCTTCTTCTACACTTAGGCTGTCCAGAGCCTAAGTATAGGGGGGCGGATCGACTTCTATACTTTCTATTATTTTAGCTTTCCTACGCTTAGTACGAGCTATGTCTTTTTGTCACCTAGTGCCATGAGGACATAGCACAAGCTAAGTATAGGGGGGCGTGTATATATTACATATATACTTTACCCATACCTCGTACTTTCACGTATTTTTGTATATACTATACAATAATTATGGGGTGGGTAAAAAAAAGTAAAAAAAAACTTTTTCCTAAAAAAACAATCAAAAAAAACTTTTTCCTAAAACTTAAAAAAAAAACAAAACAACAAAAAAACTCTTTTTCCTTATTTGCTATAAAAAAAACTTTTCAAAAAAAGAATCTTTTCTTATTTACCTATCTTTTTCAAAAAAAAACTCTTGAAAAAAAACTTCTTCTTTGCCTTTGTTTGTCAAAAAAAAAACAAAAACAAAAGCAAAAAAAAAACTAACTAATAAGTTGGTTTAATCCCTGACACAATTCACTTTCACACAAGACTAGTGATGTTCAAGAACACTTGGTTTATGAGGTCTTGAGATTTTGAGTTAACCAGCCTTAGTCATTAGGGTCCTTGACTTAATTATTCACATTTCCCTAGTTTGAAAGATGTGTGTGCTATATTGCATGCTTAGTCTCTACCTTAAGAATATGATCAGCACCTCACATACACGACTGCAGTTATGATGAGATGAGTTGAAATTTCACTTGAGGAACTGGGTTGAGGGATTTGAGTTTGGACTTGATTTAATGATGCTCGAGGATGGGATAAAATCAATGAAGGCTTCATGAAACCTGAGTGTCAGCACATTTAGCCAGTACGAGAACATGGTTCTTGTACTATCTCTTGATATTTACCTATGTGCCAGGGTGTGATAAAATAAAAAAATGTTGATCAGTGTGCGCCAACTCTTGGTAAAAGCAGTGGAGCTAGCCACAAATACTACAAAGCAATAAAATGTCAAAGAAAAGCTCTCATTCCACAAAGTCAATTATCAAAAGAGCTTCCACCAAAGGTGAGCGCTCCCAACCATTTCAAAGTGTCCACTTGGACCACCGCTATTAGGACCAGGAGTCGGGCTTGCACCAAAAAAGGGCTCTGCATCGTAAATGCTACAAGTCTGGGTGTAGAAGGTACGATAGGTACTCAAAAAAGGCACACCCCGGTGTACTCCCAGGAAAACAAGTGCAGACGGCTCCAACTTCTCTTGACGGACGCACTGATCAACACCAAAAAAATGCGTTGCGTAATAAGGCACTAGAGAGGATCCTTGTTCCAATGAGAGGGAGAGAAGAAATGACACAATCCTATGCCCTCCATCAGCTGGCCTTCCATCTACACTTTCAAGTCTGACAACTAAAGAGACGGTGGATTGGATGCAAGAAATGATTTATTCCCTAGTGTTGAGGATCGGGTTCTTAGGAGAGTCCCTTAGACTGGAACCTTGGGTGACGTTGCGACTCTACTCTTATAACTGCAGTCCACACTTAAAGTCATATCCCTTATATATACGTATACAAAGAGAGTCTGATAATTAGGGAAATTGGGTACCTTTTGACTAGAGCTTGGTTCAGCTTAGAATTTTAGGATCTCTAAAACCGAGAGATCTTAAACGGATCAAGTCTTGTATTCACATGCACAGTCAGGGGTTAACCAAACTTATTCATTCTTTATTTGCTCGAGGACTAGCAAAGTTTAAGTATAGGGGGGTGATGAATCCACGATTCATCATCTCAATATCTTGATCTTAGCAAAATCCACGAGTAAATTCCCTAATAAATGTCCATAAAATCAATAAATTAACAAAATAACTCTTGTAAATAAAACACACTAATTATTGTATATCGGATTGTATAAAATAAATTAACATAAAAAAGCCGCAAATTCACAAGAGTTTTATACATGTAAATAGCCCAAAACTTCATGTATTTTTAATAATTTCATTTCAACTTCTTTTTACCTAATTCTTTCTCTAACTTGTTCATAATAATGTATGTAAAAATAAAAAAATACAAAATAAATTTTACCTCAAATAAATGCTCCTAGATCTCAATGGGAAAAAGCCGTAAAGACCAACTTCCAAGCTAAATTCCCGCTCCGTACGAACTCCAAATTCACCAAACTCACTTTTAAAGTTCAAGTTAGAAAATTATCTATCCAACGGAAGTAGTTTCATTAAAATCGGAGCTCATTTGCAAAAGTTGGGTTTTGAGACCTAGATGTACATTGTATACCATCTATATATTCATTCTTTGTTCATTTTTTATCTTACCTTTCTTAATTTTTAAAAATACAAAAAAATCATGTTTGTGTTGTATTTTATCTATATTATTTTATTGTATTTTTCTGTTGTAACTATCTCTTATTAAAAAGATAAAATATATATATACATAGTGTGTTGTATTCACTTGTAAATTCACCATTATTTTTTCCTTCTTTATTTTGTTGTAATTAAAGTAGATAACTTTATTTCATTTTATTTATTTAATTATTTTACATTCTCTACAATAACCACCATTCAACTCCATTACTCCACCATATTTTCTAACTTCTAATTCAACTCCACCATTTTATTAACCTCCATCCCACTCCATCTTAATTCTAACTTCCATTTTTCTTCTTCTTTATATACATGCCATTCTCCTCATTTTTGCCTTTGATCCATCTTTATGTAAGGAGAGCCTAGTTCCCTGAGTTGAATCGGTGACAGCGACGCAACCGCGGTCGAGCGACGACGGCCCTCTCTCCGGTGTGATCCGTTGGCTTTTTGGCCAACAACGCAGCCGCAACCGCGCGCTGCTCGAGCTCATCGCACGCCGGCGATTTGAGCGAAGACCGTGCTCACGTGAGCACTCCATAGGCACCCGCGTTCATCTTAGGTAATTTTATTTTCATCTTGTTGTCATGATTTTATCTTTGCAATTTTTTTAGTCCATCATATCACCACACATAATCTTTCATTTGTTCTACTTCATTACATTACCACTACGTTTTTTTTTCCACATTTGATTCACTCCCTGTTTAAAGAAAATTAAAAAAAAGTAAAAAAATTTATAAACAAAAAAAATTCCTTTCTTTTACATCAGTAGAAAATCAAAAAAAATTAAAAAAATCGGAAGGTGGAGCAGCAGCTCCACGGCCGCCGCCCCACCTCCCCCGCCACTACCGCCTCTGCCACAGCGGCCGACGCCGCCCCTCTTACTTGCGGCGGCCGCACCGCCGCCTCCTTCGCCTCGCGGCAGCGCGCGGCCGTGCCACCGCCGCTCCCAGCGGAACGCGCCACCGCCTCCATCAGGGCAACCCCAGCCACCATCAACCAAGGCGGCGCCTCCCGCGCCACCAGCGCGCGCTCCCCTCCTCCCCCAGCGGACCGCGCCACCGCCACCATCTCCGCCCTCCGCGCGGCCGTGCACGGCCGCGAGCCACCGCCGTCGCCCTTGGTCTTTGGGTTCATCTCCCCATCGGGTACCAAGGAGGAAGAAGGTGAATTTTTATTTTTTTTATTATTGTGAAAATTGTAAATATTTTATTTATAGTTTCTGTATTTACAATAAGTTCCCTGTACATGTTTTGTTCATAATTTTGTTTCTTGATTTTTGCGTAGATACCCCTGTCTTTGGCTCTTAATTTGGACATCATTGTTGCATCATTTTACTCAATAAAAAATATCGTTATGTTGAGCAACTTATCATGTACCATGTGAGTATTTATTTGTATTTTTGTGACTCATGGGTAATTAATTAAAATTGTATAACTGAAATATTGTATATTTTACCCATTCCGTGCTCTTAAATTTATATCTCACGCATAGTTGCTCTAAAAATTCCAAAAAAAATATATATGATGCCTTAATATTTGATGAACTTACAGTCCAAATTTCATTTAAATTGGAGATATCTTGTGCCTTAAATAAATTGTAGAGTGATTTTAGTATTTGATTTTTAATTAAATCCATATACATGCTTTTCACGAAATTTCAAGTCTCCTGGATTGCTCATCTAAATATCTTTCTGAGATAATTCGCATTCTAATTATTTTTATAACGTGGATTAATTAGGAATTAATTACTCACTGTCACTCTGTTTCCACTAAAAAATTCATAAAAACTTTATAACTTGTCAAAAAATTCCAAAAACATTACTGTAGCTTCCTTGCATCATGTTTTAGTTCCAGTAATTTTTTCATAATTTTTTCTTACTGTTTGTGTGAAAAATTGCAAAAAGACCCTTAAAAAGTGTGCATTTTTCATTGTTGCATTTTAAGTCCTAAAATTCCAAAAAAATGTGTTTTGTTTTCATCTCTGGATTAGTATTCTAGAAAAAATATAATTTGGCTAAATTGGATTAATTTCTCATTAAAATTAATTTGGCTAAGTTGTATGCTTTCGTAGTGTGTTAATTCAACCGCATCTTGCATTGATATTTCTTTTTGCATTAAAAAATATAAAAAAAATACCGTTTGGATATCTAGATCTTAAATTTACGAATTAAACCCAAGTTGTTCCTTTGCCTCCCTGAGTTCGACCCCGGACTTGCCCGGGATATAAATTAAAGCCGAGACACTCTTCACGGAGATCTTCTCTCGGTTCTGACCGAATCGCTAAGTACACGTATTACAACGTGACCTAATTAAACAACGTATTTAGCGACTCGTCAGTGCCCAACTCGAAGCGGTCGAGAAGGGCTGCCGGAAGTAGGTTGATCGAAGAGCCGTTGTCTAATAGAGTGTGGTCAAATCTCTGCTCACGGATATGGCATCTGACATAAGGGGCTCCGGAATCTGGCCTCTTGGCCGGCAGACGGTTCTGAATCGCGAAACACGTGGCCCTAGTAAGCACATGGATCTTAGACTGGTGGTTCCTCCTCTTCCTCCTGACTGTGGTCCTATCTCTGAGTGATCTCTAGAGTAGAGGGATGTGCTCCAAGGCCTCCTGGAGAGTCAGCTGGATATGAAATCTGTCGATCATCTGCTGGCTGAACTCCTCCTGCTGCTTCTTTTTGATATTTTCTATTTTCTTCCCCTTTCCCATGTGAAGTGCTCTAGGGAAGGGGATCACAGGGTCCTTTTCAGATGAAGGACTAGGAGAGGGTCTAGGCTGCTCAAGTCCGGCAGAATGCACACATACATCAAGCACCACAGGTGGATCAGAAGAAAATAAACCCTTTCCTTTATTGCCAGAAGTGTCCTGAGATACATGAACAGAAGGAAAGACTACAGGACTATCAGAAGTAAAGACGGTGGCATCAGCACCACCCTCGGCATGTCGACTCACGGCATCAGCACCGCGCTCTGGCTCGGCAACACTGGTGGCGTCAGTACCACCTCCTCCATCTGGTGAAGTGACGACATCAGTACCGTCGGTGGGATTAGCATCCATGGTGGCATCAGTACCACCGTCATCATCTCTCACGGCGTCAGTATCGCGCTCCTCCTCGCCAGGCGCTCTGGAAGTGGCCTGGGGGTGTCGCTCAGACGAGACGCCGCTTGCTGGCATCCTACCGCTCCTATGTGTGACAAAGTCGGTATCAAATAGATATGCAGACATATCACCAAATGCATCACTAGGAGTAGCATACTCTGTGAAATCTACCTGCTCAGACTTCCTCTTGAGGTTGTTCGAGATCGGCTCAATCTAGGCAGGTATAGCGGCCTTCCCTCTCACGATCTCCCGCATCTCCTAGCGGAACTCATCCATCTCCCTTCTGAATGTAGCATGCCGGTCAGTCAAGAGGCGGGCTATATCGTCTAAGGCAGGGTTCTCATAGGATGGCCCATGAGAACCTGACGGGTGTTCTCGCTAGTAGTGAGGCTGCTGCTGTGGCTGGTGTTGCGGGTGAGAGGGGTACTGCTGTGGATGAAACTGCTGCTGAGGCTGATCACGCCTCCAAGAATGTCCCTGCTGATAGGAACGAGGACCATACTGCTGTGGGTGGAATGACTGTTGCTGCTGCTGTTGCTGGTGGTGCACTGGGGGCTGCTGCTGCTGGTGATCTCGCTGATGGCCGTACTGGCCAACCTGAACTGGAGGCTGCTGCTGGGAACTGGCACCTCCGGCCGACCAACAGAATTCGGGATGGTCTCGTCGGATACCGGGCTGGGGTCGGTCGTACCAAATCCCGTTGACATCCATCAACGGCTCCGACTCGTAAGGGGGTGGTGGGAGTACTGCCAGAGGCTGATCCGGCTGGTAGACCACCATCTGAGTGTCTAGGCATTGTGGTGACTGGTAGTAAGGTTGCGACTGCTGGTACGGCTCCACCTATACAAGATGGACCTGTCTAGGCTGGCTGGAGCTGGAGCACTGGGACGAGCTGCCGGTGCCACTCGGATCTCCTCGTGACTGAAGATGGGGCTGAGAAGCCGTCTGTGCCTCCTGGAGACACATGAGTTGTGTCTTCAAGTCACTCAGTGTCTGTGACATCTGATCCATCTGTGATATGCTCTGGCACTGCTTCTTCTCTATAATCTCCATCCGGTCCAGCTTCTCGCTGATAATGCCCATGTCGGTGGCTGTGGACTCGGCCTATGCGGCTGCCGCTGACGAAGTGGAAGGACCGGCGTCGACCCGTGTGATCCTCTGGTACTGCACGATCTGTGGCTGGGGGCGTCCCTGAGTGTAGAGTCGGGTCTGGGACATCATTGTATAGTTCTCAGCCATCTCCTCGTAGATGGCCCAGACCTGATCCTTGTCCTTGGCAAAGTAGGACCCGCCACAAGAAGCATTCACCAGGCCCTACACCTCTGGTGTCAACCCGCAGAAGAAGCTCTGAACTAGGTTTGGCTTCGAAATCTCGTGGTGCGGGCATCTGTCGGTAAGCTCACGGAACCTCTCCCATGCCTCATGGAATTGCTCATTGGGGAGCATGGAGAAGTTGCTGATCAGGGCCCTCGCTGCGTTCGTCTGCCCGAGTGGATAGTACTTGTTCAAGTACTCGGTGCGGAGCTGCTCCCAAGTGTACACGAACTTCCCCAGATGCTTCAGCCAGGTAGCTGCTCTATCTGCCAATGAAAAGAGGAAGGCAATCACGCGGATGGTGTCCTCGTCCACCTGACGGTCGTGGACTGTACTGCAGATCATCAGAAACTCCTGGAGGTGAAAATGGAGCTCCTCAGTGGCGAGCCCATGGAACCAGGGTAGAAGCTGCAAGGTGTTCGGGGGGAACTTGAAGTCCCCCACGATAGCTGATAGTACGACCCAACGATGCGTCAAAGTCGATCTGGGGTTGTGCAACTCTTGCATCGGTCTCGGCTGGTCTGGTGTTGCCGCTGCTGCGGCTGCTGCGGCTGCAACGTCGGGTCTCCTCGGCCCGTCTCCTGGCCCGCGCTGATCGCGGTCGGCTCTCATCTGCTCCATCTCTCTCCTCATCTCAATCATAAAGGCACCCTGATCCCTCAGCTGCTGTTGCACTGTCTCTAGAGAGGCAATCAGGGTGGAGTTGATCGCACCCTGGTCCATGATGAATGTCTGCTCATCTCGGGGACCTCCGGTGCGGTCGTCGTTGCTGCCGCCCATAGTCTCTCCAAAGGCAAAAGACCCAAACTCAGGTGTCGATGAATCTGATTGTGGTCTCTCATCTGGCACTGGTATCGCTGGACTGGTAGAAGGGTGGTCGAGGGGGAACAGGGCGGAATCAAACTCGGGTTCAGAGAGCGGGTCTCGGCTCTTGCGAACAAACCTAGATGAATGGGAGGGAGTGCTGAAAAGCGGTGCAGCCAGAGGCTGCCTAAGGGACCTCCTGCCCATCATCCTGATCTGGCGAGTCAGGCGGATGGGATCTGGAAACAACTATGATGAGCAATACAAACCCCGGATTCACCTACTCAACGCGAGCTGAAGACCGTAAGAGTTCGGTCAATTATCTTGTCAGTTTTTATTAGGGGATCAAGTCAAGATAGCAGAGCGGTTACGTGACCTGTTAAGAATCCGATTCCCCCAGGAGATTGTCCCGATCCCGAACTAGATCTTTCCCAGCCAGTACAAGCCTCGAACCGTTTACCGGCTACCCGATCGGCTCGCTCTACAAAGGATATCGCAACCCGCTTTACCGGAGACCGGAGCGATCCTCACTGGAGAACGACTAGCCCAGAAGCAGTAGCCTGAAAGGGGTCCAGATGTGGCTCTATCCTAGGGTGCGGGTCACTCTCTCGCACATGCTAACTAGACAATGAGGGGGTTGCTCTCCCCAAGACAAATTTTTCTGGTGAGTGTCTTATAGGGTCAAGTTGAGTTAGCAGTCCCAATTTTATGATTTTGATTTTTTAGGTATTTTTCAATAACAAACAATCGCCTAACGAATTTTTCGGTTCTCCTGGTTATTTAAGTCCAAAAACGGGGGGAGAAGTCGAAAAAGCCGATGCGCGTGAAATCAATGATGCATGCACGAGATAGAAGACGTACCTGACTCCAGGAGTCTACATGCAATATGATCCGCGCATAATTGAAAGATAGAATTAAAACTACCTAAATGATCAAGCGGAAATTCGGGCCCTAACAAGCAGTTCTACTCGAAAGAACAATGGCTAAGTGGTCAATCAGGAGGGGTCAGTGTCCGGTCTCGGATGCCGATCGGTGCTCGCCACAACGGGTCCTGCCAGCGCTGTATACGACCTCTAGCAGCGCGTGACCCCTTAAGTGACCAAATAGTCTTTTTATTAAGTTTTTATTTTGGTCCAATTCCGGTCTATAGGTACAGACAAATTATAAGGTATGTGGACCCTACTATTTACGGCGCAATCAAGCAAAAATCCTTATCTAGGGCTGAAAACCGCGAGAATCAGTAAGGCAGTAAATAAACGATAGAAACCGCGTGAAAACTGCGAAAAACCCGGTGAGGTCCCCCGAGCACACCGGTGCTCGGTGAAACAGACTCCGAGAGTCTAAGTGTCTATGTCTCTGGTCCATGTATTATTACAACAGTTCTAATGTGCAGAAAATAAACTAAGCTATACTAAACTACTCCTGCACTCCTGTTGTCTCCTTGCGCTCTCCTGTGGCTCCGTGCAGAAGGGAGCTGCCTCCGATTCCTGTGGTTGCGTCGGCTCCTCGAGAGGAGCTGCCTCGGTCCACAGGCCCTCGCAAGTAAATAATAAGAGTGTGGTCAGACCAGATAAACAAAGCAACTAAACCAAAACAGGGTATATGTGCAAAAATGTGAAATAAAAATAAACGCTCAAAACAACCAAAAATAAAATAAAAGAAAATAAAAGAAAATGAAAATAAAAGAAAAACAAAAAGCTGCGAAAAGCCGTAGAAAAACAAAAAGCCGCGGATAGCCGCGAAAATCAAAAGAAAATAAAATGAAAAAAACCGACTACTAAGCCATGCTCCCCGGCAACGGCGCCATTCTGATGCGAGCCAAATTACCGAATAGACTAAGGTGAATAAAATATAGCTAAGGTCGTTGCAACCTCAGTCACTCGAGAAATCGGCTCGATCAAGAAAGATAAAGAGCAGACCACCAATCAACAAGATAAAACAATAAAAGCAAAAATAGTGGCTCTAGCTATGAGATTAGCCTAGTGTAGCACCCAGGGTCGGACTCAGGGAGCATGAGTTGGCCTCGCGGCCTACGAAGTAGTCTGAGAGCAAAATGAAATAAAAACAAATATTTTTGGTGGTTTTTAAATATTTTTATTTTTTTGGGGATTTTTAATAATGGAGGAAAATAGTAAAAAGACAAAAACAAGCACAATCAATAAATTATTTTAACACTCTAGAAAGCTCCAAAATTTCAAACAAAAATATTTTTATGTTTTATAGATTTTTTACTGTTTTTGGTGAATTTTTGATATTTTTATGATTTTTATAAATTTTTCTAAAATCAAACAAGACAAAAACAATAACAAACTGTCCAGCCAGACTTCAAAAGGCCATAAAAAATATCAAATGGTCCTATAATGGCCTGGAGGTATAATTTTTGAGAAATAGAAATAACAAAGAAAATTCAGACGAAGAGTTTATTATTTTTGGAGTTTTCTATAATTTTTTAGAATTTTTAAAACTTTTTAATGGTTTTTTTAATTTTTAGGGTTTTTAAATATCCAAAAATAGCAAAACTTGCACAGAAATTAAAACACAACTAAACTAACAAAACCTAATTTTTTAGAATTTTTGGAATAGTTCTTATATTTTTATGATTTTCTAATCTGGACAGAAGGAAAAAAAACAATTTTTGAATTTTTAAAAATACCAAAACACCTCAAAAATGTACCAAATTTTTTGTGAAAATTTTACACAGTGGCAGGAGCCACGTATCCAATTTTCACGCGATTTGGACTTAATTTACTATTTTATTTAAATAGCACAAGGGCTCACAGTGCACAGGGACCTATCTATAATAAAAAGTATCTTCAGGGGCTCAACAGTAACAAATCCAGAAAGTTTGGGGTCCCTCGTGCAAAAACTCCAAGTTCTCACGCGCGGCGCACGTGTACGGAGCACGGAGGGACCTATATGTAAGAAATCTTAGTTCTAGGGGCTTATTAGCAACACGTACTAAAAGCCCAAGGAACAAAGTGCAAATTACCCAGACAAATCAGCACATGTCGAATACAAACAATCAGAGGGGCATGGATGCAAATATCAGAAAGTAAACTTCCATTCCATAACACCTAGAAAGTACGAGCCCATACAATGCAATTTGTCCAAAAAACATGTGACGGTGCACGTGTATCACACAGGCAGGGACGAAAATGTAAATACCATGAATATCAAGGTCCTAAGTGCAATATGTCCAAGAGTTAAAGTTTATTTATTAAACTAAACTAGAACAACAAGAAACTGCAGGGGTGCGGGTGCAATTACCCAGCCGAGGTGCGTGACGGTGCACGTGAGGTGCCAGATGTCGAGGTTGGTTTGGCTGCGGATGTGCGGCTCTGGTGCAGCCGCCTGGACGATCCAATGGTGGAGGCGATCGGGCGAACGTGGGCGGCGCATGTCCGTCAGACCACGATATGACGGTCTGACACCGTAGAGGATGGACGGCGAGGATGATATCTGGAGCGGCCGGTGAATCCGACGGCTGGCGGTGGATGAGGAAGAACTCCTCCCAGATGAGGTTCTCCGGCTCGTCGGAGGAGATCCAGCAAGCCGATGAACGATTGGGGAAGCGGGTCCTGCTCGCGATGGTTGTCCGCGTCGGGTGGTCACCTCCGATGAAGCATCCAACGGTCAGATCGTCCGGCGAGGGGCGAGCGACCTGGAGGAGCTCCGGCGAAGGTCTGAAAGCTCGGCCAAGGGGGGTATCTGCTCCTTATTTACTTGCAGAAGAAAGGTCTTGCTCGGAGGAGTGCTCCGGCGGGGGTTATTCGCAAAGACGATGAAAGAAGCGACGTGGGGGGCGAATGAGGGCTCCGACGAAGGCGGTGGAAGGAGCCCAGCTCGATCCTGGCTCGGGTGGCCAAAACTGAGGTGATCAGATCGTGGAGGAAGGGTGGCGATGAGTCGGCGAGGGTATCGGTACGGGTAAGGGGGACTGGCGGAGCTCCGGCCACTAGGGAGGAGCTGGCGGAGCTAAAAGACGAAAATCGAAATGGACGGCGAACGGAAGGTGATAGGGTCTACCTGATGACGGGAGCCGACTGGGGATGAGCTCAGGAAGCTCTGGGTCGTAGCCTCGAAGGGTCATCGGAACCCAAGGCTCGGGCGCACCTCGCGGCGGCGCACGGCGGCAGAAGTCGCCGGATCAACGGCTAACGGCGTCCTCTCCTCTCTGTGACACCACCCTCGCGAAGCTGTCACTCAATGGAAGGGGATGGAGGTCATGGGACGAAGGAGCAGTGCCGAAGATGAGTGAAAATGTGCGGCAGAGGTGGCTTATTAACTGCTAGGGGTCCGAGAAGAATGGGGTCGAGCGAGTGATTCGGAGCTCGGACCCCGAGGCAAACCCACGGGCGTGGATCAGGGAGTGTTCAGCTGTAATCAGGACCCGGGGTTTGGGTATTAGGTACTCGGATCAGGCGGGGATAATTGGGAGAAATCGGGTCGGTCGCGAGATCCGCGGGGGAAGAGGTCCGCGGGGGAGAGTTGACCGGGGGTCAACAATCCCTCGTGGACCAATGGGAGGCCTCAATTGGAAATTATTAAAAATTAAAAATAAAATAGTAAATGTGATTATTTCGAAAAACTTAAAACATGAAAAATGTTTATTTATTTTTAAATTATTTTTTGTGATTTTTATTTAATTTTTTGGAATAAAAATAATGTATTTACAATATAGTATTATTATATATATGTATATACAATATGGATTTTTTATTTTTTATTTTTAATTGTTTATTTTTATACAATTAATCCCATTTTATATTTTATTTATTTATAGAATAAAATGTGGAATACAAATATGTTTTTATTATATTTTTATTGATTATTTACATAGAGTAAATAAATAGGTATATACAAATATGTATATGGTATATATATAATGTGAATTTTGATTTTTATTTTATTTATTTTTATTTTATTTTTATTTTTATGATTTTTATTTTATTTATTTACATTATGGGATATGGAATATGTACATATTTTTATGGGATTTTAATTATTTATTTATAAGGAGAAATAAATAGATAAGTTATTTCTATACACATGGTTTATGTATAATGATGGAGAGAATTTTATTTATTTGTATTTTTCTTTTAAATTTATATTTACAAATATGTACAAATAAATAAATACACATTTTTATTTTGAATAAGAGGAAAATAATTTTTATTTATATATAGGTATAAGTACACAATTGAGTTTCCCTATCTCTCTCTCTACTTTGATTCTTTTGCAGTCGGGCCCATGCTGAGCCCTCCCTTAGGATTAGGTCACTCAATATTTATTCTAAATATCTCAGTCTTTTTTTTATTTCTTTATTCTTTTATTTATGCACAAAAACATGCTAATTATTGTATTTTTACACAATGCATGCTAAATGGTAATTTATTCTATTTACACCTATCTACATGTGTTTTGCATAGGTTTTGTAGCTAAAATAAAAGAATAGAGAGTGATGAATGGGTATTCATCAAGTGTCCATTGTCCTTCTAACCATGGAAATAATTTTTAATATAATGATTCTTGCAAGGAGTCATGCCGCCTCGTGTTGACCCTGATATTGCGCAGCAGTTGGCCTTGCTAGTTCAGGCCATACATGGTATACAACAACGTCAGGAGGTATTGGAGCAAAGGCTCCTTCAGCAGGATGATTCCTCGTACCAGCCCTCTCGTGAGGAGGAGGGCAGTGTTCACCCTTTGGTATCTCTGGACCCGGAAGGATCAGATGACCTAGAGACACTGCAAAAACATCAGACGACCTACGCAGCATATCAGAGATCTAAGGTGCCACAATTCTTTGGCACCGGCATGCCAGATGAGGCTGAGCTATGGTTGGATCACGTATCTAAAGTGTTGAGGATGATTCATGCTCCTGAAGAGTCTTGGCTTACATTTATGGAGTTCTCACTAGCAGGTTATGCTGAGCGTTGGTGGTTCGCCACCAAGGAACATCTGGAGGATCCCATAACATGGGAAATTTTTCTTGATGAATTCCGTAGTCAGATCTATCCTGATCACTGGGTTGAGGATCAGAGGAGGTTATTTGTTGAGCTGAAGCAGGGGTCAATGACGGCCCAAGAGTACCTCATTCGTTACACTGAACTCTCTCGCCACTCACCAGCGACTACTGCTTTTCCTGAGGAGAATTTACAGAAGTTTATCCGGGGACTGCGTGACGATGTGCAGCACCAGCTATCTGCATTAGATTTCACTTCCATCAAGGAGGTAGCTGCTAAAGCTACCAAGATGGAGGCAACTCAGAGTCGGCTTCAGGGGAGTCCATCACATTTCCAACCACCTCAGCCCAGGAGATCTGCTCGTCGAGATTTCTACAGAGCTCGTAGAGAGCGTCGTTTCCACCCAGTGGCTACCACTCCTACCATTAGAAGATTTTCCCCTACACCTACTTTGGGGCAGGGCTTGGCGGGTCGCGGTACTACTTCCTCCCGCTCTTCAGAACACTCGCAAAGTCACAAGACAGGAGGTGCTAGTCTTGTCTCGGGAGTCTCCTTTTCTCAGCCAGGAGATCATAGGTATTTCCACTGCCAACAGTCGGGCCATTTCAAGGCCAAGTGTCCTTTACGTGTCGACAGCTCAGGCAGTCATCAGCCAAGTGTACGGCCAACTTTCTCACCTACACAGTCACATGGATCAGCTTCTCATTGTGGAGGTCGAGGCTTTCAACGTCCTCCACCGCGACCAACCTTCAGTGCTGCAGGTTCTAACGTTCCATCACATCCGTAGGGACAATTGGATGCAATCACACAAGAGCAGGCCCGTGCCTCAGGAGCTGTAGTGCGAGGTATGATTTCAGTGCATGGTATATCATTACATGCTTTATTTGATTCGAGAGCTACGCACTCCTTTCTAGCACATCGATTAGTGCCCAAGTTAGATAAAGAGCCAGTATGTGTTCCATCTCCATACTACATCAAGGGCCTAGGGGGCCAATTATTCATAGTGCGACAAGCAGTGGAGAATGTAGCCGTGCAGATCGGCGGACACATATTGCCCGCATGTCTTTTACTCATTCGATTAGAAGATTTTGATGTCATCTTAGGTATGGATTGGCTCGAGCAATATCATGCATGCCTTGATTGCTCCGAGAAGACGATAGTGTTCCGTCTCCCAGGCATACCTACCTTTCAGTTTGATGGACGTACCTAAGATAGTGAGGTCTTATATGTATCGACATTGAAGGCCCAACACATGTTCGATCAGGGTTGCATAGGTTTTCTCGCCCATGTTGTGGAGTTACCCGTCGAAGATCATATGATTGAAGACGTCAAAATTGTACGAGATTTTCCTGATGTATTCCCAGAGGAATTACCCGGACTACCGCCAGAAAGTTCGAGATTACTTTGATACCCGACACGCAACCGATCTCCATTCCTCCATACAGAATGGCACCAGCCGAACTCATGGAACTCAAAGTACAACTGCAGGAGTTATTGGAAAAGGGATTTATACATCCCAGTACATCACCTTGGGGAGCACCGGTCCTCTTCGTAAAGAAGAAGGATGGGTCTATGCACTTGTGCATCGATTATAGGCAATTGAATAAAAGGACGGTAAAGAACCGTTACCCACTTCCACGAATAGATGATCTTTTCGATTAGTTGCAAGATGCAGCGGTATTCTCAAAGATTGACCTACGATCGGGTTATCATCAATTGAGAATTAAGGACACAGATGTGGTTAAATCTGCTTTTCGCACCAGATACGGCCACTATGAGTTTGTGGTTATGCCGTTTGAACTCACGAACGCACCTGCTGCCTTCATGGACATGATGAACAGAATTTTCCATCCATACTTAGATCGTTTTGTGGTGGTGTTCATTGATGATATCTTGATCTACTCACGTGATGAGCATGAGCATGAGCAGCATCTGCATATTATTCTTGAGACACTCAGAGAACACAAGTTGTATGCAAAATACAGCAAGTGTGAATTTTGGCTTACCGAAGTAGCTTTCCTCGACCATGTAATTTCAGGAGTAGGCGTGGCAGTTGATCCAGCCAAGATAGAGGCAGTCATGTCATGGGAGCATCCTAAGACAGTTACCGAGATACGTAGCTTCTTAGGCCTCACCGGCTACTACAGGCGTTTTGTTAGGGGCTTCTCGCAGCTAGCTCTACCACTTACTCGTCTGACACAGAAAGATGTCCCTTTCATTTGGAGCGACAAGTGCGAGCTGAGCTTTCGTACGTTGAAAGAAAGACTGACCAGTGCTCCTATTCTCACTCTTCCTTTAGGCTCCTTAGACTTTACGGTGTATACTGATGCATCAAAGGAGGGTTTAGGAGCAGTGTTGATGCAACGTGGTCATGTCATAGCATATGCATCACGACAACTAAAGAACCACGAACTGAACTACCCTACTCATGATTTGGAGTTGGCAGTGATAGTCTTCGCGTTGAAGATATGGCATCACTATTTATATGGGGTCACATTTGAGATTTTTACAGATCATAAGAGTCTCAAATATATCTTTGACCAGTGAGAGTTGATTATGAGGCAAAGACGATGGATGGAACTGTTGAAGGATTATGACTGCACTATCTCGTACCATCCGGGTAAGGGAAATGTAGTAGCTAATGCTTTGAGTAGAAGAGCACATACCGAGGGCACCGCAGCATGGCAACATACTTGGGATATGCTCACAACACTTAGTGAGTAGCACCCCTTCGATAGTACTGCAGACGTTGTAACTGTACCTGCTAAGTACAGTGGATTATGGGACAAGATTGTGCATGGTCAGCAGACAGATCTGAAACTACAAGACTTGTTCCATCGATGTCTGAAGGAGGAGTTTGATGGATTTAGAGTTTGTGAGTCCATCTTATGGAAGGGAGACCGTGTCTGTGTCCCTGATGATGATGAGTTAAGGAGAGACATCCTAGATGAGGCTCACTGTTCCAGATTATCTATCCATCCAGGAAGCACCAAGATGTATAGAGATCTCTGTCAACACTTCTGGTGGGAAGGAATGAAGAGAGATGTCGCAGAACATGTCAGTCGTTGCCTTACGTGCCAATTGGTGAAGGCAGAGCGCAAGCGTCCTCCTGGCTTGTTACAGTCACTTCCTATTACATTGTGGAAATGGGAGAGTGTCTCTATGGACTTCGTGACATCCTTACCTCGTACAGTAGGCGGATATGATGCTATTTGGGTTATTGTAGACAGGTTGACTAAGTCTGGACATTTTATTTCCGTGAACATGACATGCACTCCGGTGGATCTGGCCAAACTATATATTCAACATGTTATTCGCTTGCATGGGATTCCCAAGGAGGTTGTATCTGATAGGGACTCTCGTTTCACGTCACATTATTGGGGAGAATTCATGAAGGCCCTAAAAACTGAACTGTGTCTTAGTTCAGCATATCATCCACAGACGGATGGACAATCAGAGAGGACAATTCAAACTCTTGAGGACCTGCTCAGAGCATGTGCCATTGAGTGGCAAGGATCTTGGAAGGATCACCTTCTTTTAGTGGAGTTCACCTATAATAACAGCTACCATTCTAGTATTGGCATGGCACCTTTCGAGGCATTGTATGGGCGGAGATGCACTACTCCCTTGTGTTGGCAGGAAGTGGGTGACAAGGGTATTTATTCCACTCAAGTAATTGAGGACACAACAAGAGTCGTAGAAATGGCTAAGAAGAAATTATTGACTGTACAGAGCCGTCAGAAGAGCTATGCTGATCAGAGACGTCGTGATCTTGAATTTGATGCCGGATATTTTGTATTCTTAAAAGTATCTCCAATGAGAGATATTCAAAGATTTGGTGTGAAGGGCAAGTTGGCACCACGGTTCATTGGCCTTTTCGAGATTTTATCTCGTATTAAGAAGGTAGCATACCGAGTAGCCCTCCCTCCTCACTTGGCAGGCGTGCATGATGTATTCCATGTGTCAAACCTTCAGAAGTATATTTGAGACCCTCGACATGTGATTAGCTATGAGGACCTCACGGTTGAACCGAATTTGTCTTTTCCTGAGGCACTCGTGCAGATTTTAGACTGGGCAGTCAAGAGGTTACGACGGAAAGACATCCCTTTGGTTAAGGTATTGTGTCAAAGTTAGAATGTTGAGGAGGCCACATGGGAGCCTGAAGCAGATATGCGACAGAAATACCCCTATCTTTTTGAAGGTATGTTCACGAGATACTATTCCAATTCTCTTTAAGATTTTTATGGGTTTCGTTCTCTTTAAGATTTTTATGCCTGAATATACACCACATTGGAAACTTATACGTTAAATCCTACATCTCGAGGACGAGACTTCCTTTAAGATTTTTATGATGTGAAATCCCGTATTTTCTTTTTCTTAAAATCTAGAATATTTTTGGCATCCAAAAAATTCTAATAATTACGCCATTATGCAGATCTCGTCGAGATCTTTCCAATGAACCCAAGAACACCCAATTTCGATATTCCTATCTCAAGTTATCGATGTTTTAAGTATAATAGTTGGGACCCATATATGGATCCGAACCATATCTGAAATTGCACCCATTTTCATCTCTCCCTCTATAAATAGAAGGTGATAGGATACTCTCTCAAATCCCTAGCCACCACCATCCTTCCCTCTCTTTGGAGAACCACCATCTTGGTCGATTTTATCATTGGAAGGCCGCTGTCGACGTCGAAGAAGGAGCTCCGATCGAAGATCCGCGATCACCATCACGTAGGAAAGCTCGAAGTCACCTTCGTACACGCATTCGCGCTACGATCGAGAGACGGAAATATCATTTCCGTGTGAGAGGAGATCCCGAGGGAACATCCTCGGAGGTAACGATGTTATACCCTCCTCTTGATGTTGGTTTCACACAATTTTTGTACCCATATGCTTGAACATGTTTAGAGCCGCAGTCCTCCTTATGATGTGCTTCATATACGAGTAACGATAAATACCTTCCTCTTGCTGTTGGGTTCCACATGTTTCTTTTATTCCCCGTGTCATTCACACGTGTTCTCTTAGTATGATTTGTTGATGATTATCAACGTGTTATAGTATAAATCACAAATCGTCGATCAAAATATGATTCCATCGTGGGTTAGGCTTTGGTACATTGATCCCCCAAAAATGGAAGAGGAGAAACCTTGTGATTCATAATGACAATACTCATAAAATTTGAGTTGCACAATCCACGTTTGTTGCCTAAGTCTGGTCTGTAGAATTGAACCATGTTGTACCCTGTAAGATACGGTCATGCAATTTTGGTTTTAAACGAAACTGGATGTTGATTTTGTTTTTTTACATAATTGGAGGACCTACGTTACAAATGTTCAAAGTCGATTCACCTTCATCGTAAACGCTATTGCCATGTTAGGATCTGGTAAGTATTATTTAAAATTGTACAATTTTAAGGTCATGGTGCGTTTGAGATCTCGTGAGTTGATACCACTCAGATCCATTGCTGAAATTAATAATTGCATCCGTTGGTATTATATCTCGATTTAAAATTTTCATAATTGCATTCGTTGGTATTACCTTGATTAAAATTTTCATAATTGCATAATGCAATACCTTCTTTATTACCTACAGCCACAAGTTTCATTGTATATTTCAACTCCCTTAAATGGTCGAGAAAGATAGTTAGGAAACTACCTTGCATCAATATAAGGTAATTATCAACTCAAGTAATTCCACTTCCAGGTATTGATTCTTGAATTATTTTGTATAAACTAAAATTATATAAACTGCTGAAAACATGACGATCAAGTAAGTGGAGTAAGTGCCTCAAGGGATTGGGCATGCACCCTTGGGCCCCGGAGAGATGCCTTGAATGTCGCGACCCCAACGGACGAGTTGGGTGACGTGTTGCACCTAGCAGCCCAGTAGCATCCGGAGTCGCTCGACGGAGTAGGCAGGTGACGTGGTTGGCATTCTTGGTTTCACACTTATAACAATAGTAAGACTCAGAGTAGAATTAGGTGTGGCCGCATCAAATTCTATTTTGAGTAATATTATTGTGAGAAGTGTTCCGGGATTTGGTTTGAAGTTGGAGAAATTGGGATATATCTTATCTTTCTCTAGTTGAATAGAGATCTTGAGAGTTACTCAAGATGAATACCAGTTTCCGCATAGCGGAGGCCTGCGAGTTGCGTACTTGCATGTGCTAGAATAATATGAGATGTGATTAATGATCGAATGTCGGTAATTGTAATTAATTATCATTGGGTCCGTAATCAACTTGTTGAAATATCAAAACCGCTATAGTAGTACTCAAATGATCAACAAATCAATAAATAAAATCAGTTGATATGTGATCCAAAGTGAATCAGAATAACTTGATATTTTTCTCCGATCTTCAATACATGCATATGCCATTGAATAAAGTTGAGTATACATTCTTTTCTTACCCCCATATTAGTCATTATAGTGTTTCGTTACTGGGCAATTGCTCATAACGTTACCCTCATGTGAACCCAACAGCTGTACCTGAGCAGCCGCCACCACAGTAGCGGTCTTTAGAGGAGATCGGACTTTTCTTCGTCATACTTGCATCAGACAGGGTGCGTCCTATTTAAAGTAATTTATTTATTTCCGCATTATTTTATGTTATTTTTTAGAGACATTGTAGCGAGATATGTGGAGAGCTTTCTTCTACAAAATTATAATTATATGATGTATCTCATTTTATGGACATGGACTTCATGATTATGATTATCAATGAGAACGGATGGTGTGTTTTACTTTCCATTTCACATTATTCTCCTGTTATTATTTATATTTCAAATGTTAATCTAATGTGCATAAGATGGTTTGCTGAGTATCATAGATCGTGGGCGTATTTGGACCGTAGGTCCGACGCTCCCGTCTCGTCGGTTTCGGTAGCCGGCGGGGCGGGGCGTCACATCTGACATCGAAATCGCTTGTCCTATGGGTGCAACCAATGCTGGAGATCTGCAAGTTAGATCTTGGACTTGAGATCTCAAAGCTCGGCCTTGGAGGTTAGTGATGAATCTGTGATTCATCACTCTAAAAGTTAAAAATAGAGCTTTGTTCCCGAGTAATTAGTTGTATTCCATCACTTATATTGCATAATTAGCATTCATGCATGTGTAAATAATATCTGCATTTTAGCATTCATATTTGCATTAAATAAGGAGCCAAATTCACTTGTAAATATTCACTTGTATACCATATTTGTATCTATTTTATACTAACTCTTAATCCAATAAAATCAACTCTATAGTGTATATATTACTAACACTAATAAAGAAAAAATATCAAAAAAATACTAACTTGTAATATTGACTAATAAAACCTAAAACCAAGTTTGAGACTATGAACCTTAAAATGTACATATCTCTCCCGTGCAGTGTCTAATTTTGATCTACTCACTTTTAAAGTAATATATATTCAAAAACCTTCAAAACAAGGCCAATTTCATAAAAATCGGATATCGTATGTGAAACATGGTTTTTGGGCCTCTATTGTATATTGTACATATTGACCAAAATACCCTTTATTTTATCCTTTTATTTTCTTAATTATTAAAAATTCAAAAAATAAATTAAATTGTAAATATTTCTTTCACATTTTCTCTATTTTATTTTGACTTTTATCTTATTTAAAAATAATAAAAAATTTGCAAAACATAAAAATGCGGTATTTTATATCTATAAGGTACTACCCAAAATGCACTTTGTATAGATGACTTCTTTTGATTTTCGATCCTTCACGAAAGTTGTAGATCTCGTCGAGACGAGCAACTTTTGTGTTGACTACTTTTTGATGTGGACCCTTTTGTTATTTCTTTTTTATTTTTCTTTACATTTAAGTTTTGATTTTTCCATGTGCGACACGTGGCCGCTCCTGGAGCCGTCACATTTCACCCTAGTTTTATTATTATATTATTAGTTCCGTAAATTATTTTATTTATTCTATTATTTATTTATTTATATTTATTTATCTATTTTTTATTTATTTTCCCTTCATTATTTATAATAACCAACTTATTTTATTATTTTTCCCTCTTTTACTTTTTCTCCCTTTACTTGTCCTCCACTCCAATTCACCACTCCTCCACATTCTCCAGCACTTTTCTAATTTCCCCTCTCCTTTTTTATTCCCATCTCCTCCTCTATTTTTCATCATCCGCCGATTCGAGAGAAGAGAGGTCGAGCCCCTTTAACCTACAGGTGACAGCTGAAGGAGACAAGTTGAGCGACGACACCCTTTCAGGCGAGATCCGCAGTACCACGTTGTCGTGTCGCAAGCTTCTAATTAGGCTTGCTCAGCTTCGCAGCGTATCCCCTACACCGCTCGAGGCGACGACCAGAGTTGAGTTCTACCTCCTCCGATATCCTTCGAATCACAGGTAATCTCTCTCCCTTTCCTTGTCATTTTTTTATCTAACATTTTTTTGTTGTTATTTTACACATCCCATATGATCTCCATATGATCTTTATTGATTTGGAGAAGGCTTATGATTCTGTCCCATGAGAGATACTGTGGAGAGTTTTAGAGAAGAGACAAGTATCTGTCCTATACATTAATCTCATAAAGGATATGTATGATAGGGCTTTATCTTGTGTAAGGACTCCGACGGGGAAGACTGACTATTTTGATATCAACATTGATTTACATCAAGGTTCAGCTTTGAGTCCATTTCTTTTTACTTTGATTATGAACGAGTTGACAAGTCACATTCAAGATGAGTTACCTTGGTGTATGTTATTTGCTGATGATATTGTGTTAATTGACGAGACTAGAGATGGAGTAAATGAGAAGCTTGAGGTTTGGAGACATGCATTGGAGACTAAAGGTTTTCGTATAAGTAGGGCTAAGACGGAATATATAGAATGCACCTTTGATGGAAGCAATGGTGAAGGAATCGAGGTGAAGATTGGTGACGATAACATTCAGAAGAGAGATTCTTTTAGATATCTGGGATCCATTTTGCAACATGATGGGGAAATTGATGGAGATGTTACTAATAGAATAAATGCAGGCTGGCTAAAATGGAGAGCAGCCTCCGCTGTTCTCTGTGATAAGAAAATTCCTTTAAAAATTAAAGGAAAGTTTTACAAAGCAGCCGTGAGACCTGCTATGCTTTATGGTTCTGAATGTTGGCCTGTGAACCATAGACATGTGCAGAGAATGGCGGTAGCAGAAATGAAAATGCTAAGATGGATGTGTGGACATACACGTAAAGATCGGATTCGGAATGATGCAATCAGAAAGAAAGTTGGTGTAGCTCCGATCGAGGATAAGATGCGAGAAAACCGCTTAAGATGGTTTGGTCATTTGCAAAGAAGGTCAACTGATGCACCGGTTAGGAGATGCGAGTGTTGGGATGTTGAACCGGCTAAGAGAGGGCGAGGACGGCCCAAGAAGTGTTGGAAAGAGACTATACGAAGGGATCTTAGTTTTTTGGATATAAGTCCGAGAATGACCCAAGATAGATCTGAATGGAGACGAAGAATCCATGTAGCCGACCCTACTTAATTGTGGGAAAAGGCTTTGTTGTTGTTGTATTTTACACATCCCAACCAATCATCACAAACCACTAACATAATCATCAAAATCACATCTCCATTATCACATTCACCACCATTTTATTCTTTTTTTCCTGTTTGTAAAAAAATATTTCAAAAAATACACAAAAGAAATTAAAAAAATAGAGAGAACAGGAACAACCAGGCCTCCTCCAGTCCAGGGCCGCCCTCTCGCTGCAGACCAGCCATGCCTCCATCGCCAGGCGCAACCACCCACCGCACCCTCGTGTGGTTGTCGCTCTGCCCACCGGTCCTCCACGAAGCCACCCAGGCCGACGCGCCCTCAACGTCGCGCCTCCGCCCTCTGTTCAGCCCCAGTCCTACTCCATCGCACATCCCGCCCGACCGCTCCAGCTCCAGTCCAACGCTGCCTAGAGCGTTGTCGCCCTCCCCGCGCACGTCTGGACCTCCGCAAGCCACCCAGCATTGGCCACTGCCTCTGTTCTGCACCATGCTGCGCGCGCGTTGTCGCATCCCGCGTCGCCGCGGAGCTTCCCGCCGAACACCAGTGGCGCTTCCGCCCCCTCATCGCGCCCTAGCACCTGGCACCGCCTCCTGCAGTGCGCAACCCCGCAGCGCACTCGCCGCCGACCACCGCCGTACACGCGACCGCACGTGGCCGCCGCCCTAGTCGTGCCTCCCTCCTCGCATACCCTAACATGGGTCCCAAGTCCTACGTTAAAGGTTCGTTCATTTTATTATTATTTTTTTTTGGAAAAATTGCAGTTTCATTCCTTCAGGTTTCTTTATTTGCAAAACAGTCCTTGTGCATAGTTTTTATTGATTTTTTTTATGTATTGCAAGGACAACCCGGACTTTGAGTACGAATTTGGATATTATTTTTGCATCGTTTTATTTAAATAAAAATAGCATCTTGTTGAGAATTTAATTTTGTGCATTTTAGATATTTAATTATAATTTTGTGGGCATCAGGTATTTAGATAAAATTATTATGGCCAAACTTTGCATATTTTACCCATTTCATTATCTGTAATTCGTATTTAATTAAATATTGCTCCAAAAATTATGAAAATATTGTAGATGTTGCTTCTTAGTTCGCTTTAAATAGTGTTCAAATTTCATCTAAATTGGATTTGTCTTGTGCATAAAATAAAATTTAGAGTGAATTCTGTAATTGATTTTTAATTAAATCCATGAATATATTTTTTTGTGAAATTTCAAGTCTTCTGAATTGCTTAACTAAATATATGTTTGAGATAAATTGTTTTTTGCATGATTTTGTTTCTTATATTTATTAGAAACTAAAAACCCACAGCTACTCTATTTTCAGTAAAACATTCATAAAAAAATCATATATCCTCATAAATTTCCAAAAAAATAATATAGATTCACTTCATCATATCTAACTTCCAGTAAAAAATTCATCATTTTTGCATTCTGTTTGCACGAAACATTGCATAAAAACCTCAAAAAAGTTTGCATTTTTCACTTGTGCTTCTTAATCTCAAATATTCCAAAAAAAATATATTTTGCATTCATCATTGGATTAGGTTTATAGGAAAAATACAATTTGTCTAATTTGGACTAATTTTGCATTAAAATTAAATTTGGTTAAGTTGCTTATTTTCTTAATAACCTAATTCATCCACATTTGTGCATTTGTATAAAAAATTACAAAAAAAATCCCGCTTGGAAAACCATGCTCTAATTCGACTAGTCTGATCCGAAGTTGTTCCTTTGCCTCCTTGAGTCGATCTTGGGCTTGCCCAGGTTAAAAATACATCCAACCGCGTAATATTTAATTCATAGATTCATCGATTCGTGCGGTTAATTTTTTTGATCGATCCTGATTGCCCGACTACAACAAAAATGACACATATTTAATCAACAAGGGCACTTCAACGGATCAATCAGTTAGTCGCAAAAGAGAAATGGGGAAAGTGGGGCTATGTGAATTATCTACTTGGGTGGAGAGACTACTCTCTAGGCCATGTGCAAGGATTTGGAGTTGGGTCACTCTAGATGGGATTCTGACAAAGAGGGAGTGGATCGGAGTTTATGACAGCAGAGGTTACGTGGAGAAGAAAGAAGATGGACTGATGATGGATCAAAGAGAGATGGGGATTGGATTTATTGAATTTTAGAAGAAGAACATAAGGATGGGTAAGAACGAACTGTAGAACAGAAAACCAAAAATAAAGAAAAACAAAGATGAAGAGATGAAGAGGAAGAATACTACATTATGATGCGATCAATCATACTGGAGTACCGAGGTCCGATCTTGGAAGGTCTCCGGTGTCTGACAAGTCAGATACGGTAATCGTTGTATCGACAACTCTCTCAGCGCGCGACACCCGATCCAATCGATCAATCAACAATCAACCCACAATAATATATAGGCAATAAATGTAAAATGTGAGTCAAAAATTATTTTATTTAACTCTAAAAAATATGTATAAAGACAAGTAATAGAGTGTCGAACTATGAAGATCAAACGGTGTATAGCTTGATTATTAATAACTATTACTAATTAATAATAATTGTTTGTATTTTTAACCTTTTTCTTTTTATGTGGATTTTTAATTATATTTCATTTTTATGGGTTTTTAAATGTTTTGTATTTTTAAATTTTAATTTTTTTGTATTTTCTTTTTTAATTTTTCAAATCCTTTTTAATTTTTAAAATAAAATATAGATTTATATATAATAATGATGGTGTTATATATTATATAAGTAATACATATAATATATAGTATATATATGGTCTTATATTTTGAATATACAGAAATATAGTCAAAATATAATGAAATAATTTTTGTTTTATATTTTTCTCTATTTTTGGTAATGTTTATAGAATTTTTTTCTAATAATTATATATTTTCAAAGTTTTGACTAGAGCAAAACAAAGTACAGATTAATTATCCGAGATAGTTTTAGGTTTATAAATATAAATAAGTCTAAAATTAACCTAAAACTATTTTTAATATATAATATATAGAAAAATCAAAAATAGAAAGATAAATTTTTATATTCTTCTTTATTTTTGCTATATTTTATAAGATTTTTAGGGTTTTGTAATTTTAAGTTTTGTACGTATATTTTTTAAATGATTTTTTTATGTGGGTAGTACATTATAATATAGATAAAAATTTTGGGGGGAATTTCAAGGTGTTTTTTAAATTTTTAGGTTTTACTAATTAGACAGATCAAAAATATGCATTTCGTATTTTTAATAAATAGGAAAATTAATTAAAATATCATGTGAAAAATATATGTCATTGTACAATATGTCAGGCACTTAAATAAATTTTCCTACAATATTATGAGCAATAACAATATTTATAAAGATAAACATTCACAAAAATAAAATACACAGTTTACAAGTACTTACTTGAAATTTATAGAGACCTTAAATGCTTTCCATAACAGGCTCATAAACTATAGGGTACATAATACAATTTTTCCAAAAGGTATCTGAAGGATCGCTAAATGCATGTATTAAAATGTATCCGTTGTAGCACGGGTACTTAGCGTGTCATATAAAGCCGAACGAATAATCTCCACGATGAGTATTTGGCTTTAATTTATAACATGGAAAGTCCAGGGTCGAATACAAGGACACAAGCCATAATACAATCATTTAGGTGTTAAAATATCTTGGTTAATAGATTGATAAATTATCTAGTTCAAAACAAACAACCATGTAGACAATTACATGACAAAATGAATGCGAAGATAGAATGCATTTTCACAATGATTTTATGCATGTTAGAAAATCAACAGAATGAACATAATGATGATGCAGTAACACATGCAAATATATTCACTAATATCCCGAAAATTATCATCAAAACTTAAACAAATATGTAATTTAATTCTAAGTCCAATTGAGCACTTAATCCAGGGTCAAGTTGCATTTAATGATCATACAAAAGCATGTGTATGGGTTCTAATAAAATAATCCTTATTTCATTGTCTAATCAAGAAATAATTCATATAATATCAAAGACAATTAAACAAGGATCAAAATGGCACTGAAATCATCTCAATTGGATAAACGATGCTCAAGTTATTCGTGATTTAGTCCATGAGCATAAATACGATAAAACATACATAAAATATAGCACAATCATAATAAATATGTCCATAGAAGGACTGAAGTATAATTATTAAAAACCGGTGGGAAAATTTACTAGATACCCCATACGCTAGGGTATTTTTGCAATTATGAAGTCCGGTCGAGCTTGGATGCAAAATCCCCAACCCTGCACGTGCTACGCATACACGAGGCGAGGCTCGGTTATAGGTTCAGCTTGGGAGCAGGTTCCGTAGACACGTGGTGCGCTTTAGTACTTCGGGGTTGCTTGAGTCCCACCGAGGCTTGAGGTTCGACGCGTGAGGCTCGGAGGAGGAATTTGAACCATCAGATCGAAGGATCCAACAGTAACTACTTATTCCTCCTCCTCCATCTTCATCCTATCTACAACGGCGATTAAGGGACTCCAAAGATCTCCTCAATTTTCCTCTTGCTTTTCTTGATTGTTTGCTTCTCTGGAGAGCTCTACGAATGGCTGGTGAATCCCTTGGAGTAAAGCAGAAGGTCTCATAATGTTTGGTTGAGCAAATCAGAGCCAGGTCATCAGAGTAGATCCTCTAGAACAGAGCAACGACAAAGATTTTAACTATTGAAGAAAAGAGACTTGCAAATGTTAGGAAACATCCAAGCAAAGTGTTTGCGTGCACAAAGGAGTGAGATGGTGCCCTATGCGTGTGGAGTGGATGGCAAGTTGGGTTCTTCTCCAGCAATTAGAGAAGAAAAGGGGCAACTGGGGTCAGGCCGTGGAGAAGGTGAAATCATGAAGAATGGATCCTCCAGCAAAGGTCCACAACCTAAGACGAAGGTCGGGATAACATCAGTTTGGGGAATTATCGATTATATTACCCTAACTAAATCATTGAAATTGAAATTAAAGCAAGACAAAGATCTTGCCTGAAGCTTGAAGAAAAACACAACAGAGCGATAATATGCATGTGATAGAGATCCTAGACGATCTATGGGTCTTCGCTTAGTGAGGACGGCATGCCTCGAAGCTCGAACAATCGTCAACTGACGTTGTAGCATGGCATACTCGCCATGGGCCTCACCAGAAGAATATCTCCATGATTGTACTTTCAAGCATCCTCAATCTTGTCACGAAAGAGGAGGAAATGCTAGGGATTCTCCGTGCAAGGGGTGGACACCTCCGCTTGAGGCGGAGGTGATGTGTTTGAAGGTGAGTAAGTCAGAGGTTGCAAACCTAGGTGGTGGTTTCAATCACCACCACCGGTTAGGGAAGTTAGGGATGAGGGTTTTTATGGAGTTAGCGTGGATGAGGGACGATAGGAGAAGGCAATGGTGTCAATGGTTGGTTAGAGGAATGCCTGAGGAGGTTAGGAAAAAGGGAGGAGTTAGAGAAGTTGGAACAAGGTACGGCAGCGGTTGGAGATTGAAGGAGATCTGTAGACTGTTAGATTTTGTGAATCCAATAGTCCACAGATGGTCGTGCTTGGACGGTGCTGATGGACTTGATCAACATGATCAAGCAGTATAGCTCAGAGCGCCTGGCAACGGTTCAGATTATGTCGATCAGACAGGATCGGGCGGCTATAAAAGGTTACGGGTGGCGCGACAGGAACAAGCTATGTGGCTCAATCTGAAGGTGTCACATGGCCCAATCAGGATTGAAAAAAAATAAATAAATCAAATAAAAATATGGAACAATTAGATGGAAGGTGAACTAGAAAAAAATCATGAACGTGAAAGTTGTAGATCTCGATGAGATCTACAACTTTCATGTAGAAGTCAAAGAGATCAGAGGTCATTTGTTCATAGGTAAAATCAAAGACATATTAAAACAATATAAAACCATTTTCTTTTATTTTTCTTTTGCTTATTTTTGTATTTTTATTTTATTTTATGTTACTTTATTTATATACAATATTATTCTAATTTATATTTGAGAATTAAATACATAAAATAATAGCACAATAATAGGGTTATATAATATATGTTAAATAGTGTTAATTATTTACAACATAATAGTTAATAATTAGTGTTAATTATTCATTGAATCTTGTTGATTAACTTAAGCAAGAGAGTTAATATTAGTGATTAATGCTGATAAATACATGATTTCTCATATATCCATCTAACTTGTATACATTATAAGTCTTTATTCATCTATTAATACTATATAAATATATATATATAAATTTAAGTCCAAAATAAAAGAATGAAGAAAAGAAAAGAAAAATAAATGAAGTATCAAAGATGCTAAATTACTCTAAACCCTGAGACCAGGTCAATATTGTCTTGGTCGACAAGGAATAAAGTAGATAGAGATAATGGTCAATATATTGTACATAAAACCCTAATTCTATGCCCCAAAATAGCTATTTTCCTTCTATTTTATTCTTCATTTTATAAAACTCAATACAAAATGTTCAAATAAAACATGTACATAAAAATACATTGAAAATATAAAAAATTTTATGCCATTCCCTCGTTGACCAATAAGTCAACTACATCCTCCAGCTTACATGAAATCAAATGCACGACTACAATCCATACCTTGTCCTTCGCATTCCTCAAGCCCCTTTCACCTATGCCATGCACATCCTTTGGCTTTTTCTCATCACCCATCTTCCTACAACCGGTATGCAACCACTCAAGCACATGTTGTGTATCCTTGAGAACCCAGCGACCCTCTTTGCCCCTCGTGATTCTATATTGTACCTCCCCCTACAACTATCTCCACCACATCCATGTTATGCTTGTACTGCCTTTAAACCAAACCACTACGAGAACCACCAATCCTATGCAACCAACCCTTTGTTGTACCCTAAGACATATAGCTTCCAGCCACCATTGTAAAGCCATCACAGTTCTCTCCTCTCATCTATACCAATCTTTAGCAACCATGAGCACCTCCCCAAATCTGAAACCTCGTAGAGATCTTTGAACATTGACTGCCTAACTCTGTGAATTTTGCTTTACTAACCATACCATCGTCGTCCTCATCTTTACATCATACCTTTATCCGAAGCCATGCACCAAACTCTTCCTATACATAGCCCCAAAGCCCAAAAAAATGCTTATCAGTCTTCGGGGGAGCTTGAGCTCCAATATTCTAGGTCTCAGTGATAGTAGGAGGTGGGGGTGAACGTGACGAGTATCAGATCTGTTCGATCACGAACCTCCTCAACCCATCCTTACAATGTCATAGACCGACTCACTCCATTCAAATAGGTACCAAACCTAACGGTTATTCAGATTATTTGAGTGTATCATGGGTACCCATACTTATGGAACGTATTAAAACCACATGACATAACTCCACTGAATAATATTTTCTTATATCAGTAACAATTATCTACAAATAAGTGTAGACATTACTCACATTACGATGACATGAATGGTTATCTAAGAAAGGGTGTCAAAGGTTGCTCGAATGTATAAATAACATAGAATAAGAGATACTTGTCATGTCTTAAACTATCGGCGAAATTTGCCAATTTCGCTGACATTTTGATTTCACCATGCCACCAAAATGTTAGTGAAATGGCACATTTTTCCAACCTTTCTTTGTCATTTATGTGTTCCCTATTGTAATTCAAGGTTATGGGAATAACCTTAAGCACATCACGAAAGCATGAAGATCACATCATATGTGATCGGGGTGACTAGCCGCACTAGTTGTTCAGTGCAATGGAATTTAAAAAAAATAAAATTATGAAACTACATGATCCAATAACATTTGTCAAATCATTTCAGCTAAACCATAAAGTAGATATCGGACTACCTCTTGAAGCGATCATGTCTCTAAAGTAAGAGACCTCCTATCTCAGGTCTGATTCAATGGAGGAGACACTTGCGAGCGCGTTGATGAAATGCATCCACCTCGCAATCCAAGTTGATAATCCAAGTAGTGAATCTCCTGGTCTTATCATACAAGATCCGACATCTTCTTTACAAGCGAAGTGCATCGAAGGAGACGGAGATCCACAAGCAGTAGAAACAGCGGTACAATGGTGTGGTGACGATGGTGATCTTCTCTAGGACAAGAGGTGGACGACCAATCTTGATGGAGAGAAGGGGTGTGTATAAGAATATGAGAGAGAGAGAGACTACTCAATTGTTGTTGTAAAAATAAGAGCTAAGGCTGCCTCTTCTTATATAGTATTTTGGGAGTCCATGGATCATAATCCATGTGAAACACAAAATCAATGGTTGAGATTGATTTTTGTTTCTATTCAATGGTCATGATTCTTTTGTATAAAATAATTAATTTATATCAAATTAAATATATATAGATATTATCAATATAATTTAATTTGACTAAATCAACATCTAATAAAAAAGGATAAGGAAGGTGGCTAGCCACCTTCCATATATGGAGGGGACAACTACCTTGAACAAGTAAAGGGCGGTCGTCGACCGTCCATATTAGAAAGGTGGCTGCTTTCCAATTATGTGAGATTATTATATCTCTATTTATTTACAACAATCTTTTATTGTAGATTAATTCACAGAAATAATTCTAAATTAATTTTATGAATATTTCAATCATGCTTCTAAATAATTGTGAATCATATTCACACATCCAAAATAAAATGTAAATTGTATTTTTAATTAATTTCCAATGTGAATTTAATTCACATCAATAATTAATTTGTATATACTATGTACAATAAGCTCTCTCTAATATATTATAAATCACATTTATAATAAATATTATGGATAGTAATATCCACATTATCCATATCCTTGATAATTAAATAACATTTAATTATCTTGTATCATCATTCTCATGTATTTAAATAATATGAATCATATTCACAGATAATTAAATCACATCTAATTATCAATATCTTAATGCTCAGATACATAATTCATCAATGGAAATATTCTTCAACTCTTTCAAGAATAATGCGCTTTCTTTGTGGATACTTGGAGATAAGGACATGGCGCTTGTATGTTTCGCGTATAGTGACTTGGATATTGAGATCACAACTCAAATCCAGATCATGGGGACCTCCCATTTGATGAAATCAAAGAAGTAAATCTTATCTTCTCATTGCATCTGAATCACATTCAGATCAATGTTCAATATTTGGACTAAGATCAGATCACTTCTCTACTGAGAGGAGTCACTAAGATTCAGACATGTTTCATCACTCCCTCGTAATGGAAGCATCATGGTTATATAATCGTTTATGATCACATCACCCTTAGGTATTCCTAATACATGTACATCCTGCATATTGGAAGACCTAGAATAAACATGAAGTTTAAGATCTCTTTTAGATTGTTTCCTTCGGGGCTTTATCATTAGGTTTCTCATTCAGTCATTGGGAGTTGGTATTGATCACATACTTTCCAAAAGCATATATCATACCTACAAATTCTTATCATGCTTCCAAAGCAAGACGACCATACATGGAATTTGATTGGTCCCAATACCTCATGAGTGAGCTCATGTCTTCTTATTCAGAAGTTAACATGTATGATCCCTTTGAGAGATTGTATTACTCATATGCCCTTGTATGCACGTCAGCTTGCTGGTGTATAGATCTTGATTAGGTCATTAACCTATCGGTCTGCCAAATGTACATACTCAGACATTTAGCAATACATCTATCTTCGATTAGATGATGCATGCCTATATCGTGACAACATACGACATAGGTCTTGGTTTTCTCGATCTCACTAAGTCAACTCTTTGACCTAACTTATCTAACACCTCTGAATCTTTATTCATGTGCAGAGGACCTGCATCAAGAGGTCGGTCAGATATCAGCCAAAAGAGGAAGGATTGTCATCTCCTACTCAGGCTGGAGATCATCTCTTAACAATCATTTGACGGTGCTTGATGAGTCCTCAATCTAACTCTTTAGATACCATCCAAGCACCAGTGTCTATAATTCAACAATTGAATCAACAGTTGTATGATCATCAAGATGACCATGGTACATAAACCTAATTGAACTATGGGACCGATTATGTAAATTAGTTATTCTTCATTTCAGATCAGGGAATGATTTGCAATAACATTTATTGCATAATGACTCACTATGGGCTCGCATGTCCAACAATTTCCCACTAGACCAAAGAGCTATTAATGAGATAATGTATTAAATCCATACTCATGTGAAGCTAAAATAGCTAGGTAATCTGATTAGTCACTCTATTCCTGAGAGATTACGCCAAGTCCTTTTACGGTACTTGCATATCCCCTAGTAATAGTACTCGCATCCAATGCGAATGTTGCATCTTATGCAACCAATATTCAGCTTTATTAAAGCAGTTATAGTGTCTCTGACACTACAGCTCAATAATTATTATAACCAGTACATAATTTCTATTATCCTTATCAGAATGCCCTTATTCTTAGAGATCTCTATCTCCTAAGACTAAGGCCCAGTCTTATGTCTTATAAAGCATCTACAATCAAGACCTTTTAGATCACTATCTATAAAGTCTTAAGTTCTCGAAGATTAGACATTGAGATCACTATCTCAAAAGTCATGTCCTCATTGAAGTTGATTTTATTACCGCAATCAAGTGTTTTATCTCTATAGCAAAATTAGTAACAGTTTACTACTCCCACTGTATGGCGGATATCTGACTTTTGTATACATCTAGCATACACCAAGCTTCTCATAACTGATGCACAAGGGCAAGCAGTTTTAGCATTCACTTCCTCAACTCTTTGAGGTGATATCACTTTAAGTAGGTTAGGAGCATATCTTAAGGGAAGGAAGCCTTCCTTGGAGTTTTCCTAAAAACGGAACATGTACAAGGTGTACCACTAATGTGAGGGTCCCAATCCCTCTTCTCTTTATTTTTAAACAACTTTAGAACCTACATCTAAGTGGTATCATTTAGATTATATCTCAAGGTATGGAATAAACATATTGTAAAATACTTTTTCTCATCCTTATATCATTCCAAATGATTGGAATATTATCTACATTTAGCATGATAAACATAATGGCGCCCCTACTAAGCTTCACATGGTTCATCAAGATTATATCTGAAGTCATAGCATTTATAATATTGTCAAATCTAGTGTTCCAACTACAATAAGCTTATTTGAGTTCATAGATGGAGTTCCTTTAGCTTGCACATCTTGCCTTCCTCAACTATGAAGCCCTGGGGCTACTTCATATGAATATCCTCAGAGAGGTATTCATATAGGAATGCAATCTTGACTTCCATCTTGTAGATGTCATAGTCAAAGTGAAAGTGTGTAGCTATAGTTAGCAATATTTTGATGGTCTTAAGCATGGTTACTGAAGAGCAAGTCTCATCACAAGTGATATCTTCTCTTGGTGTGTATCTTATGGATACGAGTCGTGCTCTGAAGGTCTCTAACTTCTCATCAGCTTCCCTCTTTCTCTTGAAGATCCATTTACACCTAACAGGTTTTACTCTTATAGGAAGATCCTCGAGGGTCCATATACAACACTTGTATATGAAGCCTAATTTAGACTTTATTGCTAACATCCATCTCTCTGTGTCATGATCCTTAGAAGCATCGTCATAAGAAATCATATCATTGTCAGACTTAACTGATACATGGAATGCATACCCTTTAGGTAGTCTCACCACCCTCAAACTAATTTGAAGAGCTATGAGTGTTTCATCTTTAATTGTCCTTTTAGTTTTTGATTTCAGAAACCTCATTATCTTCTCAAGATTCATTGGCTTCCTTTACTTCATTTTCATCTTGATTCTCAAGAAAATCATCACCTAAGAATCATATCCTTAGAGATTAAATCTTCTAAGAATATCAAGGTCATAAAGTATGGTGTATCCAATACCATCCTTTGTTCTCCTAATGAAGTGGCACTCTCTGGTGCTAAATTGCAACATTCTTGCATCCATGATATGGTTATGGATCAAGCAAACCTAAATCTTCAAGTGTCCAATACTAGGCCAGGTTCCAAACCATAGCTTATGAGGTTTTTTGGATTCAGATTTGCATGGAATCTTATAAGGATATATATATTGTAGTCTCTACTATATATATACCTGGAAACTAAGAGGTAATTATGCTAAGAGTCATCGTTGATCAAATCATGTCACACATGATCCAATTGCATCTCCCTACAACTCTATTGAATTTAGGTGTATTATGAGGAGTGAGACGGGAATGGTATTCCCTTCTCCATAAGGTATTTCTTGAATTCATCTAATAGGTACGTGCTACCTTGGTTAGAGCGAATTCATTTCATCTTCCTTCAAACTTTGATTCTAAGCCAAAAAATGAAATCTTTGAACATTTCAAAGGTTTCTAAGGTGAAGGAAAGAAGATCTCATATTACAAATAATCACCAATAGATATCACATACCATCCATGTTTAATATGATATAGAGGATCCACATATATCAATATGTATGAGATCTTGAATACCTTAGCATGTAACACCATCTCAGAAAAAGGTGTATTGGACATTTTACTTTTGAATACAATCTTCCCAAGTATCTAAGATTTGAAATTTCAGACAGTCTAAAGTTTTATCTCTTACTAGTCTATTGATCTCATCAATATACATATGTCCAAGGCTTGATGTCAGATCATTTTTAAATGATCTTCATCCTCCTATTGATATTTTAATATTTAAATTTTCAGTATTTAGAAATATTAATGAACCATTCATTAATTTTTTAGTTTAGTAGAGTCCTCTAGATGTTAGATTATTATCTAAAATATATCCATCATAACTCTTTATGATAAGTCTATTCCAGAATACATGTTTATTTCCAACATTTAGAAATAAATAATGAATGTATTCTAATATTTAGGTCACAGAGACATTCTCTAAGACTAAGGCTCTCCCACTGAAAATATGTAGTCTATCTATCCAATAGAAATTGTTGCAACAATTGCATAAACATCCGCGTGGATGAGTATTAAACCTTAAGATCAAAATTTTTAGTCTTCTAAAACATATGTACCCAATTGTAAGTGTTATTAGAAGAATGAGATACAATTAGACTTTGATCTTATCTAATAAGTAAGTCAATTTCAATGATTATATGTAAATGTATAATATGTTGATGCAATATCTGAGTCCTTCTCTAAGGATCCTAGATAGTCTAAATAGTCATACCATCAACACATCAGCTTGTTGCAGTATTGGCATTCATCCAACTCTTTAGATGTCATATGTGTGGAAATCACAGAAGTACAATCAACTCTTTGACTTTCCTTCTCACTTGGGTCAGACCCATGCTTCCATTGCGCTCTCTTCATCTATAAACAACCATTTCTTAAGACGAAAGATCTCTTATGTTGAACTCAAAAGATTTCAATATAAGAGTATTTCAACATTTATATATGCTTCATTCAATTCATACAATACGAATATTACAAAACTTCATGAAAGACTAGATTATAGATAGTAGAATGATGACACTCATCATATCTACATCCATCTTAACTCTTAAAGACTTTAGTTCAGGCAGGTACTCAAACATTTTGAGTACATCATCTCTTATTGAGCCACCATTCTGCATAATGAAATGAACCATGTCATTCATGATTAAATGTTGAGAGCACATATATCTGCCAAAACATCTTCTTATATTTTAAGGATTTTCAAAAATTACGATCATCATCGACATGATACTTCCAAAGCACATTCGATGAGAGATAAATACTGTAGAGAAATACAAACCCAATGTTGTTGTCCTATTGTCTTTTTAATTGGCATTCCTTATTATTATGAGAAAACTTGCACATTGCAACCACATACATTATGTGTCCAACTACAAGTACAATATCTTGATCATGGATCTGATCCATGATACTTTACTGGTTATTATTGAGTATAATTTTAAGTGGATTTAATGTAAGTTGTCTAAAATAAGAAATATTTGCATAAATACATATTTTTTTACTTTGATTTAGGATTTTTATATTAAAGTTGTCTTGCCTTGTCAACTTTAAAAGTTCATTCCCTTATTCACTTTCAAATTAAGAGATATACTCACTACTATATCTCTAGCAAGATCTGGGATATCCTTTCTTACCTTTGTTACATCCTAATCATATGAGAAACTGTAACTCGTATAAAAAGAAGTAAGAATTCATTCCGCCTTGTAAGTCCAACTTGCATTTCCCAATTCGGTCTTTAACACCCGAGCCCACCACCCCTAAGGCGATGTTGACCCACCATTAATTGAACCAACCATCAACAGGATTAGAACTTGCTATGTGCAGTCCAATATCGCCCCAATAATAAGAGGAATCGATATTAAGGTCACTACACATATGGACTTACTCTTTCAAGAAGCAAAGAGCTCGATCCATATGCGCTTGTATGCAGGAGCTGTCACTTCGGACATGCGTCTCCTACATACAATCCATGGCGACGGAACCCTTCGCCTTGACGGGAGATCATGGATGTCACTTATGCGATCCTCTTTATCATGTTCAAATTTTAATTAATTATTATGAATCACATTGATATAATTAATTCTTCCAAGGAAAATACTACTCTATTCATAATAGAGTGTTTTAACTGGATATAATGATTTAATCATATTCAATCAATTATCAATTCAATTTAATCAACCAACAAACAATCTTGATTGTTACTTGAAGGATGATATAATCTCAAAAAATATATATGATTTAAATTTAATAGTTGGACAAATACCTTATTATCATTTCAAACATTATCCTTTCCTTACCCGTTGTCATGGCCAGTATCCACAGGATGTGGGACAGACTGCTCACAGAGCAACTTGCTATCCCCAACAAACCCCGACTAGACATCATATCCTCCTCAGGTTAGAATAATGTGATTTGATCATTTTGTATTTGAGATGATATTCGGTCTTTCAACAGAAGTTATGCCATATACTATTTATCAAACCCATTTTGATTAATACTATAAGGAGATTTGCTAAACAAATCCTCAATCTTATTCAAGTAATTATGATTTACATTTAGAGATTGTCCTACAAGTATTGTAGGATAAACTAAGATTTTTCATGAAACATTCATTCAATGACTAATGATGATTAATCAATTATTTTCATAATTATTAGGCATCATAATTAATCAAGATAAATTCATAATTTTCATGATTTCCATTGAATTATAAACACATTAAGCAAAGAGATTTGATAATCTAATCATCTTCTGAACCATCTCCACTAAATATGGAATATCAACGGCAAACGGAGTCGGAAGCACGAGATAAATTTGAGCGCTTTGCCGGTTTGATTATATACTTAATCCAAGTATTTATTTCATGTTTCATTATGGAAAAACATTAAGAAAAATTAACTTTCTTAAGATCCATGAATTCATTCATAACATCTTTCATAGCATGAACTCTTCGAATCATTTTCATGTACTTTTGGTACCAATATTAGATTACTATTTTTGGGATATATTTAGACATTATAAAAATATTTTAGTAATAAGAAAACACATCCAAACAGTGCACAAACAATAGATTTTTATTTTAGCAAAAAATCAAATGGGAACTTACATCCACTGCAAAAGCAATGATCCCACGCATCCGAAACATGAATCTTGATGGCCTAGGATTTTGGATCATATCCAAGACCTCAACCAAGGTTCTGATACCACTTGAAGGTTATGGTAAGAAACTTAAGCACATCATGGAAGCATGAAGATCGCATCATTATACGAGCGGAGCGACTAGTCGCACTAGTCGCTTGGTGCAGCGGAATTTAAAAAATTTAAAATGATGAATCCACATGATCCAAGAATATTTATCAGATCATTTAATCTAAACCACAAAGTACATATCGGAATACCTCTTGAAGCGTGGTTGCGATTATGTCTCTAAAGTAAGAGACCTCACGTCTTAAGTCCGATCCAACGGAGGAGACACTTCTGAGCGCGTTGATGAAATACATCCTCCTCGCAATCCAAGTTGATAATCCAAGCGATGAATCTCTTAATCTCATCACATGAGATCTGACGTCTTCTTCTTGAGTGAGGTGTACTGAAGGAGACGGAGATCCAGGAGCGGTAGAAGTAGCGGCATAAAGGCGTGGCGACGATGGTGATCTTCTCTAAGGCAAGAGGTGGATGCCCAATCTTGACAGAGAGAAGGGTGTGTACAAGAATATGAGAGAGAGAGAATCAATTATTGCTGTAAAAAGAAGAGCTAGGGCCACCTCTTCTTATATAGTATTTTGGGAGTCCATGGGTCACAATTAATGTGAAACAAAAAATAAATGGTTGAGTTGATCTGTGTTTCTATTCAATGAACGTAATTTTATTGTATAAAAATACAATAATAATTACTTTAGATCAAATTAAATATATAGAGATATTATCAATATAATTTAATTTGACTAAATCAACATCCAATAAAGTATAAGGAAGGTGGCTAGCCACCTTCCATATATGGAGCGGCCGACTATCTTGAACAAGTCAAGGGTGGTCATCCACCCTCCTTTATTAGGAAGGTGGCTCCTTTCTAATTATGCGAGATTATTATATCTCACATAATCCTTTATTTATTTACAACAACATTTTATTTTAGATTAATTCACAAAAAATAATTTCAAATTAGTTTTGTAAATTTTTCAATCATGTCATTAAAATAATTGTGAATCATATTCACACGTCTAAAATAAAATGTAAAATTGTATTTCAAATAAAATCCAATGTGAATCCAATTCACATCAACAATTAATTTGTAGAAACTATTTACAATAATCTCTCTCTAATATAATATAAATCACATTTATAATATATTTATATATAATATGGATAACATTATCTACAGTATTCACATCCTTGATAATTAAATCACGTTTAATTATCAGTATCTCAATGCTTCGATACATAATTCATCAATGGAATTATTCTTGAACTCTTTCAAGAATAATGCGCTTTCTCCGTGGATACTTGGAGATAAGGATAGGGTGATTGTATGTTCCATGCATACTGACTAGGATATTGAGATCACATCTCAAATTCAGATTGATTAAATCAAAGTCCTAAATAATCTTCTCATTACATATGAATCGCATTCAGATCAATGTCCAACATTCGAACTAAGATTAGATCACTTCTCTATTGAGAGGAGTCACTAAAATCCAGACTTGTTTCATCACTCCCCCGGAATGGAAGCATCATGTATATACAATCGTTTATGATCACATCACCCTTGGGTATTCCTAATACATGTACATCCTGCATACTGGAATACCTAGAATAAACCCAAAGTTTAATATCTATTTTAGATTGTCTCCTTCAGGGTTTTATCATTAGGTTTCTCATTAGGTCATTGGGAGTTGGTATTGATCATATGCTTTCCAAAAGCATATATCATACCTATAAATTCTTGTCATACTTTCAAAGCAATACGACCATGCATGGATTTTAATCGATCCCAATTCCTCATGAGCAAGCTCATGTCTTCCAATTCAGAAGTGAACATGTAAGATCCCTTTGAGAGATCGTATTACGTGTATGCCCTGTATGCACACCAGCTCACTAGTGTATAGACCTTGATTAGGCCACGAACCTATAAGTCTGCTAAATGCACATACTTAGACATATAACAATATCCATGTTTCCAGTCGGAGGATGCATGCATATATCGTGACAACATACGACATAGGTCTTGGTTATCTGGATCTCGCTAAGTCAACTCTTTGACCTAACTTATCTGGCGCCTATGAATCTCTATTCCTATGTAGAGGACCTGCATCAAAAGGTTGGTTAGATATCAACCAAAAGAGAAGCGATTATCATCTCCTACTCAGGATGGAGATCATCTCTTAACAATCATTTGACTGTCCTTGATGAGTCCTCAATCTAACTCTTTAGATGTCATCTAAGAACCAACCTCTATGATTCAACAACTAAATCAACATCTTTATGATCATCAAGACGTCCATGGTATATAAACCTAATTGTACTAAGGGACCTATTATGCAAATTAGTTATTCTTCATTTCATACCAGGGAATGATTTTCAATAACATTTATTGCATAATGGCTCGTTGTGTGCTCGCATGTCCAATAGTAATTTGTGGTCGATTTCAATGACTTGTCATTGATATATTGATTTTGACTTCATGTTTATATTGTTGGCGATATGTTGATTTCGGCTTTACTTTGGCGATATATCTATTTGGCTTCATGTCGATATTGTCGATGATATGTCGATTTTAGCTTGAAATCGGTTTCATGTTGATTTCAGCTTCATGTTGATATTGTTAGTGATATGTCAATTTGGGCTTCGTGTTGATATTATTAATTATATGTCAATTTTAGCTTCATGTCGATATGTCGATCTAGGCTTCATGTAAATGTGTCAATTTTGGCTTCATGTTGATTTTGGCTTCATGTCGATAGATCGACTTCGGTTTCATGTTGACAAACTGCTGATTGGCTAAGTTAATTCAGTCAAGTTGTGGCACGATCAATCAACGATCTATCAGATATAGAGCCTTAAATATCTCTACGAGGAGGGATTCAGTCTAATTAAATATTTTTTAACTTGGGAAGTCCATAGTCAAACTTAAGGACACGAGCTACCTTAATGACTAATCAAATTCTAATACCTAAATCAAGTGATATATTTATCTATCTAGGTCAACAATGAACAAACAATACGGTGCAAAACAATATGAATGGACTGAATACAATTTTTTGATATTTCATGCAAGTTAGATTAAATGCAATATGCAACATGATGCAATGGTATACAATCAGATATATACCTGCACAAATATTTTCCTAAATGATTAATAAATTGAGCAATAAGTTTAGATTCAATTTCAGGGATATTTAACGCATTAGAATATATGTGTGTTTAAGCAGATGGCATTCAAAATCAAGATGATGTAAGACAATGATACTCAAATAAATTTATCATGTTAAAAGTGTCAAATCAGGGAACTAATAATGTCAATAGATGGATGATTACACAAACATCAAAATCAATTAAGTTATTGAAAAAAGGAGGTCATGTGCTCAAGTTATAAAAGAAATTGTCTAGGGGCATAAACGCATATATAAACATAGAAAATAAACATTATCACAAGCATGCCTTGAGGCAAATTTTTGCAAATATGAAAACATGGCGGGCCTTCCTTGTAATTTTTCCAACTACACAAGGACCATTTTACAATTTCACAAAATCGGTAGGGTCGCTGTTTAAAATACGCGCACACGCCGCGTGAGGCGCATGCATCATGGACATGTTTGCAATTTGAAGAACTTAAGTGTGTCTGCTGTAAATTTCCTAAGCCCTCACACGTGGAGCACTTGTGGCGGAGGTTGGGGGTGGGCATAGTCGAAGCAGGGGGCTTGGGCCATGTAGTGGCACAAGGTGACTTGAGAGAGGTTCGGTCCCTCTGAGCTTTCGTGCTTCGGGGCAGGCGACGTGGCTGGTCCATAGTTGTCAGACGGATATCGAGAGGGTGCCATCCAATAGCAATTGTAGCTCCTGGGCGCTCGTCATCTTCCTCTCCGCAGCGACACGGACAAAGCTCTAGTGAGGATGCGAGAGCTCCTCCATGCTTCACGGCGGTTGTTGATGATTCTAGAAGCCTCACGGGAGGCTTGTAATGAAGCTGGGGCTGTTGAGGAAGGGAGGAAACCCCTAGACCTGGTTGTTGACGAATGCACATCAGAGGCGGAGCTCTACAAAGGATCTCTACCGAAGTTTGACCGTTGAAGGGGTGTAATGATGAATACCCATTCATCACTCTTTATTCTTTTATTTTAGCTACAAAACCCATGCAAAACACATGTATATTCCTGTAAATATCAATATTTGTCAAATAGCATGCATTGTGTAATTATGAATAATTAGCATATTTTTGTGCATAAATAAAAGAATAAAGAAATAAAAGAAAAAGAGGGAGATATTTAGAATAAATATTAAGCGACCTAATCCCAAGGGAGGGCTCAGCATGGGCCTGACCGCATAAAAACCCAAGTAGAGAGAGATAAGGAAGCTCACACTTGTACATAGACCTATAAATAAAAATATTTTCCTCTTTTTAAATGGGTGTGTGTGTATATGTAAATATTTGTAAATATTAAATTAAAATAAAAATAAGAAAATTAAAAGAAAATTAAAAAGAAAATAAAATACCCTTCCCATTGTACATACACCATGTACATAAAACCCCTTATATATTTATTTTCTCCCTATAAGTAAATAAATAAAATCTCATAAAAATATGTACATATTCCATGTTTCATAATGTGAATAAATAAAATAAAAATTACAAAAATAAAAATAAAATAAAAAGAACTAAAATAAAATCAAGTTCCCTCATTGTACATATACCATGTATGTATATAAATAAAAGTATTTATTTAACCCTTGTAAATTAATAATAAAAATAAAATAAAAATACCAAATTATTCCAAATTTTATTTTCTAAATAAATAAAATATAAAATTGGAATAAAAATGTACAAAAATAAATAATTAAAAATCAAAAATACAATATTGTATATACCTATATATAATAATACTATATTGTACATACATTATTTTATTTCAAAAAAATAAATAAAAATCACCAAAAATTAATTAAAAAATAAAGAAACATTTTTAATGTTTTGAGTTTTTCGAAATTAATTCATTCATTATTTTTTATTGAATTATCAAATCTTTAATAATTCCTAAATTCCTATTGGTCCACGGGGGATTGTTGACCCCCGGTCAACTCTCCCCCGCGGACCCTTCTCTCGCGGATCTGGTGCTTGATCCGATTTCTCCCAATTATCGCGCCTTGATCCGAACACCAAATCTCAAAACCTCGGGTCCTGATTAGAGATTCATCAACCGAGATCCACGCCCGGTGGTTTCTCCTCGGGGTTCGAGCTCCGATATCCATGCCCGACCCCATCTTCTCGGACCCCCAGCACTATTTATCCTCAGCTCCGGCAGCCACTTCACGTCATCTTTGGCCCTCTCCCTCGTTGCCAAGGAGCTCCTCCACCTCGCCTGAGTGACAACCGTACGAGAGAGAGTCGAAGCGAGGCTCGGGCAGTGGGAACCACTAATCCGGCAGCTTCTCGCCGCCGCGAGCGCGCCAAGCCTCAGGACACGACATCCCCTTGAGGCAATGACCCCCGGAGCTCCAGGAGCTCCAGCCTAGTCGACTTCGCCCGCCAGGTAGTTCCTTTAGCTTGTAGTTTAGCCTAATTTCCGTTTTCCCCCAAATCGCTCCGCCACCATCGCCGACCAATTCAGCCACCTCCGACCGTCCATTTGTCCACCCGACCACACCACCACCTTCGTCGGACCTCTCTCCATCTTCTTCACCCATCCACCCCCTGTCTCGCCCCGGAGCAGGGCTCTCGTCCTCAGCCGCCACCGCTTCACTGGAGGACTCCACGCCGCCTCATCCTTCATCTTCTGCGTGCTCTAACGGGTCGAGGCAGTTTTCCCTCGACCCCGTGTTTCGCCTGTGCAGGTCAGAACGACAGGAGGACCTCATCTAGAGGTCTATAGCTCGGGCACAGGAGGTAGGCTCCACCGACGTCGCCAGAGCTCCTTGGAGCTCCCTGGCGTCATCGGAGGAGCTGAGTAGCTGCGGACCATCGAGACGAAGAGACCCCCCACCTCAGCAGCTCCAGCGGAGGCCCAGATCGCCCGTGGTGTGCCGACGAAGTTCACCGGCGTCTTGTTCTTCCTAGACCTCCAGCCACCGTCCGATCACCACCTCAGCCCAGTTCAGATCTGGACCGTTCGTTCACGCCAACTCTCCACCGTCCGATCACCACCGTCTGAGCATTTTTAGTATTTTAAAAATTCAAAAACAGTCCTTTTTGTCTCTGTTCAGATTGAAAATTCATAAAAATATTAAAACCTTTTTAAAAATTACAAAAAAATTAAGTTTTGTGTGTTTTTGTTTGTTTGATTTTCTGGCTATTTTTGGCTATTTTTATATTTATAAAAACCATAAAAATGTAAAAACTCTTAAAAACCCATAAAAATTCTAAAAAATCATAGAAAATCCAAAAATCAACAAACTCTTTTTCTGATTCTTCCTTTTTATTTCTACTTTACATGAAAAATACCTTCAAGCTATTTTAGGACCATTTTATATTTTATTTTGGTCCTTGAAGCCTGGCTGGACAGTAGCATTGTTTTTCTTCCTTCTTTTATTTTTAGAAAAATCTATAAAAATTATAAAATTATCAAAAAATTCACCAAAAATAGTAAAAAATCCATAAAACTTAAAAATATTTTTGTTTGAATTTTCGGACTGTTTTTGAGTCATTAAATAATTGCTTGAAGTTGCTTGTTTTTATTGTTTTAGTATTTTCCTTCATATTTAAAAATCCAAAAAAATATAAAAATATTAAAAACCACCAAAAAATATTTGTTTATATTTTCTTCATTTTTAGACTACTTCGTAGGCCGCAAGGCCAATCCGCGCTCCCTGAGTCCAACCCTAGGTGCTACACCAGGCTAATCTCATAGCCAGGGCCACTATTTGATTTTCGTGTTTTATTTGCTTGATTGGTGGTCTATCTCTCTTTTTCTTGATCGAGCTTGATTTCTCGAGCGACTGAGGTCGCAACGACCTTGGTGATATCTTTACCTTAGTCCATTTGGTCATTTGGCTCATCAGAATGGTGCCGTTGCAGTGATATCTGAATATCTCTGTGCTCTGCAAAACTCCTCGAATGCGGACAGGTGAAGATAAGGTTCCTCGTGTGCCTCCTTTGAAAATGTCGGCAGTCTCTGAATGTAATCCAAATCCAAGATGAATAGACCTAGTGTAGAAGCTGACTGAGCTTCCTGTGCTATCTGCTCCTCCATCAATCTGGGATAGGATCTATCTGATGATCTCCTCGGCTCTCTCTGATCACGAACAGAGTGCACTCTCAACTCAGCAACGGCATCATCCGGGTCTTGCATCTGATCGATCCGATCTCCGCGGACGTCTAGCAGAGGTCTGATCTGGACCGCACGATGAGACGAAGAGGCTCCCTTGAGCCATCACCATCCGATCTTCACGTGCCCTCTTCCGAGCCGTTGATCCAGCGAGGGTTTACCCACAGCGCACCTTAGCCGTCAGATCCTCCACGTGGGAGACCCTCAGCCGTCCGATCCGAGCGAGGTTTCTTAGAAGAGGCGCCACCGCTCCAGCATCGTTCGATCATCCACATGGCAGCCCTCCAGCCCTCGGATAATAAGTGGGGTAAATTTCACTTAGGCCCCCTCCTATTTTGCATTTACGTTTTAGTACTGTAAATATTTTGTCCCATGTTTTTATTTTGTAAAAATTGCATCGAGAACCTTCTGTTTTCTGTATTTGCTACTTAATCCTGTCTATGGTGGCCACGTGCTTCGACACGTGAGACCTTGGTGATTTTGCATTATATGTCATGTAGTTCTTTCATGTTATGCTTTGAATGATTTAAAATAGGAATTACAGTTTAGTCCTTCCGCACCTGGACCACGTGCCATGTGTGTGACTGCCTGGGCTTTTTGCACTTTTGGCCCTGATCTTTTTGTGTGTGTTATTGATTGGCCCTTGGATTATGTTTTTCTTACATTAAGGTCCATGTGCATTGTGTGTGTGTGTTTTTGATTTAAATAAAATATCAAAATTAATCCAAATTACGTGAAATTTGGACACGTGGCTCCTGCCACTGTAAAATTTTCACCAATTTTTGGGTACATTTTTGGGCCCTTTTATTATTTTTAAAAATTCAAAAACCCTTTTTTTCTGCCTGTTTAGATTAAAAATTCCTAAAAAAATATTAAAACCTCTTTAAAAATTACAAAAAAATAAGTTTTGTGTGTTTGTGTGTTTTTAAGTTTCTTCCATTTTTGGCTATTTTTAGATTTATAAAAAGCTTAAAAATTAAAAAACCTTGAAAAACTCATAAAAATTCTAAAAAATCATACAAAATCGAAAAATTAATAAATTCTTTTTTTTGATTTTTGTTTCTTATTTCTATTTTCCAAGAAAAATACTCCAGTCTCTTTTAGGACCATTTTGTATTTTATTTTGATCCTTGAAGCCTGGCTGGACAGCAGCACAACTTTTCTTCCTTCTTTCATTTTTAGAAAATTCTATAAAAAATTATAAAATCTTCAAAAATTCACCAAAAATAGTAAAAAATCCATAAAACTTAAAAATATTTTTGTTTGAATTTTTGGAGCTTTTTAGAGTAGTTAAATAAATTGTTGTTTGTGCTTGTTTTTACCTTTTTATTATTTTTCTTCATAATTAAAAATCCAAAAAAATATAAAAATATTAAAAACCACCAAAAAATTATTTGTTCATATTTTCTTCATTTTTAGACTACTTCGTAGGCCGCAAGGCCAATCCGCGCTCCCTGAGTCCGACCCTGGGTGCTACACCAGGCTAATCTCATAGCCAGGGCCACTATTTGCTTTTATTGATTTTTTATCTCTGATTGGTGGTCTGTCCTTCATTTTTCTTGTTGATCTGATTGATCTCCGAGACTCGGGTCGCAATGACCCTAGCTCTATTTCATTTACCTGAGTCTTGGTTAATTTTTCGGGTCATCATGTACCTACAAGATGGGTTAGGGGGGAATAGTTGAAACGTGCTGAAGTAGATGGAGGGCAGTGATGCGAAGAACATGGAAGCCCTAAATGGGTTCTTTTCCGGCATGGCCGGAGAAGAAGGTATGAGGTGGAGGAGGTTCTGGAGGAGTGAAGGAGGTGTTCGGAAGCTTCATGGTGGATCACTGACCCACGGTGAAGCTCGAAGACATCTCAGATGAAGGTGAAGGTGGTTGTGCATAACCGGGAAAACAAGAGAAAAACAAACAAAAGTCACGAAGGGTTTACCTAGAGGATCTGAAGATGGTTGTGGTAGAGCGAGGTGGCTTGGGCCGAACACCTGATGGTGCTCCAATCTTCGTTTCACTTTGTTTGCCTACCAGGAAGCTCAAACGGCCTTGAGAGAGGGTCATGACATGGTCAGGAGACCATGGGTCTCCCCGAGGGCTACAACCCATCCTTGCACTTCAATTCCACTTCCCCCTATCATGGGGAGGGGGAGAAGGCTAGGGTGGAGCCCCTCATAAAGGTATACAAATGGGATCAGCGACTGAGGAGGTGGCTATGAAGAGGTACAAGGTGGTTATATGAGAATATTCATGAGGATTTCAACTGCCTTGTGGTTGCCCTAGGAGATGGATCGTGGGGATTTTAGGGTACCGCGTGAGAGGTGGAGATTAGTTGGACGTCGGGGAGCGGTCTGTGAGGGAGGAGGACGTGGGGTTATTTGGAGAAAATGGGAGAAGGAGGAGGGACAACGAGGTGAAATGTGGGGGAGAACGGTTATGGGAGGAAGAACATGAAGCATGATCGTTGGATCTGGAGATCCAATGGTCCTGATGGAGGCGAGTTCGGACGATGGTGATGAACTCGATGGATTAGATCAGGTGGTTGAGAAGCGAGTAGGAAGGAATGGCTCTGATCGACTGATCAGAGCAAATCCAATGGTGGATAATGATGGCAGGGTGTGAAGAAGAGTTGGGCTTGTGGGGGAGTGAGGTAAAGCCACATGACCAAATAGGAACAAGGAAAAGAGAAAAAACCAAAGAAAAATAAAAAAAATATTTACATGCTTCAATCGAAAATTGTAAAACACGAAAATTGTAGATCTTTTTGAGATCTACAAGTTTCATGTTGAATAAAAAGTCAACTTAGATCATATATACAAAGTTATTTTTTGTAAATGTTTTAAGGAATAAACATTTGTTTTTAATTTATTTTGAGTTTTTTTGTTTTTATACTATTGAATTAAGTAAAAATAAATATATACAATATTTAGCTATTTTTATCGGATTTTGGTAATTAATAAACACAAAAAATAAAGCACATTAATAGAATTATTTGTATACATTAATTAGGATTAATTATGTACATGAGATTAAATGTTAAAGTTAGTGAATTAATTTGCTTTTTATTGAATTGTTTAAGTTAGAGGGATAATAAATAAATAATATGCACATATTTAACACCCCATATACTTAAATCTTGCTCGTCTTCGATCAAATAAAATGCAAATAAGTCAGATTAATCCTGATTGTGCATGTGAAAGTGCAAGACTTGATTCGCTAAGAACCCTCGATTTTAGTGATCCTAAAACTTTAAGTTGAATCAAGCTCTAGTCTAAAAGAATCCGACTTCTCTAATTATCAGACTCTATATGTACACATATAGCATAAGGATATGACATTAAGTATAAACTGCATTTATGAGAGTCGAGTCGAAGCATCACTCAAAGTTTCAGTCCAAGAGACTCTCCAAAGATCTCAACACTAGAGATTAAATCATTTATTGCATTCTATTCACTCTCTTTAGTTTTCCAACTTTAAAAGTGAAGATGGAAGGCCAGTTAATGGAGGGCATAGGTTAGTGGGAAGAAGGACCCCCTCTAGTGTCGTATTAACTCAACACATGTATATTTTTGGTTGTTGATCAGTGTTCCCATCTAGAGAGTTCTGAGTCATCCGCACTTGTTTTCCTGGGAATGCACCGGGATTCTTTTGAGTATCTAATATACCTTCGACACCCAGACTTGTATCGTTATGCAGATCCCTTTTTGGGTGCTAGCCTGACTAATAAAAGCCTAAGATGGTGGTCCAAGTGGACACTTTGAAAGGTTGGGAGCGCTCGCCTTTGGTGGAAGCTCTTTGAAATATAGGTTTAAAGTGTAAGAGTTTTTTCCCTTTCTTTTCTTTTTCTTTCATTTTTGGCTAGCTCCATTGCTTTTACCAAGTTGACGCACACGGATCAACATATTTTGTGTAATCACACCCTAACACTTAAAGTAAATATCCATAGAAAATATAAGAATCTTATTATCATACCGCCTAAGGTTGTTGTCTTTCAGATTTCATGAAGCCTTCGTTGATTTTATCCCATCCTTGAGCATCATTAAATCAGGTCCAAACTCAAATCTCAAATTCCAATTCCTCAAGTGAAACCTCAGCTCATCTCATCATTAATGCAATTATGTATGTGATTACAGGTCATATTCTATAAGGTAGAGATGAAGTGTGCAATATAACACCCTGAAAAATCGACCGATCGACTACTCTAAAAGAAGCATAGTGTAGCAACAATGACCAGTCGAATTTTAGCAGAAAATTTTATTTATATTATTTATACTCCTAAACTCAAGTATATAGTGTTAAGTAGGAGAGTGTCGAACTCAAAGAGACAAACTGTTAAAAACTACGGTTAAAAGGTAAAAAAATTAAGGTTTTATGGGTTTTCTAAATTTTATTTTTTAGATATTTTTCTGGATTTTTTTATTTTTGTGAATTTTATTTTTTTAGTTTTTCAGTATTTTTTAATTTTTTATTATTTTAGAAAATGTTTGTAATTTTTATTTGATTTTTATTTTATTATTTTTTATGTTTTTATTTTTATTTTCTATTTTTATGAAGTTTTAAGAGGTTTTTAGGATTTTTATAGATTTTATTGTATTTTTAAGGTTGAAAATTAGGTTTTCATAAAAAAAACAGATTTTTATTTTGGATTTTTAAAATACTAATTAGAAGAAAAAACTTTTATTTTATTTTTATTGCAAAGTAGGTGAAATTATTTTTCTAATGATATATTGTGCGTAATTTTGTGGTTTTTATTTAGTTAGTTGTGAATTTTTAAAGTTTTAATGTGTTTCTATTTTTTATTAGTTTTATTATTAAATTTTTATTTTATTTTTGATTTTCTGTTCAAAATATGGTAAAATATACTAAAGTTAATTTTTATAATATTTTTAAAAGGGTTTATAGATTTTTTATGAATTTTAGAATTTGTTATAATTTTATATTTTTAGAAGATTTATTAAAATAGAAAATGTTTTTTTTCAAAATTAATATTATACTTTATATAGTATAGTATGCAATATTTATACGTATTTTTTTATATTTTTTATTTATTATGTATTATAATACTATGGTATAATATATACAAATACATGGTTATATATGTAATTATCAGGAAAATTAGGGGTGTGCGTGTAAATATTAGAACTTCTGGGAGAATCTTGCGCAATTTCACCAAGTAGCACATGAAGTACGTGCTCCTCTAACCAGCCCTGTTTGAAATTCACATAGGTTTGGGGGACATTTCAAAATATTCCCAAATGTTTTGATGCCTCACGTGTTTCTCGTGTGTGTGTGTTAAATGACGGATAAGCGGTGGGCGGCAATTGGACCTGTAGTTGGCATGTGGAGTGTTGTGGGTCGTGCGATCGAAGTTGATCTAACGGTTAAAAGTAATTTTTGGGGGGCACCTTATATTCTTCCCCCTTTTATCTTCGCAGGTGATGACGATTGGTAAAAGCGAAGCTCTCAAGGATCCAATCTCCGACAAAGGATAGACGATGAAACTTCATTCCAGTTGTGGGCGACGACTTAAATCATGAGCAGTTGAAGAAGGAGATTCTTTCGGCAGCAGTGGTCGATGCTCGATGGTTCTCCAAAATCGCACCTTCAGCGAAGGTTCCAGGGGTGTGCTACTTCGTATATATTACCTCAAGGTAAGGCTTGCTATAGTTGAGAATCTAGCAGACAGATTTGATCAGTATGGGGAGTCTCTCTGCAGAGGTGTTGATGATGATGATCTTCGTGTGGATAGGGAGCTTTGTTTATGGCTATTGCAGATAAAGCTCGGTGAACGTTCGCTTTGGACGCTTTTGCTTCTGATATTTTAAATTAGATGCTCGTATGGATCGTAGGTGCATGAGTCTCAAGCAGATCTCGGATTGGCTACAGGTGAACTAGATGATTGTTGCTCGTGCGAGAACTGCATGTGTCGCTCAGTTGAAGCTCGATGATGAATGCCTGCAAGGGATGATATGGCTCGAAGTCGACGAACCTCGGCCAGGTATTAGAGCACAAAAAGGGAACGTGGATGGAAAAGCGATAGGAAATGGAGGAACCGCTACAGAGCTCCGACCATCGTGCATGGCCGGAGGTGCGCAGATGTGGGTGATAGAGCATGAACATGCAGAGACTCGAAGGGGGAATGAGGGTCGGAGATGGATTTGCGGTTATGTGTGTCGAATAAAATTAAAATAGAGGGGAAAAAAGAGATTTGAGGAGAGAATAGAGAGGGTGAGAAAAGAAGAACCTTACTTGGAAATGGAAGACGGAATGGATGATGTCTCATGGGGAGCTCAAGCTCGGAAGAGCTCCACATTTTCGCCTCGACGGTCGGTAACCGGAGGCTCGACGCGGTGGAGGCAATGCTCGACGTCGGCGATGATCTCACCTCAAATCCTCTCAACCTCAGCTCGTCAGAGCTCCGTTGTCACCGAATCTCTCTCTCTCTACGACTGGGGAGAAGAAAGAATAATGGCGGATAGCGTCGCTTGAAGGGGGTTCGGCGGGTATATATAGGATGGGTTTCGTGGGGAGCAATGAGCTCGGTCCCGTCACTGGCGAGGTGGCGGCGGCACCGTGGGGTTGTTGATGAGCAGCCGGCCAACGGCCGGCCGTTGAGAGGGTCGGTGGTTGGGCACCGGAGAAGAAGAAGAGAGAGGGCATGTGACGGTGTTTACAGGTGCGGAAGGAAGATGAAGTCAGGTGCGTTGGGAAGAAGGAAGGAGGGGAGAGAGAGAAAAAATTAAATAAAAAATAAATTATTAATTAAGTAATAAGTAGATAAAACTAATAATTAATAAATGTATCATCAAATACCTAATAACTATTTAGGTTAATTAAGATATAGATAATTACGTACTTAATTAAGGGATTAATTAAATAAATAATTTATTAAATAATTAAGTATATAAATAAATAATTAAATTAATTAATAATAAATAAATAAATAAGTTATTATTTATTTTAATAAAAGAATAGAGTACTAATATATTAAATAATAATATAAATTACAGTACATTATACAATATATATACCAATACGGTCCCGAAATCCACATATTTCATACTAACTCCGATTTTAGCGAAATCAGTGTCATTTGGTAGATAATTAAATAATACGAACTTGAATACTGAGTTTGCCTAATTCGGAGTCCATATGGTCGAGTTATGAAGTTTGGAAAATTTTGGTAATGGCTTCGTGGCCTCAGGATTTATTAGTATTTTGATTTAAGCTATACTTTTATATTTTTATGTTGATTTTTAAAAGAGTTTTAGAAAATAAATTAAGTTGAATGGAGTTATGGTTAACTAATTAAAAATTCAGGAAGATTTTACATATAGTACATATATATAACGGGGCCCAAATGCCAAAACTCACCCGTTTTATTCTAATATATTTTTGATATTTTTAATGAATAGTATTAAGTATAAAACGAAGTCTAAAAGTGAGTTTGGTCAATTTAGCGTTTTCTATAAATATTTATGAATCTCGGAAGTCGGCTTTTACAGCTTTTTCGGTTCATTGTAATATTTTATTTTTGTATTGAATAATATTTCTAATATTTTTATAAAATAATATATATTTTTGTAAACAACTTTTGTAAAAGAAGTGTTTTGATTTGGAATTTTATAAGTAATAAATAAAATAGGTGAAATATTTACAATATGAAAAATGTGTTAAATATGTTTTTGTGTCTTTGGTTTTCTGATATTTTTATAAGTTAGGATCCTTATCCCCCTACTTATTTATTTTGTCGACTAGGTCAATATTGACCTGGTCTTAGGGTTAGGATCAGTCTATATATATTTTATATCTACAACCTTCTTTTCTTTTATTTTTTTCTCTTTATTATTATTTTGGATAAAATAAGTGTTAAATATATAATATTAGTATTTGTGGTTAGAATATTAATTAATGGAAATTAATTATTATTTACACGCATTACCAAGGATTTTAGCCAAAATGAAAGAATAAAGGAGATGAATCATGGATTCATCACACCCATATCTTTCAAACTAGGGAAGTGTGAATAATTAAGTCTCAAATGCTAATGACTAAGGCTGGTTAACTCTAAATCGTAAGACCTCACAAACCAAGTATTATTTATTCCTCTAGTCTTGAGTGCTAGTGATAGTATCAAGGATTATACCAACTTAATTGGTTAGTATTTTTGTGATTTTTGAATTTTTCAAATTTTTATGATTTTGAATAAAGTTAGATGTATTTCCAAACACAAGTTACACTCATTTTCACCTACATTTTTTAAAAAGATTTTTGAAATGTTTTACAAATCATGTCACATTGTCTATATTTTTAAAATATTTTTCAAATGGTTTTCAAAACAAGAAAATCCCTATTTTTCTAACCAATGTAAAATATTGTTTCAAAACAATGTCACATAGTTAGAAAATTTGTAAATCATTTGCAGATATTTTTACACAAATCAGTTCAAAAGATACTTTACCCTAGCCCCAAAAAGTTTGAAAAAATGACAATATGAATTGTGGCTAATATATATATATATAAGATATAAGATATATAAGGTACACCCCCATATACTTAGCGTGTGATGTGTCCTCATAACACTTAGTGATATGAAGCCATAGCTCATGCTAGACACAATGGGATATACGGGAACTGGCTTGGGTCTCACCCCTATACTTAGGTTAAAAATAACCTAAGTATAAGATGCGAACCAATAAGAGGGTTAAAATGAGTGATGAATAGAGAATGTACGAGGACTCAAGTCCTCCCTATACTTAGGCTGAGAAGAGCCTAAGTATAGGGATATGAATTGAAGTTGGAGGGATCCGAGGTGAAAAATTAGAGAGACTTGGTTCCCCTATACTTAGGATGAAGATTAGCCTAAGTATGTTGAATATGGCACTAAGGATGGGGAATTGAGATACCAAATTAGGGTTAGATTAAATCTTAATGATGAAGTGAATCTATGGAGATGCGGGAGATGGAGTTCAGGGTTTACGGAAGTGGTTTCGAATAAGTCAAAAATCGAGGCTTAACCAATCAGGCATAACCCTTGAGTTCACCAACACACTCATGAATACTAATAAATGTCGGTTATTATCTTTCTGATTTGTTGGTGATAATATAAGATACAAATCAATTTATGCAAGGTTTGATATGGGTTTTGGGCACTATCCTAGGGATGCGTCCTCACCTCTCAACATGCATAATCCATCCTGCGTACAATGTAGGTATTGCTCTCCCATAAAACAAGTGTCAATTTTATTCTATTTTATTTTAATCAACTTTCATAATTCATTCCCAATTTTATCTTAGGTTATCACTGGAATTAATGTTGAAACAAACAAGTAATCACGTCTTACGACAAATTCCAATCCCAATCCCATTAAGATCCTATGTTGCAAATTAAGGTTGGGGAATCGAGAAAAGCTGGTGCAACAAGAATACATGATGCATGCTCAAGAGAAGTACTTACAATGTCTCCAGCATCTTCCATACAAGTGCAAGTCTGAAATTAAATTTATCACTAAATATAGGCAAGTTGATAAAAATCGCATCCTAAATATGCTCCTATTAGTGGGATAGAAATCATTTTATTTGACTAATTTGAATCAATGTTTATGTGCGTCTTGTGAATCTTATTGATGCTTATTCAGTGTGTCCTACCTACGATCAAGCACATAATGATATAAATAACAGAAGATCAGAGAGTTGTGTGCCTAACCCTAGGTTAGAACACTCAAATGGAGCACCACCTGGGTTAGGGGTGAAACATGATCTACACAGTACAAAAAATGTCCAAGTCCATATATAACCACGAGCCTTCGGACGAGGACATCTATAAATGCAATTATTACATACAATAATATAACACATAGTGCAATGAAAATGTTAGTTATAAGTCTTGATTTCTTCATAGTTTCTTTGTAGCTCCTCGCAGCAGGAGCTCCCTACTCCTCGCCTCTGCATTTCCCGAGCATCCTAGGTACTCACGGACTCTGCCACAAAAGTTAAACATTAGATATACAATCAAAAAAGTAAGCAATGAAATGAGCAATGTAAGTTAGTAAAGAAACATAAATTGACCTAAATATCAAAATGATCATCTTAATTAAATGATAAAATCTAACTAATTGAAAAGATGAGCTGTGTCCCCAGCAACGATGCCATCTGGAGAATCATTGATCATCTAAGTTAATTCGATCGAGTTGTAGCACGACTGATCAACGATCTATCAAAGATCGAGCCTTAAATATCTCCGTGCGGAGGGGCTCAATCTAATTAAATATCGTTTAACATGGGAAGTCCAGAGTTGAACTCATGGATACGAGCTACCTTAATGATTAATTACATCCTAATACCTAAAGAAAGTGATATATTTATCTACTTAGGTCAACAATGCACAAACAATATGATGCAAAACATCATGAATGAACAGAATGCATTTTTGGAGTTTCATGCAACTTAGATTAAGAACAATATGCAACATGTATGTATACTTGCGCAAATATACTCGTAAGTGATCAATAAATTGAGAAATAAGTTTAGATTCAGTTTCATGGAGATTTATGCATTAAAATATATCTGTATTTAAGCAAATGGCATTCAAAAGCAAGATAATATGACACAATGGCACTCAAATAAATTTATCATGTTAAAAGTGTCAAATTAGGGAACTAATAATGCCAATAGCTCGATGATTAAGCATGCATCAAAATACAATTTAAATCACTAAAAAGAAGTTCATATGCTCTAGTTATAAAAGAAATTGTCCATGGACGCTAAGGGGTATTTTTGCAAATACGAAAACTCGATGTGCCTTCCTTGTAATTTTCCCAACTACAACGGGGACCACTTTGCAATTTCACGAAATTGGTAGGGTCCCCGCACAAGATACTCAGGTGTGCCACGTGAGGAACGTGCATCCTGACATGTTTGCAATTTGAAGAACTTAGCGAGTATTCGTTGCAAATCTGCCAAGCCCTCACGCGTGGAGCACGTGGGGCGGAGGCTTGGGGGTGGGTTGGGCTGAAGCAGGTGGCTTTGGCCACGTAGCAGCCTGAGGTGACTCAGGAGAGGCTCAGTCCCACCAAGCCTTCACACTTCGGGCCAGACGACGTGGTTGGTCCGTAGCTATTGGATGGACACCGGGAGGGTTCCATCTAATGACATCTATAGCTTCTGGGTGCTCGTCCTCCTCCTCCCCACAAAGGCACAGACAGAGCTTCGACGAGAATGCCAGAGCTCCTCCATACTCTACAACGATTTTTGATGTTCTTGGAAGCCTTTTAGGAGGCTTGCGATAAAGCTCAGGCTGTCGAGGAAGGGCGGAAACCCCCAGACCTGGCTGTCGACGAACCCACACCGGAGGCGAAGCTCTAGAACGGAGATCCACCCGAAGTTTGACCATTGATGGGGTGTACCTGCAATATGGGTTAGGAGGAATAACCGAAGCGTAATGAAGTGATTGGAGGGCGGCAATGCGAAGAACATGGAATCCCTAAATGGGTTCTTCTCTGGTATGGTCGGAGAAGAAGGCCTGAGGTGGAGAAGGTTCTGGAGGAGGGAAGGAGGTGTTCGGAAGCTTCATCTTGGATCAATGACCCATAGCGAAGCTCGGAGACATCTTAGATGGAGGCGAAGGTGGTTGTTCATAATTAGAAAAAATAAGAGAAAAACAAACAAAACTCGTGATGGGCTTACCTGGAGGATCTGAAGAAGGTCGCAATGGAGCGGGGTGGCTTGAGTTGAGCACCTGATGGTGCTATGGTCTTCTCTTCACTTGGTCAGTCTACCAAGAAGCTCAAACGACCTCGAGAGAGGGCCGTGACATGGTCAGGAGACCATGGGTCCCACTGAGGGTTGCAACCAATCCTTGTGCTTCAAATTAACCTCCCTTGTCACGAGGAGGGAAAGAAGGCTAGGGCGATGCCCATCGTAAAGGTGGACAAAGGGGATCAATGGCCGGAAGAGGTGACTATGAAGAGGTACAAGGCAGTTATAAGAGAAGAGTCATGATGATTTCAACTACCTTGTGGTTACCCTAGGAGATGGATCATGGGGATCTTAGGGCACTGCGTAAGAGGTGGAGATTAGGTCGATGTCGAGGACTGGTCTGCGAGGGAGGAGGATGTGGTGGCGTTTTGAGAAAATGGGAGAAGGGGGATGGATGGTGAGGTGAAACACGAGGGAGAACAATTAAGGGGGGAGGAAGATGAAGCGGAACTGTTGGATCTGGAGATCCAACGGTTCTGGTGGAGGAGGGGTTTGGATGGTGTTGATGGACATGATGGATCAAATCAGGCAGCTGAGAAGCTAGCATGAAGGAGTAGCTCTGATCGAATGATCAGAGCAAATCCAATGGTGGATAATGATGGCGAGTTGTGAAGAAGAGCCAAGCCACATGGGAGAGTGAGGTGAAGCCACACAGCCTAATAGGAAAAAAGGAAAATAGAAAAAACAAATAAAAAAGAAAACAAATATTTACAAGCTTGAAATGAAAAAGTGTAAAACATGAAGGTTGTATATCTTTTGAGATCTACAAGTTTCATATTGAATAAAATCTCAAATTAGGTCATATATATAAAGTTGTATTTTTGTAAGTATTTTTAAGGAATAAAAATGCTTGTTTTCATTTTTTGAGATTTTTTTGTACTTTTAATTTGGAATTAATGTCAAAATATATATATATATATACAATATTTATCTATTTTTATGGGATTTTTGGTAATTAATAAAACACAGAAAATAAAGCACATTAATAGAATTATTTATATACATTAATTAGGTATAATTATATACATGAGGTTAAATGTTAAAGTCAGTGAATTAGCTTTGACTTTTATTGAATTATTTAAGTTATAGGAAAAATAAATAAATAATATGATGATAATCATAGATTTATTGCATGTGGTCAGTTTAAGGACAGTGGGATACCACACATATTTATTAAAGGGTCAAGAGGAAAGGGCATGTGTTAAGCTTTCAGATCCATATGTGGGTATCCATTGATATTGGGGTCAGATCTTCCATATGCAATGGGTCATATCATATCATATACCCAATCTATATCACTTGGTTGGGTAACTGTGACTTTCGGGTTGATCCGTACGGATCAGGTCAGGTACCCATCTAATCCACTAACATGCATGCCCCCTAGTAGGATATTCTGTTGAGGTGACAACCAACCTAAAACATTTTGAGGTGTGATCCTTTGGCCTTCATCAATTCCCTACATCAACATGGTAGCTTTATCTTCTTGCTTCTCACGGGTAGAGGCCACCATTAGAGCTTTGCTCTAGTTCCCAAGCTATTCGTCCAGTATCCATTCATCCTTCCTTCTTAATCTCCCATGTGCTCTTATCCCTCGAGCACTTCTTCATTTCATCATCTTCTTTCATATTCTTCTCCATAATTCAAACTACTGATGATATACCCAACCTCTGTTACCACCGAACTCCGACCATCTCCCTTTCAAGTTTCTTCTGCTCCAGCCTCTATCTCTCGCCACCCCACATACATAAACTTCTCCCCTTCATCTTCCCACAAGAGCACAAAAAACATCAAACAATTTCTCATTTATCGTAAACCCTGAGCTACGACCATCCCCATTGATCGATTCACCAATCCTTAAGTTGCACGAATCCCTTTCCACCTTTGGAGATATTATAACCGACATCAGAGCACCACACCAGAACCTTGAAGAGAATCCAACTATCGAGATCTAAGATGGCATGCCAACGCTACGTGGTAGTGAAGTTTCCCTTCGTTGGGAAGTCTTCATTGGACCATCGATCCTCTCCCAATGAAAGAAGAAAAACATGAAGAGATGGACGAACAAGTGACAAGCCGACCATCCACCATCCATCGAGCTCTATTAGGCATAGCTGGAGGCGTCATACATTACACTTTCAACCAAATGATAGGGCCCCCAAACATCATCTCCACTTCTCATCAATGCACGTTTCAAATCAAGAAGGCCCCGTCCTCATCAACACTTTGGATACTGCCATGTGGATATGTCCTCATCCATCTGATCGGTTGATCCATGATGCATCTAGTTGTTCGTCCAACCAAATAAGCATGTGATCCGCTTCATGTGCCTAATATTTCTGTGAAGAAGCCATCATTGATTTGTCTATTTACAACCCGAACCCCAATCTACAACTAACATCTATTGATGTCATCCCCGTCATGGTGATTTTACATAAGGCTACGTGCGATTACACCCCTTTGGGCTCATTTTGAACTCTTTCAATTATTGTATAAATTGCAATTGTCCATTAATCTTTTCTGAATCCTTGATCATTTTGAATGCTTTTTATGCCAAATTGTGCCTCAACTCATGCTTTATCGTACTAAATTTTTGGCAATTTTTGAGCTTTAACTGAATTATCTAAGAATTTGTTAGTGAATTCTGTCAATTTTTACTAAGTTTGGAGTAACCAACATATCTGTTTATAGGGTATCTCGTGCAATCTGAATATCACGAAGGGGGATTTATTTCTCTACGTATATGCCTTTGTGACACCAAATCCCTTGACATATGATCAAGTCATCAATCTTCTCATCTTCATCAATGTCACATACTTCCTTTTCCAGAGCACCTTCTAGATCACGATTAGAATTCCCAAGGGTAGAAGAGGAACTTGGGTCATCAAGGGATTGAATATGATTGAGATTGGTTTCTCTTCCCTGAGCATGCATTAAAGTCCCTTACTGATCTTTCATACTATAATTTTTTTCACATCAATGAGGAGAACGAAGCTTCCATTCCCCTATCTTAGTGCTAGTCGGAATGGAGTTACCCAAAGAACTTAAAGAGTCATTTACATGTATCATATATATGAATATCCTAGACATTTCCTTTATCATTACTTCTATTCTCCCCCTGAAGGGAATACTCAAAAAAATAAGAGTCGTGCTTTAAAAAAGTGACATCTTTAGTCACAAGTATTTTTTTCATCTTTAGGATTTAAGCAATTATATCCTTTCTGAGTAGGGGAATATCCCAGAAAAATATCTTTTTAATTGCACGAGCATCAAGTTTCTTTGCATCAAGTGCAGAAAATCATGCAGACAAAGATGGTAGTTAATGTGGAAACCCTCCACAATGAAAGGGAAAAACCACGGGGAAGAAGGGACCCTTATTGCTAGGCTTTGTCTATTGTCTTTCTTATCTTTGGAATGAGAGAGGGATAGATACATATATGCCCAAGATAAGACAGATACCCTCTCAAGATCCATTTACTCGTTTACATGGCACTCAACACGGAACAATGATCAGAACTATATATAACTATAGTTCAACTGTGAGCATACTTGCAAAGTTGAAAAGAACTATGAGCATGGTGATTTAAGCATTCAAAGTTGTAATCATACAGAACCAAGAACATAGAGAAGTAAGCATATAGAGAATGAAGAACTATGAAGATGTAGAAGTGAGCAAATGATATTTTGGCATGAAAAAAACGAAGCATACAGAAATTTGATCAAATAGAGCTATGGGCATGGAGAATTAAGCATACATAACTGTGAGCATACACATTGTGAGCATAAAAAAATATAAGCATACAGAACTGCGAGCGTACAAAAATTGAAGCTCACGGAACATTAAGTATTCAGAACTGTGAGCACGCATAAGGTGGTAAGTAAGCGAGGTTACATTTCTACCAAATTTGCAATCTTAGCTTTGGATTTTTGGACATAAACAACTTAATAATGACCTAGAACTGCAACCATAGTGGCATAGTGGAGTTACATCTTAATAACTTAAGCATAACCATGTAGAGAACCGTAAGCACACAAAACTATGAGCATAAAGAAGTACGAATATAGAAATGTGAGCATACATACAAAGAAGAGCATTCGCAAACATCCACAACCAAGCATTCATGATGAATGTTTAGTATATCACTCACAAACATCTCTCCAATATACTAATAATATATGAAGAATGTTTCATTTTATTATACAAAAATTATATAGCATATAGCACCATCAGAGTAAAAATCGGGGGCATATGGCATATGATACCATCAAAGCACAACCAAGCAAACATATGATGGATGTTTCAACTTGAGAAACATACAACATACCAAAAATGCACATCCAAAGGTTACAATAAAATTGCGAACCTCCATTTTTGTTTACATTCCATTGGACAAAGGATCTTCAACGCAAAAACCATGACAAAGAAATTTGCAATCGATTAAAGCAAAATATATTGCACTACAGAGGTACATACCACCCCATCAGAACAGATGTATTTCCAACATGAAATCCTTCAAAGCTCCACTGAATAAAAGAACTATGGAAACCATGAGATGAAGACATGCAATCCAAATCGAAGCCAACTAGAATGTGGAAAAATCGAAGCAAAGCCAAACTCAAGTAGACCTCAACAACAGTAAACATGCAAGAAAAGATCGGATATTACCTAGCACACCAGAAGGCCACCAAAGTGGAAGAAATGTGAATAACATCCAAGGAGGAAAAGTTCGACAAGGGAACGCGAGGTCAGCTCAAAGGGAGCCATTGAGGCCCCTTTATAGGGCTTCAATGGGTTCTTAGAAATCCTAGATCCTTGGTCCGAGTCCATGGGAGAAGACAACTCAAGCTTTCTCAAGGACACCACACCCCTATGCAAAGGTTGTAGTAAAGAGTAAATAGCCAAGCGTGCCTCCACCAACTCTATTGGAGCCCAAGTAAAGAGCTCGAAGACAATACTTGGGAATCACTAGAGCCAAGGACGACCTGTAAAAAGTGAGGGAAAAGTAGACCACACATGAGATCGAGCAAGAGGAGGGGCATTTTGGAGGAGCATCGCACGAGAGAGGGAGGTGTGGTGACGAGAGGAAGAGGGTTGTTGAGAGGCTCGTGGAATAAGTGAAGCCCTCTATTCCATAGCAAAATAGGGAAGAGGGTTGAGCATGGTCTTCAATGGGCACGCGAGAGGAATAGTTGTGCAAAAGAGGGGAGGGGAATGTCGCCTTTATTCTTAGACTTGTTCCCCAACTGAAGATGACATTAATATTTAATCTAAGGTGTACAAAGAATTTGACATTTGATTCACGTTGAGGGAAAGTATATATTATATATGTTTATTGGTCATAACATTTTGCTTACAAACTAGAGAAACTCACATTTGGTATCAGAGTCTGGTTTGCGCAAAGGACGTAACTGAAATTCGTGATATTGCCTCCATCACTAATGCCACTGAAGGGTAGTCCATGGTAAGACCTCCAATGTTTAATGATACTAAATTTTCTTATTAGAAGATCCGCATACAGATTCTATTTAGAAAGCATGTGATGCGAGATATGGAATGTTATTAAGAGTAAATATCAAAAGCCCAAAGGAACCCTCACCACCAACAAAGAGAAGAAGATGACAATGAACAACTCCAAGGTGACAGACAATTTATTATGTAGACTGAGCTTGGAAGAATTCAATAGAGTATTTACGTGCAGATTGGCTTATCAAATCTGGAACCAATTGATAGTAAGGTGCGTCAAAGATGAAAGGAAGTAGAATTAGTATATTACAACAAAGATATGTGCTTTTAGATTGATGAAAGAAGGAGAAAGTATCATGAGATGTAATATATTACTTTGAAATGAGGGAACATTAGTTTTGAAAATTAAATATTCTCAAAGAGGAAATCCATTTAAGAAGAGAAATGTGTTTTTAAAATAAAGTGGATGGAGCATTTTGTATTTTTGAAAGGGAGAGAAAGATTGTTTTCAAGAAAAACCTTTTAACATGAAATCTTTTTGATATGTCAAAATGCGACGGAGAAGTGGAGATGTTAATATCCAAGTTTTATCTATTTATCATCATCAAATGTGGAAAGAATGTTAATATCTTGACTTCATACTAATTGTATTATTATTTTGGTAACAAACCCTTGTGATTACAGGCAGTTTTGCAAATTTCATGACATGTTCACTACATGAAGCACAAAAGAACAACTTAATAGAAACTTTAGTAACAAAGTTGAAAGCCGTGGACAAAGAAAGAAGAAGAAGAAGAAGAAGAAGAAGAAGAAGAAGGAAGACTTTTTGTAATAGACATATGTAAAAAGTCTTATATATATAGGAAAAAAGGAGTATGCTCCCCTAGGAACATGTAACTTACATGATCCCACCCTTTTCACATATTTGTTTATTTTTATGAAATAAAATTTAGTGAAATTTAGATCACAATATAACACCCATGGTGTCATTCAAAATTCGACTTAATTTGAGACTTCTATCCTCTCAATCAAGACTGTCAAATTTTAATGGTCTCAGAGTTGCTGAAATTGACCCCCTCCAGATGGAAGTGTTAGGAATGCCTGTTTTATACGAAATTTGAAATACGTATTCCACTTATTATTCTAAGTAAATCCCCCAATGTTTCATTTTAAAAAAATGTAGAAAAAAGTGGGAGCATACTCATTTAACCATACACACATATGGAAAAATGTGGCTGGTCATTCGGGGAGCCTTGGCTGCCCCGACTCCATTTTTCGCTGCTATTTTTTCAAAAATACCATAGTGTATTTTCATCTCTATATCCTCTAACATGTCTCTCCAATTTCGTCAAAAATATAGATTCTTATTCTCTCCATCTAGAATATATAATTTTAACGGTCTTAGAATTGCTGTAATCGACCTGTTCTAGATGGAGGGAATATGAGTCTCTGTTTATGATGAAATTGGAATGTCATATTATAGGGATATAGTTATGAAAATACAAGACTGTATTTTTGAAAAAAAGCAAAAAAAAATTGGGATATTTACACCCATAACCCTGAGTAATATGGTAATTACCCCAGGAACCCTGCGTAATAGTGAATTACGCTAAAACCCCCGAGTAATGGTTAACTCTTGCATAGCATAACCCTGTGTTAGGGGACGTTTCTTTTTGTTGGACGACCGTTAGGTGATGGACGAAAATGCCCTCAGCTTTGAGGGGCTCCAACGGCTAGAAATAGATTCGTTGGGTGTCTCCTCTCCCATGCAAAAACCTATAAAATGAGTTGTAGAGACCCCATAGAAATTGTATTTTTGAGGAAGGTAGCTGGTAAATCCACAACTGAAGGTGCGAAAATTTTATTTTTCGTTATATTGCAAGAAGTTAATTTTTTTGTGTCTACAAATTATTGTTTGAAGATGTCTACGATAATTGCAGAAAATGCGATCGCGTTCCTTGGAATCATCATCTAGTATGCGTTGCGTTTGCAGCGTCGAGGCTGTTTTGAAGTCCTCCACTAAACCATGGAGCAAAGGAGCACGATTCTACGCATGCGCCTTCAAGAATTGCGATTTCTTTCGTTGGATGGATGAGCCATGTAGTAAAGAACCACAATCTTTCGGCACTATGAAGAAGTCTCCATCAACATATGCGAATGTTAAGCTACTATTGAAGAAGCTTTCAGCAATATTGATATGGCTGAAAGCAATATTGATATGTTTGATATTCATAGCCATGTTAATCACATACATTGCTTTCAAATAATATGTCGCAGCAAAAAAAGAATCTCATGTATACATGACAAAATGGTGATTGTTCATGTAAGTATCCAAAAACAATTACATAGTACATGTAAGGATTGTTCATCTAAAATATACAAAAACCGCCAGCCAGCCAATCTAACACATAATACTTAAAGGATTGTTCCATCCAAAAAATATACATATAAGAAGTTTCTTGTGCATCCGAAAAAAACACCCATCCAGAAGTTCACATCCCAAATTCTGTATTAGCTGAGCTTGTCTTGTCCATGTAGATCCATGCGCTCAAAAACTCTCCAAAAAAAGCTTCCATTTCCCCTCTCTGCACTTTCCCTGTAATGAGAAATAATGATTACATTGAACATTGCCAGAACAAAGATTTAGTGATGATTGATGAGAAGTGATGTACCTATGGATCCATCGAAAGTGGGGGTCCATCTGGAAATGCTTCGAAATTTCTTGTTCTTTTTCGTCCACGCCCCCTTCTTTGTAGGCCTTCGCCCCTTCTTCCTCTTGTCCAAGAACCTCTTGACCTGCACTCAATTCCACTACGAAAATACACATGTTTTAGGTTGACGATATTTCACAAATAAAGATCTAATATAGATAAAATGCAAGACAATCGAAATAAATACCTTCTGTTGGCCATTGAATTTTGAGTGCTTGTGTTGAGGGGCCTAGTGGTATCTCTTGGTTAGCTCGTACGACAGACAATGGTGCATTGAGTGGTTCTTTGCAGAGTGCGGGCTTGGTGCCCGAACTTGCTACACCTGCTGCATA